>JAAWXA010000006.1:24713233-25076640 GCA_038090715.1 Florisuga fusca
AAAAAAAAAAAAAAAAGTGAAGTTTTTCCAAAGATGGGTAAATTTGAGTTGTGTATTAGGAATCCTATTAGGGAATTATTCTCATCTTGCACTACTAAACTTGCCCCACATTCAACATGACAAAGAAATAGGGCACTCCAAGCACATATACAGATGGAGCTGTATTTTTCCCTAGAGTATTGAAGGAAAAAAAAGCTGTTACAAAGCTTAGCACAAATAATGCTAGTGCCACTGCCCCAGATAATGAGAGACAAGATGTCCATTTGGATTCTTGGATTTACTGGATAAAAAATAACAGCTGTGATATCAAATATCAGTCCCTGAGAACTATTACGAAGGAACCTACATATGTCCTGGTGTTTGCATCTAGGCCCAGTCAGCAGAATTGTCACACTAAGTTACTCAAGTGAGGGAGGCAGTGGTGTTTGTGGGTTTTGTGGTTTTTTGGATTTTTTTTCTACTTAGGACAGTACAAATTATAATGTGTTACCAGTATAAAGGCATTCTGCAAATATCGAAGCAGTTTTTCTCACAATTTTAGTAAACTGGTAAACTTCAGGTGCTAGAAAGAGAATAAATTACATAGACAGAAATCACCTCTTACTGGTAGTACTACACCCACTACAAACTTACATACAAACAGATGTTAACAGAAAGTAGTAATTTCAAACCATGTAGAAAAAGCTGTTAAAACATGGATAACTCTTCCCATCTATAGTACACACAATGACATGAATTTAGCAATTTACACAGAGAAAGTTTCCTACTTTTCCCTTTTTGACACTGATAAAATGGGAGAAGACTGAAATTATGATGTCCAGGCCACAAAAGACATCACTGGAACCAACTGATTCTGGAAAAAAAATCCAGATCTTTGAGAGCATACTTTTCCCCTGGATCATGAGTCATCTCTTTAGCCAATTAGATAAATCTGGAAAGAAAATTCTAAAATGAACAGGACATGTTTCTGTGATTCAGTAGCATGCATGTATGTTTTGAAGGAAAACTACTCTATGTTAAATGCATTATGGTGTTTCTCTGCTATTAATAAGGGATTAAAGAAATAAATCTCTCTGCTAGAGCAATACCTAGGGAAAATTCTTGCTTTTCTACTATATTGCACCTAAGTACCATCTCAAGTAATGTAACACGAGTCTTGTTACATCTAGGTATTTTTTCCCCATTTCTGAAGAGTTGCTGTAAAGGCACAGTTCTGGTTTCTCATGCAAACCTATTATCTTACTGTCATCAAATAAACAAGAAGTGAACTGAACTCTCAGTGATAGTAACTTCAGTCAGAGGATCTCTTTTTAAAACTAAGGATGGCTTGATTTACAGTAGTAACGGATTACTGAAGATTTTTCATCACCACAAATAAAGTCATAATTTGTACTCCTAACCCAGAATTTGAATATGAAAAATCTGTCCTCTTTTTTTGTTCATTTTGTCATAAGACCAGAACAACCAAGTATTGCTAATGTGATTAGCATTGGGAGCTGAGAAAAGGAATGACAAAAATTAGGTTTCTGTGGTATGTTATTCTCAACAGTTATTACAACTGGATGTGTCTTCCAGTAGCAGCTGAAATCAGTTTCAACACACTGCACTCGAGCAAAGAATGTAAAACAGCTCAGAAGATCCTCAAATGCAGAGAAGAAAAAGGAACGAACGCTAGTCCTACTTTACAGCTGGAAAACTTCTGCACTGAGGACTGAGACTTGATGTTCAGAGAGGAGTGAGATACTTGTGGTCTCCTGAAATTTCTCTGGGCAATCTTTTTTAAAGGTCTGTACACACTTCAATACTGATATGCCTTGATTCTCACTTGATCTCACAGAAAACAGTCTTGGAAGGGGCCTGAGATGCCTTCTTGGTCAATATCCAGATTCCTGCAGTCAAAAACAATGGCTATGATGACAGGTTGCCATCAGGCTGTTTTGAAAAATCTTCCCAATCTGAGACATTAGATGACTGACTCTCTGGAAGCACATTCCACATTTCTTGAACCAAAGAGGTAGTTAACACTGCAAACTCAAAGTGGACATCACATTTTTAGATGGCTGATATGAAAACCAACTATTAATTGACCAACCCTAGGACACAGGAGGACTGCACAATCTGCTTTCTCATTAAAGACTAACCCACAGAATCACTCTCTCCTCCACCAAGCTGTACTGTAAAGTATATTCTTAGCAGAAGCAGAATCCCAGGTGAGAGATTTGATAGAATATGGATTTTGTTTAGCTGCATTTGTCTTGCCACAAGTAATTAGTATTTATCCTTCATAAGTATGAAATAGACAGATGTGAAATACCAATTCACCAGACCAATGCAACTCAAAGTTATTAAAATTATTTAAGCCAAAATAACTTAAAAATTTGGAGATGCGTAAGAATTTAGGAGTAACATTTTGGCATATGGTTAAAAAATAATTACATACAAAACTAACTGCATTTGCTGGCATTCATTCAGTGTTGCTATTATATTTCATAATCAAACCTAATTTTATAGAGCTGTACTGTAGTGGTCTAAGTAAGCAGTGTATTTAAGAACAGCCCTCTAGAGGACATATGCAATACTCAGTTAATTGAGCATCATCATAAATAAACAGACCAACATTTTGTGCTCACATAATTTGAATGCCAAGACTACCAGATGAACTTTAATGGACTTGCTCTGAGTAGGTGGGAGTATCAGAAAAGACTTCGCAATTAATTCTGACTCCAGAGTTTTGCTAAACTATGCCCATTAGACTGAAATGAACACAAAGAATCAAGCTTAAGAATGAGAAGCAGGCAAGGAAAAGTCGTAGAAAAGAGAGACACAGAATTTAAGATGGATTTTGGGTGCCCAACCAATAGGCTGCAGAAGGTGAGAAGCAAGATGGGGCCCTTCAGCACAGACTTCTGGGACAGACAGCTGCCAAAGCTTTATTGGTTTTTTAAAGAGGAAGCATAAGAGAAGAGAGAGACCAAATTTTGGCAGCCTGTACAAACCTGTTTACCCCACAGCCACAAATGAACTCACTGTTGGTCCGTGTAAGTCACAACTGCCCGAGATTCAGTGCTGCAGCATGTCAACAAGACAAAAATCACACTGTGAGTGGTAATAGTAGGGCTAGTTCTAGATGTTGCATTACATAGCTCTTCATGTCTTGCTATAAATGCGGTATCAATAGCACTTGCTAAATCAGCAGGTGTTTCCAATAGCAAAAGTGAGTTTTGCAATTTAGACAAGAGAAACCAGGCATGCATTAACATACCCCACAATCAAAATATACATCAAACTGCTAAGGATTCTTCTGGGTATACTTTTCATGCTGTAAGCCTGAAGTATAAGTATTACTTGTGGCAAGACAAATGCAGCTGAGTAAAGTCCATATTCTATCAAATCTCCTACCTGGGATTCTGCTGCTGCTATCCTGGATTCCTCACTTCACCAAAACTCTGACTGAAGTCAACAAGAGCTTTTGAGAAATTTAAAAGGACTGGGATGTTACACATGCATCCCTTAGTACAGAAGCTGCATATTCACACAGAGACACAAAAGTTTCTTCTTACCAGCACTATTATAAGACACCTATAAATATGGCTTAGTTTACTGAAGAGCTCACCTGGGACCTATACTCTTTGGACAGGTGCTTGAAAATCAGAGTTAAAAACCAAATATTATCACCTATCTGAAGACAGTATTTGTATGCAACATTTTATATTTGTGCAAACTTACTTTAGCAGAGGCTATCGAAGGACAGCAAATGGATTAGCATTCAGATAAAATATGAACATAAAGTGAATAAAAATCATTCAGTACTGACCAGTGAGAAATCATACATACACTTAAATCAACACAATTTCAGCTATAACTTCATCCTCTGTGCAGGATGCTGTGTACAGGGACATAAGAGCTATTTAAAAAAAAAATATTGAAAAAACTTTCACTTCTTAGGAAAAAGAAGTCATATCCTACCACAGATACTGATGTATGTATACTTTCCTTGGGTTCCTGAGGCTGGTGAGACCAGAAAACATAATGGTGAAAGTGAAATAAATCCCTGTCAGATACGCAAAACCTCTGCAAAACACTTACACAGCATGAATACAAATTGACATACCAGAGCTATGAGACAATGCCAGAATCAGAGGATATCATTACAACATTGAACTGTTAATCACAGCTCAAAATAAAACATGTTTATTTCATTGGTAAAACCACAACCAGGGGATCTGCTCTCTCTCTCCTGTGACACAAAGCTGGTACTTAATACCCTAACGTACATCTTCTGGAAGATGATAGGTGATTCACCTTAAGATAAAAACCAAACTTCAGTATGATGACTGCTCTCTATGACTAATGATTAATGTTACCAGGAGCTCAAACACTTGATAGCCACAGTAGCTCTCTGCCTGCCCACCGCAGTAATTTCGGTAACTTTTTAGGAAGAGACACCAATGTTTGAGAAGTTTACACGTCTCAAAAGGGGACTAAGCTGATCCCAAAAAAAAAGACATAGAAGATTTAAAACTCATCCTTCACTGTTACTGAGGGATCTAAAAATAGAAAAGACGTGGAACAAAGATACGGGAGATTTTCGGTTCAAAAAGGGGAGTCCAGGAAAAATTGAGATGGCCACGAAAAAAACCAAGCTGATCAAAATATAATTACGTCATGAGTTTCTCAGGATCTTACCAGTCACTTTTTCCTGCATGTTCAGCACAAACTTGTGATGTACATTGGTCAGTCATTGGAGGAGGAATGAGGTAATACCAGTGGTGACTTATTCCTTTCCAATTCACAGGAAAAAAGCAGGCCTGAAAGGGAATGACAGGCAAAGAACCGTCACTTAGAAGTTAAAAATAACTACTCTACCTGATAAATATTGGGTTAATGCAGATGATCTTCATACTCTTCGTACTTTCAGAGTTTTTAGGACAATGCTGACTAATCTTGCAATTCCTTGTATAGGCAAAGGATTTTTAACTTCACAGTAAAAATTAGAGAAGGCTGCACTCAGGCAAAGATTATTCCTTCTTTACCACACCTAAAGACTTCCTCTACGCTGTAAAAAACCTAAAAAACCATATATTTAAAACAAACNCCCCGGGGATTTCCTGAGACGTGAGTTTCAGGGTGGTTTTGCTACTGGTTGGGTTTTTTTCCTTTTTCGGTTTAATGGTGTGGTTTGGGGGTTCTTTTTTTTTTTTTTTTTTTTTTTTTGGTGTATTGGTTTTGGACTGATTTTTGGTTGGTTGGTTGGTTGGTTGGGTTTTTTTGTTCTATTTTGAATTCTAAGTCGGTTTTAGGCAGGGCGGCTGGCTTCTCAAGGCTTTTTCAATGTCCCTTTGAACCCAAATCCACTTTTGCCATGCTCACATTAGCTTCTGGCAAGGATTTCCACTGGGCTGCCACCTCTCCTGTGAAGAAACACCGCCTTTTATTTCTCTCATTTTTGATCTCAGTACAAACTTAATTATCCCATCATCTCCAGTGCTGGAGATGAGGAACAGGTCCAAACAGTTGCTTTGAGCAGCTCATGGGCTTGCAGTTCACTGCAATCCATTCACATTATTGCTTGCTGAATAGTTGCACGTCGATCATGGGGAATTTGGTCCATAGACCATTCTGTACTTTTTACCACCCTTGATGTCCTGTTGAACACCATCCTAAGCTAGCAGATCCTTTTTGAGACAAATACAATGTATTTCAGATGTGGGCAAACAGTAGATTCATGTAGTGGCACAATGGTCATGTTCTCTTATGACAAATTTTTGAAGACAGAGCTGATGTTTCTATGGAATTGACATAACAACAAGATTTTACTTGTGCAGTGGCAATCTCAGAGACCACCTTTTTACAGTTTCCTTTCTCCATATGCATAATTTCACAGATACATACAATGAGATTCTTATAGTGCCCAGTCAGTCTCACATGTCCTGTGTAGTTCCTCAGTCTTTCATCTTATTACTGACTTGAGTATGTTAATTAGGTTAATTTTGCTATTTCACTCCATTCCCAGAAAGATATGAGTACATTGAACAGCACACATCCCACCACTGACCCTTGCAGAAGCACCATCCAGCACCTCCCTCCATTGTGAGAACTGGTAATTTATTCCTGTACTTTGCATTTTATCTTCTAAACAATTACTGAGCTACACCAAGGCTTTGTCTCTTGTTACTATTGCTGCTTAGTCTCCTCAAAAACCTTTGTCAAGAGCCTTTTATAACTTAGTCCGATATGGAAATTAGATCACCCTTATGCACATTTTTGTTGACCCTTTCAAAGACCTCCAAGAGGTTTGTTTAAGGCAGAACAGAAGCAATATTGACTCTTCTCAGATAGATTGCATCAATCCAGGTGTCCTTTAGTTCTAACTCAATTAGCGTCTCTGCGTTTGCACAGTACAGACAGATGTTTGCAAATCTCTAGTTCTCTAGTATCCTCACTGAAGTTTAGTGTCACATTTGCCACCCTCCACTCTTCAGGTGCCAATGTTTTAAATGAGAGGATGCATGCTGCTGTTGGTGATTCAGCTGCTTTGTCCTCAGGTGAGAGCTCAAGGACACAGATGCTCACAGGCAGGCAGAGCATTACCTCATAGTGAAGACGACTTAGAGTAAAAGACAATGGTGTAAGGACATAGATGCATACATACATAACTCCAGACTTGTAACGTAGTGCTATTAGTGTAAATAGGAAGATATTTTATTTACCTTCTTGCAATTGCACGTGTCTGAAAACAGTGTGGTACAGGCAAGACCTCATCACAAACCTTGTTCCATTAGAAAAAGTAGTATCACAAATGACACGGATATTGTTTGAAAGTTTTCAATTATTTTTTTCTCATGACAGGCATGCATTTACTTTGTATTAATAAGGTAGCACATGACTAATGTACCACAGAGGAAATAAAATGTGATTTCACTCTGGGTATTTTAATGAGTTTTGCCTATTGCTTCTAACTTACGTTTTCAATGGTTACAACAGCAGGAGAAAATTATGTCTTTAAGGTTTGTTTTAAATATATGGTTTTTTAGGTTTTTTACAGCGTAGAGGAAGTCTTTAGGTGTGGTAAAGAAGGAATAATCTTTGCCTGAGTGCAGCCTTCTCTAATTTTTACTGTGAAGTTAAAAATCCTTTGCCTATACAAGGAATTGCAAGATTAGTCAGCATTGTCCTAAAAACTCTGAAAGTACGAAGAGTATGAAGATCATCTGCATTAACCCAATATTTATCAGGTAGAGTAGTTATTTTTAACTTCTAAGTGACGGTTCTTTGCCTGTCATTCCCTTTCAGGCCTGCTTTTTTCCTGTGAATTGGAAAGGAATAAGTCACCACTGGTATTACCTCATTCCTCCTCCAATGACTGACCAATGTACATCACAAGTTTGTGCTGAACATGCAGGAAAAAGTGACAGCAACAGATCCTGAGATTAGTGTCACGGCCTTAGGAAAGCTTGCAGCAGCACTATGGTGTATCTGAACTTCTGCTTGCAGAAGGCTGCAAAACTGAGGATATTTTTCTACATACATAGGCTGTGGACAAGAGGACTAGTGCCACTGAACTCAGTGGGAACCACAGACACTTGGCACCTCTGACAACTGGGCCACATGCTTATGTGAAGCCTTGTTATTATATAAAAAGGCTCTTATTTCTTCTTTTCTCTGCCACATAAGCTGACCTAGTTTACAATCTGCCTCTGTACAGATGTGTCTTCTTCCATGGACAGACAGAGGACAGAGCCACTGCCAACAAACAGTGCCTGGAGTTAGGAAGGGGAAGAGACACAGGGTGGCTCAGTATGGGAAGATAAGGAGATGGAAATGAAAGACAAAGATGTTTGGAGGAGAGAGAAATTAGGGAGAGAAGAGAGTAAAGCCACATGTGTATCTGCTGCTCCTGGTTTACTCAGGAGTAAAGGAGTTACTTTAGAGTCTGCTTTAGGACTTTGCCATTGAACTGGATCCTAGTTTCAGTGAGGCACATTTTTGGTCTGGTAGCCTCCACATTGAATTTCACTGAGTTTGACAAATTAGTTTTTCTTGAGATGCAGATTTTAAGTGTCTCAGATTAGCTGTGAGAATTTTTGTGTTGGATTAGTTTTCCTTTCCTTCTGGTTCTGGCTGTTTCTTTGACTGCAGACTAGCATGCAGATGAACTGGGTGTGGGAATGCACCTGCATGTGGTAATGCATGTGAGACGAAAATGGTACTTCTGTGTATTCTCTGCGCATTTATAAAACTAATTAATGCAGAGACCCATCAGTCAGTTAGCAGAAGAGGCTTGTGAAGTTTGGAGGTCGCATTCATAAATATTTTATATTCAGTATGGGGATGAAATGTTGAGTATTACAGAGGCAGGGAGATGCTGGTAGGGAACAACTGGAGATCCCTGTTCTAGTCCTGGTGTTGCTGATGACCTGTGGTGTGACCGAAGGCAAGTGACTTTCCTTTATTTGTCTGTGTGCGTTGATGAATTTCAGGACAAGGACTGCTTGTCAGTGAGTGGGCAGAATATAATGGGACCTCACGTGTGCAGTTCAGATACTAATACTAGTTCAGAGTTCAGATAGTAATGTAGTATAAACTCAAAAGTTATTTTCTGAAGTTATTCAGCTGACTAACAGGCTCACTTACGCACATCTATTATGTGGTGGAATAGCTTGGCAAGACTTCTGTTGACAACTAGCTACATGAGTAATCTCGTTGACTTGAATGGGACTCCTTCAGTGAGTAATGTTTTAGTACTGGCTCCATAAACTGTTTTAGTCATCATCAGCTTACGAACTACATGCATAGCCCTGCCAGCATTTACCACACAGTTAATATGTTTTACTGCAAGAAGTCCTGTTACAGGAGTAATATGCAGTAGTAACTATTGGTGTAATCTACGCCCACGTTAAGAAGTTACTCTCTTCTACAATTGCAAAAACAGCCAAATTTCATTGACATCACGTTCTCTTTTTTTCGGGGGATCTATTAGTTGCCCTTCACAAGAAATCCTAAGAAATATTCAGTACGTCTGCTGTTGTTATGAATTTCTTTTTTATTGCAGCTCATGGGGATACCACTGCATAACTGACTCATGGCTCTCCCTCCTTCTTGTGCAAAATTCAATCATTGCAAATCTGGACCTGTGAGGTTTTACTTAAAGCTCTTTACAGTCTTCCCCAACTAATGTTTTGGCTTTGATTACCTCTGCCTTATCTTACTCTCTTTGTACCTTCTTCCACAATAGCCCCTGCTTCTTTCCCCTACTGTGGGCTTTGTGTCTCCTTTCAGTCTGTTCCTTTTCCTGAGTGCAGAAAAAATCCCATTCAGTACTATCCCTCTTTATTCTACAAATCCGTCTTTGAAGTCTGCTTCATCAATAATACCAACTTAAAGCAGTCCTGAAAGTCTTGTGCCCAGCTTGCCCTATTGAGCCTGAACTTCCTCAGGGGCAGGAAGCCTATCTCTATATATTTTCTGAATTACTGCATCCATAGGAAGAGTAATATAAATATAGCACTGCTTGTTGCCACAGCATTACATATTCAACATTTATATCAACTTCTGGGGCAAGATAATCATAGACTACAGTGCATCAACAATTATGTACAGTTCCTTATTGTTCCTCCAACTAAACAGGCATAACAAAGATTTAAAGACCAATTATTATTTTAAAAATAGGGAGCCTCTGTAACTCTTCTATAGTATACTGGAGTAGCATATTCTTACAAAGAGCATTTGTTTGTGAGCTTGATGCAAAGCCTGATGGAGGCTGTTCCAGTGCATTCAGTGAGCTTTGGATTAAGTCCTTCCTGAGGAGCAGATGCAGGGTTTTATTCACTACCATTAGAACAATAAAGATGACAAGACAAAGAATAAAGATCTCTACAGAGAATAAAGCAGTGTTGTCCTGCAGCAGCTTAAATACATGGGACTCTATAGTTTAAAGCCAATCCTGTGGCATTAGTAAAGTTATTTGTGTAGTCTCAAAATATCCTGTGCAGAAATATTAAAATATCTACACATTAACACCCTAACGCAGTGTATTTCAATGAGTACTAAACTTCTCAGTATTAAATGTAACTACAAACTTCATTTGTGTAAACAAAGATAATATAGAAATAGTTTGTTGCCACTGATCACCAAAACTGCAGTGGAACAGAAAGATGGCTTTTTTTTCTTATGCCATGGCTTTTAGATAGATCCACAGTGTTTACTGAGATGGCAACTAGAGACAGGCTTTCCTTTAGTAAGTTTCCTAGAACCATAGAATTGTTTTGGTTGAAAAAAGCCCTTAAGCTCACTAACAGAGTCTAACTGTTAAGCCAACACAAGTCCACCACAGAGCCATGTCCCCCAGCTCTACACATCTTTTAAATACCTCCAGGGATGGTGACTCAACCACTTCCCACTTCTGTCCCCATTTTTTCCTGCAGGGGCAAATGTCTCTGTTTCTCAACACTCATTATTGCTTCCATTTTGATAACATCTCCCAGCCAGATAAGAAATCAAGGTCCCCGCATCCAGCTTGCCTGATTGAGCCTGCAGGGCAGGTGGCACTACTAGCAATCATTAAGTGAGAAAACCAAGCCTATCTAAAGGTCCTCAAATCAGACACAAGTGATTGATATTTAAAGAAGGCATTTTTTTCTCTTGGAAAATTTTTTTCCCCTTCAAAGACAATATCACAGTTTTCTAAAGATGTGTCACCTTCTTGAATTAGATAGGGAACAGGCCCACTGACCCAACCCATGGCCAGCCTGAAGGACTGCCTGTCCCTGCCACAAGCTGAAGTCTCAGCTATACTGCATTTTGCCATGGAAGGAAATCAGAGAAAATGAAACAGTAATAAGATGATAAGGCAAGCTGATTACAATCCTGCTAATTAAAAATATGCATTATTCTATATGGAAAGCCAGGTCTGCACTATGAAACTGCTGTGCATTTAAGTGTTTTAACTCATACTGTGAGAGCAGGCAATCTTATTTATCTTTGGATAAGAAGATGTGTGTTTTACACATGCACCACAGCTTGACAGTCTTTTTGCTTTGCTTTGACAGTTTCCATGCAAAGCCATAGAAATAAAATTACAAAGCCAGACGTCAAACATAATGACTCTGGTTGCTTTGAATGGCTGATGATCCACTGGTTTCATGACCAATGCTGCCTGTCTCAGTCATGATATGAAGATGCATTTGAGAGCCATCAACAGAGGCCATAATTGGAAATGAACTCTTAGCTGTGTGCTGTGACATGCACTTCAGTAGCTCAGGTGCATCCTTCTCTCTGTTACCCAGCTCAGCTCTATTGACTTCATGAGGTGAGCTGTGGCCAGGACCAGGGATGCTCCATTGGAAAAGGAGCAATGAGAGCCAGCAAGAGCCAAATGGGGAAAGTGTCAGCTGCCAAAAATAAACTGTTTTACTTCTTGAAGCTGACTTGTACCTTGCCTTGGATTTTTACTGCATAAATGTCTCCAAATTTCAGCAGCAACCCTCCATGGCTGGTGTGTCAGCAAAGGTAAGTCCTACGCTGCCTGAAGGGTAAAGGAAGAGGAAATATGAGACCATGCAGGCTTACACTATGAAAGACAACCAGGGATTTTTGCTGTCTAGCTTCACAAGCTTCAGATACATGTACTGTGAAGAAAGAACATTTCCTTTTCAAACTGCTCCAGAGTGCTGAAAATATCAAAGCGTCTGTCATTTTGAGTTAGTGTAAATTTTTGGCCACAATGAGTTTATGGCAGTTGAGCAGGAGGGAGGATGAAGGGAAGGGGTTATATCCTGGGTCTGTTTCGATTTTTGTGTTTGCTTTTAATCATCATCCCAGTGGAATTATTTGACCAGAGATCGTTGGGCTCACTTAGGTTCTTTGATGATACAGTCTTTCTTAAAACCAATGAAAGAGCAAATTGAAGTTCTATATCTCTGATAAAATATTCCAGTAAAATAGCAGCATCTTCTTCACCACAAGACAAATTCTTTCAGCCTACTACTGATTCCTCTATGGTTTTAAAAGTTTTGTTGAAATTATGAGTTATTCACCAATATAATTTCCCAAACTCGTATACAGCAGTGTTACAATGAAGCCAAATGGTGTAAACATAAGTCTTCTTCCTTGTTACTAGTCAGCAGTAATGATGGTGAAAACATACAGGAAAACAGCTGCAGCTTATGCTACTCCCACACACATACACATTCTCCTTTTTGAGCAAAAGCTGCAAGAAAGTCTCAGTAATGAAGTACATGTTATTCTGAACCTGCACTCAAAAAAGAGCTGAAGGCATAACATCATGTGTTTTAAATGTGACAATGAAGAAGCAGAATTTTGCCTTTTAGAAAAGAAGAAACATAAAGATCTTCAAGATCATTCCTAAAGTTTGGCTTGCTCAGTGGTCTAGTTCTGAGCATATTACATAGAGTGACTTTGTGAGGACCACACTTTTTCTTTCTTACAACAGAATATTGCTTTTCTTCTTGACTATAATCAAGTGTACCCTTTTGTTACTAATCCATATCCAGTCCTCACCTGTTGTGAATGTTATTGCCTATTAGATTTAAGAGTTTTCTGTGATTTATTGGAACCTGTGCAGCTACCATTGACTTGAGCCATACAGTAAAGAACACAGTCTGGACCTAGGAGTAGCTGGATACTTTATTATGGCCCAGATCTCCACCTGGACTAAGAAAGCTGTTGAAAGTAACAAAGCTATGCAGATTTCTATTTATCGGGAATGTAATTTCCCTTGGTATCCCCTCAAAATATTACAACTAGATCTGTATAGTTTCTTTTCAAAGTTAATTTAAAATTTATGGTTTTCTTGTATGAAAACAAGGTTTTTCGTTGCTTGTTTAGTGATAGAAAGGACAATTTTTTTTTATTTATGTCTCTCAGCAAATGCAAGCTAAGAAGAGTTTATATATAGCTGCACTATATAGTCTTTGCCTTGAACACCAAGCTTCCCCCATGAACAAATTGTTAGCAAGTTATTAAAGAAAATTTCCGCACTTCATCATTTGCTATGAATAAACTAATTGTCTCCCATGCTGGTAAAGATACTCTCATGGATTTCTCTGGATTTTCTGTGCTGGCATTTTGTTGATTCTGCTCTCTCTGCATCAGTGGCAGCACTGAGTCAGCCTCCCTCTTACAAAGTTCTGCCATTAAACCTCCTCCTTCAGCGGGGGTTTGTTATTAAAAAATGAGACGTATTTTTTTTAAAAACAAAGAAGAAAACAATGCTAAGTCAGATTTTCTTCTCTGTGGTGTTACACTCCCAAGCATTGCAAGTAATATGGTATTAAATTGCATTCCACAGTCATTGAACCTTTTTTCCCTTAAATGAGACCTTACCTTAAGCCAGAGAAAGTTAGGGACTGGTTAAACTCTAGCTCAGATCTTTCCCTGCAGCACTACAGGTCCTGCTTGTGATATACAATCTGCCACAAAACAGTACTACACTGAGCAGAGCACTGATAGCAACCAGGCAAAATGTCTGGGAATTCCTGTGCAAGTCCGTGCTCCAGCTGCAGTCAGAATGATTTAAATACGTGCTTGAAGCGTTACAGGGAAGTTTCATTTTGTCTGTTTTGCATTATCCATTTGAACATTATTTCTAGTGTTTATATTGTAAATTATGTGCCTAAAGAAAGGTGGATTTGTACTGAATCATACCCCTGAGGAAGGACATGTTGATTTGCTGCTTTCTATAATAGACTCAACCCTAAATTTGGTAGTTGTTTTTGGTAGCCAAGAGCATGAAATTCTGTGCTATATTGTCCATTATAAATTGTTAATCACATGTAGCCAGATTTATATTTGTTGTTTACTAGGAGATATGTTTTGCTTTGTTCATTTGTTTTTTGGTTTTGTTTATTGGGGGTTTTATTGGTTGGTTGGTTGTTTCGGGTTTTTTTATTTTGATTTGGGGTTCTTTGTGGTTTTTTGGTTTTTAGGGTTTTTTCTTTGTTTGTTTGTTTGTTTTTTTAAAGAAAAGATTTGTCCAGTCAATTTTGGATTTTATTAGCACTGAAATGAAAACTATAGGAAACCTGGATTTTGAGGAAATTATCAATGGTTTTAAATGGCAAATGACACTGGTAAATATCCTAAGAAATAAAATTTAAGAAAAGGTTTTCAAAACATTTTTTGCATTTACATTTTCCTCTTTAAAAACGTTTTTGCAGTTGCTGACTTAATCTGATTATTCACCATGGCTTCAACATCTTAAAGCTTGCTGATCTGAGTTTCTCACACCAGTTTTCACTCAAAGATCAGAAGAGCATATGAACTTGCTGACTTTTTATCCTTAAGTGCTTCTCTAAATGAAACAGTTAGTTATTGGGTTAAATTTAACTAATCATAATTTAAGAAAAAATTCTTCTGGTTTTATAAGTGAAAAACTCTGTTTCATCAATTTAATCTGTACCTCTTCGACAACCTTGATTATTATTTTAAGAGATGTAAAGGATTAAAGTAAATTCAGACATTAATTAGGGCTTTGTTTATCCAAGTTTGCATCTTTATTTAAAAATCCAATTTCTGATAAAAAATTGGTGGAGATGCCTTTTGTTTTTAACATGGTAGTTTTTGTCTTCAAATACGTCACACTCAGTAGCATTAGCAGCCCTGTAGGAATTCTCTTGCCCATTCACCCCTTTCCACTCCTGACAACTTACTGACAAATTCATTGTCTGCTTTTAAAAACCCATGTCTGCATCAAATCACACCAAGAATGACAAAGAAAAAGGAATATCCCCATCATGCCTTTTTGAGCAAAATGACATGTTCAGACAAACCACCCAACCACACCAGTGAGAGCAGTGGTGCTCAGACTCTTGCCCTCCTCATGCTCATGAATTGCTGGCGTGGGGGTTTCCAGCAGATGAAGGGAGGTGGGGTGGTGGCAACCACAGAGGGGGCTGAGAAGAAGAGAGGGTGCAAGGGAAGAAGTGTGGGGGATTTTCTGATGGTGAGGAAGGACTCTGCATTAGGTTGACACCATAATGCAGTGAGCTGCTGGGATTATTTTAAGAGACCTCCCAAGAGATGCACTTTTACTGAAGGTTCTCCTAATCCCAGGCTCTCAGATGTTTGGCAGGAGACCATGCGGTAGTGAAGCAAATGCAGTTTACACCATCAAGGTATACTGTGCAAACTATTTCCATCATAACAACCTCCTCACAGCTGAAGAAGTGGCCCATCCCACTGAGCAGAAGGTGCCATCAAGCACTATGTTTGAGCGCAGCACAGATGCCTGTGCTTCCCACAAGGATGTGGTGGGAGGAGACTTACCCCTGAACCCTCCTCGGCTTTGGGACTTTCACAGGAGCAGGGTCCTGGCGGGTCCCCCGGCATCATGTCTGATCCTCCTGCGCCTACAAAACCAAAGACATTTTATTGCCCATGGGAGAATGTGTATGGCTGAGAAGTTGCTTTGTTTCACTTGGACCCATTTCTACCAGCCATGTGCTGTCACCAGCCTGGTGTCTCATCAGCTTTGTTAAAGAAAGCAGAAAGAGTAAGAAAACAATGACTGCAACATGTAATTGCCAGCTGGAGGCAGCCCTGCATGCGTGGAGCCACCACTGGGAGAAGATGCAGCAGGTTCTTGGTGGGCTACACATCATGGCTCAGGAAGGATGTTTTCCCTTTCAGACCCGGCAGCAGACATCCCTGTTCTTTGGGTGGTGCCCAATGCAAAGGTTGGGGCTGCCCTGGTCCCCAGTGGACTGATAGGATGTCCCTGGCTTCCAGGTTCAGCCTTGGCACCCCCAGGGAGCCTCTTGGACACTGCTTGCTTTGTGTCCACCTGTGCTGCTATGTTGAAGGTTTGCCCATGTTCACACCATTCCTGGGATGAACTTGTCCTATCCTGGGGAGAAGCCAGAGGACTTTTCAGCACCTCTGTGCCTCCCAAGGGAAAAATAGGTAAGAGCATCTATGACCACAATGAAAACCATCTCATCAGTGAACTCTGTTTGTCATCCAGGCAGTAGTCACTGTGGCTTGAAGTCAGGTTACAGGCACAGCTCACAGCCAGTGCTGTCTGGAAGAATTTCTGCAGTTTTATTTCTGCATCAAGCTTAAAACTTGAAGAAGGCAAGGACGTATATGCTGATTTCACCTCCAGGGACAATCTTGCATAGGCAGCCTCAGAGATGTATTTGGTTGCTTTTGGAATTTCTACAGCAATGTCAATATTTACAATAAATTAGTGTGAATTAGACCCTGATTAAATTGGTGAATATTTTCTAAACTGTAAAATTATATTTTTGGGGCTACACAATACCCTCTATGCAGGATAAGGATGTATGAGGATTTATATGTTATCTCCAAGAGCACTGTTGAGTGTACACATTCACACCAGGAATACATTGAATAATGTTCTTTGTGTTACCACGGCACTGTGTGCACCTACTACATTTGAAATACTGCTCATGTAGTAATACTGCTTGAAATGGCCTTGCAGTTTTTCATCAATACAGGAACAGTTATTCATGTTGCTACTTCACTCAATAATCTTGTGTGCATCTCTTTGAACCACTATTGTTTGTGTATACTCCACAGTTAGAATTGCTTATGCAAAAGGATCTGTGAATCAGGGATGCCCTTTGCTTATTTGTTGCCAGCAGACAGTGGCCCATCCTCATAGTGCTACCTTGAGCTGTAGTCTACCTAGAGACACATGGAGGCACTGATTACACACCTGTATCTTTCTTTCTAAGAATACTGGCTGGAGGGTTTTCTTGCTTTTTGACAGCCTCTGATAGACATCTTTTGCTTTAGGGGAAGAAAATTAATTTTTTAAAATGCAATTTATGTGTCCTAATTCTATAGGTGCTTTTTTTCCAGCACAGGTTCTTTGGAGCTGAGCACTTCTCTTCCCACATGCTCAGCCACAGAGCTGATAGGTCTCCCAAAGCAAGGTTCAAAGACTGCATTAAAATCAGTGCATAATAACAAAATAGAGAGCTTTTCTTTCTAACTGTGCTCTCAGCACTGGGGAAGTCTACTAAACCAGAAGTCTAATCCCATGACTTTACCACAGGGTTGGTTCCTCCCTTGAATTCATCTCTGCTTAAGGTCCCCTAAAACAGTGCTGCTTTGGAAGTGATGCTGTAGAAAAAGCATCTAGTTTATTCCATCCTGATGTTTTTTCTGCTTTTTTTTCTGCTATTTTTTCCCCCAGCTTTAGTGTCTTTATTGATGTTAATCTCAGATCAAGAGGACTTTCATTGTTACCTGTCTGTAGAGCATTGTAGCATGGGCCTCTGATTATCTACTGATAACTATGTGCTCTCCTGCTATTCAAATGCAGGTGTAAAATAGAGACCTGTGCCTTTTTTTACCATTTCACTTTATACTTCCCTATACTATATAAACATCCCTTTATACTTAGACCTCTGTGCATCTTTTTCACCAATATATTTGGAACTGCAAAGCCTTCAGTCTGCTGTCCTTGTGTGGATGCCTGTGTTTGAATTAAGTGGCTGTGCAGTAGGAGAGGATCAGAGGGTGGAAGCAGTTGTTGTTGACATCTCTAGATCAATATTATAAGTATTTCCAGGATTTAATGTCAAATGGGTTTAATCTAATTCTCTGGACTGAATGATACCACGGTGTCAGAAGGACTAATACATGATTTCAATATTTGTGTTTCCACTGGGATTTGAAAAACATTCCATGTCACCTTGCAGAAGAGTCTATGGTTTGGTGTTCTTCAAAAGGACTCTGGACTGCAACTCACAGTCTCATCACATAGTGTGAATCAATTCACATCTGAACCAGTTGCAAGTGTGGTTGAGGAAAGAAAGCTAAGTTAAGTAAAAACCATACTACTGTTCTCTGCCAAAATGTTGATGTAGATGTAACCTATACCCACCAAGAAAGAGCAGTGTGGTGACTAAGTTGCTAAATGGAGAATACCAGTTGCCTAAATTCACACCTGTGCCACACCTGGCATTCCACAGAGCCGTTGGTAAGCACTGGGACTGATTTAAATTGCTGGAACTGCCACCTGTTATAGGTATTCCCCATTGATGTGACAACTCATGAAAGATTAAGAAGCGAGCATCACAGCAGTAGCACATGTAACTGAACTAGAAAAAAGTAATGAAAAGTAACACACTTTGCTTTGAACACACATAGGAATATTTCCCCTCAAATATCACAACTACCATAAACCTGTGTAGACTTCATCTCCAAATTCTGTAGATGGTAACAGGCCATATATGCCCTAGTGTGGACCTGTGTCTTTATCTGCATGAAGGACATGGAAACTTTATTGTCACCCTTGCATTAAAAAAACCAACAACCACAAACCCAAAGCATGTTCACATTTATGGGCATGTTGTAAAGGCTGCACACAGTATCAGTTCATGCTAAAAAAGTTTTACATCTGTCATTGTCTGTAGAGCAGTGATGAAGTAACTCAACCAGAACAGCTGCAGGGCAGCTCCATCAGCACTATTAAGGCTCAGTGGCTTTTCATCCATCTCTATGCATGCTAGCTCCACTTCTGTGTAACACTGTGCTGACTTACTTGTTTCCTTTTATTTGCTGTTGATTTCAACTGTGAATAGGGTTTGATGGATGGCAAGAGTTTAACAATAAAGAGGACTGGACAATGCAACAGGAGTGAAGCTGAGCTAACAATATCTTTCCTTAAGAGTTTTATCCAGTAAGTTGAGAGAGAAATCAAGGTGTAGATAATAATAATAAATTTGCGTCCTCTTCACCCTCCAGCATCGGCCAGGAGAGGAAGGAAAGGATGTAGCCAAAACAGGAAGGACAAAACGTAAGTGGAAGAGTAAGATGCCCAGCTCCTGGTGATGAAAGTGCAAAATATGGACAAAAAAATACAAAGGTACTGATGAGGGGCCTGGAAAACTGATGTGCATACCCACTCATTGCTCTTAATAAGCAAGAGGAGATGTTAGCAGTTTGTTCCTCAAACACAGTGCTTCATAGTCCTCTGTGTTGTTTATCAGTGGCCTGGGGCAGTACCTTAATCTCAAGGGTTTGTCATCCTGCCTCTGCCTGTCAACCCCTTTGGTCTTCTACTCTGCTTCTATTGGACCTGGACAAAGAAAGGAAACTTCAAGGTATAATCATCTACCAAAGTATGTAAACTTCTTATAGGGGCCCCTTTCTAACTCTGTTAGAAAATCTCTCACTAAAGGAAAAAATAACCCTGACTTAGGGTCTTAATTTTGCTGTTTCTTTTAGCAACAGAGTGCTCTGTGTTTTCAGCATATAGACTCCATTACTCTGTTATTAAGCTGACAGGAAACAACTCCAAGTCCTGTACCGTAAGAAAATTAACACTGGGGTAGGCTGTAGCCATCTGATACCTGGCAGACCACATCCACTTGCAAAAGACAGTGGTGCAGTAAAGGGGCCTCAGGTTGTAGCATAAGAGGAGCTGAAACGGGGAGCACCGGAGGGGAAAAGATTTGTCTCCTCAGAAGAAAAGGTAGATAAAGCACTCATCAGTATTTAAGAGGAAAACTCCTGCAGTGATTCAGTCATGCTAAATCAAGCCTTCTTCCTTTCTCACTCTTAGTCATTTATACCTGCTATGAAAGGTTAGGGTATAGTCAAATTGTTCACTTGCAATGCAGCTGGAACAATGAAAAATTTATTATCCTCTTTGATTGAGACAAGTTTCCTTGTGGGAGCACTTTTAGTCCTTTCAGAGCCCAGGTGGTTTGCACACATTTGCCAAAAGAATGTGTTACTGCACCCAGTTTACCCTTCTCTGCCTGCTGGAAGGTGCTGCCATCTGAGATCTACTCGCTGGTCTCTTGCTCACCAGTACATCCTGCCCTGCTCAGATGGGAAAGAAACAGACTAGATCCAACCACACAAATCCTGGTCTTGACTAAACCAAGGAAGCAATTTATTAGAGCAACTATTTTCACTTGACTCGAACCACGAGGATTCCTGCTGGTTCTCAGTCTGCTTTCTTTCAGCTACACATGACTTTTCATTAAAAACGAAAGCCAGACTATGTCCTCATGTTGCTATCTTGTCCATGCCCAGCTGAGCAAGAAGGCAGATGCTATGTTAGACTACAAAATAGTTTGTCACCAATTATTCTTGTGAATAATAAAAGGTCATTCAAAAAAATAAAATACTCAAAGAAGGAGAGAAAGAGAAAAAAAAGAGACACAGTCTAGGAAAAAAGACCTTTCCGAAAGAATCCTGACATGTTTATTTATTTAACCACTAAGTAGCTTAGTGGCCTCCCAGAATTCCAAATGGGTAGAGGTTATATATCAGCATGAAGACAAAGGTATAACTCAAGTGGTGAATAAAACCACTCATTTATTTTTTTAACTTACTTTTCTTAAATATATATCATGTGTAGTCATTGCATCCTTGCAATGTTTTGAAACATTGCAAGAAATTCTCTTACCTCTCACTATGCTTTGAGAGCTCAGCTCTAAGAGTTAAGAAGATATTTTAGTCTCAGTTTCCATAGAATCTTCAGCCTTAGGAAAACTATTACAGGAAAGTGCTGTAGGTGCCACTCCTCACCTCATTGTCATGTAAATGTCTCCCTGAAAACAATTATTTTAAGGGTGATAGCCCTTTTAATTTGTTTTTCTGCATCTGATAGCAGTGTTATTCACTGGATGATGCACAAGTTACAGGGCTAATGATACAATTCTCTTTTGCTGATTTTCTGTTCTCTTCTAAATGTTTGGTTTTTTTTTCAATTTTCACATTGTGGTGTATCTTGGGCTTAAATAAAAATAAAGCAAAATGCCTCCCTACTAGGGTTTGTAGGAGGGAATTCATACCTACTTAACGCCCATTAAAAAGGAGCCCTGGCAGCTGTCACTCCTCAGAGGATGCTGGTTGGACTGTGACCATGCCTGAAGCACTGTGCTACATCTGTACTAAGAATAGGCTCAGTTTCCAAAATTCAGATGCATATTATAGTTGCAGATGTGGCCCGGCATCATTTTGGGACACACCTAAACAGCTTTTCACTGGTGGTTGCAAGTGGAGTAGCTAAAGACATTGCTGATCTCCATCACTGAGGAGGTTTAGCTCTCTTCAGCTCAGTCAGGCTTTCAGGAGTGATTTAAACTAGCTCAGGCTAGCAATAATCTGACATGGCTTTTGTATGCTTCAGTTATGTGGGATGTGAGAGCAGCTTGGGAGGACAGCTATGCTGTCAGCCATTCATTACAAGGCCATGTAACACTGGTGCCCCTTATTTGTTTTAATGGGGAATTCCTGCCTCCCAATGTAGTTTCTGGTGAGTAGCAGTGATGAACTAATGTTGTCTCAGACAGTACATGCATTTTTTCACATGTTTAACTCTGGGGGCAAAACCCTTTCAATGTCTAGTTGTGGTAACATAAAATAGCTACAAATATGATCTGAAGTTCAGAATTTCTGCTATGAAGTAAGCAAAAAGCCAGAACCATGATCTACATGTATTTTGAAATGAAACCTTAAATATAGACCAGCCCTAAGGTTAAAGCTATTATAAGACAATGAGATTGCAATGTTGCTTATGAAATTGCTCCCAGCTTCAGAAATCTTGTTCAAAGTGAACATCTTATGATGAAATTGAGAGAGAAACACTGGAGTTTTTGAAGGAAAAAATGAATGAATTCCCCTTCTTCAAACTCTGGAATGAACTGAGAGGTATGAAGAAGGGGAAAATCCATTAATTTTGTTACTCTTACCTGCCTTGGAGTACCTTATCTTATTTGGAAATTCCAGGTAAGAAGTGTAATGTTCTATCATTAAAGAGCAGGTAGCCTCCTAGCTTTGTCTGGAGATTGTTCCTGTATGTGGTAGCAGTACAGACAAGCAATGAATTCATTGCCTTGCACAAATATATAAAAATAGCAGGGAACTCCTTGAATGGTATAAAGAAGGGAAGTACAAGTGACTCACGAAAATTATTTTTAATCGTATCTTAAGCTCAACTGCAGAAAGAAAGGAGAAGGCAGCAGAAAGATTATTTGCTACTGATATCCATTCTCTACTGGCAGAATGAAAAGCCATCAGTTACACAAACACTGCTGAAAGTACATGTCTGCAATGCCATGAGGGAGAAAAGCAGCCTGTGGTCCTCATCTCACTGCCTTTGCCTAGATGATTTTTGCCCCCAGAAAAACATGTGTATAAATACCATGATGATTCTCTTCTAACCTTCTCAGCAGAGCCAACAGAGAGGACTTTCAAGAGCTGTGTCCAGTTTGCTTAATTGCAAAGTAAGACAATTTACAAGCTGTCCTCATCACACTAATCTTGCCAAGACTTGAAGCAGATGAGGCACATTTTTATGACCCTTCCTGTTACATGGCATTAGACCTGCAGCTGCACGTACCAGCAGTTGGGAGTGCTACATGCATATCCAGAAGATGCTATGGATGCATCTCCAGTTGTCAAAAGTGGTGTGTAACTAATTAAACCTAATTCCCTCTGGTGAAAACAGCAGGTAGGACATTCCCCATTGGCTGATACTACTGCTGAAGTAAATGGCCATGCCTTTTCAGTGCATCTAACAGGAGGAAAACAACCTCCTTTTTTCAGCAAACTATGTCTTAGGTGACTCTTACACTTACATTTTTCTGCTCTTCCCTGTGGTGAGCAACCAGTCTGTCTCAACAGGGTAAATGCTTACATGTGTCGGATTGCATTACTGTGGAGGAGGAGAGACAATCATACTCTGCTGACGCTTAGCTGCGGGTAACAGAGTGGATATAGGAGAACCCATCACTGTCAATTTTCCTCTCACACCTTATGGTGTCCTTCAGGAGTGACATTTTGAATCTGGTGTGCATTTGGAGGTCTGACAAAAATGGCAGGCTTGCTGAAGGCACAATAGAAACATTTGAACAGCACACATACACCCGTGGATTTAGGACAAAATAGGTATAGTTTATTCTGAGAAGCCTCCTTCCACACTGGTAAAAAGGCCATGTGGGAAGCTTTTCACAGGTACACCAGGAATAAAACAAACAAAACAGGGGGGGGTTTACTGCATAAGACCCTCAAGAAATCTTCCAGTCCTGGACAATGCAACAGCAAGACCCCTGAGCAGACTGAGAGTGGGCTCATCTGCCTGGCTGGATTACAGTTGTTAAGGGCCAACCTGCAATGAGGTAGATTTAACCCAAACTATTTTCTCTGGCCTCATGTTTGAACTCCAGTCTTGCACACATTTGAATTAAGATGGTGCTGCCAGCTGCTTTGAAGAAATGTGCAATTTTTATGTCAGACAACTTTGCAACACTTTTCTGAAAAGCTAGAACTGCCAGTTTTGCTTGACAGAAGATGGTACTAATTAATGACTTGTAACTAACTTGTGTTGTTGTAAAAAAGATTGTGCCAGGTGTGAAAGAAGCTCCCCTTAATCATGCATTTGTATTAGATCCCCATGGTAGTGCAAATCCTGTATATTCTGCCCTGGTGGAGTAAAATCTTGCTCTTCCTAGACAGGCACATGAGAGCTGCAAGGTGCAGGTGAACTGGTGCTATCATGGCATAAGCTGGAGAGCCGTGCAATCTGGGAGAGTGGTCCCTTTCAGGGCAGATATTTGGTTCACCTGAGATTAAGTGTAGATAAATTTTCTTCAAGAAGAGGTCCAGAGCACTGAACAGGGTTAGTAATGGCATTAAATCACTGCTTGATGTCAGGTTAGCATGATCTGACTTTTACCAAAATGACATCAGAACTAAGAGCCAGATATTTTAGGATGAACACACCTGTTCTCACCTAAAATTAGCTATGCTGCATGGTAATTGGTTTCAGTAATTTCAGAGGGAGTAAGTTACTGTTCAATTAGAGAAGATACATCAGCCTCTGGCCTCTGTGGATAAGGCTGGCAATCTTAGAAAATTACATATAATTAGGAAAAATTATAGTGCTTGCTTTCAAAGTACTATTTGTTTTCCCAAAAAAGCAGACTGACAGGCAAACATAATATCTAGATATGGTATATCTTCCTTAGCTATTTACATATTACCTC
The DNA here is from genome assembly GCA_038090715.1 of Florisuga fusca. Classification (NCBI taxonomy): domain Eukaryota; kingdom Metazoa; phylum Chordata; class Aves; order Apodiformes; family Trochilidae; genus Florisuga; species Florisuga fusca. The sequence goes on from JAAWXA010000006.1 coordinate 24,737,230, forward strand.
CCCAGAATTAAAATAGGTAGTGAAATGTTTCATTTCCCAGCCACAACATTCAAAGAGTCATGACTTGCTGGTCAAAACTCCATTTTGAGGAGTTTATGCAGGCCATATGCTTGAAAGAATTCAGTAACAGATTGCTTGTCTCTCTAGTAGAGGAAGAGATCAAGTGCTTTGAAAGCAGAAGCCAAACTAAAAAGAGAATAAATTATGATTTTGATACTATACGATTCGGCTATATTTTGCACTTACAAGATTTAATGTTTAAGGAAAGATCACAGTTAGTGTGCAATGTCAAATAATGCCACATCCATCACCTTCCAGCCAATACTTAGGGCATTATGAGCAGTATAACAAGCAGTGCTTCATGAGTACTTTTTGAGTCCTGATCCATAGAGGTGGGATAACTGGTTATAACTTTCCATGCTATTCCACACTTCAAGGAACTCATGTAGCGTTGTAATCCTGAAACATAAAACCTGTATCCTTCTTGGGGGCCCCACCAAAACTCCACATTAATAAACATGCTGGGAGATAAAAAAGTGCTTTCTCTCTGGGCTTCCTATAAGAGCACAGGCCAGCCATATATTCCTAAGGGAATGGCATCCTGGCTTTGTCCTCTCTTGCTTCTTCAAAGTCATAACATGTGTCTCTTAAATCATGCCCTACTGATGCAATGCAAAAATTCTGACTCTTGTGTCCATGGTATGCTAAACATGGCTCCTCAAGGGTAGCAGAAACAGCTATGGCACAATTCAAAGTCAATAAGAAAATGCTGATTGACTTCTGCAGATTTGTGGAAATTATCTCCATTCTTCTTCTTCTCTTAGCTGTTTATCTGTACTATGATGTGCATTGTCTAAAGTTGAAATTACAAATCTTCCACAGGTAATGAATGCCTTTAAGCACTTGCATTCTCTGGTGCATCACAGAACAGGTAAGGCTGGTATGTATGCTTTCATTCAAGTTTTCAGAGCCTCATGATTTTATCTCACAGCACCCTCATTGCTGGCTGGTGCCAGGATGTGATAGTTTTCCTGCCTGATGAGGCATTCCATCTGTGCAGTCCACTTAAGTGGAAGCTTATTCATGGACACTGTATGTGACCAGGGAGATTTTTCAGTGCCTGGTAGACTTAAGCTCTGGTAAACAAAACTGACCTCCTTTTAAAATGTGCCTTACGCAGTGTACAACCCTCTTCCTTTACCTGTCCTATTTCTTTGTTTCCCTCCACTCCTCCTTAGATGAAAAGGGAGGAGGAGTGTTGATTCAGTCAAGTGCCTTCCTAAGAGAACAGCAACTGTCATGAGGAAAAGCAGTGTAGAGCCTGTACCTGGGTACCAATAAATATTTTTCAGATCTCTCATCTAGACAATAAGCCCATAATACCAGTGGTATAGAGCACGAAGAAGGAATAAAATTACATGAGAGCTTCAATTAACTTTCGTATTGCCCATAACTCAAGACCCTATTGATTTTGTGCTCTACAATTATTACTTACTTTTGTAGCATTTTTAAAATGCAACATTTAAAGAGGCAGCCTGCCCTGTGGAGAGATTCCAGCTTGGAAAAAAAGGTCAGGAAATTTAAAAAGGTTCAGGAATAAGCCCCCAAATGTTCTCCTAAGTGGCTTAGTTATTTTTAGTGTCTAAGATATGATTGCAAAGGGACTGAAGGCCCAGGAATGTAAACATTCATAGCCTGAATTTCAGGCCACCTTAAAAGAACCTCACATAGTATCCAGAAGCAGAGGCAGTCAAAGTGACCATAACTTTCAGGAATTTTAGCCTCTAGCAATGTTTATTGCAGAGGAGGGATCAGCAGAATAGGTTCACATTCACTGTAGACACCCTGTTTAATAAGGAATTAAGTTAGCAAAGAGAGATAGATGGCAAGGGCAGACAAGACAGTTTGAGACCCAAGGCCTAATTCCACTTTGACAAAGCTAAACTAAATGGTCATTGAAATAATTGAGATGTTCACATATTTGTATCAGGTCTGAATGCATGTGTTTGGCAGAAAGAGGTGAATAGCTGAATTCATATTGAAATTGTTCTGTTTAAAAGACAGGGATGGTAATATAAAATTTTCAGTGCTACCCTAAAAACTACACTTTATAAACTAATAGACTTTATGATAATGGACTTCATGTTTCCTGTATAATGCAAAAACAGTTGAGAGGCAGTGCCTGGCCTAAGGCTTTGTTGATACATAATGGAAAAAAACAGATGGAGATACAGACAGACGCTTGTTCAATGCAACCTAACTGGAATGAGACTATGAATTCTTGTTCCCTAAATGTGAGCCATGTTCCGAGGTTTTGAGTTTCTGCAAGAATCATTGCTGTGTGCCCAAGTCTGCTTAGAATTATAATGGGAAGTATATTTATTATCTAAATATACATCTGGAGAGTAATGATTGGAAGTTAGCTTTTCGCCACTTCTTCTTTTCCCTTCAGTCTTGGTGCCTCCAGCTACAGGGGACCTGAGAAACAATGCAGGGAGACTAAAGTGTACCAAATATACTATAATTTGGCTATAAAATGATAAGGTAGATCATATCCTGGTAAAATGTCATGTTACTTTGCATTTCCTCCTGTTTAATGAGATCTCCAGCTACTGTGGTTTAAGTCATCTTGATTGCCCTGCCTGTGTCTGTTAGGGTGCTCCTGCTGAAAATCAGTGAGCTGGGCAATCCTCACTGTGAAACTGTGCATTAGTTGATACTGAGTTACCAGAATGTTGCAGAATATAAATAACTAAACAAATAAATAATAAAGAAAAAAGAAAAGAAAATGAGAAAGGAGGATACAGCATTTGTGTTCTTGTGAATAATCTACCCCCCAAAAATGTTGTCAGAATGCTGCATATAAAAGAAAGCAGTAAAAGGTGACTCTCTGATGGGAACAGTCATGCTTCTGCTATGTAATGCCACAGCATTTCCTTCTCATCTTGGATCTACACCAGCATAGACACCCATAGACCAATGGCAGCTAATCTTGCTTTGGCTCTTCCTAAGCACAATCTGAAAAACAACCTGTCTATAAAATACAAAGATTTTGCCACCGTACCTATCAGCTCCCAGAGCCAATGATGCACAGTTATGGGGCAGCAGACATTTTCCTCATGATGGTGGCTAGGTCATTGCTAGGGAGAGTGTTAACTGGTAGGATGCAATTGTACATACAGGAGGTTTTGGAACTGTAATTTTTCCCACCATGGGCACAGCAGCACCTACAGGTTTCTAATGGGGCTTTCTGCAGCTGCAGAGTTACCTGCCTGGTAACTTCTCTGTTCGTGACTTGTCCTCAGTGCAGATGAGAAGTGCACATGTGGTAACAGTAAGGATCTGCATCAGTATCAGCAAATGTTTTTTTCTGAGGGACTGGGTGGGGCAACCACTTCACTTCTTTTTCCCTCAGTTCTTCTTTTTTTTTTGGGATGCTATAAAATTTCACTAAATTGGAGCCTGTGAAGTGCTCTGATATAGCAGTGTCTGGGGCTGGGTGAAGAAGTTACAAACATGCTGTATTCATGCTCTGGGTTGAGGAACTTCAAACTGACAACATCGCAAGGATGGCTTTTGTCTTGTGTAGCTGCATGATCTGTTAGTTTTTGTCAGAAATAGACCACAACCAGCCTCACTCAGAAGCAGCAAAACTTTTTGGCAATAACCCCAGCTGGACCCAGACAGGATGTCCTACTGTGCTTGTGTCTGGAGACAGGTATCTGCCATACTGTGCCATCATTATTTAGCTCTTCTAGAGATGAGAAAGGGAACTATTTTATTGCTTTCTCAGAAGTTTTTTACCAGCAAGTTGTATTGTTGGACCATGGGAATTTAATACAGTTCATCTTTCTTCTGTTCCAAAGAAACCTTTAGAACATGAAATTTTTTAGTGCAACTAACTATTCAGGAGTGATTTGAAGTGCCCCAACCCCTGTTTTGCAGACTGATCATAAAGCAATAACTCTTATGGTTGACTAGCCATCTAGGTTATACTTAAATAATAACTTTGCCTTATCTTAAAATACACATCAAATGTTAAAATGTAGCTTACAGTGTCTTTTGTACTTTAATTGTTAAAGATGGTTTCCACTCAACTCTTCACATACTGCCTGGAAATAATGAGGGGTATTTGACAAAAACTTGGGGTTGTATGGTACTTTGTGGTCAAACTTTGCATTATGTCAGCTGCCAAGCCAGGGCTCAAATGTGTAACCACCTTGGGTTTATTGCTTTAGCCAAAAACAAAAATTACAGTCTTCTGGAACCATGTTTTATTTTTAAAATGTGGCCAATTTCATAGCACAAATAGTTTTTGATTAAACAGTTTCTGGGAACTGTTAATGACGTTTTTATTTACCCTACAACCCTCTGAGTTCACTTTTATAGCAACAATATTATGTCTAATATGTCACCTGCCCCTTCTCATCAATTTTGCTAAATATTATAATCTTGTTTAATTTAAGATCTATATACATTGCAGCCCAGACTATGTTTCCCTCTCTCTTAGTGACATGCTAATTCATGCTACCGTGCCAATGGTTTTTATTCAAATACAAATGAAACAGAGGAACTCTAAAAGAATAAGACAGCATACTAAACCACAGAGCCTTGCTGCTAATGAGAACTAATCCAAATGTCATTCTAAATTTTCTTTGTACAGTTAGTATTTTCAGAAACTTTAGAATTTGGGCTAGCTTATCTCAAAGGTAATGCAGATGTCACTGCAAAATCCTGAAGGTGGGTCAGTGAGTCACATAGGCTAAGGTTTATACAGGCAGAATTTTAAGAAGTAAGCAAATGCCAAGTGCCATTTTCTGCATACCTTTAGTAGGCTATCCCTTATGGCTGTGCTGGGAGTTCTTTTTTATATTTTTTTCATAAATATTTGAAGTCCAGACTGAACTCTCATATCGCTTTATTGGGGGAAAGGCATGCCTACACTGACTGTATTCATAGAATTATAAATGCTTTTTTTTACTTTTGGAAGCTTTACAGGATATTCAGGACTTTATGGCACCAGAATAGACTTTTCTTTTAAACAACGTCCCTCCACGGAAAGCAGGTACTTGTAATACTAGTATATTCATTTAAATTTATGGCTTATGTTAAGTAGTACATCCTTCCATGTAATTTTTTTAGGATCCGAGCCTAAACAGATTTACACACATAGATTCATTGTGTATCTTGGTCCCAAGAAATCAGAAACAAAACTCCCTTTGATTGCACTGAAGCCAGGACTCCAACTGCTGCTTCCAGAGAGGGAGGAATTGCACAGCTGAAAGTTTACCGAATTTGTAAGATGTAGGGTCTGAGGCCAGATTTTCAACAGTGGACATCAGAACCTTTTCACTTTTGTCCTATTCTTGCCACATTGTGGGATACTTGTGACCTTGCCAACTAAAAAAGTGACTCCAGACTCAGTGAGACGAAGAGTCGATAAATTTGAAAAACCCAAAGACAAATACTGAGAAAAGGATAAAATGTTTAGAATTAATACTAAATATGTTTTTTTCATAAACTCAAACCCACATTTATTGTGTCAGGAGAGGAGGTTGTATGCATGTATATGAATACAAACACACACACATACACAAGTAGTCAGAATTCCTTCAGTTACAAAACTGTTCATAACTGTTAGGTTTGTTGTCAAGCTCAGCCTAGTTCTGAGTCCAGCATAAAGCCACTGCAAACTTTGAGATGGATTGAGCCCTTCAAGACAAAACCAGCAAGGGCTGATCCTGGCAGAACAATGATCTTCAACAGAGAATTATTTTTTTAAAATAAATAACAAATGGGGAGGAGGTTTACATCTGGAGGCTTGAATGCTACAGTATTTATTCTGGCTAAAGCTGACCTTTTACCTTTAGTCTGGGAATTTGTCTAGATCAAGTCTGGATGTTCTGTGTTTGAAGTTAATGTTATGGAGGTACTTCATCTTGGACTTAATGGGTCTGGTTAATAGTGGGTATTATGTGGACATAACACTCTGTACAGCACAGCCCTGCATGAATGACAGGGATGGATCCTCACCAAACCACAGGTGCTGGCTGGACTTAGGTCCAGCTCTAAATCACACAGCTGCCTCTCACCCGTGCTTTGTCTAGCCCTGAAGTTTGGGGTTGTCATGTCTCCTGATCTTTGTGGCCTATGCTCCTCTCTACTCTGAATTACAGGGACAGCAGACCCAAGTTTGGCCTGTGGCAGTTCTGACCTAAGGAAGGTCTGCAATAGACTGTGGAAAAAACCAAAAACTGACCAAAGGCAAATTTTCCAGTGTGTTTCCCAAGTTTGTTTTTCCTGTTGAGTTTTCTCTTATTGCAGACTATATGATATGTTGGTTGCTCTCAGCAAACAAAGACCCTGGTTTGTAAATGGCATGAGATCTCCTCGATGGACCTGCCAAGCAGGCTGGAGCCCAGCCCCCATGTTCAGCATTAGTGCTGTGAAGCAGTGGCTTTTTGTCAGCCTGCAATTTATTGTGCTGCCTGATGCTTCCCCATCTCCTCTGGCTGCAGCAAAGCTACAAATTGTGCTATTTAATCTCCCTCTCAGGACTCCCTTCTACCACTAGGTCTGGTTTCTCCTTGACAGACTTGCCTTCAGCTGAGGTGGGGAACATTTGCCATGCCTTGCCTCAGTAAGCACTTGTCTGTCTTTGCTGTCACCCACTGAAAGAGCCAGAGCAGGAATGTCAGTGTGCTGAGCTACAAAAAAATACCCAACTTACAGCCTGCTGGAGAGTACTGATGCTACCTCACTTCAATAGAGAGGAATCCTGTTTCCAGCCAGCCCTAGAAGCAACTTTCTAATCTTTTGTCTTCATATGGCTAATCAACACATGGACCTTGAATTACCTTGCAGTGGTATTGACAATCACACAGCATCATGTGTTTTTACAGACAGAACTTACCTCTACCAAAACACATAGATTTCATTCAATAGAGGATTTCTCCTTATGGACAAAATTAATGGAACAGAGCTATCAGCTCTGTCTTGGTAGCTCTGTTATATTCAGAGTTAATTATTTATGATCTACCTGATACAGTCCACATAAATACTAACTAATGCTGACATTGCTATCGTAAGATGCACAGTGTCTCTACCTGAAAAAAATAGACAGCAGGTATGCTGAGAGAAACAGATGCAGAGACTAATGTCTCTGAGCTGTGACCTGATCTGAAGAATTTCTGGCTTTTAAGGCTACGTTTTTTCTCTCTGTAGGATATGTCTTTGATTGTTTCTCACCACTGAGGCCTCTCTGGAGGCTTAGGGGATCTGCAAATTACATTTTTTGGCACAAACTTCTTATATTCTTGCTTCAGCCTCTACTATCTCGTTTGAATTTTCCTTACTTTATGCAGTGGAAATGGGAAAGGGAAGGTTTATTTTGAGATCAGACATTATATCCAACTTGAAGTCTTTTTTCCTACAGACGTCAGTATTGCCTAATTTTGATGATGCACACATGGTTCTGTAAGAGCAATTTGTGTCCAGGGGAGTAATATCATTCACAGTTGTTTGCTTCTGAGAAGCTTTAGCATCTGTTAAAGAACACACTAGTCTTCATGTGCATGGAAATGTGTGTTAGACCAGAGTCTTCCTTTCTGGTGGTAGTAGATGGATCAAAGTGCTCTCCATGTCAGAGACACCCGTGCAATGCAGCAAGGATGCTCAAAGAAGTGCTGTGAAAATATATGTGTGGCTGAAAGAAAAGAGGCAGCATGCAGGAGGGACAGGAAAACCAGCAAGCTGGGCACAGTCAGCAGAGACAGGAGCATCATCCAGTGCTGACAACATACAGCTATATGGCTCTCTTGCCCATGGCTAACTCTTTATCAGGCACACTTGACTTGAAATTGTAGTGTCAGCCCTCCAGGCTTCAGCTAGGAGTGGTGTGCTGGCTGAAGCCAACTAAATTTTCACCTTGAATTTGAACAGCAAAGCTCCTGGGAAAAAAAATGAGGTCTGAAATCACATTGAAGTCTACTGATAATAATTTTGGATAGAAAAAGTTGAAGGGAATATTCTGGTAATGTCCAAGCAATATTTTCAATGTATTCCAAATGTGATACTAGGGTTGTGGGTTTTTTTGTTTGTTTGTTTGTTTGTTTTTAATTGTTATTTTTATTTGTTGTTCTTTTGATTTATTTATTTTTTAAATGCCTCCAGTTGGGAGTGAAACTTCCAGTTTTGAAAAAAACAGTCTTATTTTTAAACAACTGGTCAATTCTGGAAGTTTCATTTTGGGTTCAACGCCCTACTGTGCTTTTGACTGTTAATTTTCACCAGTGAAGCAAAACAATATTATTTACTCTGCTCTAATGCTGGCAGTGTTCTCAGCCTTCTTCAGATGTAAGATCATGCAGCAATATTTTTTGCCTCCCTTGCTTCCTTGCTCTGTACAATCCCAGCTGTCCATATCCTGCTGGGACACAGTTGGCTTCCAGGTCCACCAGTGGCTGAGGGCCAAGGAAGTAATCTGTGCAAAATAGAGGTCTTGGAAGAAAGGCTGCTGTTTACACTGAAAAAAAGACCTTCACCACTGGAGGTCAAGCCAGATCTGTTAATTTGAAGCACTTAACTTCATTCAATTGTTATCTTGCTCTCTGACTGATGCTGTTTGATAATCATGTTGTCCAAAACTAGTGTCTGCTTTATGGGATGACTCATCTGGGGGACCTATTCAATGGCCTCCACTTTCATCCAACTTTTCTTTTACAGGTCTGTTCTCTGGAAGTAGGCTTTATTTTTCACTGGACATTTTTTTTCTCGCCTATTTGAACAACACGGCTTCCAGCAGCCTGTATCACCATAGTTCACTAGCCTAATTGCTTATAACTGGGAAAAAATATTATTAGCTTTTCTATAATGTCTTCAGGCCAAATTTTTCATAACATAATTGTACATAGTTGAAAATGAATGAAGAGATAAGCAGAAAATTAGGGTTGGAATTTGTGGGGGATTCAAATACTTTTATAGTAAGTAACACTGGTAAATCCCAGGTACCCTAAGCAGGGTAACTGGAACCTTGACCCCCATTTGTCTCTTGCTGCTGCAATCAGATTTGCTATTTGAAGTTCTACCTACAGCGGAGCTCTTCCTGAAGAGAAGACCTTGCTTGTGTGCCACTTATTTTTCTTACAAAAGACAAATCAATTCCTTCTCTACTGCTGCTGGTGATGGGTAGTGCACTTCGGAGTAAGCTCTGTGTGATTTCTTTGGTACCTGCAACATAGCCTGTGCTACCCTCCCAGATTTTCTCTTTCTGGAATTGGTTATTTACAGTTTGTAACCTCTCTGACACTCAGGGACCTATCCTTAAAAATATTATTGCATCAGAGAGGGTTTTTCAAACTTACTTCAATACTTTTCTGTTATTTCTAGTGCTTTGTGGCAAATGTCTGCCCTGACTGATTCCCCAGAGAGGCACTATGAATTCAGCAGGCAGTCTTAGGGTGTAAGGATTTTTTGAGGATTTTTTTCTAAGGGGGTTGGTAGTATTTGCTTGCAGTATTTGCAGCTGTTAAGCTGTGAAATTATTTTTTGCCATCAGACTGGATTTAATCCCTTTTAGTCTAGAATTAGAGGAGAACTCTTCCTGATGCTGGATGAGAGAAAAAGAAATGCTTTCCTTTTACTTCCACTTTCTATTACTGCTTTTAAATACTCTGAACATTGTCCACAGCTTTTAACCCTGAAGTTTCTTCTGTAGGTTGTGGTGAGTAGAGAAAATGGAGACAGTCAGGCTACAGCCTCTATGGTAAGTCCTGGATTTGTTTATGTTTGGCAAATGTTTGAAACATTGTGGAGATTAATCAGTAATCACAGTATTTCCAGCTCTGTGAATTCCACATCCTGATGTATAAAGTAAGTGAAGAAAATAAACAGTGTGTGAACTTTCAGTAGCTTCTCCGTATGTCTTATTATAATTTCCTTATTGCATTCAACAGTGCTTAAGACTAGTGTCTGTAGTCTCCTAAATGCCACAGGACAGCCAGACTATCATATCTCTGCAGGGTTTGTACATGCTACTAGAGCAAGTATTTTCCAGATTTCATCCTCAGCCAGGAAGCCCAGAAACTACTCCTTCTTTTCTCTTTGAAATGGGAGTAAAGATTCTCCCCAGACTGTTTGACTCTGCAAGATGGAGATTCAAAAAGGACCCCAAATAGCACTCTCTTTGCAGCACAATTTGTAGCAGCAAAAGATCAGAATGATTTCTCTCACATTAAGAGCTGTTTTCTTCCCAGGCTGGTCTTAGTGGAAAGTGGTCTATCTTGGTTAACAGTCTCAATTTACTAGCCCCCTGATGACTTCCAGCTTCTATAACCAAAAAACCAGACTGAAATGGCAGCAGTGGAGAATTTCCAGATGTCAGCCCTGCTCTCAGTGTGCAACTGCACGTGGTATTTAACTGCTTCATCACTTCACTCCATCATGGTAGCTTAACCATACCAAGCAATATAAAAGCGCCTGAGCTGGTCAGCAGAAGGAAGCATTTATTCTGTATCCCCACCTATTTTTTGATTAAACCAAATTTCTGCAGTAATAAAGATACTTCTATAATTTGGTGCAGTGTGTTAAGAAGAAACCTCTTGCCACATAATAAAAACTGAGAATCACAACAATCTGGTTTAAAAAAGGTCAGTGTTAAGTAATATCATTTACTTTAAGTTGAACAACGTAACACATTCCAGTGAAATGTAATGACCTTATGCTGGTACTAAACATTATCCTTCCTTTTAAGCCATAGCATGCTTATAAAACAGAATGGTTTTTTTTCTGTCCAGACGTAACCACACCAGGTGAAGTGCTGTACAGTCACTTTACCATGGGGTTAAGCTCAAGCCAATAGATAGCCTCATCCTCAGCAGGGTTAATTAGTTTAACCAACTCCCCCCCAGACCTCCAAAGCTATCCTCTTGTTGCCAGTGCTGGAGCAAACTTGTCTACAGCCAGAGGGAATCTGTGGCCAGTGATGCATTTCACACTATGGAAATACTCAAAAAGGAAGCTGAATTGATTTCTGTCTGACAAAGCAACTAATTTTTGCATTTGTCTCTTTTTTTCCATCCACCTGTTATTTTGTTCTCTCACCTACAAGCAATCTAATGTGGTACTGCAATGTAGTTTTTTCTTAAACCCATCAATCTGAACAGAGGCCTGACTGGTGTGAATGGCTGCTTTTGATTGCAATACAGCCTATTGTCTTTTGTTTGGCTGTGCCATTACAAGCAGAATTTCTTCAAATACTCTAACAGTAAGAGGACATTGACTGTACACCCAGTGTATGTCCCACATTCTTGTAACAGATACTAACAAATGCATTACCATACCCCACAAGGCAGGGTAGTACTAATTATTCTAAATTACAGATGTAAGAGATCGAAAACCTTGGATCCACGGAGGTATTTAGGCACCTACACTTCCTATCTAAATCAAAGGGGTAACATTGTCTCTATATACCTTTGCAGATCTGGAGATGAGAGACTTTTTTTTGTGGTCATGCTGAACAGTGCAGGGCAGCAGCAGTTGGAAATTAAGTTTCCCAGGACCTGGACCAGCATCTCTATTAGTGCTCAGTGAGCCCAGAGACTTTGATTACTTACACTAGGAGGAACTGCTGTGTATAAAAGAAAGCCTTCTTTCTAAGGCAACTGAGTCCCTAAGTTTGCAGACCAATGTCTGCGTAACAACACAATTTCTCCCTACCTCTGATTCAGAGTGACCCAATCTCTTTGCTAGCTGATTATCCCCTCTATTCTTTTTGGGTTATATGCTGGGAATTCCCTTCTCCAAGTCTGATATAGCAAAATTGACTTGTATGCAAGTTTCCCGTTAATTGTTTCATCTGAGAAGGTGCTTGCTGTCTAGGCATTTGTGACAATGAAGCAGGTAGTTTTGCACAGCTGTGACACAATCTGTGGTTTTGTAAACTCCTTTGGGGACCAGTCTGTTCTTTCCCCTATGAGTAGTTACAGAGGACTGTATGTATACAGTGCAATGCACCTCAAAAGAGTTTCAGGAGAGTGCTATGCTACCTCACCAGCTGCTAAGTATTTTCTTCTTTTCTACATGCTATGGTGGAAAAAAAAAAAATCTCTTTTTTTCCTAGAGATTTGAAACAGGAAAAACATGGGAATGTTTTGTTTCTGAAGCTTTTAGTCATATCAAAACTGTTTGTTCTGTTTTTGTTATTTTCTTGGGTGATTCAGTTTTGTACAGTGGAGTAGTTTTCAGCTGAAAATCTTCGCATAGCAATACAATTAAAAAAAGAGCATGTCACAGACCATGGTATGCACTAACAAACTGAATATGTACCTGATGTGTCCAAGAGTCCAAGCACTAAATTAGCTGCACATGACAGTGCCCTTGTCATTTCACGGTCTTCACACTTCTGCTTACTCAAAGGCATGATTGTTCTTTTTGCCATGTTAACACATCTTCTGAATTAGTAAGGTCTTCCCAAACCAAAAGAGATTGGCATAATTACATAGATCACTTCTCTCAGCTGAATCAATACAAGTTATTTGGTGACAGAAACATACCAGCTTTCCAGCCATTCACAGTTTTTTAGGACAGAAGATTGACTTTCTGTCACTCAAACACAAGTTGGGGAAAAAAACCCCAGCTTTAAGCCTCACCCAGCAAAATTTCAAGACTAGATTTTAAAACAGCACATCAGGGTATGTGGCCATTTTCCCTTCTCTTCAGCTAAAAACTAACATTCTGAAAAGGATAAAAGATGTATGTGTATATACATTTACTGGTTACTGGCTGAGAGGAGCAGAGGAAGGGCATTTATGTGGCAACTGTCAGTTTATGGTGCGTTTCTTATATGGCTGAATTTAAGCTGGATTTTGAAATTTCTGAGAAGGAAGTTTATGATGCCTGGGGATGTTACCCATCCTATTATTCTTCTAAGCTCAGGTAAACAAAATATCTGGGGAAAAAACTACACAAGGCTTTTTTTTTCCCCCTACAATTCAGACTATGGTAAGCTTCACCCAGACTTGAAATACAGAGAACACTGTCTGTGATAAGACCTGTAAGGAAGCTGAATTTCTGGGGAATTATATATGCTGTATGGAATACTTTCATCAGTTAGGAAATAAGTTGACTGTGACATAGTGCCTTGCAGACCAAAGCCAATCCTTTTTTTTTTGCAAATATGTGAGATGATGCCATGTGATCCTAAAGCAACAGGGTCCGCAGTATGCTTGGAAAAGTATCACATGAGAAGGAAAGGGAAAAGAGAAATGAGACAGCAACAGTTACGATGAGTTAATATGTGTTGAAGCATCCAATAAATATAACAATCAGAGCAGCAGGGCACAGCAGTGGAGGAAAGAAAAAAAACAAACCAACTGTGGAGTTAGTACTTTAATTCTTTTAGTGAGAAAGGCAGCTCCAGTGTTGTATGTCCTTGAGATCACAGAGCATCTTGAAGACTGGTAGTTAGAGAGAAACACAGTAAAAAGACACAGAAGTAGGCGCAGTGAAAAGGCAGATTTATTTACTAGTAATACTGTACAGAGAAAAAAAAGAGAGAAGCCACAGTTACAGCATGGCTGTTGTTGGCAGTGTTCTTGGTTTTTTATTTTTTTTTTGTACTTTTTTTTTTTTAATCTGAAGAAAAAACATAACAGTCAAAAAAGTACACTTCAGGTTACAAAGTACAGCAGCTATCCCCAGCAATTCTAATCCAGTGTTAGCACAGCAGTTTTTTCCCAACAAAATGGGATTTTATTTACATTAGCTCACAAAGAAAGTGGGAGACTAAAGCTTAAAAAAAATCTCAACCACAACCTACATTCACCATAAAAGCTGCATTTTACACAACATTTTCTTGAACCCCTTGTAAAGAGTCATTCTTCATCTATGGAGTGAATGTTGTCAGGAGGGGCAAGAAATTTTCAGAAATGTGAACTTTGCCTTTGTCCTGACCTGCTCTTGCTTGGGTACCTTTGCTGCACTCAGATTCAGTGGCCACTGGAAAACCAAAGAAGCTTCCAAATGGATTTATCTCCTGGATGTGCCCCCAGGAAGTGCCTACATCCATACTTGCAAAATAACAGGGACAAAATTTGAGTCCATCATCAGTAAAGCACCTTAATCATACATAACAGGCCAATCTTAATATATCTTCAAGGCTCTCCCTAAGCAGAGGCTTAAAGGCTGTCCTTTAAGCAGAGAAGTACTTAAGTATGTGTTACACTTCAAGCAAGTGCTTGAGATTAGTGGAGCTTAATCATAGCATTCAACTGAGACTTTATATGGTTGCACAAAACCTTCTTTATTTTTGAGTTTGCCTCTCTCTGACTAGCACATTATCTTGGAGGGATACCAGTAGCTTCTTGGCAGCTAATTTAATCCAAGAATGCCTTTACATGCTGGATCAGTCTGTCGGGAAATTCTCCTGACTCCTTTGCCCTGTCAATAGCAACCTGACAATTATGAGGTGGTTTGCCTTCTGCTCCTATAACTGGCTTCTGGATCCTACCATTTTAAGTACTTGGGCATGTCTATCTCATGTGGGCTTGGGGGGGCCTAATGCATTCCCAAAGAAATGGTAACAGAGACAGCAGATTTACTTAAATAGTAAGATTTTAGTGGAACCCTCTGTTTGGGCAGTCCATGGGATGCCAGATGAATGGATAGGGAGAGTGCTCCTCTAGTATCAAATCCATGCTAAGAACCTAGGAAGATGCAGGAAGATATCTGAACACTAAGGACAGAATACTGTAATTTCTTTTTACTTAGGAGTCATGCCAACAGGCCTGAGGTGAAGTTTTTAGCTCTGATGTCTCTTTTCTTCCCTCTATCTTTGCTCATAGGAGATCACAAAAAGGGAAGCAGAGAAAGGGGGAAAAGGAGCAGAGGAGCAGTGGTGTCCAGAATGAGGGTGAGTACAGAGAAAGGGGCAGGTGGAGTCTGGAGCAGAGGTATGGAAAGAGAAAAATTTGAAAGAAAAATTTACACTGACTTTTTGTTATGTTTTTGGGTAGGTAAGAAACTGACCCCCACCTGTTTCAGGCCCCAGGAATGTTGAGAGTTCCTGGAGAGTTTTTGTCTGTGTTCAAACACAGTCAGCAAGGAGACCATGCTCTAAGCTCCTCTCTGCAGAAAAATGCACCAGTTTCACAACACTATTAAAAAAGTCTAATTAAAGGAACTAGAAGATACAGTTAAAGCAGCGTAAGCCTTGCTTGTAGCATATTGCTTAAAGACCAGACTCTATAAGCATTTGTGCATTAAATGTCACTTGTCTGGGTCATCCCATTAGACTAAAAAGGGCTACTTGGGTGCTTAACTTTCGGGCAAGTGGTTAGGTCTTACAGACCTGCAAAGCATAAATTGAGGTATGAATCACTAGCATACCAATGCAAACTAAAAATGTTCAAATATATCTGTACTAGTGAACTTGAATTACTGAGCTAATTCTAAAAAAATAAGGTTTTTTTAGATTTCTGTAGTAGATTAATTCTTAAAACAAATCCCTAAAATCTTCTCTAAGAAGAATTTGGGAAAAAATTGGAGGAAAGCTTTGCAATGCAATAACAGCAAAAGCCCTCAAAGTAACAGAAGATTTTGCAAACTGGAGGAAGGGGTTCAGAATTCTTCACACAGTTGCCCTTAAGAAAAGTGGCCTGTAATTAACCCACTGAGCAGCCTAAGTGGGACCACCACAGGAGAAAAGCTATAGATTTTGCAAGACACTTCAAACCCATGAGGAAGAAGAAGGCTGTTTGTTAATGCTTTGATTTTAAATACAAGTGGGACATTTTTAAGAACTTCATGCACCCTTGTCACTATTTACAAGCTAAATTTTTATTATAAGTTTATATTACAAGTTGGATTTATATTCTCTTTGGACTAGATGACAATCCATTGATTTTCTAAAATTCATAAATTCAGCCATTTTATACAACTTACTCTTTTACATACAAAAATTACAGTCCACATTTTTGTTGGATATTGTCATAGTCTGTGACCTCTGATTAAGCACAGAGGTAAGTCTATTCTTGCTGTCCAGAAGGCTCATGAAACATAATTTAAGCAAATCCTAAACCTCCCAAAAGACAGAGAGAACTGGTTGAAACTGAGTGAGTTTAGAAAAAAATAAGACTTGCCAGCCTGTGGGACAATCCTCTATTTTGTCTAAATTATTTTCTTCTACTCTTTCCAGTGGCACCATCTCTGACATTTTAAAATCTAATGTTGCATAAAACATGATAAAGTGAAAAAAACATAGTTCTCCTAATTAGCTATTCTCTCTACTGATAGTAGGTAGCTATTACCTACCATGTTGACTTTCGAGATAGAAAAGTTTGTCTAGCTATAGGAAGCATAGGTTCATATTTTACGTTAAATGAATTTTCTTATTTAGCCACGTTCATAGCAGTGATATTGGATTCTACTCTTCTAACTTTGCTCTTTAAAAAGTGTTGTGATCCTACTTTTCGGAGGAAATCATGGTTAGGTCTACAAAAGTTCCCAAGAAACTGGGCATTGTCATAAACACATGAAAAAGTTCAAAGTCTCAATGTCATGGGAAGGATGATATTGAGAAACTCAATACCCATGTAGGGTTTGTATCTCATTACAAAAATATTTATTCCTTAAAAAAATACACAAATGTAAAATACTACATTTTCTATTATATCCCCACCTACTTTCTGTGTATACCATTTGGATGTTGGACTAAATCAAAAGGTGAAACACCTATTTCTCTAGCAACTCTGTGTGCTATCTTTCTGCTCTGATTAACTTGCTCTATCTCTATAATGTTAATAATGATGAAACTGTAGTGAACTGAGGAACAACAGCAGGGGACTAAAATATTTGCTGTTAGGCATTCCCATTTAATATTTGCCTGTGAAGACCACTGCTGTGGTAGCAATGCTGACTTGGGATCTGATCCTACCAGATGCTAAGCACCATTTTGTTTCATGTTTTTCTCAGCAGAAGTAGCAATGCTCAGAGTTGGCCTCTAGGATTACACCACCCTGGGCAAACTCAGCAGTGCATAAAATCGGTACAGATACACAAATAACACCCAAGCTACACCCTGTGTTAATCATTAATGCCCTGATCTTGGCAAACACCTATACACATTCCTACTGTGAGTAGGCCTGCTGTCTGAAATAGGTCAGCAGAATTAGGTGTATGCATTTTTGTTATCAGGGCTGAGGTCTTCTATTGCACTGGTAGAGGTATGCTTCATGGAGAACGGCTTGTGCACACTTCCCTTGCTGGGGATTGAAAGATAATGTTGTGTTCATACAGCTTTGGAATACAGCCTGCATTTTTTTTCAAAAAATAATGAAAAGGAAGATAAAAAAGAAGAAAGAAACCGAAGAGTCCTAAGGCAAACTTTCAAATGGCACATCATACCTACTTTGCCATTCATTTTAGATAACATCACAAAGGCAGACCAGAGGAGTTCTGTAAACATATACCATACAGTACATCAGCCACGGGAAATTAAAAAAAGAAAACAACCCTGTAATTCTTTTCTTTCTGTATTGATACTCTTTTAATTGAAAGAGATTGCCTAGCCACTAATCATAATGCTGTGTTTCTTGATTTGTATGTTTCTTCTGTCAAAAAAAAAAAAAAAAAAAAAAAAAAAAAAAAAACGACATGGAAAGTGGGTTCATAGAAACTTACAAAATACAAATTATAAAAAAGTTTCATAGGTTACTTTTTCCAAGTGTAGGAAAAGATACACTGAAAAGAGGTTTTGTTTCTGTTTTTGTTTTCTTACAAAAGTTAAGGCGAGCAGTTTGTTGTGGCAAAATGCTATCACTGAACCAAGTTTCTGAATCTACTTTCTCATATCCCCTCATGCTAAAATTGAAAATGTACATGTGATGGCATAAATTAATCAGATAAGAAGTTTGCTTAAAACAATAATATTAAAAAAAAAGCCCTCCATATTGACCCTTACAAAAATCTCTCTCTGCTTGACTGTAGAGTGGATCTCTTCCTTTGCACTTGATTGTGCACGAATTTCCACAGGCAGCTTTCGATCTAAGGGTGAGGGGAAAACTGACCCTTTGAAGCTCAAAGCAGCTCTGGAAAACCTGTTTACATATATCAGCCCAGGCTGATGTGTCTGAATTCCCCTGTAACTTTGCTGCAGGCCAACAGTTGGAAGGGACAAGCTGATGTCCAGGAATGGACATCATGTGTTTTGTGGAGGAGGATGATTGGAATAAGCATGTTTCAGCCAACATAGCTAAAGCCCTCGGAGTTCAGACCAATTTGCTCCTGTTTCATATTTTTCCTGCCTCATATGTGGAAGTGCCTTTGACCCTTGAAGACAAACCCTATGCAGACAAACCTTGAGCTTTTCTGAATCTGCTCCATTAACCATGGAGTTCATATGAACACATAAAAAACACTGGCCTTCCTAGGCACGCAGTGTTAGCTACAAATACTGAGTAGTAGGTATTTGGCAGATTTAAGGTTTAAGGCTTGTGCTCTACTTCTAACCACTAAAGGGCCACTTCTGGACTCTTGCATGCCACCATCTGCCATGCTGTGCCTCAGATGGTGCAGTGGTCTCACACACATTCTGGTCCCAGCCCCAGCAAACATCTCCCAGAGCTGACTGCCAAGGGAGTCATCCCCAAAACGCTGAGACTGTTCTGAACCAGAAGGACATCTGACAGGGGAGCACATGGCTGAAGAGATGCAGGAACAGAGTGGGTTAGGGTAAAGACAACATCCCAAATTTCCCAAGCAGAAGGCTTTGGAAAAAAATGTCCATAGAGGAGAGGAGCAGCAGGGAGAAAGATCAGGCTGGGAAGACACCAGGAGGCCAGGGTGGCCGTGAGGTGGCATCCCATCCAGAGAGGAAAGGGTGGTGAGCAATGAGATGACCAGCCAGGCCAGGAGGAGATGGCTGGAAGATTTGTTTTTGAGTGTTACAGGTGAGATGAACAGGCCCCAGAGTGAGAGAACTATTGCAAGTGCACCTGGCTCCTGCAGCATGCAGGGTAGGAGTGAGATGGAGACCACTTCACCCCTCACGTTGCAGTGCTTTGGGGTCCTAAACATGCCCAGGGACAACCTTGCTAGGCCACCCTGGGGCTGAAAACTCCGAGTCTCATTTTAAGATATGCTGAGATTTGTAAATGCTTAGCATTTGGGGAAAAAAAAAATATCACCACGCAACCTAATCAAAAAACTCCAAAACACAGGTTGCTGGTTTCCAACAAGCAATCACCAGACCTATTGTTGCAATGAGGGGCTCTGCAGCTGTTCCCCTTGGATAAAACTTAACCACCTAAGCCTGAGTCAAGGGGTTATGTGCAGAGATTCTGCGGGCAAGTTTGGTCCTTCTCCCATCCAAAAGCCCCTGGGGCAGGTAGAGGGAGTGCATGTAAGTCTATTAAACCCAGTCACTGCAGCAGAGATGGAGGCCAGCAAACTCTCTGCAGGTGCCATAAGGATGTGTCTGTCTTCTACTTTCCACTTGCTTTTTTTTCTCACTGCCACCTGAACAGTAGTGAGAAGTAAGACTGACCAGCTCCATACTGACAGCTGAGTG
This sequence comes from Florisuga fusca, assembly GCA_038090715.1. Classification (NCBI taxonomy): domain Eukaryota; kingdom Metazoa; phylum Chordata; class Aves; order Apodiformes; family Trochilidae; genus Florisuga; species Florisuga fusca. Next base: position 24,756,794 of record JAAWXA010000006.1, read on the forward strand.
ACTGAACGCAGGAACTACCTTTTGTATTTCTTTAGTGTGTGTATGTATGTTTTCAGTGTGCCTCATATTACCACCACTGTGAACAAATGTCTTTCTTACTGGCACAGAAAGAAAAGAGTACAGAGCAAGAACTCTGTTTAATTGGATGCTCTGAACTTACAATTAATGCAGTAAAAGCACCATCCAAGAAAGAAAAGAAATATTATACGAACCACCTCAAACTGAAAAGAGGCTTTTTGTTGTTGTTTTTCTTTCTTTCTTTTTTTTTTTACATATAGTTTTTCATTTTGTTTTTCAGTTGCTGTTATTGATTTTAAAGTCTGACAGATTCAAAGACACTTCAAAATAATCTTCAGTACTTTTTAACACTATCAGAAAATATAAATCCTGATTTTTAATCTCACTTCTGCAGTTATAAATCCAGATTAACTCCACTAGAGTGAGTGAAGCTGCTACACTTAAGCAAAACCAGTGTGAGACAAGAATCAGGCTCATAATATCTTGCCATGAAAAAGCTGGCTGCTTTTTCTTTGTAGTTAGAAGAATGGAAGGACCAAGAAACAAAGAAACATCTACTTTTTTTGGATGCCTTAGCCTTTGCACATTTTCACCTTCAGTTGCTTTTAACAGGCCTGATTTTCAGAGAGCAGATGAAGAAAAGTCTAGTTGAAATCAAGCCTCTTGGAAGCGTCCCACACTAGAAAATGAAGCATCCAAAACCACCAGCAGTTTTTGAAAATGTTAGTCTTGTGGATGTAGGATCTCCTCCCCAAAAAGCTGCTCCAATAAAACTCTGGTGGGGCTCCACAAGAGTTTGACCTGGGCAAGCAGGGCAGGATCAGACCCATCACCTGTCATTGTGTAGGTGCATTGAAGTACACACTATGAGAAATTATACTTCCCTAAGAATTATAAAATAAAACTCTGCCCCTGCCCCCATTCCCAGCACTGAGAATTTCAACACTGAATCCAGTGGAGAGAGGGTCAGACTGTGAGAGTTCATTTATATTCTAGGGAAAGAGAAAGCATCCTCTTTCATCTACTGGAGTTCAGCAGGAAAACTTCATGTATAAGCATTGGCAGAATAACTGAAAGGCAAGTAATTAGATCAGTGACTCCAGTTGGTGTGACAGCTGCATCTTTTTCACATCAAGCTAATTTCAACTGTAATCTGGGGAGACGAAGTACACATACAATACTGTAATCTGGAAGATTTAGATAAGGCAAAAACATCATTCATACATTTTCTAGAAAGAATAATTAAGGTCCACTTTTGGTATCACCAATAAGCAGAAATGGCGGATAGGTTTTTCTGACACGGCAAACTGAACTGGAAAGTTCTATAAAACATAACTATGCAAACTTCTGGGGAAAGACTTGTCTGAGTTTTAGCAAATTAAAACAATAAAATGATATAAGCCTCTCCCACAAGAAATAGAAACCAGGAACTATAAAATAATGTTTAACTATGATTTTTCTTAAAAAAGAGAAGGAATATTTTTTAAGGCTCTCATATCTGGCTGCTGTGTAACTCAGATTCCCACAGGATTCTAGGAATCTGATCAAGCCTGCCAGATACCCAAAGAAAAATGTAAAAAGTGTTTTCATTATATATATATATAGTATGTATATAAAAAAATCAAATAAATATGAAAACATCTGTTCCATTTCCCATTTATCTCTCACTCTGCAATATCAAGGGGAAAAAGAAAAAAAAAAAAAGAAAAGAGAAAAAAGAAAAAAGAGAGGCAAAAAACCCCCAGCCCCTCCCCAAACCCCAAATAGTACATCTAATGTGAAAATAACCATGCGTTCCTCTTCCTTAAGAACTAGAAAGCAAAGCAACCCAACCAACTGCAAGGCAATGGAGGCATTCACTTCCAGTTCACAGTATTGCAGTTAGAAGTACAGTGAGGTCTAGGTAAGTGATGGAGCAGGAGCTGCCCAGAGCAGGGAAGGAGGAGGTGTTCACATGACAATACAGCATTGACAGCGCTTTTTCTTTTGTGTACCTGGGGCAGCTTCCAAGGGCAGGCTCTCTTCCTTCCCCTCAGGAGAGGAGGGCTCTGTCGTGTCTGACAGTGGCCTGCCAGAGACCAGCTCAGCAGCATTCCCATCCATGGTGGAGACATCTGTCACGGTCTTCTCCCGCAATGACTTTTCATCATCTTCATCAATCAGGACCAGCTCTGCCTTGATGGTCTCATCATAACCCAGCACTTTCTTCGTCTCCTCTTCATCATCGATGTTCTGGTAGCCCATAAATATCATTGTCACTGGCTGATCTGCACTGGCCTCTGGGGCTTCGCCACCGCATGGTTTGTCTTGGGGCTGAAGGTTCACAGCATGCCCTTTGCTGGGCTTGTGTACCATTTCCAGCTTTGCCTCCTTGAAGAGCATTTGCTCCTTCATATGGCTAAGGCTTCCATCGGCTACCGCACTTCTCTCTGACACAGTCATTGTTTCATACCCTCCTTTTACACTTGATTGTCCAGCTTTTTGTATAAGTTCATCTACGTCCTTTGAGCTTAATTTATGTACTCCATTTTCTACCACTGTGCCACCAGAGTGAACCTCATAGACTACCTTGGTACCATCATCATAGACTTTGAATCCTCTTTGATGGGCCTCATCTGGGCCAACAGGTGAAGCAGAGACAATCTTGGTCTCTCCTGTCTGTTTGTCTTTCTCCACATTAATTTCCATGGTGCACAAAGCTTGAATGAAAACAAGAGAGGAAGTGCATGTTACAACAAAAAAAGCCAGTGAATGGTTAATTGCCAAACAAAGAAAACTATGGTGCCCCTCTTCCTAACTCCTGTCTCTGAAGGGCCAAGTGTTTTACATTAGAGGTGGGACACAATGCTGTGGACAGAGATCATTATCACACTACAGCTTTTTTGTGCAGCTGGGGCTAGGCACAGCTGTGGAAAACAGGACCTTATCTTCCAACTCAAGCCAGGTGGAGCTGTATCTGATCAATTAGGAGCGCCAAGAACACTAGGGTTAGGTGTAATTTAGACAAAGGGAGGTGACAGCATGCAGGTTGCCCTAGCCTTCCCATTCTTGCCTCAAAATTAAGAGAAAAACACATCTCCAGAAACCTCTCTACTCTCTTTTCCTTCTCTGTCATCAAACTGTCATTAGCTGGTCACAAGTTTTGTTTGCTGTAAATAAGACCCTGACTCTTCCATCTGTAGCATTCAAAACATTTTAGAGAGATGAAGAAACACAGTTTACCCCCATTCTACATGTGGGAAAACAAAACCACACAAGAATGGGAAAATTTCTCCCGCAGGTATGTGGTAGGACAGGCATCTCTGCTTCCACACCAAGTCATCGACAGTGACTTCTGTTTGCAGGTTAAGAGAATGTACAAAATGGCCAACAAGTGATTCCTTCTTTATTGAATTAGTCCCTAAGCACCACTGTCAAAGTTGAAGAAAAAAAAAAAAAGGAGTAAATAACGGATAAAACCACAAGAGTGAGGGATGCTGCTTTAGAATACCAAAGAGGGTTTTCTAGCAGTTAACGAGGACGCAGTAACAAGATGAATTCTGCAGAGACCATACAGTAGGAACATACAGGCAGTCTACACTGCTCAAACACTCATTCTGAGATCCTAGACAGCTTTTCAAGGAAAAATGTGCGAAGATCTCAGAGATTTTTCACAAGTGGTCACCTGTTCAAGCACTATTTGTATGCAGATGAAGACATTTTGGCTTCTGGACAGATATCCACAGACACTTAATTACAAATTACCACGGGCAGTGACAAGTGTTCATGAAACTTACCTTTCCACCAAAGAACCTCAGTGTTACAATAATGATTTGTGTTACTTGGGGACACCACAAACTGACATGTTGGCTTTTTTCCCTGACTTATTTTCAAATAAGTACAGAATATCACTGACCCAAGAACCAATGTAGCTTGGTATTCTTGTATTTAAAATATAATAAATGTTAAAAAAATACTGTTGCTTTAATGTGTTCCCTCAGTCTTATTGTTCACACATAGTCGATTTATTTTTTTCTCTGTCCTTAATGCAAAATATTTCATCAGCAACAGGAATTTTATCATAACATGCATCATGACGCTACAACTCTAGAGAGAAAATTAATGTGTAGCTGAGTGGGTGAGTGCTGGACCCCATGAAGTAGCAGCCCAGACAAAGGGGTGTCTGGCCATCTGTGTGCTGTGTGTGCCTGCTGAGACCTCACTCAGGGATGGTTAGGTCAAGTGCAATGCTGCACAAACACCTGCATGGAGCTGGAGGACAGCGGTGCTGGTGGCTGAAGAAGCATTGCTGCCTCTGAGTGTAAAGTGTTCCTGAAGGCTGGAGTGGGCTGCAGAAGCAAGGATCTCACCTTGGCCATTGCAAGTGAGGGGAATATCAATATGGAATGTGTTTTACCACCGCTTTGGGAGGTTTATGAACTAGCTGTGTCCATAGCTACCATGATCCTGAGTGCAGGGTGCCCATTTTCACAATGAAGTAGGGATATCAGGTTCCTGATCTCTCTCCCCATGATGGATTTTTCCAGCCTGACCACCACACAGCATCCACAAGCAGGCTGAGGGGCAAGAGCTGGTGTCTGCTGCCAGGTGGGAGGCAGGAGGCTGAGGGGCAGCTGGCATGGAGTGAAATGGGAGATTTAGGCTGGAAATAAGGAAAAAAAACATTGCCCCAAAGCCAGTAGAAGTTAATCCTTTGAGCAGGTTGCTCCAAGGAGATGCGTGGAAAACTATACCATGATGCAGCTTGGAGAGCAGCTGGTATGGTTAGGGTTTGCTTGGGACAGTACTGTCCTTCAAGTCTCATGAAAGTAAGTCTGCTTTAAAGGCTTTAATCCAACTCATAAAGAGTAACGAGAGAAAAAGATGGAGGTGCCACTGCTAACACCCTAGAATTTTCTCCTTTCAGGGTGCAGTTGGGTGGGTATAAGGGGGAGAAGAAAAGGAGGAGTAATGCTGTCTAACATGTCAGGGGAAGGTGAGGGCCAGCCACAGATTTTTGACCTCATATCTTTTGTTTGGGATCAAGGGCTGGATGTTTTGATTTTGGAGATGAATTTGGTGAGATGGTGATTATGAGGGTAAGGACAATTCAACCTTTAGGTAGCACAGCAACCCCAGAGCCCCAGTGCTGGTGGGTCTTTGAAAAGGATGCCAGTAGAAGATGAGGGCTGGCAACAGTTTTCAGGCCTCTCACTTTCTACTTGGGAGCAATGTCTGGAAGTTTTCAGTTTTGGACCATGCCCTGGCATGGGTGGGAGAATGAAAGTAAGGACCAGCCTTCAGTGAGGCGGTCTGAACATCAGTTGACCTGTCCAGGGCTGCTCAGGCAGATACTGTTTACTGTCTGTGAAAATCACAGAGGTTAAAGCAGGGATTGTCCAGTCTATGGTACACATGAGAAAAGTGACATTTTGGCAGGTTTTTGAGTGACAGACAGCTGAACTGAAGCAAAGCTGATCTATGATGGAGCAACAGCACATCCAGAAAACAATCTCTGACAGGCACAAGTTCCTGATTTGTCCTGAGCACTACAACAGAGAGGCCACTGCCAGTGCAGTAAGAAGCAGCAGCCTGAGATCCCCTGGGACTCCTGCACTCCTCCTCTTCTTTGAAGAATGAAAATATTATCTGAGGCACGATTTTTCCATAATAGCTGCTGATTTTTCTATCAAAATGCCATGTTATTGCACATATTTTTTGTGCAGTGGAAGGTGCAATCTGCCAGACCCCCCCCGTACTGTGCATTAAAAGAAGATTCGTATAATGGGCAAATAGAAAAATGTGATAGATAAATCGTGGATCCAGCCGTATTTGAGAACAGTTGCGAGAGTATTATGTTACCTATGGAAGGGAGTACTAATAAGTAACAATGTCTTTATTAGAAAGGCTGGGCAACAAGTTCCAGCAATGCTTTTGAGCTGCATGCTATCTGCTCTGATCTAGAGATTTAAAAGGTGTGGTCAATGTGTATTTTATTTCTGTCTAATTTGCTTAAGGATTTGCCTCCATCAACAATTTCTTTTCACATCATCTGCCCTGATTTCAGCAGCAGTATTCTTAAGGTATTGATGCAACATGCAGTTTATGACCTGCCCCAGGGATGACATTAAAGTTATTTGTACACGTAAATGCCTAAACATACACAAGTTTCTTAGAAAGCTGTTCACTAGTGAAATGCGTTGCCATGGAAGAAGTGAATAACAGAACCCTGCTTATCTGCCCATATGCATAATACTTGTTCTCCACAGCAAAACCCAGCAGCCCAGCTTGTTGCCAAAGTGGCTGAAATTTAATTAATGTTGATTTCTAAAATGTCTTTATTTAACCAGAGCTTATTTATTGGAAAATGTGCTCTGTTAACACAATAGAGAACTCTCTAACTGAATTGAAACTGAGAGCAGTATTTGAAGATCACAACCTGTATTCACAACTATAATTTTTCTGCACAATCTTTAATTACATAATGCAATGCTTCATAACAACAAGATCCCAACGTGCAGACAAAAAGATCTGGCTTCTGACAGATTGTGGATTCTGCCAAATGTGAATTCAGAAGCTGTTCTTAAAAAAAAAATTTCATCTTATTAGACTTTGAGCCTCTTTTAAGATGGATGCTTACCATCTACCTTTGAGCACATACTTTTCTTTAAGCTATTGCACAAACACAATACTCTTACCAAGGACTACATGAGCAAGGCTTCTGGGTCATATGAAGAATGAAAGAAAGTACTGCATTCTAGGTGTTGACAAAATGGTATAAAACAGATAGGGAAAAGTTTGCTTTTAGAACAGATCAGGGCAAGCACGGGCGAAAAGGAAGCTTTTGGAATGGCTTGCAACAGGACTGCTGAACAAAATGGCAAATTCTGTAACTGTGTACAGCGTATTATCTGCAGACATTGCTTTGCTATCCTTGTTAACATGTTCTTCAAGTAAGCCACCTTTCAGTCCCACTCCTTGATAGACCCCTTAAGTAGCCACCAGAAATCTGGTCTTGAGATGGGGAAAACATTTTTTTTGAAAATAAGTAAAGCACGCAGCTTTTAACAATCATGTTGTTACGTTTAAGACACATACTCAATTTGAATAATTCTCTATGTGACCCCAAGCACTAAACATGCTGTAATTCTTCCCCTTTTCACCAAGAAGAAAGAATGGTACACACATAAGTATAAAACGACACAGAAGTTTGAAGAGGGTATGTGGACCTGTGAGTGCCTGTGAGAGTCATACATCTTAATGGGAGTTGCATGGGTACAACGGAGAAGACAAAACCTTGGCCTAGATTCCACGTATATGTATCAGCAGAGATGGAAAGAACCAAACGTTTCCACATAAAAATATTGGGCACATTTTATGCTACTTGTATGTAGTTCAACTACATTGTTTTGAGAGTACTCATTCTGCTCAAAAATCCTTGACTTACTTAAGAAATACAAATCCAGTGGCATTTCCTGTTATTTAAATGATATTGGGACACCAGACCCATTAAGGTAATGTAACAAAAAAAGTTCATGGCTACTGGACTGGTATTATAATACTTTGTTCCTTGAGACTTACCAGCTACTCTGCTTGCTCCGTCCCGCCCAGGAACTGGCTCTGCTGTTCGTGAATAGAGGGTTGGGAGTTCAGGGATCTGGGAGTAAATGTAATTTACTGCATCTGGTGTCAGAGAACAGGAAACAGTTAGATTCGTGCTACAAGCCCCAGTGGCTTCATTGCTTAGACAGCAGAGTGTTGTCAGCCCTGACAATTGTCACTGGAGCTTTGTACTAGATAATTGGATCAAAGCAAAGTGCAAAGTCACTGTCGTGTGATTGGTGTTCAATAGACTAGCTGAGGCAGGAGGGAATGGGTCCAGATGACTCAAACCTTATGTCAGTTGAACACATGAAATTATTTGTCAGGAGGTTCTGGATTTATCAAGTCCATGACCTTTAAAACGGGTGAGAGAGGGAAGGTAAGGAATAAACCTAACGTGATACCCAGAATACATGACATTTCAGATACAGATATAAAAGCCAAAAAATGCTGGTGTTGACTGGATGGGATGAAACGCACCTCTTTTGCACAGGTTTTCTCCATTATTATTGAATATGTATTTTGCTTTTTGGTCACCTTTGCTGTTTTGTTCACCTTTAGGTGAAATTTAGCTAATAATGAAATCATGTGTAGATGCTAGTAAGGTGCCCATTGTCACCTTCAGTGGGTATGAAGTGCCTGCTAGTTCTGTAGTGCCATCAATCTTTAACAAACTCTGAATTAACAGAAAGCTACCTTAAAGGAATGTTACAAGTTTTTACATTCGAGCTTATGGTTGTTTAGCATTAGCTAAAGACATTAAAAACATTTACAAATATTTACTGGGAGAAGTTTTGTGGATAGTTAAATATAACTAGACAGCATATATCGTTTTGGCTGAGCTAAAAGCAAAGCTTAGAGGAGAGATGAACAAAAAGTTGACTTAGAGTTAAGGCACCAAATCAAAATGAAAAATATTGAAAAAAATCACATTCTTTCCTATCAACAGGAAATATTTTCAGTTTTGTATAGAGATAGTCAAATTTCTGTTCAAAGTTGAGATTCTTTCTGGTGTGAAACAGAGCATTCTTATTCCTTAAGGGGCACTTTTCTGGTTATAATTTAAATTATTGAGCCCTCAGTATGACCTGCTTCATGTGTAAGGGTAGAAGGCAGACTGTTCTCCTTGGTGCCTATTTGTGTTACAAGCAGGTGAGACAGGAAGACCAGTGTAGATCATAAAAGTGAACTGGTGAATGGAAAGAGAAAATGAAGCACCCTGTTGTAGGCTGCTTCACTGCATCTGATGAAGGAGATTGTTTCACCATGTTCCCTAAGGGCTAACACCCATTCAAGAAAAATATCCTACACGTGGTGGTGTCCTCAACAGACATGATGTGCCTCCTCTAATCCTGAAGTCTACTACTTTGGCAGGAAAATTGGGTCTGGTGTCAGTGAAAGGATTCTATTGCTTTGAAAGCCTGCAGTGGTGCTGGGTGCAGGAAGACCATAATCTCAGTTCCCCAAAAGACATTCTACCCCCCCAAGGGAGAAATGTGGGTTCCCCTTCCCCTGCATTAGAACAGTATGGCACAGGGACATAGTGCAAAATCATTCCAGAAGAAAGTTAGTATGTAAGTTCAGCTTGTAACAGATGAATTTGAAAAAAAAAACCCCACCCTTTGCCAGGGAAATACTATTTTATTTTATACTTCAGTAGACAAATGGCTATCTTGGCAAATGGGCTTTTATATTTTCAATGCATAGTGTTTCCTCAAAGATTTTTATTTTCAGCAGTAGAGACTAGGAGAAATAATTGTTTAGGACAGAGCTGACTGAGTTATGGCCAGCAACAGCTGGTGGGATTTTTTGCAGATTTTCTTGCCTTTGATGAGAAATTGGTACAGTGCTCAGTGTTGTTGTTCTGGGAAATATCACCAGCAAATGAGCCTGCCATCATTGAAGACTAAAGTAGTTTCTTAGAACAAAGAAGTGGGGACTGTTTTTATGGGCCAGAATAACAAGGCACGTTGTGTTCTGGAAATGGCAGAAATTCAGTAATTATTCACCCCGTAGAGTGTACTGGAGTGCTAGAACAGTAGTTTCAGTACATGCTCCTCCTGCAGCTTGATTGACAATGCAGGCTTGTGATACTTAACTAATCATCCTTACTTATTTTGCAGCCCAGGAGAAGAAAAAGGCACAGTTAGGGTACAGTTCTCATCCATGCGCACAAAATTCTTTACAAGAATTTTTTTTCTGCCTGTGCAGGAAACTGAGCTGACTCTTCTGGCAGCTAGCATCACTGATGTGCAGTAGTGAGCAAGATCAGTTGCACAGCTTGATGGTGAAATTTTCACTTTAATGCTGTACCTGTGTGTGGACTTCAGACAGTTGGGGTTTTTTTGCTTCCTCTTTTAGGAGACAACACCTACGTAAGCGTTAGTTACTGTTAATATTGCCCCAGCTTAGAAATTTCTATGAATGTTATTTAGAATAAAATATTAAAAAAATTAGCTTCAGGGCTCTTGACAATCTCTTATTACTGTCCTGAGAAGGGAGCACCAGGGCAGTGTGGTGGGGTGGGATTCTTTTGTACTTTCTTCTGAGGTGGTGGTACGGTGTGACAGAAATGACTAGAAGCTGGGGCTTTGTTGATTCTGCCAGTTTCTGTCTTGTCCTCCCCCAGACCAAATATACTTGCACACTTCCCTTTATCTCACTGGTAACAAGGTCTGTTTTATTTAGCACCTCTAAAAAGGATATAAGAGATCAGTTTTCCAAGGAGTGGATGAGACAAAAATTAGCATTTTGTTCACATGAGAAGACATAGATTAAAGCATTTGAGCTAACCCCATTCAATATCTTAATTTCAACCTTTGATGATTTATTAATATTGAACATGTCCTGTGATTTTCTGTACTACTTTCTGTACTACAACAAACTGCATTTTGGGACTATGGCAGTCTTCCATACTATTGAACAGACAAGTGCTTGGGAGAACATATGGGGCCAGATAATCCTTCAAGGGTGCTTACACAAAACTAAACCTTCAGAACTGCTCAGAATAGCTCCCACACAGAGGCTTGTGGCCAAATGTCTGGTGAGCTCATTTTCCAAGGGCTGGATTATCTGTAAAAAGTCTGACTATCACTAAAATTAGTGCCTAAGGTCTTCCTCAAATACTGCTCTACCTTCTGGGACTCCACAAGGCTGCATCAAAAGGAACAGAGATTATGACTTTCCCACCACATTTGTAAGACCAAAACAGAGAGTTAAGCAGGTGACTTTGCTAAAAGCTGAATAGCCTGGTTCAGACTTAGAGAATCATGCTTTAAATTAGTGAACTTGGGAGATAGGGTTCACAGCTGACATCTGTAACTCCATAAGCAATTGAATGGGTGAGAGCACCTACCAGAGCAGTAAGGAAATCTCCCTGACCCCTTCCAAGGCAAGAACCCTACGTCCAATCACTTCAAGTCTGGGCAAGAAGCATGAAGAACAAGAACTCTGTACCCAGACTGAGTGATGTCATAGGAATCACTGAAACTCAGAGGGGAAACTCCCATGGTCTGAAGACTGTAATGGATGGCTACAAAGTCTTTCAGAAAAATTGCCAGGGAAGAAGAGGAGAGGGAGCTGCATTTTATGAAAAACAGACATTGGAGCATTTATAGGAGATGTCTGGAGATTATGTCAGTTCTATTAAATGAATGCCTTTGGATCAAGATTAGAGGGAACACTACCACAGAGGATCTTACATTAAGCATCTGTTACTGACCTCCCAAATAACAGTGACAAAGCCAACAGAACCTTAATTTGGCTGCTCAAGGAAGACTCAGGACAACAGAACATGGTCCTCATGGGTGGCTTCAATTACTCAAACATTTGTTGGAAAAAATTGGTGTATGAGCCACCCATCAGGTTCCTGGAAGGCACTGAGGATGCTTCCAGCTACAGATGCTGGGCATGTGAAGGAGAGCAACACATTGCTAGCCTTAAGGGTCACAGACAGAGAATGCTTACTTGATACACAACTACTAGTTGTGGTCTTGGATACAGTGACCACAACACTATGGACTTTAAGATCCCACTGAGCACACACAAGATCAGTATTAAGGACAAAGATCCCTAATTTTAACAGACACAGCTTCAATATTCTCAGAGGTCAGCTGCAGGAGATTCAGTGTCCATCAAGGACAAGGAGCATGTGAGTGCTGGGAATTACTTAAGTACATGCTGAGAGCACAAGAGCAGTGCTTTCTCTGCAAAGGGAAAGGAAGAAGGCTGAAGAGAAGAAAACACTGGCTTAATAGTGAGCTTTTAGGTGTAACTAAAAGTAAAAAAAGCATACCAGCTATGGAAAGGCAGCCAAATAGGCATTGAGGACCACAAGAACCTTGCTGGGGCATGCTGAGATGCAGAGAGTCTAAATCTCAGCTAGAACTGAAACTGGCCAAAGATGTCAAATACAGTAAAAAAGTTTTTTTCAGATTTGTGAACAGTAGGCAGAAGCACAGGGAAGGCATAGACCCATTACTTGATAGAACAGGAAAACAAACAATGCTGATGAGGCAGAGGTTTTCAATACTGTCTTTGCCTCTGTCTTGACCCACAGAGTTGGACCCCAGGTCATGAGATCAACAGCTAAAACAACTCATGTGTTGACCTGCCAGTAGTAGAGGCTGATCTGTGTCCTCTTGCAAGGGCTCAATTCATATAAACCTAATGGGACACATCAAATTTAAAAATTATTTAAAATCCTTCATTTGAAAAAAAAAATTCTTGCGTGTTTTTACAGGACATATAAAAAGCACTCTGGAAAGATCTGTACTTGACTCCTCCAAGGACATGCCCATCTGATTCGGTGTTGGGCTGCAGAGATGATTAAGATTAGAGAACCTTAAAAGTCTCTACTAACCTGCTGGGAACAAAATCAGCTGGGTCTTCAGAGTTGCATCTTTGCCAAATATAGGCCAATACACACCAAATTCAAACAGAGGTTTGTGCAAACTGCAAAGTTATTGTAATTATGGCTTCTACATATTGGATGAAGTAGAAACATAGACTCACAGAACAGGTTGTGTTGGAAGGGACCTTTAGAGGTTATATCATCTGATCCCCCTGCAATGAGCAGTGACATCTTCAATTAAATCAGGTTGCTCAGAGCCCATCCAACCTGACCTTGAATGTTTCTAGGGATGGGGCAACCTGTTGCCTCTGGGCAACCTGTTCCAGTGTGTCACCAGCCTCAGAGTAAAAAAATTTCTTTCTTTCATCTAGTCTGAATCTCTCCTCTTTTAGTTTAAAATCATAACCCCTTCTCCTGTCACAACAGATCCTACTTGAAATTTTGTTCTCATCTTTCTTATAAACCTTTCTTAAAGGTAACAGTTAGGTCTCCCTGGAGCCTTCTCTTCTCCTGGCTGAACAATCACAACTCACTCATCCTTTCGTCACAGGAAAGGTGTTCCATCCCTCTGATCATTTTTGTGGCTTTCCTCTGGACCTGCTCCAGCAGGTCCAAGTCTTGTGTTGGGGGCTCCAGAACTGCACACAGTAGTACAGAAGAGGGGGACAATCACCTCCCTTCATCTGCTGGCCATGCTTCTTTTGATGCAGCCCATGGTACAGTTGGCTTTCTGGGTTGCAAGTGCACACTGCCAGCTTGTAATTAGAAGCACATAGTTTGCATATGGATGGTCAAAGACTGCAGCAGACAAATGCATCCCTGAGGCAAATTCAGCAATCAAGGTAATTACATCAGATCGTAATGTGGCTTTTATTTTACATATACATGGAGCCGTGAACATCCACACACATAAAGAGCTCTCTCTTTTCTATTATTCATCTCTTGCATGCAGCATAGCACTACAGCATGCCTGGTTTTGACTGTAAACTTGAGCAGTTATGAACAATGTAATTCCTAGCATCATCTCGGTCCGTGTTTAATAGAGAGCTGGTTAGTCACAAGTCAGCAAGGAGATGGCAGAAGCACAACTGCAGGTGACAGGGCTGCAGTTTTGCTCTTCTTTCTCTTGTGTGATGGTCTATGCAGGAAAAATGTGTTCATACCCTGGAAAATGTAGAATTTGTGTTTATTGTGCCTGGATGACTTCAAGCTCAGAAGTGCTCATTGCTAAACAGAGTTCTTTTCTAGGAAGGGTGGGAAGGACACAGAAGTCACTTGCACAGCCACTAGTGCTCAACACCCCTTGTCCCTCCCCTTGCAGCCTTCACCTGGACCCCTCTAGGTTCTGAGCTCCCTGCAGCTGTGCTTTCTGTACACTCAAAAATTCTGTCACCACCTTATATATGGCACAAAAACATGCACAGGGCACAATGATGTGATAAGTCACTTTTTGTACCTTCATCATATTTAGAGTAAAGGGAGGAATGGATTAACACTGGGGAAAATAATGTGAGATTTATGGACTGGAAGTTTTTCAGGGTGTGGTAGCAATTGAATAAATTGTTCCAACAAGTTGGAGTTGGTTTGCATCTCTGTTTTACACAGCCTTCCTATGTTGTCCAGTGGCTCTTACCACTTTCCTCTGCAGCACGTGTAACAGATGGTTGTCAGACAGATGGCTGATCTCCTGTGACAAAGCAAATCCTACATGTTTTTGAAGGAAGGAAGTAACAAGAGTACCAAAGGGCTTGCAGCTTGCTATGTACATGTTTTCTTCCTGTTCTGATCAGCTACCCTCACAGACTGTTGTCAGGGAGAGAAAAAAACAGCAGGACCAGCTCAGCTTTCATCATCTGAAGACATAGACTCACATCATGCCCACAGTGGGACAGCTAACCATACAGCCCTGGAGAAGAGTATGGTACTGCTTAGAGGATGACTCGGGCCCACCTCAGTCCACAAGGACCAGCTGCCATGAGGAAGAGACAAGATATTTAAAGCACATGGTACAGATGAGAAGAGGTACTGGTTTACTTAGCTATACCCCTTCTCCCCCCTGCTTGCACATGTATTCTGGAGGCACTCTGCTCTTTTTGGCATAACTCTGCAGTTTTCAGTTACCCTTCAGAAATCATGTGTTGTTCTTGCTTCTGGTTTGGTCTGTGAGGGAGGGATCCACTTAAATCAGGCAAAATCTGGAGAGCAGTGGGCTCTTGAATAAAATCTCTTCAATAAAATACTACATTGCTACAAAAAGATATCTTCAGTGAAACTGCTGCTTTGTATTTGCTAGCTAGGACTCTCTTTCATTCCCCTTTCATTGCAACAGGCATGAAGAGGAACACCACGTCTTGCAGTTGAAAAAGCTTCTGCAAAATTTGGGTGTTAATTCCTGTAGGCCCCTTTCCTCTTTAGGAAACTTAGCAATAACCATGGTGAAACCCTGCATAGGTGCAAAATATTTGCCATTTTGGAACTTTATTTACTTTGTGACAGAACATTTCAAACGCTACAGGAGGAAGGAATAGCAAGTTCTTACCATGGGGATTCTTACCTGGGAATTCTTACCTGGGAATTCTTACATTTTTTTCTCCCAGCAGTAGGATTTAACATAAAACTTATGCTAACATATTGCTAACAGAAGTGAAAATCTCTGAACTAGACCGGAAGCAAAAATTTCTGAAGTAGATCTTTGTGTTAAAAAAAAATACCCTCTCACTAATTAATACTAATGCTCTCAGAAAGACACCTTAAAGTCAGCTCACAAACTACGTCTTAACCTTTCATTGTGTTTCAGTCCTTTAATGTTAGGATCACCCTCTATATTCCTCATCTACATGCCGAATACAGTTGGGCATGGCTTTGCCAGCAGCTAGAGGATCTAGTTTTCATCTCAGTATGGTGAACTTCATCCATTCAAAAAAATGTATTGAGAATGAATGTCTGGAGCACAGATTTAACTGCAGGTGGATCAGCTTGATATCTTTGCTGAGTTTTAAGTGTTCTGCAGGGGCTCTACAAGGGTCTTTCTAGCTTCCTGGGAACCAACCACATTTTTTGCTCACTCAGACACTTACATTTATAACTCAGTTTCTAGACTGATAAAACATAGTGTGACAGTGAGTTCATAAACTAGGAATTATTACCTCCTCATCCACTCATGCATGGTTTTCTTTCTGTGAGAATCATCACACAGAGAATATAATTACTCAGTGAAGTAATTGTTCCTGTATATTAGGAATAGTCCCCATTTAACTGTTAATAACCAGAGTATGAGTATACAATGGAGACTGACCACAGAGATGTGAACAGGAGGCTACAGTGCAGGGGTATCATGTGGTGAAAGGGGTCAATAACATAAAGGTTGTATGATGTCTGTTTTAACTCATCTGTGATGTTCTTTCCCTTTAAGTGCACATAAGATGTGGAGATCTGCCAAAGGAATACTTTTTCACCACAGTAGTGATGTTTGTGCTTGCACTATAGAAATACAAAAGAGACAGATAATAGCTCGAGCAATAAATCAGAAACACACAATGAAGAGAACTCCCACTTTGTAAACCTTTTCAACAAAGCTATAGTAACCAGTCTTGTTAAACCCAAAGCTATACAATAACAAAAGGCACTTACCACCATCCTGATGTGAGAAACTCTGTGAAGGAAAAAAAAAAAAAAAAAGATGTTTGGTTAAACCTTTTATATTTTCGGTATAATTTTATGGTTCTTTGTAGTTTTTACAGCAGTAATTGGGGGTGGAGACTCCTTGGTTTTAGGTGCTATTAGAGATGGAGGGAAAGGGACAAGGTGTAACTAAAAGGAAAACACTGCTCTTTGTTGCAGGTTGTAATGTTCAGAAGGGGCTTTTGTGGCAAATGACACCATCTCTGGGTGCCACTGGGAGTAGGGAAGTTTGAAATGCCTTTCAGGATCCTGCTGACATTTTTCAGTGGGGCTAAATGCTCACACTATTTCCCTGCAGATAACCTAGTGAGAAATCCATCCTTAAGCAAAGCTAGTGTGAAGGGAAATCCAAATAACCCAACCAAAATAGATCTGACATCTTTATATCTCTTCTAGTCTTGTTCATCCTGGCTTGAGCTATATGCTCTGCAGTCTCCCCCAGTCTTCCCATAAATGCATAAATTATAACTACGACTTTCAAACAGTGCTGAGTCTACTTTGGTTTCAATCTGTGAATGACTTTTAAAATACCTTTTGCAAGTTGTCGAAGGATTTCTCAGTCTCTTTTAGTTTCTCCAAAATGATTTGTTCTTTGGCAGATATTTGGGATTCCTCACTTTCTAATTTCTGTATTTCATGTTCCAGCCTGTAAAAGACATACAGATATGCACATATACACAAAAATAAAACATGTAAAAATTATTTAAATGAGCCATAGTTTCCTAGGTATTAATTAGCATTTCAAATGTCATCATGAACAATTTTCAGTCTTGTTATTCACAACTGCTTTCCTAGCACATGAAGGGCACATGAATTACTTGTACAAAGATCTATTTAAAAGAAAAACAATAATTCCCTTATTATCCACTTCTGCAAAAGCAAGTACAGATTAACTAAAAATATATCTTGGTATCCTTTCACCCCAGTTCCAGTAACATCTCTCCTATATGCCCTTTCATTTTACAAATCACAGCATGGGACATAACCATAAATATGCAGTACTAAATAGAGGAATAGGTGTCTTCTAATGCTTCCATACTCCAGACAATGAAGTATGGAACTTTGCTGGAAGCTGGCAGTAAACCAGTTGGTTTAGGAGTTTCTCTTGAACCAGTACATTCCCTGCTTCCAACAGTTACACTCTGGGAAATCCATCCATGCTTTCTACTCATACTGCATGATATTGGGAACCCCAGAGGATGCAGGTAATAAAAGACACAGACTGCTCAGAAAATAATTGATTTTTCTAGGCAGTAAGCATTCAGCATTCTCATTGCTCTTAATGGCACTTCCTTCACAAGTTGTATTGATTGTTATTGGGGATACACTTTAATCAGGATTAAATTCTCCATTACTTTAACTTGAACCTCCTTTTATTGATGACTTATGCAAATGCAGAAATATTGCCTCTCTATATATTGATCTATGCCATCATTTTTATTATCTCACTTTTGATTAAATAAATACGTGCAACGTGAGCTAAAATAAACACTTCTGAGCAGGGATAGTTACCTAAAACTTGCTTTGCCTATAAAAAGAGCAGTAGCTACTCACAGCTTGTTGGACCCTATTTCTGTGAATGTTACACACCAGTATTACTCAGTACTTTTGTTAGCCATGGTTGCTTGCTCCTGCCTTGCTGCCACACTTCTCCAGTGAAGCATCTAAAGTGACATATTTTTGCTCTTTCCCAGCCCTGCTCAGCACAGGACTTCATTAATGCCTGCTATATCCCAAGGTAGAGGGCAAGGAGAAGGTGAGAGTGACAACACAGGGAGAAGGGAGGGCTAGATTGCTCCTTTCAGGAGCTTTGCAGCTTGAGTGGCTTGTGAAATTCCTGTGTCTAAATATAGATGCAGAGGTATTGCTTAAGGCACCCGCCTGAGAAATTATTCTCTGCTTTCTAATTGTGCAAGGATGAAAGATGTGTGGCACTTGCTGAGAATACTTTTCACTACAGGGAGGCAAGTGTCACAGCCTGGAGCTGTTGCAGATGGGAAAAGACAGATTTTACTCTCCTGAAGCATGTGAATACTTGATAATCGTCTCAAATTTGTGGTGGTTTGCTGAGCTCCTATTTTTCTCTCTTAAAGGCAACCTCCTCATCTTCAATTTGAAATGGCTTCATTGCAGTGATTTTAAAATGCCGGGAAGTACTGTTCCAATCCACTAACTGTTTTCTCCAAATTAATATAAACATTTTAAAAATGCAAAATATTTTGAAACAAAATATTTTGTTTTGCTGAAATGGAACAATTATATACAGCATGAATTTTCCCTCTTATGTTGTGATACAGAGAGAAAGCTTTTAAAAGTACTTTCATAAGCAGTATTAACAACAACTAGAGAGGAAAGTGGTGGAGACAGAGGTGCCAGGACTTAGAAACATGAGTGAGGTCAGTAAGGACACTGCTCTCCTATGTGACACTGAAAAGAATGCATACCAATTGAATCTATAAATCTAAATTGCCCTTTTCTCACTGAAATCAATGCAGGCAGAATGACAGCCTTCCAGGCCCTGTGTAGAAAGGGTCTTACTTTCTAATAATCACAGGAAAAATACATATTATTCATCCAGAAGGTACCTGTTACGTATCACAAGGGTCCTATACCAAGCATTACTATCCACAGGAGGCTACTCTATACCTTCTTGCTCAATGTTATACCACTCTCATCTGTTCTCTCTAGACTTAGGGGCTGCTGAGGTACTGAGGTAACAGAAATACTCAGAAGCACAGTTTCCATATGAGCTGTTGAATACCAATCAGTACTACCTAGGCATCACAGATCTCACTGAAAAATCACTTTTTACATAGAGGTCAGCAATGCAAAAATTAAAATGAAAACCAAAGTTTGATTTGCTACCTT
This sequence comes from Florisuga fusca, assembly GCA_038090715.1. Classification (NCBI taxonomy): domain Eukaryota; kingdom Metazoa; phylum Chordata; class Aves; order Apodiformes; family Trochilidae; genus Florisuga; species Florisuga fusca. Next base: position 24,775,794 of record JAAWXA010000006.1, read on the forward strand.
TATTTCTTTATTGAGCTTCATATCATCACAACTGCTGACTGATAAGGAGAGTTGCCTGCTTTTTAGTAACAAGATACAACAGAGACATGCAAATTTGGTCTAAAAACCCCAAAATGCACTAATATCACACTTATTTCAATCAATACATTTTAAAATGGTTTAAACAGTAATATATTCATTCAGAGTGCACATATACACATATGTACAAAATGTTTACATTCTTCCTGTGTAAACTTGCTAAATATTCAATAATGTTCTATTCTTTCAACTCAGTTTAAAAAGGATGTGCCTTAATTGTTATTTGACACCTGGCAAGGAAACATTGTAATTCCCTTGTTCCTGGCTTCTTAGCAGATTTCAGTCTGGTGTTTGAAAGATGACAACAATAAAGCCAGTTAAATAAACAACTGCAATATCTGCAGTGCTGTAGGTAGAGAGTAAGAAAGAAAATGGAGATCCAGATGAGGCAGAAGTAGTGTAAGGCAGGCTGTTAGTATTGCTTCTAATTGTCCCAAGCAGTTACCTGATCACTGGGACTTGCTAAACTGGTTATACAAGGAGAAAATAAATGGGTCAGGGACTCTGGAGCTGCTCTGGCATGAGAATGTTTTTTTCACTGGATGTAGACAGAGATCAGTATCCCTGACTATCACAGAAAGAAACAGTGAGATTTTACCACTCAGAAACCCAAGACTACCTTGCTCCTCGTCTCTGTCCTGCAGCTTTCTTTAATGGATGGCTGCCACGAACACCTGAAGGTGCAACAGGGTTTTCAGCAGGACTGACACCAGCTGCCCTTGTGTGTGAGGCTGGTGACCTTCCAGTTCATTTTAACAGTGCTGCCCCACGATGGAGGGCAAGATGAACAGCAGAAGGGATTCTGTCTCTTGCACAGAATTTTGTTGTCACTTGGAGCTACTCCTTGGTTTTTAAGATTAAAGGTCATAGCTGAAGTGACTGTGGGAGATTTCTAGCCCAAGCTCCTGCTCAAAGCAGGGTCAGTCATGAGATGAGACCAGGATGTTGATGGTTTCTTAGAATTAGGGCTCAGATGGGGGAAAAAAAAAATGAAATTAAGGTCACTTTCCAGCAACCTGTTTTATAGTCTGTAGCTATCAGACATCACTAACTGCAAACTTCAAACCAGACCCATTCAGTACTGCAGGGAAAGGGGATTCACCAGATTGCTAAAGGATTAGCACACTAGTCTGTGTGTTTGGTGGGATTTTGACCCAATCAGGTGACCACATGAGTGCAGACAGGGCAGGCAGTGCAGTTTCTGAAAGGACTGGAGGGGAAGCAGCAAATACACCCTCAGGCAGCACAGAGCACTTTTATTTAGGTGATGAAAATGGGAGTTGAGAAGGAAGACCTAGGAGGTGAAGAGGCAGGAGAATTTTGGTACTGTAGTGTGTGTACATGTGTGTTTAAAACTCAGTACCCAGCAAATGTTATGTTTGGATATAGGGCCCTGTTTTGTGCTCCAGCCTGAAGGTGACAAATGCTCCTTCTTTAGGTGAAGGATTTCCTCTTTTTCCCATGCTAAGGTGCTGAAACACAAATACTTGCACTGTCATTTTCCTTCACTGATGAAAGGCAGAGATTATTGTAGCACAAGGTGCCTTTACCTGGACTCAAAGAGGGACCCCAAGCAGGATCCTGCAAGGCACTCTCACAGCTGGTGCAATCATACTGCTTTGCAACAAGAGCACACAAATCCATAGCAAGAACATAGAACTATGCCTGAAGAAAACAGCCTCTATTCAGCTAACTAGCTCTGAGAAAAACATGGTTTCTCGAGATATCAGCATTTGGCTCTGCAGTTTTTTGCTTTTCAGGGTTGGATGGCCATAGCATTACAAACAGGGACAGCAACTGCAGGTTTATGGATCAGTTTCTGTAGCTTGTACTAGCTCTGCATGCTGGGTTGTATCAGAGAAATACTCATGTAATTTCTGCAGTGAGGACAGAAAGGTAACAGAATTTATGTCTGCAGCATAGATGCTGACAAGTCAGTGGAAAAAAGAACATTCACCAGCACTAGTAGGGAAAATATATTGAGTACTTAAGAGGAAAACAGGAAAGACCTAATCAGAGTAAACAGTCAAAGGGAAAAGGTGACGTATGTAGCGTGGGGGATGTCTCAGCTGTAAACTGATTATTTTACTATTGCTTGACTGATGCCCCAAATCAATAACCAAGTGCAAAAGAGCACTGGCTAAAACTCTCCACCACAGCAACCTCTCATTCTCACTTCTTAGTTACTGTAAAGGTTTTTGGGACAGCATCTCATCTGTTAGCTCACTCAGGTTCAGAATAACTTTAGACAATCAACTTGCAAGGGAAGGAAAGTCTGACTTTGAGTTGGGATGGGGAATGGGTTCTCCTGCTAAGATGTGTAAGTTTTGGAGTTATGCTCTTTAAACCAGCACAGCTAGAGAAGATATGGGGAACTGTACCCTTAATCTCAGCCCAGCATGTCAGCCCTTGACATGCTTCCTATACCCATACCAACTGCCAAGCACCAGCAACCCAGTTATAAGACAACATGCCTAGGAAACTGGAGCTGAAACCTACATGCCACAGATGTGAGCAGTGCCCTTCATCTGCTGTTGGGGAGAGGAAAATCACTGACTAATGCTTGGTTTATTTTCCACATTGGCTTAAATTTTCTTAGCCAACACTGGCATTTGTGCCAAAGCCAGTTGGACCATCGGTGTATGTCACTGTATATCAACAAAGAGCCAGCGATGATGGCAAAATTTTGCTTGATTTCAGGTCTGTTGCAGCAGCTGAAATGGGATTTCAGAGCTGAGTAAATCAATGCCTCTTAGTTTTGCCTTTCTGTGGAACTCATCCTTTTTGAATGGCTCACCCTTGAAGAGGGAAGCTGGCAGTGCACTTCTTATGCTTTCCAAAAGGCTGTTGTTTACAGAGTGCAGCTGATAATTGAGAGTGGCAAACTTAATTAGCATCTTTGAAAAGGAAAAAACCCTCTGTGCCTTGAAGGACTAGGAATACATTATCACCAATCAATGCTTGGAAATGAGATTCAGGGATGATGTTGAATGAGTTGGTCTGCTAGGCTGTATGAATCTTCCTGAATACACAGGAAACTAAATCATTCCCTTCACTAAGCAAAAGTTGCATCCAAGTATTATCTGATGAACCTGGAAAAAGGGGGTAAACTCTCTATAATTCCCTTTGATGTTTAAAGTAAATGTGTATACACAAATGTACAGAAAGAAAACTGTATATTGATATTTTGCATCTGCCTGTAGTACCAGGTTAATCCCTTCTAGATTAGACAAATCAGGGTTGGCAAGTCAAATACTGGATACCGGATTTCTTGACCTAAACTTGATGAGCTGTAAAAGTGATCAATTATTACCCTGAGTGAGTTAGTAAAACATTGCCTGCTCCAGGTGTAAGGGCTTCGTGTTGAGGTAGAACAAACGCCTTGACCTAGAATTGCAGAATTTACACTACTGAGTCCTTTTCCTTGCCAAAGCAATTCTATGTTTGTGTATTAGTTTTGGTTAGTGCTTTGCCTGATGCAGCACTGAATTTCCGAAGTATGGGGACCTCCAGGGCTCTCTACAGCTCCTCTTCATCCACGTGGAATTGCTTTTTCATGACCTGCTTTTTCTCTATTTTAAAACCATGTCATCTCATTCCAGTATCATGTCCCCATATCATCTGAATACACAACTTCTTGCCCTCATGACGTTTACAGCCCAGACTTGTTTGTGGATTTTTATAAGCATGAGCTCTCCCGGACCAAGTTCTTCCAGTCTTCTTTGTGTGGGAGATGTCTTCATCCTGGGTGAGACTGAAAGCTTAAAAACTTCCTACTGACCCAGGAGAGGGCAGATCACAGACTGGAAATTAGTCTATCACTATGCTTTGGATGCTTGCCCTTATGGAGGGGCAGCACGTGGCTTGGCCCTCCTTTGGATAATAGGGGTGGGGGTGGGGAAAAAGCCCTGCTCTGAATCTAGTCGTCTGGCTCATGGCCAAAGATGAAAGAGAGAGCAGTTCACTTCCTTTCTTGCTGTCTGCTTGTGTTTTGATCTGAAAGCTCCTGTTAGTGTTCCTTACCAGGCTCCAGGCAGAATCTGAAACATCTAACTGATTTTATTTCCCTTACTAACCAAGTGAAGACCCTCATAGCTTAACCCACTCTAGCAGAGTCTGCCTTTTCAATCATCCAGCTCTTGGAGCACTTGTGTTTAAATAAAATGGAACAAATGTCCCAGTTTCTTGGCCTAGCCTTGTGAGAGGAAAACAAGTATTTAGGCTCTTGCTGGTGAAGGTGGGGTTTATCTCTCCTCTTGAACATTGCTATAATTTTCTTCTTCCCTTCCAGCCCAGAGAGAAAGCAAGCATCCTGCCTTTGAAGCCTCTTGGTCCAGTGTTCAAAGCATTAAAACAAAGAAAATTAAGTGACAGCCACAACTGATTTAAAATGCTTGGGTTGCACATAACCAGACAGACAGATCTCTGTGTCTTGACAGGTGCACTGGAAAATTTACAGGACTTACATTGCAAGTACAAGGACTCATCATGTGTGCTTCACTGGCCAGTATCTGCTGGGATGGCAGAAGAAAGACAGTGAAAATAAAATACCCATTTGAGAAAGGATTCTTGTGTTGTACTTTGTAATTGGAAGGTGAAGGTGCAAAGACTCAGGGAAGACACTGAAGCCTAAAGAAACTTGGTTATGATCCCACAGTATTAAATAAACTTGGCTGGACTAGCACCAGGAGAGTTATCTGAAGGATGCCTGAGGACACACAGTCTAGCAGACACACAAGAGCACAAGGGATAAACATGCCCACATGGTTTGTTGTAGCAAAATCCTCGTCCCCCCCTATGCTTTGCTTTGCTGCTGCCACTGAGGTGCACTACAGTGGGCTGAATGGGCACCTTGAGCACTGGGAAAAGGCTCCAGAAAGGCCACAATGATTACAGTGAGACCTGGGGTTGGAGAGCATGTCTTAGAAGACGTGGTCTAGCTGAGGGAAGGTCACACATGAAGTTCCCCCCAGCTCAATGTCCATGTAGGCAGCAGCATGTACCCGGAGACAGGTGGGGACAGCCTTGTGAGAAAGAGCTTGTTGGCACATCACAGCTATGCACATGTAAATTCATTCAGGTTCAGCAACAGATGCCAGCAGTTCAGAGTGGACTGCAGAGTGGACTGCATTATTCACGTCTTGGGAGAGCTCCAAGAAAAGGAAGGAGAGCAATGGGGGTTGAGGGGTGAGGTGGTAGCAGCTGAGTGCTCGTTCTTCACTAGTGCAGTAACACTGGCTACTGCAGCATTACCAGGACTAGAGCAGATGTGTGACCAGAAATATCATGTGGCCCTGTGCAGCACCTGTGCAACAGGCTGCCAAGCAAGGAGGATGTGTTTGTGTACTGGAGAATACACGTGCAGCTACCTAGCAGCTTTTACAGGGAAGGCAGCAAGCCTGGAAAAGGGTGTGTGCTTTGTCTCCACTTTCTTTTTAAATGAAGGGAAGTGTTATAGGTTGAGTGGGCCACACTGATTTTACAGTACTAATACAAGGACCTAGAGAGAGGTCTTTAGGACTAACTCCCTCTTATCCTTTAATGCATGGAAGTAAGAAAAAAAAATTTAAAAATTACCAAAAGTATTTGCCCTGAAGAGATTTCATCTTCCTATGTGCAGAGTGGGAATACACTTTTTGTCCCTGATTTACAATGTCAGCTGAGAGATGAGCTGCTAAGTGTCAGGGGGAGCTCAGGGCAGAGCATGACACCAAATTTAGACATTCAGGTCTCAGCAGCACAGCCATTAGGATACCCTGGAAGCCAGCTGCTGCAAGGTGGGCCCTGTAACCTCCAAGTTAAGTGGCTGCCTGCATTAGAGACTACAGACAGACACTCAGCTTCAGGCTGATCATTTTCTGTACCTAATGAAAATTACAGATGCTTCTGGAGTAGCCACAGCAGATATGCAATAAGCTTCTGCAAGCTTGGAGTGCAAGCTGTACTGCACTGAATGGCAAAACACATGGGAGGCTGTGTTCAAAGGTAGAGCCATGAGCTAGGGCTGGAGTAGGTTGCATTGTCTTCTGCCTGTACCTCAGGTCACTCCAGCTTTTCCCTTAACCATCTGTTCAGGCCTCCTGGCCTGGGACTGCAAGACCTTAGGAACTGCATTCTGATTCCTGTCTGCTTGTCCCAGGGAGCTGACGAGGATTTGCACATGGAGTCTTCTGGAAAGCAGTGCTGCTATAGTCCTCTGTCACCCATGGGCCACTGCAGTGAAGGGCATGGACAGAGGGGACAGTGCAAGAGGAGTGCTTGGCAGTGCTCCAGGACATTAGGATGTCAGCTCTGATGGTGACCCAAAGTGGTGTTTAGGGACTTGGCAATGCTCTGCTCCTCATCAGTAGAACACTACTGTACCTGAAGTGCCCACAGGACAAGGTCTTGCAACAAGCAAACTGACTGCAGTTATTCCTGTAGATTACAGGACTCAGGAGCAGACACTGGACAATGCTTTAGAACTATGACAGGTTTTCCCAACTTGCTTTGAATCCAGCTTTGTTTTCTGGAACTTCTCAGCCCTGGCTCCTTTGCTCTGCTTTTAATGCTTCTTCCAGTATCTGCCATCCCTCCAGCCTTTAAGTCAACCATAGATGCATGCTTGGACCAGAGATAAGTGCTGCTGTGACTCTCAGTTTCAGGTAATCAGAGATACAGGTTCCACAGATTTAAGCTATCTACTCAGCTCTGGCTCACTGGTACTGTCTTCTGCTAATACAGTGTGGAAGACCACAAGGTAGGGATACATATCATAAGCCAGCCTTGCCCATCTACTTTTTGACCTTTCCTTCACTTCCTCCCTTTCCTCTTGTACCTTCTCTTTCAACTGTTTGCTGCATCCTCTCTCACCCCTGTGCTGCTGTTCTTCATAGATCCAGCCTTTTCACCTCCCTTTCCCATGCTCCATGTCTGTCCTGAAACCTCCTGACTACCCCTGCCCTGCTGAGGGTCCCCTTCTCTTTGCAGCCAATCTCCGTTCGTTACTTTTCCAATCGCATCAATTCCTTTCCTGTTAAAACAAAACCCTGTGTGTCCTGTCTCCTTACTGTCCTTTCTCTTTTTCTCCTCTCTCCCTCATGTAAGCTAATGACATTCACTTCTGACCATTTAACCATCCTTCTTATCCACAGGCTGGCTCTTGTGTTGCCTTCCCTAAAGGAAGATCTTCAGAGCACAGGGGGATCATGCTTCATAGTGACCAAGAGGCTTCTCAGCTTTTTTGATGAAGTGACTATGCAACTTAAAAACTTCTATAAACATCACAGCAAGGGGGAAATCTAGAAACCAGATGCAGCTGATGGGAAAAGCCACACTGCATAGGAGGGAGTCTGTATGTGCTCACACTGCATGGACTTATACATTACATATTGTATATTATTTTATATATACATGACATATAGTATGTTACATATCTGCAATTCCTGAAAGATTATCACTGAGCTTCTGGAGCATTTCTGCTTCTCGAGACCACTGGGAAATGATGATACAGGCTGCACAAATGCAGCCATTTACATTGAGAGATGCCTGACCATGCTGCTGGGAATGGACATCTTGTTAGCGCAATGCATTTTCAATCTGTGTATAGGACTTAGATCCAAAATGGCATGGGCAAAAGTTCATGAGTCCCCCAGAGACAAAGGAGTTAATGGGCTTTGGAGGCACTTGGTAATACATTTTTATCCTGCATCTTTCCCTGAGCTGTGTCTGTGGTTCTTTTGCTCACAGAAAAGTCACAGGCCATGAGCCACAGTGCTCCCAGGGCTGTGCTGACCTGCAGCTGTGACTGACCTGGGTGCAGCAGTGACCTGGGATGTGCATTACTCAGCCCCTCCCAGGGGACACTCAGAGAAGCTGTTTTGACAGTGCCATACAAATACCAGCAAGGATACATATGTCCAAACTTTCTGAGGGAAAAAACAGACTGGCAGAAAGTCTGTCATTTAACAGAGCCAGCAAGTGACCTTCTCTGTAGCCAAACTACATACAGAAGAAGAAATGTGTGCTGTTGTTTTTTCCCTTCTGTTTTTTTCCTCTCATGTAGCTTGCTGTGACAATTCTTTCCACTTGTCTTGGACCAAAGATTATGGGATTTTTTTCAGTCTCAAGGATATAAAAATTTGTGGTGTAAATATTATTTTTCCTCTGATGTACTTATTACTTAGATTGCCTGGAATGAATGGTAACACAACGTAGCAGTGGTTACATCAGTATTTGCTTGTTTCTCCACAGTGCCACATAGTTTCTAGCAACCTCAAATCTTCGTTAGGATAAATAGTAGAGCTGAGAAAAAAACAAACCATGGGTATTTCTAATTTTCTGGCTGTGTTGATAAGATGCATAAGTTCTTAGATGCCATGAAGATGTGCACCAAAGTTTCACTCAGGAACTCATTCCAAATTGTGCATTTCCTCTAAGAAATTATTTGAAATGGTACACTGAGCTATATACTATAATATGTCTGGTCTCACTGTTTACGGAAGGTGTCTATCTAAAACACCAGCACCAAAAGGCACAGTTATATCAGCCTACTGAAATGCTCATTCAAGTCTATGAGAAGCTTAAGGCATGTTTAAGGAAAGTATATACTATTTGTTAATACTTACATTAGATATATTAAAATCCAACTCTAACCAGGAATACCCGAGAGCACACTGGAAAACGCTCTGATTTGTGGATTTGCCCAAATTACTTGCAGATATGTGCACAGTGAGTAAAAGACAAGCTTTTCCCTTTTACAGGCTGCCTTTGTTGTTTGTTTTTTCCCCTCACTAGTAGTTTTTGCCTTCCTTGAAGTCCCACACAGGGACCAGACTCCAGTTGAATCTTCTCCCTTTGCTGAGGCAGAGTATTTGACTAAGTGGCTGGCAGTTTGTTCTCTAGTGCTCACAAACCAGGATTTCAGTCCTTGAAGGTTTCCCATTTGGAGTGTTCTGAATCCCTCCCTGCCCCCATCACATGGGACTTTCAGCAAGTTAGGAGCACATACAGATTATCCCTTCATATGGCAATCTGCTCATCACTGAAAAGGTGCTGCAGTTACTAGCAAGACAGTACTGACAAAAAAATAGATATCATAGGCTAGAGTAGTGTTTTGTCTCTGATGTAGCCTCCAGCAAATCACTGTCTCTATTTCCTTGTCTTGATCCAATACTTCTTATCAGTCTTACACAGTCCAATCATTCAACAGACTAAGCTTATCCCTGGTAGATCTGTTAGCTGCTATCATCAATCACAGGTAATGGACATGTGAGCTTTCTATGATTTTGGTTCGACTTCACTCAGATGTGCTGCTAAAGACTGCATGGACCTACAGTGCAAACAAGGTATGATTTATTTGTTTTCTGCAGTGGTGGCTTAAAATGTGCTGTTTCAAGGAACATGATACTTATAAACCTACTTCTTGGTGTAAGATGTAAGTGCTGTCCTGAGGTACCCTCTCTCAATGACTGAATACAGCCTGAGACTTAGCAGAAATGTAAATGAGCCCCAGAGATTTCAGACCATTACACTGAAAATGTGAAAACCCGAGTTAAATTATTATAATTGGTATGATGACACTTTCTTAGCACTCTGATGTCATGTGGAAGTTGAAGAACAAATACCTTGCTCCCATGGAAAGCTGCAACACACAGGGATCCCATCTTCTTCCCTGGGACCTCTTATAACAAATCTTTCTTTGCCTTTTCTGTTGTGCTTTAACCATGACTGCCTGAACCCATAAGAATGCACAGAATCCCTTGACAAAGGAGTCACATGGCTGGTGCAGCTGACTGACAGTGTGCCTCAGGCAACAAGCATTATTAGGTCCCTTTAAAAATTCCCCATATTATGTTCCCCTCACAAATACACAAATGGATTTCCCTACACTGCTTGCCAAGTGTGGCTTGGACGGCAGGGACAGAAAAAGAGCAGAGGGGCAGGAAGAGGAACACCCAGTAGGAGCTGTAACTTGTTTGTTTCTTCATGCAATTTATTGGATTCAAACTTTGAAAATCTGTCCTCTGTTGTCATTCACTTACAGGAACTCATGGTCCATTTTTTTCAGTGTGAAGGCTGACATGAGGCAAGGAACATGTCCTGTGGCAACAGACTGTCCAAGGGGAGCAATGAGGAATTCACCAAACTGCTGCCACTCTGAGCATGATGATGGCAGCAACATGACCCTGCTTCATCCATCTGATCTACCTTAGAGCTTTTGTGTTTTGTTTATTTGTGATTGGCAGCAAGTGTCTTACAGTCCCAGAAAGCATTCCAGCAAACACAGGTTCACAGGGGAGAAGTTTTGCCCTGGTGGGATGACTCCAAGGTTATCCAAAGTGCTCCTACTGAGGCAAATCAAGCCAATCAGGAAGCCCCCAGAAATATGGGCTGTGCTCAGTTTGTTGTTTCCACCCTTAAACATTTCCTCCTATTGTTCTTGTCATTTTCTCTAAGTGTCCACTGGGCTGGTGGGTGGTGCTGCTACTTGGGGAGCCCTCTGGTCCTCTTGGGCACATGGAGAGGTCTGTGGTTTTCCTTTCACAGGTTCCCAGAACAAATTTCTGGCATAAAAGTGCAGGGAAGGTGAAGCTGTGGTGGCTGTATCAATGTGACCAAAGCAAAGTACCTTTTTCCTCTGGCTGTGCTCTGCTGGGCGAGAATAAAATCATGCCATAAAATGATGAATGAGCTTTAGGTCAAGGAATTGCTAACCGCTCCAGGAGAAGCAGAAGGTGGGGCTGTGGAAGCAGCAAGTCACAGCATCCTGGGATTCACTGGGATCTCTAGAAAGTTACAGAGATATTGATTGTACTCTAGAAACAGAAATAGATTGCTGTAGTTTTATCTCAGCCATCCAGAGGCTTTAGTTCAGGAGGTCATCTACAATCAGTCTAAGCCCATGATACTATTAGAGGACCAGAGAAGCAGTAACTATGTAGGCTTCCCAGGCAAAATGCCTGTATCTCATTTTTTATTTGTCTGAGTTTCACAATTACACTTTTCTATAATCAGATGCATCTCATGAGTTTCTATCTGCAGTGGGAAGGACTGAGAAGAGCTGGATGCTCCAGTCACATCTGGAAATCACAGCAATACCATTCCTAGAATGACACCACCTGCTCAGGTAATCACTAACACATCTTTGGTTTTCATCTGTAGTGTAAGACAACTTCCCAAGCTGTGAAGAAATTATGAGACCAAATTTGTACAGGGCCAGCACCTGTAAATTCTGCAGAGAGATTCCTGGAAGTGAGGTGTCATGTCTGAGCTGTACTGGTGAACAGAGCCAGCTAAGCAGCTGGCTGAGTGAAGAAATGAGAAGGAAAAAATTGCTCCAAGATTGCTCAGGGCTTATTTTCCAGCCCTTTGCTTCACATTAACTATCATCAGCCACACCTGAGTCATTGCTGTCTGATCCCTCACGGTTCTGGAGTGTGAATTTAAAAAAAGGAGAGTAAGTTTAATAACACGATGCCCTCCTTTTTATTTTCTGTGATGGACTGTATGACTTATGTGAAGTTGGAACAAGGCATGATTTTACTTGTGGGAAGCTGCAAAGTTTGTCTTGACTTGGCTCTGTGTGTTTGTGGTAGGAGTCAGCTCACAGCTTCCTGCCTGCATGGGTCTCAGGCGGCTGAAATTCTTGACCCCTGGACTTCCCAAGAACCACAGAGCTTCCAAGTCAGGATAACGCAAACATCTGGCCTGATTTGGTTCAGTGGAACCTAGAAAAGGGATTATTTCTTTCTTAAGATAACCTTTGAAAGCATGCCAGGGTCTATGTCTTGATGGTTGGCCTGAAGCTGGCTGTAGCAAAGAAATGGCAGGGGACTGCATTTAGGAGGGTAAATACCCTACATGACAACCTCAAAGCCATGTAGCAGCGTGGTAAGCCCCTACCTTCCAATAAATTACATTGCACTTTGTACATTATACTTTCTGCAGCAAGCTGAGGAAAGCCAAGCTTAGCCTGATGGCTAGAATCCTGGAGAGAAGCTGGCCAGCTGTAGGGAGGTGGTTTGCCTTCTGTGTTTCAGTGGATCCAATGACTACAAAACATCCTCCCAGGGGTCCCTTTGCCTATGCAAACAATATCTACACCTGGAAAAATAGTAGTGAGGGATGCGGTAGTAAAGGGAGCTGGTCCATGTCACATCTCTGCAAATGCCTGCTACGTAACGAGGGAAAAGAGGATAGAGTTTTTCTGGGCATTCCTAAAGTCCACATGGTTTCTTTTGTCTGGTTTTGAGTGTCACAGTTATCTTAACTCTCAGGAAGAGACAGGCTTGGAGAAAACCTCAGTTGAGCCTTGGTAAATTTGTGAACATTCTTTTTTTTACCGCTATGATTGATGCCTCATCTTCTTTCTGTGCTAATTGTGTTTTTGTCTTGGTATTTAAACAGGGCATTTAGGTAAATGGTATTTAAACAGGGCATTTAGGTAAATTAAATTCTTGTGAGTATGGGCAACAATAAATGTGAGACTATTGTGAAAATCTGCATGGGTTTACAGCACTGACAGAAAACTTTCTTTTCTTTATCTAAAATTTCATAGCAACAGAAGACCAAGGGCAAAGGTTTCAGAGATGCCCGTATTCTTGAGAAGGTTATGTCCCATATTGCAATTTACTTATGTGGCAAGTGTGAAAACCCTCAGAGCATGGGAAGTTAAAAAATTACTGACCAGTTTTTAAGTTATAAAAGATGCAAGTAAGCACCTTTTGGAATTTACAAAAAAGCTTAAAAGTGATATTGATGCTCTTGAAAATGGGATGCAGGCACTTCTGAAAGTTTGTCTCCTGTGATTTCCCTGACAAATGGTGTGGAAAAGCCACTTGTACATCGAAGTTGTTTAAAGGAGCTTCATCTATGTTTATGGCTGAAGTGATAGGGCTGTAGATGATAGAGTAGTACTCAGTCTTGAATCTAAGGGAAATAGACAGGCATTAAAGTGTAGGTGTGTATACAGTCCCAGTGGTCTGAAAAGACAAACTGATACACTTTAATTGAACTATATGTCGAAGTGTCTCTTTGACCCAAGGCTTAAAGAGTTACCAAATAATCTTCCAAAAACAGCTCAAAAGTAGGAAAGTTGTCCCAGTGTTTTGGAATGTGCACACTAAAACTGAAATTAAACTAAAAAGGCCTTATTCAAAATAAGTCATAGAAACGGAGAGCAGCAACAATGTTCTGGACGCTGAGATGGCATCAGCTACATAACAACTACCAATAAATGAGAGCAGTTGGAAGTGCAGGCTGCCGAGATGGCTGGCCAAAGGGCTGGCAAGATAGTCACTAAGCACCAGATGGACACCACCAACTCTCTAAATGCTTTCTCCCTCATTTGTAATTAACCTCATTGGTGGCTGAGCTCTCTGGCTCTGTCTGTGGTTCTCTGCTCTGCTGCTGGCAGCCCCTTTGGGGTACACCCTGTAGCCAGGGTGCAAACTGCTGTCAGCATAGCAGTCCCTGCAGGAGCTGTGGGTTTGCTGGTCATGCCCTACATAAAATTTGCTTCATTAGCACTGTGAAACACCCATGGTAGCATTCATTTCTTTCCACTCTCCTTTACTTTTTAAATGATTATTTTTTTTGTCTTCTCAAATTCATGTCAGCTGTGTGATCACTCACAGAGAGGCATTTTGTGATACTGGTATGGGACTGCTGATATTTTCTACTTTATACAATGTTAACACAGGTAAATAGGTACCTCCTGACTTTTCCTTGGTGATTCAAATCCAAACAGAGTGCTTGGAGTCCAAGCACTGAGTTCTGACTGCAGGACTCCTGGGATCTCTGCTTGTTGCCCCACTGCATCTCTCCTGCTGTGTCTGGGATTTGTAGCACCAAGGTCAGAAAGTCCTCTTGCAGAAATTCCTTCTATATTCCCTCATTCCCGACTCCTTCACTGGTATGTCCTCTCTGGGAAGTACCAAAATCTGGATGCCAAGAAATATATGTAAAGCTCTGTATCTGAAACATGGGAACCTGGGAAGAACCTTGTGCTGCTCTTTTTTGGACAGCTCGGTTTCAATTGCAAGTGTAAAGGGGTCCAACACTCAGCTGAAAAAAAGATCCAGGATGAAGATGGAGAGTGGTTTTCTCTGACAGCACACTAGCAAGAGTGTGAGACTGCAATGTTACTTTATCATGTCCATGAACATGATGTAGGTAAATGTGAATGGATTATTTTTACCCACAAGTTTAACTTGTTGGTGAAACTCAAGTTTTGTGTTTGTCCAGCTAACCTGTCAGTCAAGAGTCAGTGGATGACTCAGTGTACCCTATCTGTAGTCACTTAACCCTCTGGTAAAATGGTTAAAATTGTGCTTTAACCCACATTTGCAGAGGGCTGGTGGTGAGCTGTGGCTCATTACCAAGGCTCATCTGCAACATGGTAAGGTGATAGACCCTGGTAATTTGATCATGACTTTGAGCCCTTCCTTTCTTTCACTTTCAAACTCCTGTTCCTGAAATCAGTAAATATTTGCTTGACAACCACATACTCAAAGACTGTGGCCAAGGGAGTAGGAAAATAGCAGGAAAATAACACAGATAGTTGTAGCTTTCTATTAGAGAGTGCTAAATGTCCAGTACATCTTGCACAGACCATAGCTATTTTCTTTTTTCTCATTTCCCCTTAGCCTGCTCCACACATTTCTCCTTTGCTGAGCCTTGGCTCTTCCCGTAACAGATTGTGTGGAGTCACGTATCACAAGGAAATGCTTGTTTAGCAGAGTTTTGTCTCCTAATAAAAATAATACAATGCAACTTCAGATGTACACGCTAAATATACCTCCACGTACCTAGGGAGCAATGCAGAATGGCCTCAAATGGTGACCTTCACTTGTGCTCCTGCACCAGTTTGTACAAAGAGAGTATTATTATGAAGGTCACATACTAGCTTCCCCTTCTGCTTCCCATTCCTGCTGCATGCTACGTGGCTCGATTTGCTAATTGCAAAGGATTGCTCTACAGATAGACATTCGCTGCCTAAGGGACAGAAACAAGTCTACCACAGTAGTAAATAATCAAGGAGATATGCCCATGCCCAGATATTAAAGAAAACAGGAAAATAATAATTAAAAAATCCCTACCACTGCGTTCATGGACCGATTTTACGCTGTGGGATTGCTGGTGAAAGAGTTTCTTTGCAGTGTACAGGGCCACCTAGTGAGCTCAGCCATGATAACAGCTCCTCTTCCTCCACTGCACAATCTGCCCTGCTTATCCCCAAGACAAGACCTCACACTCCAGATGCTAGCAGGGTGTACACACACACTTTCAGAGTATTTCCCACTGCAATCTGAAAGGAGGAACGTCACTATGGGAGAGGAGAGAAGAGAGGATGACAGCAGACAGGGCATGACCAGTGCCAGGGTGATCAGTGTGCTGGTTTCCTATGGGAAGTCAGAAATCCAGATTTGCTGGAAACAGAAGGGTGGTCTGCAAGCTTCCACTGAACTGTGTTTTCATCTGTAGAGCTGGTGATGACAAGGGGAGCTGCTCAGCCAGAGGCTGAGACACCACAGCAACTGGAGAGGTGATAAAACCTTGTGAAGAGCAGTGAGATGTTGGCTTCTCAATATTACATAGTGGTTTCCCTGACAAACACCTAGTGGTGGGCAAAGTAATGGGAGTTAACAGTTTCAGTATCTCAGAGAACTGATACTTGTATTCACAAAATCACAGAATTATCTACCAATCATCTTTGTTGCCCTCTGCTGGACTCTCTCCAGTAGTTCCCTGTCTCTCTTGAACCAGGGAGCCCAGAACTGGTATTTTGCATAGTGCTGGACTGATTCCTGGGAGGGAAACTGCTGCGATGCAAAGCAGCAGGACACAAAGTCCTGTCATTACTCTTCACCTCTGAGCAGACCAGATTGATCCTGGGGATGGTTGTGAAACCAGCTGCACTGCCCTGCCCACTCCTCCTGTGTCCTCTGGGAGCTGACAGATGGTGAGAGCAACAGTAAACATCTAGGGTAGCTTTTCTGTGGCTGCCCAAAGAGCCCTCAAACATACCAGAACCAGCAGACAACTACAAAACCTACAGCTCTTCCGACACAAATTGTGCTTGCTCAGGAAGGAGCACAGCACAATGTGAGCATTAGAGAGTACCCAGGCATTTTGGGTGCCAGCATATGACTCCTGACTCCCCAGTGATGTTCTCCACTTTCTGTTTAGACAAGTGCTTTTAAGCAAGTTTGTTCTGTTGTGCTAGAGGTACCTCACAAAACTGGAAGGGAACGGCTGGATATCCTCCTCATCTAGCAAACATCAGCTTAACCTTATAGAATAGTGGCAGCCAGGTGAGCACATGGTCCACTAGTTTATCTACCTTCACCAGAATGAATGCATTCTCTTGGACACTTATTTGACCTGCCTGGACCTGCCTCAGGGTTGAATTCTTCATGCCCATGAGCCTGTCTCTGGACCACGTGTAAAACTGGAGCTTGGTAATTACAGTAATGGAAAACCCTTTCACATTCTCCTGAATTGTCATTGAAGCCGTGACTTGCGAATGTTAGGATACTAAATTAGCCTTTAGGGTGTCATTATTAGTCCCACTGAATATGAGTCTACACACCTGGAAACTTTTGATACTTCAATATGTATGTTTACACCAGGTATGGTCAGGAAAAACAAAATATAACTAGCTTTGTAGCTCTGCAGCCCAGTAAATACAGTATTGCCATTGCAAATAATAGCTTCCAAGCTTTGTCATAACTTTGCAAGGCCCTCAGGACTTGTCAGGCTCCGGTTATACTCGCCCCATGCATCTAACTTCTGAATATATTTGTACAATCATAAGGTGCGGCTACAATTTTCAGATAGCAGTGCCAGGAGTTTTTTATTCTAAAAGAAATATTTATGTCCACGCTATAGATATTCAGTGCTCAGGAAGCCTCAAAAGGGAGGCACAGTACTGCAAGAAGGAGGATGGGCTGGGATGAAAAGACACAGAGCATGGACTGGTCCTGGAGACACCACGGCTATAAGTGAATTCAGAATGACTTGCAGACCTAGGGCAGGACAAAAACATAACAAAGACAAGAGAACATATATCATGCACTACAGACAAAGGAAATTTGTATTTGGCATGGAATTACAGACCTATGAAGAAGCCGTAAGGTATACAGCTTCTTAGAAAATACATACAAATTGCCTCAAGTGGACTCCATGCTGAGGAAAGGGAAACCATCAATGTCTGTATTACATTCCTCCTGGAAAAGGGAAGAAACCCTCAGCACCAACTTGGTATTTGCCCTGATGAGGGGCTTGAGCTACTGATGACTTGCCATATCTTCTAATGCTCTCCAGGACTGATCCACAGTGTTGTGGAAGAGTGACTGTAAATGTAGTGAACATGTAATAGTGTTCCTTTTCCCCCCTCTTATAATACTTTAACAGGCTAAAAATAATTCTGTTGTTAAATTGTTAGGATTTTTAATACAGTAGCAACAAATTCTTGGCTTCGCTTAAGATGTGTGCTTATTTCTCATCATAGTAAGTTTTTGAGTACAACTTCATCACATTGTAGATGGAAGATGTAGGTCTATTTCCCACTCAGTGCCTTAAACACTGAAGTATCTTTCTTATTTTTTTTGGTGATCAGATAAGCTTTGAGGACAATCTCCAGAAAAGTCTTCTTTCAAGGGCTAATTTTTCTATATCTAATTTAAGGACAGAAATAATTTTCTATCTTCTGTTTTTTCTAATTTTAAATTTGTTTTTAAAAATCCCATGTGCTATAACACTACATTGACTTTTATGAGTTTAATGTTACTGGATGAGTCAGCAAACATTATTTCATAGTCTGTATCAGACAGACCAGACCAGACTGAAATGCCAGTTTTGGAACTGGTCTAGGTTGTTAAACTAAAAGATTGGGAAAAAGATGCAGGGCAGTACCTGTGAGTACAGAAGGAAGACACTAGTACGTGTTTCATAAAAATAGAAAGTTTTTCAGGAGAAAGACAAAATAGAGCTTTTTACTATAGTTCACTTAAAAACACTTTGTTGTGTTTTTTAATTTTTTGTTTTGTTTTGTTGATTTTTTTGTTTTGTTTTGTTTTTGGTAAACTATGTGGTGCTTTAACTAATTCTTCTTGTATTTCTGAAATCAACACAATTTTGTAGTAAAACCAGGTATTTCAAAACAGCAAAGTAATGTAACATTTCTGCATTAGAAAAAAGACCCGTATTTTTCTGTCTGTTGAATCCACCAGATGTTTTTTTTATACCTCACACGGCACTCCTCTTCGTATTTATAGAAAACAATTGCTTGGCTTGGATCAAAATTCTAATTTCCTGATCCTTACAGTGTCCTTAATCTAGGAAGGATGTTATACAGATGTGAGACTTTAAGATACGCCAACTCATACAAAAAGTCTGTATCATTCTTTAAAAGAACATCAGGCTGATATTTGAAAAACTTGAAGCAACTGTGAAGGCATGAGACCAAAAATTTCATATGGAGCTTTTCTTCATTTAAGGAATTACTGTTATATCCTAATAATTATGGTAGGATTTGTTGCATAAAAGCAAATTTCTGTTATTGCATGTTAATGGATAGAAAACATCTTTCCTAACACTGCTATGAAATAACAACCTTTGGATTATTTCAGTGAAGGATGGATACATTTTGTGTCTACATTAAAGACTGGAAACTATGATGTAACAGCAGTATTACTTGCAAGCAAATAAAATCCAGATTTGTTTTCAAAGTTCTTTTCTTCTTGTTCCACATTTTTTTTTTTTACTCAAAAGGTTTTCTTGCTTAAAATCTTACAAGTGATCTATCAGTTCCTTTATCTGAAAAAAAAATAAAATTGCTCTGTTTCTTTAGGAACCTGAACACCCATATTCCTGGGTATAACTGCCTGGGAGATTTTAGCACACATCCCTCAGTGGGTGGACACACATGGGCATCAAAACTTGGTTGCAGATTTTAGGAAGGCAGACCTCTCTGGCACTGTTGCTGTCATTTTGTGCAAATATATTTTTACTGTAGGTAGAGTTGCCTTATTATTATTCTTCTAGCTAGTATCAATTGTAAGATAATTAAATGCAAGCAACCTGTATATCATACCAGAAAGGAAAAAAAAAAACCAACAAAAAACATAAAACATTGTCTTTCCTATGATATACTTTCCCTACTCAACAAATGACATCAATCCATCTAAACCTGTCTCCCATGGTCCATACATACACCAGCTTTTGCCTGGTAAAGAACAAGACTTTCTCCTTTGAAATGTGGCAAAAAGAGGAAGCCTATGGTTGCATTTTCAATTAGTTGACTTGAAGCATATTTTTGTGGGCACTCTGGATATATGAAAATAGAAATTACTTGATTAACAGATGACATCTTCTTTAATCTCAGTGAGGCAGATGCCAGCTGGCATTGTGTATCAGCAAAAGAAAAAATCAGACTGCAAGCCATGGCCCTAAATCTGCTCTGCAGGTGAATATTTATGACCAGGCCAGTAGAGCCTTCTTTACTGTCCAGGTAGTGGGTCATCCTCATGATTTCTGCACGTTACAAACACTTAAATAAGGGTTAAGGGTTAACCCACCCTTAACCTATCCACCAAGGCATCAAATCAACCACACCAGAATAACTTCTCACATGCTACCATTTCCTTTGAAAATACAATGAAAAAGGAGATTTTTTAATGTGTTGCACTCCCATTCTCACCTGCATCTCCTCAGTTTAAAAGCAGCTAGACAGATCATGCATTGTTATCCTACAGCAAAGAGGAGTCTATTAATAGCTGTAGTCAAAACTAATCACAGAGACCAAAATAAAACACTGAACCTTCCAGCTGCAAATGTTATATTAGGAAGAAGCTGTTCCAGATGTGCAGCTGGCTTCTGAGCTGACATTCTGTGTTTTAACCCTTCATTGGTTACTATCACCTAGGAGCCAAGGCCCAGGCTGTAATGAGAGTAGAACACCAGAAATGATGTGCAGCAGGTAGGAAGCTCATCTTAAAACCCTAGATGGTAAGAAGAAAACTAAAGCGATGATGTGAAACCATGGCCAGCTGCATGGCTGCTGCATACTGGAGTCATCAGGGCTCCCGAAGGACAGAAGGAAATGTCTATTATTGAGGATTTTATAGGAGTGTGTTAAATACAATGAATTTCTAGAGATCTGCCAAAATGAGCTCTGCTATCTGTTGAACAGACTTCAACGTAATGCTTGTTTATATTCTGGTCTTTGATTTCCACAAAACTTTTGTGTTGAATTTATCATAGTATTTTTAAGAAATTAAATAATCCAATATTGCTCTGGGTAGCTTCTGGGGAGACTTCTTGATTACTTTTATTTTATTTTCAGATTCATTTGTTAGTCTTAGTTTGTTAAAAGCATTTTGACTGAGACACACATGTGAAATATGCTTAAGTCTGACAAGGCATGCTGAAACGCTCTCCTGACCTCGGGCTAAGTGCAGCAAAGCCCTGATGGTGTGGCCTGTGCCTGCAGTCAGGCAGGGGTACAGCAGCAGAGCCCTCCTGGCTCCCTCAGGGCTGGAGCAGCAGGGGTTTTTTGGTAAGCCTGGATGCTCTGTGAATTGGTGCAGCCTGTTCCCACGCCATGCTGACCGGTAGGTGACCTGTGTGTCCCACATCCAAAACCAGATGAAATGTACAGCCTTCTTCCAGTTTTAGCTGAGGATGTGAGGGACATAAAAATACTTTTCTGTGGTAAACTGGAGCATTCCCAGGGACACTTCCGAATGATTGCAGGGAGCCACGCACTCTCAGGGGTGGGATCCTGATGTTATTTCATGGAAACTGGGTTATATAAGCCCTGGAATTTTAGTTAACTGTTCGTATTTTGGACACTCCTTTTGGGACATAGTTCCTAGTAAAAAAACCACAAAAAACCCCCCCAAAACCCCACCTACATTATGACTACATTTTTATAGAGAAACAGATATGGGATCAAGCTGCTACTTGTCCTCTCCATGTGTCTTCAGACCTCAGAATGGGTTGTAGTAGTGAAAAGAGTCTGCTTTTCATACAAGAAATTCTCAATGATTTTGTTTTTCTCAACTTTAAATGAGCAGCTGATGTGTGGTGAAGTTTTCAGACAGAAGACCACTATGCAGAAATAAATAAAGACATGGAAGGGGGAGGCAAGGAGCTGTACTCTTAGGAAAGGTGACCTGGCATCACTTAGGTCCCAGGAGCTGCTAAGCAAGGCAGATACCATCCCACATGGTAGATATGCAATGTTGAAACTTCATTCCTGGTTTGCTTTTTGGTATGCAGACTGTGGAACACGTCTGCCTGGCAGCCTTGAAAATCTGCATCTTCTCTGTCCAACTTAGGGCCACCACATGTTCTTACACTGCCTTGTTTCAGGCTTAACATGCATGCAAGACAGCCATTTTCTCTATACAATTTACTTCTGGCACAGGATAGAACAAGGAGATAGAACAGTAGTCTTCTACTCTGGAGGGAGGAAGCCTGATGTGATGCTGGAGTGGCTGCTGAGTGGTCCTACCTTGGCAGTGCTGGAGAACACAGTGCTAATGCAGCATGAAGGTAAGAATGACAGGTATCTGTTTTGGGACTCAGAAGGCAGCTTAGTGAGGGCATGAATGAGGGGCAGAAGAAAGAGGAGCAGAGAAGGCATCTCCACATCCTCCACTCAATCACAGCTACGCTGGTGCTCAAAGGAGAGGGAAGATGATTAGCTAAGGAGCACCAGCAGACACTGCAAAATGCTTTTGGCATTTCTCAGCAGAAATCTGGAAGATATGAAATTAAAGAGATATGGCAAACTACCTAAGGGGAGTACAATACTTGTATATATTATATATCTATCTAATTCTCCTCACAGATACAATTTTATAAATAGCTCTTAAACAATTATGCAGCATTTGTGTGCAGTTTCAAGCAGTTGTTCTGTTTAACCCTGTAAATGCCTTTATATATTCGTGAACATCAATTATTTTCTCTCTTTAGATCTGTACGGCATTTTGATGTTTGTGGGGTTAAAGAACACTACAAGATGATGGCATGTTGTTGATAATTTTCCTAAGAAATATTGTTCCTTTGGAAAGCACTGACTTAATTAAATGCAAAATGTTTACTGGAATGTATCCATTTCACAATAATCTGACATGACATTACTTCAGTATTTTGTTTCCATGAAGTAGAAACATCTGCTTTTTACATTATTATTTAAACCATTAACAGATAAAAGTGCTCAGAGTAGCAACGATGACAATATTTCAGTCCTATCAAAAGAAATTTTTCCAGGAGGTCAAAGAAACCATAATTCATCTCTTTCATAAGATTTTTTATAAACTTACTTTTCACCTGTGTTTGAGACATGGTGAAATTCAGTAATGGAATTTTCTGTAAGATGGAAATTCTAAGTTTTGACTCATTCACTTCATCACTTTATGGTACAAATCTATTCATAGCTTCACCTTTTCATCGTCCTGCCCTCTAGGGCCAATCCCTGTCCTTCATGGATGGTCCTCTCTTCCAACTCTAATGACAAAAGATGAAAATTCACAGCCTGTTTCAGACTAATGAAACAATGTAAATATTTGGAGAAGAAAACTGGAGCTCTGAACGCAGGCCTCCATATTTATTTATTCAAGTAAGAACTCTGACACAAGTGATGCCATCACAGAATAATTTTGCCAGCTACCTAGTAAAGGGAAATGGAAGGAAAACTGCACCAGGATTTCAAGCAGCTGCACTGGGAGCTGGCAAAGTGGTTCACACTGCTAATCCATCCAGTTTTGTGCCTGGCACTGGCTATTTCCAGATATTTCATGGAAACACACCAAAAATTCAGAGCTGACTTGCATGTAGAAAATATACTTCCTTACCTGAAATGCAAGAAGTTGTACACTGGAAGGGTAAACACCCTTTCCTAAACACTAATTTCCTCTGTAAAGGTCTGAAGACTCTGCCTTGAATTCTGCAAAATATGCTACTGTGATGAATCAAGAAATGCAAAAAGCTATTGTTTATAATAAAAAAAAATTGACTTGCCCCGTCCCCACATTTTTAGTTTCCTAGTTAAGTTTCCACAGTCTGCCATTTGCTCTGGTGAACAGCAGCTCCTGCTCTCACTTCCCTGTTTAATTTCCATAAACTTTTAGCACTTCCCCAAGAGAACTGCAGAAACATAGAAAATAGTGCAGCTCTCCCCTTTACATCAAGTATCGCAACAAACCCTTACCAGCTCTCTTCCTAGAACTGTCTGCAAGCAGAGATCCCTCTGTGGCCATGTGCAACCTACTCCACTGATTCATTGTGCTCACTCTTAGAAAAGGTTTGGGGGAAGAGTGCTTGGCTTTTTCTACAAGTCTTGTCTTCTGGTACTTTAATCCAATTTCTCGTCTTTGGAATTTATTTGCTTTATCTTTATGGCTATTTTCAAACTAGTTGCAGATATAATTGCATCCCTGTTCACTTCTCTTTTCCCTAAGTAGTTAGTTTTCTTTTCCAGGTTGTAAATCTTTGTGATCAGAAACAGGCAGCAAAGTCTAGGAGGGGATGCATGCAAGTGCTGAGCCCTGGTGGCTCAGGAAAAAGGCTCTGGGCAGGTTCTTCATGGCAAGCTGCACTGGCTGAACTGGTGCTGCTCCTGATTACTGTGTCTCTGACCTTGTCTCAAAAACAGAGACTTCCCAGTGCTTCACTGTCCTGGTTGCTACAAGAATTTCCCTAATGAATTTTCCTTGCCAACACCATCTCAGTAGCTGTTGTCCTTTCTGCTGTGAACACAAAGAATGTATTACTCCTTTCCACTGCAATGGCTGATGAAATACTTGAAGACCTACCCTCTGCATCAGACTGAGCAGTCTTTCCTTGTAAACCATGTAACCCAACCACACCCATTTTCTCCTCCTGATTTTCTGGTTCACAGCACTGTACTTCCAGTGCAGCAACCTAACTGCATGTTAATCCAGTTGAAGCCTCATTAATGATCAGCAGAGCAGGTTTCTTTTATGTCTCATTGCCTACCTACCAATGTATCTTCACAGCACAAAATCCTTTACACACATCCAGCTTCTTATTCACTTCAATTCCCAGATGCTTGTGGGAGAATTGGGCTGACATTCACAACCCACCCTGTCTGCACTGTTTGTTATGCCTGCCTAAAGGTAAAATTTTGTACTTTTTAAGTAAATTTTGCATTTTTAAGACTATATCTCTCATCTGTAACCATCGTACTGTTGTTCTCTGCGTGCTGCCAGGTTTAACGTTGTCTTCAAGTTTAATTAATAGATCCTCTAGTCATATACCTTCTCATCACCCAAGGCGTTAAGGAGAAGAATAAGTGGTTTCAGACCTAGCATAGAGTCCATAATTTTTTTTTTTTCAATTAACTGAATAGTGTCTTTTCATTATTGCAGCTGGAAAACTTCTGTAAAGTTGTTTTGCCCAAATCATATTTCTACTGCTTGATTATAAATGTATCAGAGTCTCCTTACCATCAAGATAACTGGCATCCTCCACCACACCAACACAAAGTTCTGAGGTCTGTTAGCTTCCTGTCAAGAAAGCTTGTGTATATTGATAGAACTTATTCGATGAATTCAGGTTGTTTATATTCACTCTGTATTCTTCCAGACGGCCACAAGTATTCCTCCAAGGATTGAAGCATGGTGCATATTCCCTAACTCCTCTCTTCTCCTTTTAAAGTCAACCGTGACATTTGCTCTTCTTACAAATAGTCCTTTTCAAGATCTCAAAGAGGAAAAGCTCTGGGGACAGACCTAATCATGCTCAGATAATCTGTAACCAGTTTTATTTGTCTGAGTACTCCCCACTGAGTTTTTCACAGTTCTGCTCAGGATACGTACCTTGTACCTTGTGTAATAGCATTTGCCATCTGATTGCAACCTACCTTTCCAGTGAATATTTAAGCACAAAAACCAGCTCTTAACTCAGTGTCATCTATTGCCTTTCCTCTTTGTGGGATGGGAGGTCAGCATTTTTCCTTTGCTTTCTCTCTACCAATAATGCTGCCACAGAATAATTTCCTATTACAGCACAGGTTGCATTACGCCTCTCCCTTTTGGTTTTTGTTCTCATATGCTTTTGCAACTCTATTCCAGTTGTGCTTAGTTATCTGAACTAATTTCCATTTTCTGTGAACTTCCTTCTTTGCTTAAAGCCAAAGAGAAGCCAATGATCTAGTACAGTGAATCTCCTAATACATCTCATACCTTTCCTCTGGGCCAGCTGGTGCTTTTATAGTCTTTCACCGTATATATGACTCCTCTGTCCATCAAAGTTTTCAGTTGTGAGTTCTCCTGAGTTTACTTAAATCTGAAAACCCCAAATCTATTCCTTTTAGTTTGCTTTTCCATTTAAAGGTCAGAAACTTTGAAATTTCATGGTCACTATACAGGCTGTCTAACCTTTCCATCTTGGGATGTCTCACCATGATCTAATCATTCTGATGCACTGTTAATGAACTTCCTCTTTCTGTACAGTTAGCTAAAAAGATTAAATCATGCTCCAAAGATTTTCTTCTTTGTGCAAGGTGAGGTCAGGACAACTATGACTTTTTTTTCTTTCTTTCTTTCTTTTTTTTTTTTTTTTTTTTTTTTTTTTTTTAAACTGCTTGTTCTTCCTCTAGGTGGTGTTACTAGTTTGATGAATTTGAGAATGGCAAGTAAGTCCCAGAGTATTTCTTAGTATTATCTGGGTATTTCAGAAGATTCTGGTTAGCAAAAAATTAAAATGCAAAACCTATTCTTCTCTCAGTCAAACTATGGCTTCCTTTTAGATAAACAAGCAGTGAAGCTACAAGAATGCTAATCAATTTGAGATGCAAAGAACAAAGATTTTTTCTCTCCTGCAAATCTATCCTCCCACTCAATTAAAAATTGGCAGAAAAGGAAAGGATGATATGAAAAGCAATTAAGACAGAGAAAGGTGTGGGAGCTGTTGAAGACTGGACAACTCTAAGTGCCCTGTGAGCTGTAAATCCTCAGGATGGACCCTAGCAACAAGAAGATAAATGCACCCAACTTCAGTGTACTGGTTTTGGCTGGGGTTGAGTTAATTTCCTTCCAAGTGACTATTAAGAGACTACGTTTTGGATTTGTGCTGGAAAAAGTGTCGATAACACAAGGATGTTTCAGTTACAAGGGCTTTTCTGATCCTCACCCCACCCCACCAGTGAGTAGGCCGGGGGTGCACAAGCAACTGGGAGGGGACACAGCTGTGACTGCTGACCCCAGCTGACCAAAGGGATATTCCACACTGTATGACATTGTGCTCAGCAGTAATCTTCAGGGGAAGGTTGGCTGGGGCCCACTGCTCTGGGACTGACACAGCATCAGTTGGGTGGTGGTGAGCAGTTGTTTTCCTTTCCATTACATTTCATTCTTAAGTTTTATTTCGTTCTGTTATCTTCTTTTCATTACAATTTATTAGTATTATTCATTATTACCGATTATTATTATTACTTCTATTTCAATTATTAAATTATTCTTATTGCGACCCATGAGTTTGCTCACTCAGAATGGTTTGGGTTGGAAAGACCCTTAAAGCTCATCCAGTTCCAACCCCCCTGCATGCACAGGGACGGCACACACTAGACCAGGTTGCTCAAGGCCCCATCCAACCTGGCCTTGAACACTTCCAGGGAGGAGGCAGTCACAGCTTCTCTGGCCAACCTGTGCCAGTGTCTCATCACCCTCAAAATAAATAATTTCTTCCTAATATCTAACCTAAATTTCCCCTCTTCAAGTTTTAAACCATTTCCCCTTGCCCTCTCACTACACACCTGTGTAAAAAGCCCTACCCCAGGTTTCTTGTAGGGCCCCTTCAGATATTGGAAGGTTGCTATATGGTCACCTCAAAGTCTCCTTTTCTCCAGGCTGAACAACCCCAACCTCCTCAGCCTGTCTTCATAGGGGAGGTGCCCCAGCCCTCTGGTCATTTTGGTGTTTCTCCTTCCACACATTCCAGGGGGTCCACGTCCTTCCTATGTTGGGGGCTCCAGAACTGGACACAATACTCCAGGTGGGGTCTCACAACAGCAGAGTAGAGGGGGACAATCACCTCCCTTGACTGTCTGTGCTTCTTTTGAAGCAGCCCAGGACACAGTTGGCTTTCTGGGCTGCAAGCACGCATTGATGGCTCATGCTGACCTTCTGCTCCACCACCAGCCTCAAGTCCTTCTCTTCAGGGCTGTCCCCAATCCTTTCATCTCCAACCTGTATTGGTGCATGGGATTGCCTCAACCCAGGTGCAGAACCTTGCACTTGGCCTTGTTGAACTTCATGCAGTTTGCACAAGCCCACTTCTCAAGCCTGTCAAAGTCCCCCTGGATGTCATTCCCTTCCCTCCAGTGTGTTGACTTCACCACACACTTTGGTGTTGCCAGAAAACTTGCTGAGGGTGCACTCAGTTCCACTGTCCATGTCACTGACAAAGATGCTGAAGAGCACTGGTCTGAGTACCAACTCTTGAGGAGCACCACTAGTCACACATCTCCATTTGGACACTGAGCCATTGATCACAACTCTTTGGGTGTGACCATCCTGACAGTTCCTTATCCAACGAGTGGTCCACCCATCAAATCTGTACTGTTCCAGTTTACACATCAGAATGTTGTGTGGGACAGTGTTGAATGCTTTGCACAGGTCCAGGCAGATGACATCTGTTGCTCTGCCTTTGTCCACTGAGGCTGTGACCCCATCATAAAAGGCCACCAAATCAGTCAGGCAGGACTTGCCCTCAGTGAAGATCTGTTGGCTGTCACCAATCACCCCTTTGTTATCTGCTTGCCTTAGCAAAGACTTAAGGAGGGTCTACTGCATGGTCTTGCCAGGCACAGAGGTGAGACTGACTGGCCTGTAGATCCCTGGGTCTTCTTTTTTTCCATTTGTGAAAATGAGGGTTATGTTTCCCCTTTTTCAGTCAGCAGGAACTTCACCAGACTGCCATGACTTCAAATATGATGGACAGTGGCTCTGCAACTTCATTGGCCGGTTCTTTCAGGAGCCATGGGTGAATCCCATCAGGTCCCATGGATTTGTTCACCTTCAGGTTCTTTAGGTAGTCTCAAACCTGCTCATCACCTACTGTGGGAGGATCTTTCTTTTCCCAGTCCCTGCCTTTGGCTTCTGCAACATGCAGGTTATGACCAGAGTCCTTGCCAGTGAAGACAGAGGCAAAGTAGTCATTGAGTACCTCAGCCTTCACTTCATCTTGGGTAACCAGCTCTCCTGTTTCCTTCTGGAGTGGGCCCACATTTTCCCTAGTCTTCCTCTTATCATTGACATACCTGTAGAAATTTTTCCTGTTGTCCTTAACCCCCTTGCCAGATCCAATTCTCTCTGTGCTTTTGCTTTCCTAATCTGATGCTTCTTTCCTAACCTCTTCCTTCTCTGAATACTGCTCTGTAAGTTACCTTTCCTTGCTTCCATCCTCTGTAACCTTTGTCCCTAGGTACACTTCAGTGCCCTTCCTGTCCTTCTCCTGGGAAATGGTGGGAGTGAGTGGCTGTGTGACGCTCAGATGCCAGCTGGGGTGAAACTATGGCATGCAGCAAAAAGGAAATGTCTCTCTGTTCCTTCCTCTTCCTCTACTACATCCTGGCTCATGGGGAGAGTGGAGGGACAATGACTATATTATCTTCTAATGAGAAACTGGTGCATGGTCCTTAGGTTGCATTTCAGATGTCTCACAAGAGTATCCACTGCATGAGATCAACCTGGCCCTGAAAAGCAGCAGTGCAGCTAACCACTACAGAGAAGGTACACAGGAAAAAAAAAAAAGCAGGAAAGGGAGGTGCTGAAGCGCTTATGGTGATGTCGAAGGTGATGCTTTATCAATTCACCTTGGTTCTCCTTGGGAACCTCTCTTCTCTGCCTGCAAAGATTTCTCAGTTCTTCACTAAAGGTAAATTCTGATCCAGCAAAAGAATGGACTCCTGCTCTTCAGGAATAGCTGGAGGAAATGGAATTTTCAAACACCACATTATGCAAACCCTCTCAGCATGGTCTCATAAAAAGCATGATTCAGCATCCGTGGGGCAAACGGACACATTAGCACACTTTGTACACTCTGGACTACTTGCCAGCTAGCACTCCTCTCATGGTAGACACAAAACACTATTATTTTTTAAAAAGAAGAATTACATAAGATTGGTCCATGTCCAAAATACATGTGGTCAGTAGAAAATAGTAATTCCTTCTGAAATATGCAGCTCTAAAAATTGGTCTCAGCACATGCAACAGAATGAACTTTTCACCAATAAATCATTAAGCAGGAAATTTAGGTAAAAGGAAGATGTTCCATGTCCTGTTTTACTACTCTGCTACTATCAGGAAAACTTTTCTTAAAAAAAAAAAATTAAAAAAAAAATCAGTTTAATCCAACATAGATTTGTGTGAGGATTCATTTGCTCCAAATACCTAGGGGCAAAATTGGTATATGCTGGCTACTACATTTTCTGAGAATCTCTTTATGAATTTTTTGTCACTACTGGTAAAAATTTTCACTTAGTTCAAAGCATTCTTGAATGAAAAAGCACAGATCTCCATATTATGTGTCACTTCCTTAATGATTGTTCTCTGAAAGAAGGTCATTTGTATTAAAAAAAAAGGAGTAAAAAGCCCACTCACAACCCATTGTCTGCTTTGCTCATGCACAGTCATTTAAGCTATGCATATATCTAATACAATGAAAAGCCAGACAGCTCAACAGCCTGAAAAGCATAGACTAACAAAGACAGAATCACCATCAAGATGTGCTCTTTGTGTTAAGGTCATTGCATTAGGTTTCTCGAATGTCATCTTTGGGGAGATGAGGTGGCTCAGCAGGGGCTGCTAGGATGGTGAAATATCAGTATGTTCCTCATCTTGTTCAAGATGCCAGCATGATCTTTGCAGTCTGTACTGATGCAGTAAGTGTTAAGGCAAGCCACTTAATGAACCTGTGAAATGATTAAATATCACTGCTCTTAATGAGAAAAAAAACAGCTGTTCAGGGCAGGCAGTTTTGCAGTCATCCCCTTCAGACGACAAAATAAGTAGTGGAAATAAGGAAGTAATATCAGACACACTACTTTGCTTCAGGCATTTTGTTTCACATTCACTCCTGTGCAAGGATATTGTTGATCTGATAATCTCCCGAAAGAAAAGATGTATTATCTTGGATGCAAATGATTCAAGTCCGGAACAGCTTCACAATAAGCAAGCAAGTTTCTGATTCAGTCAGGTAAACCCAAGAGTACTCCTGTGGTATATAAAGCAAACCTGGTGCCCAGGGGAGGTCTGGTGGTGCTTGCTGGGGCCTGCCAAAGCACAAGCATCTGCACCAAGGATGCACCTTTAAGAGTCATCCTGTTGATTAGATGTCTTAATTTGCCACATGCTATATTTCAGCAGGTGCTACCACGACCCGAGGTCTCCTGTTCTCCGTTTGCACTCAAGAGTGAGCGTGGATATTCTGTTCTCCTTTCTTCTTTGGAACACTTAAAGGGTGAAATAACTGCTTACAAAATACTGTGCAGAAATCTTTAAAGAAGTGGTGTGGTAGCAACCTTTGCTCCAGGCAAGAAATCTGTTTGCTCTTGGGATCTCTGGTAGACTTGGACACCATAAGCCAGGACATCAGGATGTGGCTCTCAGATACATTGCTTATTGCTTGAAGCATGGATGAAGGGAAGGACATTTCTCAGTTCACATTTAGCTCTGAAATTCTCCCTCTCTTGTATCTGCTGCAACAATATTTTTGGCTTTCATGTGAAAGTTCAAGCTTGTCTCCTCAGCTAAGAAAATGACACAGTGATGAGTAAGTCCTCTTGTGTGCGTGTAATTCTGGATGACTCCTACATGTTGGACATTATTCTGGTCTGTAGGAGTGTCACAAGGTTCATGCTCTGTGAGTTTTAAATGAAAGTATTTAACAAACCAGTGGTAACACAGCAGTGTCTCTGTGTTACACCTGAGATTTTGCATTACCTTAGGTGGCATTGTTTCAACCATACCAATCCCTGATAACTGAACTTCTCTGTGTAGAGACTACGTACTACCAAGCTTAAGAAACCAAACAAAAAAAGCTGAACAAGGAAAAAAAGAAGTTCTCAAAAATCATTGTGTGAAGCAGACCTCTATGACTGGAACCTGTTTGCAATCTACCCTTCCAGAAAATTTATACCAGATATTTTATATCTGAAAAGATTGTCCTCTAGACCAAGCAGAACTCTATACCTGCCACTACAGTCTACATAAAGACTTTTCCTTGATAGCCTCAATAGGAAAAGAGGATAAATTTCTGTGACATAGCTTCATTATGATTGCTGGTCCACATTTGTCAAGCTGAAGTAGTGAAGAGTAGAGAATTACATGGCTTTTTGGTATCTAGGGTGGCTGCTCCTGAAATTACTTGTCTGAGAGATGATACAAGGGAACATTGGTCACTGATGCCTGCCTGAAAAACTA
The DNA here is from genome assembly GCA_038090715.1 of Florisuga fusca. NCBI lineage: Eukaryota > Metazoa > Chordata > Aves > Apodiformes > Trochilidae > Florisuga > Florisuga fusca. The sequence goes on from JAAWXA010000006.1 coordinate 24,807,311, forward strand.
CTTAATGTTACCCATAACCTTAATATTGGGCTTTCAATGGCATACATGTGACATACTCTGACTTGTTGGGTACTTACAGCTTTTGGCAGGTGGCAAAATGTTTTATATCATGCAGTGAATGTGAATGTGCAGCTATTGCACATGGAAAAAACAGAGCTGAGGATCAACATGGTCTTGGCACAGTGACACCCAGCATTTGTGTCATGCTGGAAAGTCCTCCTGGATGCCACAGCTCTTCCCAAAAGCTGACCCCAACTCTTCCCAAAAGCTGATCCCAACAGGTAAGGGCTCAGAGGCACAAGGAATTCCCATTGCATATTTTGTGACACAAACACAGGACACATGCAAAGCCTGTTGCAGCTTCGATGTTTTGCCCAACTACAACCTCTCCTGAAGTCAGAATGCTGTTATCATGGCTTTGTTCTTTCTTTTTTATTTATTTATTGTCTTAGCTGAAAATCCTATGACATCAAAACTGTAATGTCAGTGTAACAGATATGAACCATCTCATGCCAGGAGTGACTCCAGGTCAGGAGTGATATCTTAATCTCCTGGGAATGATTTGTGAACAGTAGGCTTGATTGTCCTCACAGGACCAGATCAATGGCTGGCCCTCTGTGACCCATCTGGAATGGCATTTGGCTGGTGAACTGGCTTCTCTGGTTTCCCAGCTGGATGCTGCCAACAAGATGAGGTTTACAAGCCTGGCTCTCCTGGTGACATACTGCTGTTCTGCAGCAGCTGCTGCCTAAATTGTGTTTCTAAATATAGGAGCCTTCTGCCTTTCTGAACCCATTTCAGGTGTGCCAAGTCACAAAGCTCAGTGATCACCAGGGAAGTCATAAAACACTTGGGTTTTGCTGCAACTTACTGGTATTTAATCTACCCTCTCTTTTCTTTTGGAACTATGAGCTTTATAGAATCATAGAATATGCCAAGTTGGAAGGGACCCATCAGGATCACCAAGTCCAACTCCTGTCCCAGTGTAGGGCACCCCCAGGATCACACCATGTGCCTGAGAGCATCATCCAAATGCTTCTTGAACTCAGCCAGGTTTGGTGCTGTGAGCACTTCCCTGGGGAACCCGCTCAGCTGCACTCTGGGTGAGAAACCTTTTCCTAATATCTAACATAAACTGACCCTGATTCAGCTTCTTACCATTTAACTTAGCTTCACTGAAAGTCTTAAGAAACCTTACCTAGGTTGTTATGACTGTCCCTTTATCTGCTGGATGTAAAGAAAAACAGCTCACTGCACACCGGGCTGCCAGCCTATTTCCTGATTAGAGTGTGAGTTCCTGAGAGGATCACTTTTACAAAATTCACTGTGCTGATTAGTAAGTACATGATTAAGTATGACTGACATACGAATGGTGTGATCACCAAGAGCCAGATTTACAGTCTTAGCAAGAAGCATGAGTCCAGCATCAGTGTGCATCACTTTGTTCAGCAGAAAGCTGCTTTCTCTAGAAGTATGGATGCTTTGTGTTAATAAGCATCTATTTCTTATTTCTCTTGCCAATACAAAATGAGAGAAAAATGTAGGACACTTTCCTCAGGATATCTAAGTGGGATCCATGAGGACCTCTCTTGTACAGTGGGAAGCAACTTCTGTACCAAAGAGATCAGTTCACTTCATGCTCCTAATGTGGGAAAGATCATTACATGAAAGAAGAATGGAACAGGAGATGTGGAAAAACTGTTGAGGTACCTTGCTCCAAGCCATGGAAGAAATCAGTGGTAAGAGTTTAACACAGGAGTAATGCTGTGGGTCATCCTGCCATGGCTGGTTTCTCCCCTTGGGGCAGTTCCCACAGACACACTCTGCACCACTTATATTGTCTGGAGGGATCAAGGACACCTGGTACCTGTTGTCTCTCCAGTTACTCACTTCAGATTATGCTGCTGATGTGCTGTTGTTGCCTAGGGGGTAGATTATTTTAAACAATTTTTATTTAAGTAAGTTTTCTGGTAGAGTGGTGGCTATAAAGGGCTACAATAACCTCTGCCTGTAGAGTTCCTTCTGTTTAGATGTCCACGCTTTTTCCTGGTAAAAAAATGGATCCAAAAAGGGAAGCTTTGCTTATGCAGCTGCATTACTAAAAATAGTACAGAGCAGGGATAATTTAATGATACTTCACATTGAGAACTAAATGTATTTTCCCAGGCATGGGACCAGATTAGTCATAGTATTGCTCTGCCAGGTATTCTAGCCTGGTTACAATCTACAAGATATTTTCACAGCTTTTCGAAACTTGTCTTACTAGTGATCCAGATATTCAGAATCAGCTTAATCTTTTCCAGAATATTTATTTCTCAGTGGGAAGGTGCCTTGTTCTTGATATGACTTGCCTTTATAGGACTCTGGTACCATATTGAGGTGAGTCTGTCCTGATGCAGACTGACAGCTGCAGAGAAGGGAGAGCAGATCCCTGTTCAAGCCCCAGCAGTCTCATGTCACTGACACCCAGGGTGTATCAAACTCTTGTCTACAGATTCTTTTATACAGGTAGTATCCAACTGGGTTCATTTCAGTACAGACCTCTCCTACACTGCCTCATAGCTATGACTCCTCATATATCAGGTAGTCTTCTTCTGATGAAGAATTTCTAAGGAGTAGCATGGACACTGTTGAAGTCTGTCTCCAATATCCTGTAAATTGGAATTTACCTTCCCCTCCAAATATTCTTTGTAAGCCATTGATGACATTTTAAAGTCATAAGACACTTCAGCTCTCGACTTTGCTGAACAAACTCTGAAACATAATGTTTTTTCAGTAGTCCTACTTGCAGCTCTGGGTGTTGATTATATAGGAATTTGCGGTAAACCTCTGCTTTATCTGGCCTGAACTCATCTTTTATGGTTTTGGTTTTGCAAAATAACTTTGATTTTTCTTTCATTATTTTTTTTCCTACTCCTTGGCAGTACTCATCATCCCTGTTGAGTGCTTTTTTACTTGTAGCAACAGCAACAGGTCACACAGAAGATACCATGCTGATTTTGAAATTATTGTAATCCATGTGCATTTGTTGTTTAATTTCTCTCAATTACTCCACTTATTACTCCCTACCTCTCCCCCATCTGTTTTGCTGCCCCTCTCCACATCTGTCACACAAAGTCAGTTTTCTAGTTTGAGGTCTTACAGCAACCTGGCATTAGGACCTGATTCCCCAGCATCTTACACTGTAGAGTCATGTATCATTTCACCCTACAAAGCCCGTATTTGTACATGGCAATGAGCATGTCACACATTTGTAACATGCTGATCTGCCTGCTCTGAATGTCCTTCGTTGCTGATTTGACCACATCATGCATGCATTATGTTCTTGGATGGCTACAAGCATTTTTCCAACACACTGAGGTTCCCAGTTACCACTAATTTTCTTTTCTATAGTGAGACTGTGATAAATGTGCCAGCAGGCTATTTTATGTTCCTGAACATGCCTCCTTGGGACAAGTTTTTGGTTTTTTTTTCCTTTAACTGCAACTTCTCAACAGAATCTGCTGGATCTATTCCTTTCTTACCAGTCAGGACTCCTGACTGCACATTCAGTCTTTCTTTGTCTTCTGCAGGCCTCTAGCTGGGATTTGCATTATTTTTTGCCTTAGAATTCACACACTGCAGCAGTTTAAAAACCCTACAAGGAAGGTGACATGCTTTTCAGACTGCGGATTTTTCAAGGTGGCTAAGACTTGAAATGCCCACTTGGTGGCTCCAGACACTGTACCTTTCTCCTCACTGTATCTCTTCCCACTCAAGAATCTGCAGAAATACGTGTTAGTGCTGACTGCTGCTTGCAAGAATGACAGAGCAGGGGCCTGGAGTAACACACAGGATGAACCAGATACATAATTAATGGTTACTAATGACCATTAAATACCATCACAGTAGTGCCTAGAGACCCATCCTCCACTCAGTGCCTGTGCAGGAAGAAACATTAAGCCTTAAATTCCAACCACTGCACTGGAGGCACTTAACCAAGGCACCTACACGCAAGGGCACAAGACAGGTTTACACAGGCCATGGAAGTGATGCTCTGTTCTCACCGGCTGCATGTGGGGCTAAAGGAGACGATGCTCTAAATATTTGCTTGAACTCTGGGAATTATATAGGACGAACCTGAGCCTTTGGGAGAAGGGAGATACTGAGGACCAGAACTTCAGTGGTGTCTTCACTGGCTCTGGAAGCATATATGTGTGATCACATGTGTATATTGCATGTTCTGGCCTTGCCAGATACAGCACACAAAAAAAGATTTAGCAGGGAAGTGGAAAGTCCTCTTATTTAAGGTGAAGACAGAGTAGATAAACACTGTAAAGCACCAACACCGTAAAACCAGTCCAGGCTGTTGCCCCTCTCTGTGCCTTATCTTTGTAAATACACTTCAGATTTGTCATCTTTTTAAAAAATGTGCACATGTAAACATGTCCACACCATCATAGAATCATAGAAAGTCAGGGGTTGGACGGGTAGATCACCTAGTCCAACACCCCCTACCAGAGCAGGGTCACCTACAACAGAAAACATGTCACAAACGTGTCTTTCTCTTAGAGATTTTCCTTGAATTTGTTTTTTTCATTCACCAAATACTATACAGACTATCTGTAGATGGGGCTGTTTTGAGAGGATTGCTTTGTGGCAGGGCCAGCATACAAGCACAGCCAACCAACTCCAGTGAAGATAAGCATAACAGGGCAAGAAATGGAGACCAGTCCTTTATTGTTTACTGCAGGCAACAATCCCATTTGGCCCATGACTAAGATTTGATTCAGATGCAATGAAGTCAACAATTCCTATTCTTTATGCTGTACCACAATTTACTGTTTCAGGAAACCCCTGTAAGTTCTACTAGGCTTAAAAGAAGTGAGAAGATCTTAGATGGCTTTGCACACAGAGGAAGTGTGATTCAACACATGTGATAAATACATGAGTTATGAAGAGCTTTCCCCATCTTGCAAACAGCATCACATGGACAGTCCTGTGAATTTTTTACTTTCAAATGTTAAAGCCAAAGCGACTCTCAAGTTTTGCACTTGATAATCTGTTATTTGGTCTCAACTGTATAGCAAGAGAAACCTAGTATTTGTGCAGTAAGGCTGCAATGATTGAAATTGCATTTTTCTTGCTGAACTTGTCCCAGAGGTGGTAACTGCCCCTTCCATATGCAGCTATACCATGTGATCTACTGTACTAAACATTTTAATCCATTTAGAATCTGATACTACTTTCCAATGCATTAGCTTGCCTAATAAAGGTGTCCTTGAAAACCTGCTTCTGTCCAGGGATGAAATCAAGTTTATGTGTCCCTTCCTGCTTGAGGAACATGCATTGTAATCTACAGCATACTGATACCCATGAAGTGTCAGAAGCACTTGAGGTGGAAATTCCTTGATATGTTGAGGCTGGGCTTTGGATTTTTTCTGTATCTTGCTTCCAAGGTAGGCAAATGGGTGTCTTTATCAAGGTCTGTATCTTGTACACATACGTGAAGAGAGCAGACACAGCTGGACTGGAGGGAGTCTGTGCTGAAATTGGTCAGTCTTTTTGCCCACTTTGTAAGACACATTAATAACTGCAAGCTAGCAATGCCTAAGAGTAGTGGAAGATCCTGAGATTGCTACTCCTAAACCCAGAATACCATTTAGGCAACTGTTAAAGCCCTGGCATGTCATTCTCTTATTTTAAGTATGGGTCATGTTTCAGGACCCAGGTACTAAGCTGTATTATTTTTAAGTGTTTTCCTTTCTTTGTTTTTTTAAAAGTACTTCATCTAAATGTATTATGCCATATATAAAAACCTCAAACCCATTGCCACCCAGCAACTCTTAATTAACAGCTTTCCTGAGATCATCCTGCAAGTCCTGAGGAATTCTCTAATCCCACTACAGAGTGGGTTCCTTTGGAAATCTGAGATTTCCTGTTGTTGAGGCTTTTTGCTTGGTTTTGTTTTGATCTCTGTTTTCCTAAGAAATGCATCCCATCTGAAATAGACCCCATCATAAGCTTTATGGGAAGTGAAGGATGTGCCGTTTTGGAAACCACAGTGCTTTGGGGCTGCTGAAATTGAAATCTGTAGAGCTGTAGCAAATGAGAGCTGATATTGGTCTCGGTGGAGAACCAGACAGAAGGCCTGGGGATGAATAGCTGCCCCTGTGCAGAAAGCTTGACCTTCCCTCACAAGGTGAGCAGAATTTAGAGGGATCGCCTGTCTATGAGGAGATATTTTTTGATACTTCACTCCTAGAGAGCTCACTCAAAGGTCATACAGGCAGCAAGTGGAGGCAGACTCAGGGCTTGCCTTCAGATGCATCTAGTATTCTAGGTAAAATACTTAATAAACAGTATATCTGATCATTTTCTGCATCTGCAATAAATTGCAAAATATTCATGCTTATGTGGGCCACGTTCTAGGCAGACACACCGCTCCCTGCACTAGCATACACTTCCACAACTGTTTGTATCTATCTGAAGGCTCAGACTGAAGGAAATGGATGACACCTTGCTAAGAGAAATAATTTATGGCACCTCTGGTTCTGGCTTGCACTCTCTACTCTAGGGGAGGTCTTAGCAGCTGGTTCAGACATCAAATGATCCTTCTTTTGAAGGAGTTCACTCACATCTGTCTTATGTGCACTCTCTCCCTCTGTCATGCAAAGAATATTACCTACAGTCCCAAGAGAGACTAAATTAAGACAAAGTTCCCAGACTGAGACATGCTAAGTTTTTATCCTGGGAAACAGAAGAAGGAAACAAACCCTGGCATCAAAAAGAACCAAAGGAACAGACATTGGGAGGAGAGAATACGCTAAAGATACAGCAGCCACGAGAAACTCACATGGAACACAAGCCTGTGTTTGCTGGCATTAGGAGCTGGCTATGTTGACAGCTGAGTAGTCCTGACTGAAAAACAGGGGATCCATGTGCACCTTGGCAGCTGTGCTCCATTGCTTCACCCCCAAGAGCTGCCACAGTGTTGAAATGTCACAAGAAACTCGTGCATGTGCTTTTTGGAAATCCAGCATCCACTGCACTATGGTCCATATGTCCCAAAAGACTTCTCTGATAGAGAAATGATTTGTCTGTTCTTAAAGATGATGTGCACCTCCTCATATGATGTCAACAGATGCACTGTTGATTGCTGAGGGCTATGATGCCACTTTGCTGAGGATTTAGCTCAGCTGGTTTCTTTTCTACAAGAGCACAAGTCCAGTCCTGGTATCTCATGCCAGGGTTTGTCATGAAGTAGGGAGATGTGTTATCACGAGTATTTCATGTTGGCATGCTATGTGAAAGCTTCAGAGCAAGGCAAAGACTTCACTTTGTGTAGTACACACAGGACACCAGCACATAGTAAAATGTAACCTAGTAAACCAAAATAATTTGGGGAGACTTTAAAATGTGAAGGAACAGCAGACTTCAGGTATGGAGCTCCCCTTTATGAATGTAGCATGTTAATACCCAGATGTCAAATGCCAACTTCGCATTCAGTGCTGCAAAATAAAAGACTGGCAAGTGGTAAAAATAACCATGGGAGGCATGTAACACATTCCAGTGCTTGTTTCACCTACAACGCACTATCAGAAAAGTGTCTGTGGAAGTTTGCTGGGCACTTGTAACAATGCTTTCAGGTTTTAGAGAGTAAGTAAGGGAAGAGAAATGCTTTTTGTTCATTTTCTACTACTTTGGTGTCGAAAACCCAAGATCACTTTCTCACCAAGTGACAGTTGGAAAGAAACTCAGAAATGGCTGCCCTTCTCTAGCACTGACACTCTAACATCTTTAAAACAAACAAAAAACCCCTAAAATAGCATTAAAGCGTCTCTGAGTCTAAGGACAATTTTTGTCAAGAGATGCCCTGAATTTCTCTCCGGCTTCACTCTGCCATTGATAAAATGGTACCACCAGTCTTGCAGATGGGTTTCAAACATCTAATAATGCAGCAATGCCTTCCCATCCTTCCCACTACTGACATATTTCCAGCCCCCTTAGGACTCACTGAATATTAAATAAGGGGTCCAGTCTTCTTGTTGAGTACACCAGACTAGTCACATTACAAAGAAATGCAAAACACAGTACCAGGATTTTTACTTGGTGCACCCTGAGATTTATTCAGAAGACTCAAGTTAGGCAAGAAGGAATGCTGTGAGTCTAGGACAAAACTTGCTTCAACTCTGCTTCGCATTCTTGAATACAAAGACTGTTTCTAATATTCATATATTTCAAAATATTTAAGCATTTTAAATTAATCCAAACCATCAGAGCATTCTTTTTGCAATCCACTGTTACTCTGTTCATACACCTGCAACTTGTCTTAATCTTGCACTCCCTTTTTTCTTAATTTGCATGTGCATCTTGTACTTCTATGTCCTCCTGTTGGTAATTACCAGCACAATGATAGATTTTAAAAATTTGCATAGCATTCTTTGTTCTGCTTTATTTCTGCTTTTGTGATGCAGATATTTTTTCAATTGCTTGGCATGATGTGTACAGAAATGCTGATTATTATAGGCATTCTTCTTTCAGATGCTTTTGTAGACAAGGGAGCTCATTAAATCTTAGCTCACGTCTAGATTTACTCATGTGCTCATATCTTTGGAAGCTACAAGCTGAAGTATGTGATACTATGATAACACAGAAGCGTAATAAATAAACATCATTCTGTACACTCATGAATTTTTGCTCCTCAGATGAAATTAAAAACCTCCCACACAAAGGAAAACTGGTTACACTAGCTTAAGAATAAACACTACTAGCACATGTACATCTTGCAAAATTTCTGATTTTAGTGAGAAAATTACTGAAAATTGAATTAGAAAAAGTAATACTTGTCTGAAGCATTTCTGTCATGTGCAATGCCTTCAAGTCCATCTACAAATCCTGAACTAGCCAAACTATTTCCCTAAGGTAGAGATGTTTGACTCTTCTGGATAGCACAGCCCTACATGAGTTCACGTTTTTACTCATGAACATGAGTCTGGTCTCAAAAACTATCTGCTTTAGTTTTCTGTTCACTTAGCCTGTCAGACCTTCTGTTTATGTCTGGCCTGCAGATAAAGATGGATATTTCTCTTGTGACATGTCTGTTCATGTAGAAAATGCAGAGGTAGGAGAAAATTATTTTATTGAGTGCTTCAGTGTCAGCAGAAGAAATGGTGCTTCCTGTGATGACAATGGGACACTGCTGTAAGAGGGATGATTGCATATTCCCCCTTGTTAAAGCAATCCAAGAGATACTGGCAGAGATTGCACAGTGGTCTTCATGAGTAAGCATTATCCTGCTCCTTGAGCAAATTTAAAAGACTTTGCAGATTTTCCAGTAGGGACAAACCCAGTGTTTGTGCTACAAGACTCTTTCACAGTCGTCTTCATACTGCAGCTGCTCTGTGCTTGCACATATAGTGCAGTGTGACTTAAATGTGCAAGATGAGTGGCACAGTGGTCACACAGTCTCCTGGCACTGACTCTACGGCTGGTCTTGCAATGGTTTTCTTTCCTCCTGGTAAACCATCTTAGCCTGACTTCTATTGTCTTGTCTGGGAGGTTTTGGGCTGTTTCATCATGGTCCCATTGGATTATGCTTACTGCACTTCTGAAGGACCACTGGGCCCAAGCAAATATGACCATATAAACAGTTCCCCCGCAAACTTCCCTTCTGAAACTCTCCTGGGAATGCTGTGAGGAAATGTGGTGCACAGGCAGCAAAAAAATTCTTTCAGGATTTCTACTCCACTCCTCCAGACAATGTGCTTGACATCTTCGCTGTTTTTTTACTCCTTTTACAGCCCTTTACTTTCCCAGCCTATCCTGAGGGACTCTGGATCTGTCATGTTGTTGTCATGGATGTAAATTGGTATTAGAGTAATGACTTCAACCTCTATTGTCTTATCAATACAGTTCAGGTGTAATATTTTCTCATCTAAATTAAAATGCTTTTTTACTGCCTTTGGAGTTCCCACAGACAGTAACAGGGAAGTTAAGCATTCTAATGAGGCTGTCAAACAAATGTCCTTTCAAATCAGAAGCAAGCAGCTAACCTTCCATTTGATAGATAGGTGGTCAGTACAGAAGAGAGTTCCATTACTTCTATATAATCAAAGATTTTTGTTCATGTCTGCAGCTAAGGAAAAAATAAACCAAGCCACAGGGGCAAAAGTTCTACACATATTTTCACCCTGCACTTTGAACTAATTCAGCAAGACAGGTTTCATTGCCTTCAGTGGTGGTACTCACATCACTGAATCCCCAAAGCAACATTCTCAGTGATTTCTCCAAGAAATTTAACAAGAAACCTGGCATAAGGTTCACCAGTTGCTAGCCTAATACCTTAACCCTTGCACTGTTGGTCCTACTTACTTCTTCTGTCACTTATAGGACTCAGCTGAGACATCTGCAAAAGCTGTGCTGACAAATTTGACCAACTTTTGCTAATTTTCTGTCAGCTGAAAAAATTCCAAAATCACATAGCCTAGCTGGCAGAAGAAACAGCTCTGGACTTTGTCCTGCATGGGATAAAAGCATTTTCCTTATGAGCTTTAGAACTCATTGTAGCAGAACAAAGTAAAACACAAAGAGGAGGACAAACATCATCTTGGACTGCAATGAGAAACTGATAAAAGGAAATAATTCTAACTTCCAAGCCTTGCTTCTGAAAGTAGGAGGTATTTGATCTGTTGGTGGCACCTGCTGCTGCATTTCGAAATGTCATTTGTACCCATGAAACATGAGTGCAAAAGAGTATTGGCCCTGTCTGAGGTCCTTTTGTCTGTAGGAGGTATAAAGCAATGGAGAATCTCTTGAGTGTTGATCAAGTCATACATGTGCATCCAAAGGGGGAACTCAGCCCTCTTTTTAGCTCCCTCATTAGAGGAATCCATCAAGGTCCCGCCAACACAAAGATATCACAATATTCTACCTTGCAAACCATGGACATCTCTGAGACACATTCTGGGCACATTTGGCTGCATGTGTTCCTGCTTCTTATACTGGGCTGCTGCTGCCACTGGCTGTAGGAGATGGGGGCTGGGGAGAGGAAGGTCTCTATACTTAATGGGAGTGACTGTTCTGAGGCAAGGCAAAGGGAAATTGTCCCTACCTGTGTATGTTTTCTTCCAGCTTTTTCACCTTCAGCTCATCCTCTTCTGACTGCCTCCTTCTGGCTTCTTCCTCTTCTGCGGAGCCAGCAGGAATCCCCTGTAGCAGCCATTTTTCCCGAAGAGCTTTTGACTGTAAGGTAAAAACCCCCAAATTTTAGGGACAGACTGAACAAAAAACATTTGAAGGCTGAGAAGGAGTTGCCTATGCTTTTGAGTATTGGATTGGACCTACTGAATTTCTGATCACTGCTTTAGACAGCTGTTTCCAGGCAATTCATCAGCTGGCAATTCACATGAAAGGTCTTCCAGATTTAGAAGTGTCAGTTTTAAAATATATATTTTATTTTCCTTGAGTGCCTTAATATAAAGTTATATTTAGTTCTTAATTAAAAAAACAAACAAACAAACAAACAAAAGAGTTTAAGATGGACAGATTAGCTAGTCCTGCATGAGCTGAAATCTTGAAACAAAAGTGTGTATCCCTTCTGAATGAGAAGGGGTGTGATGGAAGGACTGAAACAGTAAACTTCTTTAATCTTCAAAACCAGAAGAGCATCTTGGTCTAATTGTAATGGATTTAATGAAGGCTGAAATGGGTCTGCTAGAAAATGAACGAGACGTTATTTTTGATTCATTTCACAGTTGTGTCTTCATATATTTCTAGGCATACGAACAGACCAACTGACAAGACATACATAAATACACATTCACAAAATCACATAAGTCACCTCTTAGTCAGACAAAAATTAAAATGAATGAACAAAAGTCTTCCAGAAACCATGGACACCCTGGGGCCCAGCAACACTGTCACAGAAAGCTGCAATAGCTTAGGCAAGCTAAGCCATTTTTCCTGGGGGTTTTGCTGCACAAAAACATGGCTAGAACCTGGCCTGGCCACTGACTGTTCCAGGTTCTGCTCATCCAGGGGTGTTCACCAGTGGAGATGCACCTGTGGAAGGAAATGCTATATATAGTGCATCAGCCTCTGTGTCTTTTTTGACCCAAATCCCACCAAAGGGATGTGGCAGATCAGCTAACAGACATGACAAGCACTCATGAAAAGGAACAGAGGGAGGCCAAAGCCATGCAGGACTTTGCCCCTTAGCAAGAAGGAAATGAAGCTGTTGTGAAAAAAAAAAAGTCAGCCAAGAGACTGGCCAAGCTTGTCCCTTACTTTGACCAGAGAAGAGGAGTCTTCATTTTGAATTTGCAAAAACATAGGCAATGCTATTTCAAGGAACCTACTGTGAGATATGTACCCTCTCCAGAAAAGAAGAGCTAATAAGGAAATCATCAGTTCAAAGCAATTGGACTTCAGAGGCTGCCCAGACATGCAGTATCAGCCTTTTTCAATGCCACGTTCACTGCTGGAACCTGACTTAAGCAAACTAAGTATAAAGGAAAAACATTCACCACCAAAAGCAGGCTTCAAACCCAGCCCAAAATAGAAAGATTTCTGACATGACAGAAAGGCTTACTTGCTAGTTTTTGAGTGTATATATAGACACAGTATCTATGCACAAACTATTCTTGTCGCTCCATGGCCTATTTGACATCAGGCAATTAGATTTTAATAAGGCAGCAGACAGAAAGCAATCCAAAGCTCACAAGAAATTTAGACTTTGCAAGTGACAGTCAGCGTTTACTGACTGTAACTTTGCTGCCCATAAGAGGACTTCTCGGTGGATTTTAAGTGATCTCTGTATGAATTAGGCCTTCTGCAGGACAGAATAGGTCTCCATCTCTTGTACCATCCAACAGGTGGACCCACTGATGCTGGAGATGTGCTTTAGACAGCTGAACTCATCTGAGTCAGTCCTCCAGACACAGTTTCTGCAGTTTACTGCTCGTTTTGTTGCCACCACCATCTAGCAGTGCTTCCTGTCACATTTCATGGGACGGTAGTGAGATTTCTCTGTGGGACCTCTGCTTTCCTGTGCAGCCCAGCTGATCACTGACCATCAGTTTCATCAACTCACACAGGCCCAATGGGCTGTTGAAATGTCTTCCCTAGGAGGGGACTCCCAAATCATCACATGTATAAAGAAACAAGGTTAGAGAGCCAAAGATGGTCCTGAAGTGCTAAGCTCTATGCAACCTGTACATTGGCCTTTACGAGGTCTCCGTAGCACAGCTCCGTGGGTATCTCTGGCTAGAGCCAATACAAAATGCCATGCAGGCTGATTGCTCTTTAGAAAATTTGTTTTCCCGCCAGTTACATGAGCAATTCTTTTGCTACATGTGTCACACTCAGCTCTAGTCTCAAATCTGAAATCCTGAGTGGATTTCAGGATGGTAATCTGAAAATTGTTTCTAAACTTTAAAATGTTTCTAAACTTTAAAAAACAAACTCTAAACATGAAGGCAGCCTTCGCTCTTTTTATCTTGTTTTAGATATGACTGCAGCCATCCTAATAAAGCCTTTGGCAAAGTGCTTCTTGGACAGCACTGAAGATGTTCAGTTAGCAGTCGCTCCCCATTTGCTACAGGATGACAGATAAAATCCAGGCTTTTTTCCGGTGTGCTTTTACAGAATCTCCATGCTGATGCTCAGATAGGGAGAAGCCAGTTCCTTCAGTACAACTGCTGTGTACCAAAAATGAGATATTTTGTGCAGCTTTTGTTCTGGTCTTTGTATATGTGAGATATTTAAGCTACAAAATCACATGATTTCTATCTCCCAGAAGCCTCCTTTTTTTTGACCTATTAATAGCATGATTCTGAAACTGGAAAGCATCAATGGGATTTTTTAAAAGACGTATTTAGAGACAAGAATGCTGTGATCTACTAAAAATCCTCCCTCTTGAGTGGAATGTCAGCATATTTTATCTAAAACAGGGAAGCTGGGAGCTTTGATGTTTTTGGCTCTCTTTTTTAAGATTAAAATTAAGGCACTCATGAAATACTACACTGAGGAATCCAGACAAGAAGAGTCTGAGAAATGGAAACATTTATATGAAGTATTTCTTAAAATTCAGAGGTTCTATTTGCCAAGCTGTTGAGGTTATTTATTCACCCACTGGAAATACAATAGAAAAACAGGCAGGCACACATCAGGGGAACATGCACAACTATCTTGAAGTCCAGGAAATATTTTCTCCTCTGCCAGATGACTGGCATGGTGCCGAGACAGTGGGTCAGAGTGGGAAAATCTCTCACCTGCTTAAAGCAAACCTTTCCTGAAGACTTTTCATCACAAACCCAGGGGGAAGGCTTTGGCATGCATGGTGAGACCAGTGGTAGGTAGGGCACAACAGGGAGGTGGTGGTAGAGCTGTGCTGGATGCATGGGCACAGCTCTGTGGTATGAGAGAGTCCAGTGAGGCTGTCAGCATTGAGGCAGTTCAGCCAGATGCAAACCAGAGCCAGATGTGGCTTGGAAACAAAAAACAGTTGGTTTGCTGCCATCTGTTCTCCACGGCTACGAAATCTGGGTTACGCTTCTTGACAAAATCTTGCAAAATCATATCCCAGGAAGAATAGGAGGTATTTCTCAAAATTGCTAAAAGGAGAGTGCTTGCATGAGGATAGAGCCCCAAAATAGCTAGCTGTATGAGTTACCACTGCTTAAAATTGTTGTGCAGTTGCTTTACTTAACAGCTTGTGATTAAAATGGCCACAAGCTTGTATTTCAGCATTGCTCCTCCTTCATTGTCTGTTGGGAGCTTTAGCTCTCTACTGAGCTTCTTTTGCATTGTGGAGCTTCTTTATGCACTGAAGTTGTGGTGCATGATTAGACATTGTCAAAATGATAGCAGGCTCCAAGAGTGGCCAGCTAAACTATTGTAAAAATACAGGTATTTGTACAGCTAATTCCAACACTGGAACGTGAATACTCTGTACTTTCAGAAGGCACCATTTCATTGGCACAACAGCAGCTATGCGAAGTACAGTTTGGTATAAGTATTCTTTCATTTACTGCAAGAGTATAATTTCTTCGGGGCTAAATCCTTCAGCAGAAATTAGATCATGTCATTAAAAAGCCTCTCTGTTACTGAAGTGGAAAGGGCACTGGGCTTGTGATGCTCTAGGTCACCACTGCTCTCAGGTGACTTGGTCTCTCTGCACACAAGTGAGATTACCAAGATAGCTGGCAGCTCCAGGTTTTTTTGTTGAAGTCTAGGAAAGCAGACTGACTTTTCTGCACTATAGAAAAAAGCGAAAAAACCAGGTCATGATTCCATGAACAGAGATCATGGTGAGGATAGAAATAAGTGAACAGATGTTGGACAGGACAGAAAGAAATCCTGCCAAATGTCTGAATGCAGTAGACACAGTAATGGCCATAAATGTGGTGCACATCTCCCTTATGTGCTATTTATTCCAGTTTTATGCTTCAGGGCAGTAAAGCCCAGGGGGGGTTAAGTTGTTTACATTTAGGTCTAGCAAGGAAATAATGCAAAACCCCTCAAATACTTATCATAGAATTAATACAGCATTGAATTATTTCAATGCTGCATTTTGCTTTAATCTTGCATCAAAGATTGGGGGACATTTTATTACAGCAAGTAAATCGTTTTAGCACCATTTTCATATGCAACTATGCCCAGTACATGCCACTTCTGCACTCCTTGCTTGTGAAAGATGATTAATTCTACCCATCAATCTTACTGATTTTAGACTTACTTCCATAAACATTCCTCATAAAGAGTAACAAATGTCCAGCCCTGCATGAAGTGTGGCAACATTTTAATTTGAGGCCCACATACATTCAACCCACTGGTTGAAAGGAAGGAGTCAGAGAGTTGTAGTCAATGGGGCAGAATCTGGTTGGAGGTGTGTGACTCGTGGAGTCCCTCAGGGGTCGGTACCGGGACCGGTGTTGTTCAATATCTTCATCAACGACTTGGATGAGGGTATAGAATGTACCCTCAGCAAGTTTGCTGATGACACTAAGCTGGGAGGAGTGGCTGACACACCAGAAGGCTGTGCTGCCATTCAGAGAGACTTAGACAGGCTGGAGAGTTGGGCAGGGAGAAACTTGATGAAATTCAACAAGGCGAAGTGTAGAGTTTTGCATTTGGGGAAGAACAACACAATGTCCCAGTATAGGTTGGGGGCTGACCTGCTGGAGAGCAGTGTAGGTGAAAGAGACCTGGGGGTCCTGGTAGACAAGAAGATGACCATGAGCCAGCAATGTGCCCTTGTGGCCAAGAAGGCCAATGGCATCCTGGGGTGCATTAGAAAGGCTGTGGTTAGTAGGTCAAGAGAGGTTCTCCTCCCCCTCTATTCTGCATTGGTGAGGCCGCACCTGGAGTATTGTGTCCAGTTCTGGGCCCCTCAGTTCAAGAAGGACAGGGAAGTGCTTGAAAGAGTCCAGCGCAGAGCTACTAAGATGATTAAGGGAGTGGAACATCTCCCTTATGAGGAAAGGCTGAGGGAGCTGGGTCTCTTTAGTTTGGAGAAAAGGAGACTGAGGGGTGACCTCATCAATGTTTTCAAATATGTAAGGGGTGAGTGTCAGGGAGATGGAGTTAGGCTTTTCTCAGTGGTGACCAGTGACAGGACAAGGGGTAATGGGTATAAATTGGAGCATAGGAGGTTCAAGTTGAATATTCGAAAAAATTTTTTTACTGTAAGGGTGACAGAGCCCTGGAACAGGCTGCCCAGGGGGGTTGTGGAGTCTCCTTCACTGGAGACATTCAAAACCCGCCTGGACACGTTCCTGTGTGATGTGCTCTAGGGGGCCCTGCTCTGGCAGGGGGGGTTGGACTAGATGATCTTTCGAGGTCCCTTCCAACCCCTAGGATTCTATGATTCTAGGATTCTAGGATTCTAGGATTCTATGATTCGCATTTGACTCATTACGACAATATAAAAGTGAGTTCTTGCTCTCCTGATACCTTTTCAGGAAGTTTATTCAGTCTTGGGGCTTTTTTATATTTACAAGTGGTTAGAGGGGCAATCAGTACCATCTCTCCTAGCACCACTTGCTAAAGTGGAACACTCCTCTGGCTGCTCAGTAATTTTCAACAAAGCTGACAATCCTGAGGAGAAACAAAGGTCAAAAAGTCAAAGGACCCAAGACAGCCTCCTTCAGTAAAATGTGTGAGTTCTTGAGAAACACTACTGGATGTGGACTACTCAGTGTAATGATGCTCTTTTGCTCTATCCAAAATGGGCAATAATTATCCCTGATCATTTTCCACTGAAATTAGTTCTGTTACATCAAAGGCACTTTCACTGAAATCCTTGCCAAACTGAAGTTTTGCCAGAAGTCTTTGGGTTTTGAGGCTTGAAGACCACTAGTCATTAATAACTTAAGAGCTGGAATTATTTAATATTGAAATAACAAATTTAATATTTTGTAATTAATTATTTTCTCCCTACTTGCATTCAGTATTTCTGACTCGGAAAGTATGCAGGAGGCTGGTTCCTCATACTCTGCAATCTGTACATAACCAGCTCACACCCTGCTAAAAGAATGCAATAAACCTCTTCCTTCACCTGGCACTGCAAGAATACGATTAGATCAGATACTATTCCTGAACAGTCACACTAGGATGCTAGCATAACTGTGTTTCAGATTTGATCCTTGCACTTCAGTAAGCCCCCTTAGTACAAGAAGACAGAGTTTTCCAGGAAGATTCAGAGTTCTGGAAGCAGCAGTGAGCCTGTCAGCAGCTACCTGGAGCCTCCTGCCCATGACTTCAGATTTGTCAGCCAGTGGATGGGCCACAGGAGGGAGAGCTCAGCAAAGCCTGCTCTGTCTGTGCATGCTCCCAGTCATCTGGTGGGTGGATAAAACTGAGGGTACAAGGAACACAAATGCAAGAATGACCACCACTAAAACTACTCCAGGATTCCTGCCTTTTCCTTTCTAGCTTCTTGCTGAAACGAAAGCTCTGAGCACTGCATCTCTTGCTTGCCTTATTTTTAGGCAGCTTCCCCTGCCATCCAACTGGCCCTGGCCCAGCTAGAGGAGGTCACCCAGCAGGTCTGGGTCTGACCTGCTGCCATGCATTACAACTGCCAGCGTTAAAAAAAGAGGTTACTGGGACATGTACTGAGATTAGAAAAAGACTTGTTCCTTTGCCAGCAGGCCTTCCCTGGCCTTCCAAAAAATATGAAAAAGAAAAAAAATTTGCATGGCTGCAGTGTGAGCAGGCACCATCTCAAAATAAACAGCTGCTTAAAGTGTGTTCCTGTGTGATGCCCTAGCTTTTCATTTTCTGGCTGGGGAACAAAAGAGTCCAAGTCTGTGCCCAGACTGATGCAGCAGACCACTCCTATATGGGCTTTCAGTGTGAGAGAGTCTGCTTGTAAAATGGAGAAGTGTGGTCCTCCACAAGCACAAAATACCTTATTCTGCTCTTCTGCAAGATGCATGTGGCCTTGTATGGCATGACTGGCCCTGGAACAGAAGAAGCAGCCTTTTCCAGCTTGCCGGTATGCTCTGCTTTTGCTTAGCAGAAAAACTTTTCTGTTGCTTTTCCAGTCATCTAAGAAGCTTGTTCTAGCCTAGGGAGTATGTCTGCATGATACACAGATATGACTCAAGGATTGCCCAGATTAAGGAACTGAGTCATGCTGAAAAACTTGCAGCTTGATTGTAGTCTTTACTTCAATCACAATGTCATAGCTGATATAATTAAAAAAAAACTGTATGTGAGCTGCTGGAGCTTGGCCATCCCAAGACCAAATATCATGTTTGTAAAGCAGATTAAATATTGCCCTGCAGAGATTCAAGTTTGTTGTTGCTGTTCATTGCTGAAGAAATGAACAAAACGTTTCCTAGAAATATCTTTAGGAAGTTATGTTTTAAATTTTGTTTTTAAGAAGCATATATTTGGAACAAGATTTGTAAATATTTTCCAACAATCAGCTAACATGTACTCATCACACAGAACATTATAGCATATTAGCTAACTTTTTTTCAAGTGCTTTAAGACCTGCACACTGTAATTGACAACTTTGTGTGACCAAGATTTTGAAACTGATCACTTAACCTCTTCCAGAGTTTCTTCGGAGCCTCACAGGTACACAGGTACAGGCTACTCTGTCACTTGCCTGAGTTTCCCCTTTTCACAAAAAACTTTACTGCAGCAGAACCCTGAGCTCAGGGACACTGGCCCCCAGGTCTTGTTCCAGAGCTGATCAAAAGCTTCCTGGTGCCTGCAAGGCAGTCTGCTTATGCAAGGGACTAGTGTCCTGCCCGTTCCCAAGGAGCCTGTCTCCTCTGTCCCTGAAGCTCCTAGGATAACAGAGGTTTGCAACAGCACCAGTGAGCCCCTGGGCTGGGGATGCAGGAGGGATGCATATGGGGGGATGAAAAAATAAGTAGTAAATAAAGGAAGTAAATAAAAATAGATAATGACCACTATTATGATAAGCACCACCTGGAAACATGGCAGCTAAAAGACTTTGCAGAGGTACTCTTACCCCCCTGTTTTCTGTAGATGGTACATCTTACAGCCCTTTCAGCTCCCCTGAGTATTTTCCTCAGTCACTGCTCTATCTCAAAGCAAACTTTTGGCACAGCAAGAGCAGACAGCATGCTAAACAGCACAGTGTGACTACAGAAATGGGTGAAGGAGAAGTGAGATGGCTGGCACGATTTATGTTCCTTTGGGAAGGACTGGATATCAGCTGGGTGCCCCACTGTAAGCAAGGGGATGCTCAAGCATGGCTGCAGTGTAAGCCACATGCAAATGATGGGGGAGGCACAGTGAACTACCTGAGGGACAGTTACGGTGACAGCTATAGGTCCTCCATGAGGATCTCATGCTTTGTTCAAAACCTCTCAGTAATAGAAACTGCAGCTGTACAGACAAAGGTGCAATTAGGAATGGTTTGGGGGAAAAAAGCACCAATTGTTTTACATCCTCAGAGTAATCTTCCCATCCATTAGCAAGATTGTTAGTGTAAATATTTTCTGTGTATTGCTTTTAAAGTCTCCAGGTCCCATATTTTATGTAACTTTGTAAACCAAGTAGACAGCTGTTTCTGTACAAAGAAGGAGAAATAAAACCCAAGATTCTGCAAGGAAAACTACGACAGGAAGAGACACTGTCAAGACTATGACAGAAGACAGAAAGTTTGTGTCTCTTGCTCAGATCATTGATCAGCCACACAGAGCCCTGGTCTTTACAGACTAGTTCCACTGAAGAGGATCACATGTATGGCTTGATACAAGGTAGGAGTTTCTCATATTCACTTAAGACTTGAGATGACACTGAGACAAAAAGCAATAATAAAATGAACAATAACTCAAGCATAGGCTCTTCTTAACATACATTTTTTATACATCTGTGCTCCCAGAAATTTCTGCTTGAAGAAACAGGTGAAAACAATCACCCTGATGCCTTTTTTTTAGTATCTCTCTTTAGGAAGTTTATTTAAGATATTAAATTTCTTCACAGCATTATAATGATAGCACTGGCAAATCATTTGGCATCTCACTTGTCACGAGATTAAGAAACGTAATGAGAATAAACAATAGATAACTGCCAGTGGTTGCTGCATGGCCAAAAGGAGGGATGAGGTGACCAGGTTGTCCCAACAGGCACACACCAGAAATGTGAGCACACAGCCTGCAAAAAAGGGATGCTATGATGCAGGCACACATGGTCCTCAGTTTTCCCAGGAGGGCTGTGGGATCTCCATCCTGGGCAAGAGTCCAAATGTAGAGGAAGGAGGATGGGCATAGGAGCAACCTGCTTCTATTGGCAAGGGCATGAGGAGACCTCCAGGGTCTTCTCACATATAAATTACTTTATGACTCCATGACAATGCCTTCTTTTTTCCTAGGGAATTTTTGGACTGAAGTAAAAAATAACTTCAAGCTAGGTGAAGGTTCTGTGTGGTTAGACTGAAAAATTGAGTAAGACCCTCTTTCATCATTACTACAGACAGACACAGTTGCTTTTACTATTACCTTCTGAAAAAATAATTTCCTCTCTACATTCAGTCTGTCCTAGGCTTCATTTTTTGAGTCCTTCCCACATAACCACATCAGTCAAAAGAGGCAAAAAAAAGTTAGTTTTGAGATTCCTTTCTTTTCTGGTCTTCAAAGTTCTTACATTAATTTCCTTAAAAAGTTGGATACATGTGAATTCATGAGGAGTCATAAGCATGTATCATGTGATTCATGAGCATGTATCAGGCCATTGGAAGGGGCTGGAGTAGAAGTGAGATGTAAACATCCTTGAGCTACTTTGACACAGTCTGGCTAAAACAAAAACTGCTTGAGTGGCAGTGACCAGCCTGAGGGACCTTGTGGTGGAAACACAAGTGAAAGCTTTGATGGGTTTCAAGAAAGCCCTGCTAGTATGGGAACAGCTACACACATGGTCATTCCAGGATAACTCATGTAACAATGCCTTTTCCTTAACAAAAGTATTGTTGCAGAGGGATTATAACAAAATAATTACCATATATTCATCTGTGTGGCAAGGGCATGCAAGCAGATTAGAAACATGAGTCAAAGGAATAAAACTTTAATCTCTTCGGGGTGATCAATTTGTGTAGCTGGTGTGAAAAAAATATTTTAGGGTTGAAAAAAATTATCTGATGATAGACATTTTGTTTTCTGATTGCTTGAAAAGAAAATGTAAGGGTTTTTGAAACCCATCCAAGTGCTACTTCCTGGCAAGGATATCCTAAGGTTTCATACCCTGAAAGTAATTTAAAAAGAGTAAGTGCCCTAAATCCTCAGGTTGAACTGCTTATGTTCCCTTTCTGGACTAACAAATCCGGATTTCTCTTCTGGACCATATAACAGGTTAGCAGAGAGGGAGAGACCCTCTCACTGTATGGTGGGCATCAGCCTTAAAGATGCTAATGCACAGAAGGGGACAAACAGGGATCCCCAAAGCTCTGGAAATTTCTCAGCAAATGAGCTCTTAACATCTCTGTGCCCCAGAACTGTGGTTGGGAGATGGAGATGTCAGGACCTGCCAAGCTTGCAAAGGTGCAGTGGGCTCTAGTATATTAAAAACAGAGGGTCACTCTGTTTTTACTGGGACTATAACAGCAGACATCACACAAGGAAGAGTGCTAGAGTGTTAATAAGAAGAGATTTTGGGGGCTATTGCACTGACCCTGTAGAGAATGGAGACTGCCAATGACATCATCAAACATTTTTTTGTGCTTGATTGAGTAGCCATTCAGTTTAAGGGTTAATTTACTTCAAAATCATGAGGGATTAAATATAAAGGAACAACATGATTCCTTCATTCACAGAAGTTATCTCTGGTTTTCCACACCATTGCATACATATGTGTTTATATATATACATATGTGGATAATAGATAGATCTATTTATATTCTCTGCCAGGAGTTATGTTAATACTAGAAAAAAACCTGAGGATAGCAATATAACTACAGAATTAGAGAATTAAAATTTATTTATAGGTATGATAGTTTTAGCTAAACCTACATCCTAAGAAAATCATGATAACATAAAAATACTCTCCTTCAGAGCAAAGATGTAATTGTGATATGAAGTGCTAATGAACAGTAGTCTTTAGGAAGCAGATGTTAGCAGAAACAGGTCCCTTCTATTTATACCACTCCAGAAATAAAATAACTGTGGCAAATGAATTTATTATATTAGTTAAAGTAACATCAGAGAAGTAATTTTTCATTCAATTAGGAGGTTTTGTGTGGTTTATTTTATTACCAGCCAACACCAAACAGAGCTACATCAAACAAGTAAAGAAATTCTGTTCAACTAACTACAGAGGCAGCCAGATCTTGGAAGAAACACTTCTGCCCTAGAGTTTATTTGAAATAGTCAACATCTTCATTAAAATGGGCCTGCACAACTGCTACCTAGCTGAACATGTTCTTAAAAGAAGCTGTTGCTTGTAGGTTATATCTCCAGCACAACTAATCAACCAAAATCAATTAGTCTCTTTCCCATGAAACCACATCATGTTGATGGATACTACAGACAGTTTATGTAAGGTGAATTTTGCCCTCTTTTCAATTTCAAACTATAGAAGCTGGTAACACATCCAGTTCCCATGGACATGACAAATCCTGTTTTTACAGACTATGGCCTTAGAACTGCTGATGCATTAAGTTTAAACTCTATATGCTGTTTTAAAAAGAAATAAAAAACCAAATCATATTTTGTATTATATGAAAGAAGAATTATTTTGGTTTAAAGATTAAAGCAGGTGTGAGGTAAGGAGAGATGTTGTAATTTGGCTCTTACTAGGGCAAACCAGCATGCTTAGTGTCAGAAAACGTGGCCTCAAAGGACCTTTATACCCTTCCCAACACCAAGGGCCTTTCCAAACGAGCATCTGACTGTAACACAGAAAAATGTACCTCCTGCTTTCAACAGAGTGTTCAATGGTCCTAAAGTACCAAGAGGATACTCCGTGCCCACCAATGTCCCTACTTTCCAGTGATTCACAGAAGAGGTGATACGGCTTTCACTATCAGCAGTAAGTTAATTCAGTTTTCAGAACCTACACTACTTGACTCTCTCCCACTCTAGACTTTCATCTTGGAAGAGATCTTGGGTTACTTGATTAACTCAGAAAATCACAGGTACCATCAATAGCTGAACTATGTTTGTGTCCTGGTGTCCTCAGCCATAAAGCCATTGCCTTCATTCTCAGAAGCCTTTGCAAAACATGTTGCCAAAGCCTTGTCCACATTCAGTGCTTACATTTACTAGTTCTAACATTTGCTGGGCTGTTCTACCTAAAATTATGAGGCAGAAGCCACTATTCCCTTATTTTAATCCAAGTATGTATAAAGGGAAAAATCAATAAAGAGTTAAGTCATTTTACCAGGGGTGTAACTGGCACCAGCAACTTGAAAACTGTAGGTAACCCACCCTAAGAATTTGCAATAAACTGTTTCTATTAGATATTTTCTTATGCAAACAAAATTGTCTGAAATTAACAGAACCCCTGTAGCTTCCAGAACCTTTATTAGGTAAGCAAACATGCTATTTTACACAGTGTATTTTTAAAAGAAAATTACTCTGGCGTTGCGTCAAAATAAAGCGAACCCATTGAATCCTGGCATGAAAGTCTTTGGGTGAACTCAAGCTGTTATGCTCGTGGAATCAACCCAGATACTGCAGACAGAGGATTAACCCAGATACTATTTTCAAAGGTTTCTCCACAGATTGTACTGAACGCTGACATGAAGTCCTTACATTCTCCATTGACATCAGCAACCTCACAGCATATTGAGTAAATCCATGGGCTTCCTTGGAAAGCTTCGTCTTTTTGATCTGGATTTGAGTCTTACACAGACTTAGTTGAAATCCCCATAATTCAGGAATTTAAACATGTTGTCCCTAGCACTTCTGAAGGAAAAAAGATGCAGTTACTGTGGGCTCTGTGAACCAGACTGGGGCCCATATCAGACTGGGGGACTATATAGCTGACTTGGAGCCCCTGGTTTGCTGATGTTCAGAGGAACCAGGGTGAGGTGAGGGAAAGCTCTGGGGAGGTAGGAGGGAGGATACACAGCTTTTGAAAAGAATACAGAAGCCTGGAAGGCCAAATACCATTTTGGTCTGCACTCCACTAAGCAATCAGAACACTGATCAAAGAATGAAAAGGAAATGGAATTTTCTTGGTCTGTCTGCACAGAAAAATGGAAATACCCTCATAATACCCTCTGCACCCTCAGAAAGTGCCTCTGCTTCATTTTTTTTTCTTTTTTTCTTTCTTTTTTGAGTCTGTGGGACAGCTGCTGTCCCTCTGTTTAGGAATGGCCTAGCAGTGAGGATGAGCTCTGAAACCCCAGAAAGACTTTGGACATCACC
Organism: Florisuga fusca; assembly: GCA_038090715.1. Taxonomy (NCBI): domain Eukaryota; kingdom Metazoa; phylum Chordata; class Aves; order Apodiformes; family Trochilidae; genus Florisuga; species Florisuga fusca. The sequence goes on from JAAWXA010000006.1 coordinate 24,832,144, forward strand.
CCATCAAGCTCTCCCAGAAAACAGTTGTTTGGTAGTACAGGCAGCTCCTGCAGCAGAAGTCATATCGGTGAAAGCAACACACCCCTCCTTCTCTGGTGACAACTGATGCTACTGGATGGAGAGGTAGAGAAGCTCCTATCATATCTTGATGCCTATCCTCACACTCAGCATTAGAGACCTTAGGAATGGCTATGCTTTCAGCTGAGAAAGGTGCCATTTTAAATTTATATGCCCTGATCTCCCCTTAGTTTCCTCTATGATTACTGCTCTTACTCTAAGCTGTGAGCTAAATAATAAGGGGGAACAGTTAATTTTCATTTGTATCCCTGAAGAAATCCGTGCAGCAAGACTAAACATCCACTAGCAGCTAGCAGCATACCAGGGCTGAAATCAGTGCCACTTTAAACAAGCTGAGGGGCTGACCCCCCCCTGCACCACCTTGAGAGGTTCTACTTTTTTCCTAAGGATGATGTTAAAATTCAGTTTAGCAACAGCTGTATCAAAATAAATCACATGAAGTAGAATTGCAAGAACTGGCTTTCCAACAGGCTCTGCTTAAACGATTTCATCAAAAAGCACAATTCAGTTAGCTTGGAAACAGTTAATATGATAAAGGAACTCCTCAGCTTTGCAGTGAAAAGGAAAAAAAGCAAGCATCATGAAGGCACTGGGAAGGCATCGTACTGCTCTGCTGCATCAACCTATGGGCGTCAGAAGAAATTCCCCCTTGTCTGTAGTCTATGGCAGCCTGAATGAAATGGCAACTCCTGTTGCCCCACAGACATGCAATCACAACATTGACTGATAACACCAAAGAGAATGTGTGACACCCACAGATTCATGGCGAACCCGATGGAGCATTTGTCTAGGCTGCAATCAATTACTTGCATATATATCTGCATTGAGTTTACCAAAAAAAAAAAAAAAGGAATAGTTTCCAGAACATGATGACAATTGGAGAGGCAGGAGAAGGGTCCTATTTGTAGCATAACCTGAAGCCTGGTCTTTGAGTGCATGTGTGGGCAGGGAAGATTCTGTGCACCACCACCCATGCAGGTGCACTGTTCACATATACATGCTATTGCACAAGCAACATAAGTACCTTATTTTTAAAAGCATAGCCCAGCTCCTTTACTGCAAGTCCTGATCATCTTTCTCAGCTATTTTAATCCCTGAAATCACTCAGATTCTCCACCAAACTAATGCAATGAAATTTGCTCCACAAATGTGCACTGGTTACAAAAACATCACATGTATGTTTTTGTTCTTCTCTTTCTATGCACAAATGTAAAGACAAACTCTGCTACTGACAGGAAGGATGAATGGCAGAAATAACCAGAATGGCTTTCAAATGATGCTATCTGCAGCTGCCATGGAGCCCAACATGGACTCGGGCTGCTCGGCACCCTGTTAAATATCAAGGTGTCTCTCAATGTAGACACACTCATCTGCATCAGTACCCTCCCTGCACATGCATACATGCCACATACACCTAATAACTTCATCCTACAACTAAAGCTTCACACACACACACACATGCATGCTAACTAGCATCCCCTCTGCAACACACACACACAATCCAATGACAGGTACCAGAAAAATCCAACGCAGCTCTGCAGGCAGAGAGTGCTCACTGAAGCCATGCAGTGCACACCCAATCCACAGTGACTGGTATCTTATCATTATGTATAAAAAATAACAGTGTTTGATAATAACAGCCCCGCCATGCAGCCTGCACTCACACCCTCCTGACTCTGCACTCCTAAGCTGTTTCTGCAACATGCTCCTGTCCATGGAACACACTGAATGAAAAAGCATGCAGGACAGGATCACTGCAAGAGCCAGGCTCTGGCAGTGAAAGCTGCTCCATGTCGGAGTGGGCTCTTCCTAGCTTCCAGACGTGTGATCTGCATGTCTAATAATGAACAGATTCAGTCAATCCATCATTTCTGGCATCAGTCCCTTACCTTGAAATGCTGCAGCTGAAGTATTTGGTCCTCAAGCTGTTGTCTCTTGCCTTCTATTTCTGTCTGCCTTTTCCTTTTCTCCTTGGAAAAATAATATGAGAGAGAGAGAGAGAGAGGGAATGACTCGTCAGAGAAACGGAGGCTTTAAAGGGAGCAGATTCATAAGAGCATGTAAGCAGTCAAAAGCATCTGTACAGATGTCACCAGTCCCATTTCACCTGCTCCTTTTCCTGCTGGTATGCAAACAGCAGTGTCCTGGGAAGACGCCAGCTCCAGACTAGCTGCTTGTTCGCCAGCAGGAGAAATTCTCCGTGCTCGCTCCTGGCAGCCGGAGCAGCAACAGAGTGCACAGTCCCAGAGGAGGGGAGAAAACAGGCATAACAGCTGAGAGAGAAGTTAAAGGGACAAAGATGTGCATTTGCATCTGAGACACGGGGCCAAAAAAATATGGATTGCGTGGTGAAATTGTGTGACAGTGTGGCAAGACGACAGCAGCGGGTGGCATCACGGGGGATGGAGCTGGGTTGCAGACCACGTTTTTCCCCAGCAACAGTGGTAGGCAGGCTTTCCCCAGGCTCAGTGGGGAGAAGGTGCTTCAGCTAGATTGCAGGGGGTTTACCTGCAAAGCAAACACCCTGGGTAACCCCCCAGCTGGCTTTGTTAAAAATGCAAGGCACCAGCACACAATAGCAGCTGGCCCATATGGGGGCCCAGAAGCTGGGCTGACCACATGGTACCAAGGACAGCACGGTCATTTCCACAGCTGAGGGTTTTCACAGTCACCTTCATGACCACGGCCACTTGTCTGTGCCCAGGCTGTTCCCTTCAGCAGGCAGGAGACTCAGGTGTTTCAATAACCTGTTTTCTTTCCCTGCAACACCATCCTCTTATGGAAGATCAACTATTTGCCTTTCGTCACTCTTCTGCACCTTCTGGGGAGGGATTTTCCTCACTCATCCCCAGGTCACCCTCAGGTTCTCTCTCCTGAGGGTCTGCTCTCATTTTAGATTTTGGAGATAAAACAGAAATACTCACTGGAGGTAGTCAAATAAGCATACCAGCCTCAGTTGTTACTGGAACAACAGTTTTTATTTTCCACCTGTGAAAATGTGTTTCTGTTATTTAAGTATTTCAGTAGCTGTAGGGCTGGGCTTGAAGACATTTGTGAATTCCAAAGCCCTGTAGTAATTTTTCTATCCCATTTCTAGGCATCCCACTGATGCTCTGGGGATTCTCCACTTCCCAGGGGTTTCAAACTTTCATGCCTCATTCTCAAGAGGTATAAGACACTGCCTATGCAGAAATTGTGTTTATAGGGGTTCTGAAACAGGAACACTTTGAAAGAAAGCATTACATTTACAAGGAAGATCAGGAAAAGTTGGGGGGGACAGGGGACTGGGTTTTTTTGTGTTTTTTTTTTGTTGTTGTTGTTCGTTGGTTGGTTTGGGGGTTTTTTTTGTTCATCTTTGGGGCTTTTTTTGGGGGGGTTAGAGTTTTTTTGCTTGTGGTTCAGTTTTTTTGTTGGTTTTTTTGTTTGTTTGTTTTGTTTTTTAATGCCAGACTTACTCAAAACAAAGCAAAACCTGGAAGTAGGTAACTGTCTGGACTACTTCTGCTGAAGAGTGGGACATCTGAATGCTGATGGAAAGGGCTGGAGAAATGAACCCAGAAAAGGCAAAGTAATCAAATGATGCACGTGTGAAGCAGTTCTGTAGTACACTACACACTCTTACACAATGATTATTTATGTGCCTCTAATCTACACACACGCACACTCCTCATGGTCTGAAGTGTGTTAGAATACTACTGCTGAACAAAAATATTCTGCTGAAGTTGTTTTGGAACAGGTAACCTGTAACACTAGCAGCATACTTTGGAAGATGAAAACCAAAATTTGTTATTTGCAATTTACTCAAAAAGCTGGCCAGCCACAGACTGCATTAAAGTAGGTCTAAAAGCAATTCCAGTTAATGGCTTAATATTCTCAGAATAAGGATAACTCTACCCTGTTTGTGCCAAGACAGCCAGATGACAGAATGTTTGGATTTCACATATGTAGGCATTAACACCCCACATCTGACACTCCATAGACCAGCATAAGGTACATACTTCTCCACAGTTAACTGACCTACATTTACATGTGTGTATATACATACACCCATATGTTTATATATATATACATATATATATGTATCCTACCCTTCACAAAAACCTTCTGGCTAAAGCACATGATGGAAATCACCACAGTACCTCCTCTGGCTGGTTGTGTCATGCTGTATAATGGATGCGACAAGACAGCTTTATAAAACATGGATGGAAACTTTCTTTTTTTTTTTTTTGTGAGAAAGGGAAAGCACTTAGAGTATTTTCCCTGTAGGCAGCAACACAGCAGGCTCTGAAATACTTGAACTACTTACTAACTAGTGGCCCTCTCTGGAGCTAAATTGGAATATTGCTCACGTTTCCATTTCACTGGCTTCCAGTCAGCCTGACTGCATGTCTCTGTCCCCTGATTTTTTTTGTACCACAGCTATGGCTAAGGAGTATGTGTTTTTCTCTAAAGATTCTGCGAATTGCAGCGTTGGTAATTTCCTATCAGGACATTTCACCTTCAGGTCACTATATCACATTTAGTTTAGGTTTCTCCCAGTCACTGAAGGTTGTGACTGTATGTATTCCTGGTTTATATAGGTATGTTCTGAAAAAATGTGGTAGAAGTCTAGGACTACCTGACAAAAAATCCCACCAAAATCAGCATGCCAAGGATTTTCAGACATTTAGTAGATGAAATCAGCCCCCAAGCAAGCAAACTCCTGATACAGGACTTTACTGAAAACACTGGGTTGTAATGCATATGCTTACTCCCAAGCATTTATTAAGGCACCTTTTTAATGAAGCCAGAAATTGCTTCTCTTTATTCTGTTCATCTATTCACATATACATATTTTTTCCAATTATGACTGTTAAGCTACTAATTTACTAAGGGTCCTGGCACCAAGAAAATAAAATGTTGACCTTAAATAAACACTTTGACACCAGACAGCTTCAGTTAAGTGAATGCCCTGGTTTTTTTGCTTCTACAAAGCCGGGAGCAATCTATCACAGCTTCAGCTAGTATTTAACACTCACCTGCTCCAAGATGGAATCCCCATGAATATCCCTGATCTCCTTCCCTGGACAAAGATGCACAGAGCTCAAGCCACGGGAGAAGGCAGAAGCCTGGGGTATGCTCAGGTATATACAGAATGACCAGATTCTGTAAAACTCCTACACCTTTTGGTGGTACTGAGGGTGGTAGTGAAAACTATAGGCTGGGATGTTGAACACACACACACACACTTCATTGAAGCTATGCTGTGGACATTATGTTGGTTGTTTTTGTTTTTTTCTAAAGTGAAAGAATTTTAGAAACTAGGTTGAAAAGAAGTGGAGAAAATAGGCACTGAAGCCAGTTTTACTGTGAATGCGTAGGTTTAAAGGAAATGATTTGTACCTTTCTGAGGTGTGCTGCTTTTGTAAGAACACAGATAATACTTACAGATGGTTACCCTTCCAAAGTGGGGAAGAACAACCATTTGGGAGATACACTCTGGACATTCTGAGTATTAGGGATATTCATGACTAAAATAAGGTTTAAATCTTCCATCCCTTCCTTCATCAAAAAAAAAAAAATAGTAGGAAAATGAGAAAGCACTTGATTTTTTACTCACAGATTCAAACGATGGGAAAAGAACACAGGTCAAATGGTAAGGTTACTCACACCCTGAAATCTGCTCAGTGACACAACCAAGATTTGTACTCAGGCATTCACATGTGGGTGTGCAGCATGAAAACCATAAATTTATTTCCCTTTCAAAGAACCCTGATTTTGGAAAGGAAGCAAATAGCCTTTTAGCTGTAAAGGTAGCCAGAGTGACTTCTCTATAACTAAACCCCAAATATATCAGATAATTGGTAAGACCTCATCCACTTTGAAGACAGAAAGGTGTTAGGAGGACAAAATGGAGATCTGTAAAATCATGGGTTGTGGCATAGAGACAGCCAGTGGGCATCTATTGATTCCTCTGTCTTCCCTGGCAAGAAAGAAATGTGCATCATGTGAAACCAGTGAGGGATCTGATGAGGAAATCCCTGGCTCAGGATGCTGTGGGTGCTATAAGGTCATGGGAGCCCCAGGGGAGCCTGGGGACAGTCAGAGAGAAGCATACTGTGAGGGTTACTATACAAATTGAAATTATGTCTGTTTCAGGAAGCTGCTGGACCACAGATGTTTTTGAGGGTGTTTGCTAAGTTTTTGTGTGCTTATCCTTCTCTCATGTCCATCCCAACACCTCAGATTTTTCATTCAGTGGAGAAGGGGAGCAGGATTTTTCTCTGAATTGTGTGTTACATTTGATCAAAATAACCTGAAGCTTAGTGATAGACTTGTCAAATTGTCCCAGTCAAAACCACCCCAAACAATCACAGACCAACAGAAAACCAACCCCAAAGCAAACAAAAGACCTTGAAAAAAACCTGAGTTATGCCAAAATGCTTCTCTGTGACACTGCAGTCACAGAATACTTCAATTTCCCATTACAAAACAATTTTCATTCTTGTCTAGAAATCTGCCTGCACAATGTGGGGGAGTAGTACAGAAATTATTCAGCTCACAGAATCACAACTGTCTGTGGAGAAGCATGCACCTCTAAAGCCGTGTAAATCTTTGGGTCACTAAAGCCTTTTTAAAGACCTCTGCTTCCCCTGCACTGGCAGAGGCACCTGAATTCTTTGGTTCAAAGCCAGTTCAGACACGTGCAGAAAGCACTCCATGGAACAGCACAGAAATTAAATGCTATCTGAGTGACCTCACTGGGAAAATACATGCCCAAATCTGGCAGCAGACTAAGGCTATATGGTGCAGTTATCCAGAAGAACATGGTGGGAAAACAGAAATGTCCCCAGCTGAACAAAAGAAACTGATGGGGATTTTGTGACTACAGAAGGAGCAGCATGCCACTGAAGGAGCTGCCACCAGCAGTTTCAGTGGTTTCCTTTTGGTTTCATCCTACATTCCAAGCAAGTGTCCAGCTCACCATGAAGAACCAGGTTGAAGAGGGTGAGCAATGCAAAACAAATGCACCCAAAAATGACACAGGAAAACTACAGTCTGGTTCAAAGCAAGGAAAACAGTTGCAAAGAATCATTTGTTTATTTAAAGCTCAGAATTTTAGGGCAGCAAGTAAGGAAACAAACAAGCAAGAGAGCCACTGATAACTCATTTTTCTGCTGCTAGTTCAGGGACATCCAGAACTCCAGGGAAAACAAAGCATTTGGGCTCTGCTAATAGTTTCAGTGATGAGCACAGTCCCAAGAAAATGATTCTCATGGAAACTGAAACTTTCAGCAGGGTGGTAGTTCAAATAACTGTCTTCCCCATGATGACTCCACATCTCTCAGGAGTGAAATCAAGTCTCTAAATTTGTTTCCTCTTTTGCAGTTCAGCAGTAATGGATCACTGGAAAGACAATATTAAGAAAAAGGAGGCTAATTCCCTGTTTTGTTTTTTTCTTTTTTCTTTTTCCTTTTTCTTTCTTTTTCCCCACCTGGTTCATTCCTGTCTGGTCAGTTTGTTTATTTTCCTGTTGTGTTTGAAGAATGGGAGATTCTCGTGACAGCAATAGTCCCTAACAGTTGCAGAGGTGCAGCCCAGTACTAGCAACACTTTGCAAAATGCAGTTCTAAACATTTTCTGCTGCTGTAAGCAGCATAAAATACAAATCACAGCATCAGAAGAGGCAGAGTGCAGATCCAGAGCAGAGACACTGCCACAGCAGAATAAACATGCCTTGTAGGTTGGTGGCATGATGCCTGGTCCTTTTGGATCATCAATGCCTACTTTCATTACTTGCTGCCAGAAGAAGGTGGAGCCCATCATCCTGCCAAGTGTATAAAACTAGATCACCATATGCACTGGCATGACTGTGCCTGGTGAATATCTTCATGTTACTGGTAGCCACACAACTTCTGTAATTGTAGAGCTGAGCCTTGTCTGGTGTCCTGTTTGGTGCACTGGGAAATATGTGTTGTTCCAGATTATGGGAAACTGGGAGGAGGAGCTCCCAATGGGGCTTCATTGGGAAATGGGAAAGAGGAGCTCTTGGAGCTCCTCTCCTACCTTCCTCCCAGCAGAACCAGAGTCTGTACCTGTCCATTTCTGAGATCCATTTTTCTCTGCAGATACACTATCAAGACATACACATAAGCTCTTACTGGCTATGCTCCCTTATGTATTAGACCCCCTCTGCCCCAGTCCCCTGAAACCCATGGCCACAAGGTTAAGCTTTGTTTCATTTAAAACATGAGACAGGGACAATTTCCCTGTGCCTGCATACCTGAATCCAGCTTCTTAAACTTCAGGGAACTGCACTCTGTGCTCCTATATAGCACTTAAGAAAGTGTCACCCTTTTTCACTTACTGTCTCCTTGTGTAGGAGGCTTATTACCTAAATCATAGATTCATTATTTCAAATCTCCTAAGTGCTTAGGATCTTGATGGCTCATTTTACTTGACCTTCTCCATACCTGAACAAAGCAAACTGTGTGCTGGGAAGTTCCAGGTGGGAGGCAGGGACTGTAGGAGTACAAGATGCTGCTGCAACACTTCCCATGTATCTTCCACATACCCACATAACTTATGACAAAGCTGTGGCTATCTCCATCACTCCAAGCAACAAGCAGATGGGTTATCTAGGAATGAACAACAGGAGTTCCCAATTGCACAGGTGGAGCAAATAAGTGCCCGAAGGAAGCAGAGAAAACCCACCTAATAGATTAGGGCTGGTTTTAGCTCACGCTTGCTCTTTCCACAGCTCCATGCATGACAGGAAGCAAAGGAGAGAGTGGAGACAAGGTGAAAAGTTAATCATCAGGTAGCCCCTCTCCCCCTCTCTAGCAAAACTGGTTTAAACTGGAGATTGCTGTCACAAGGGTTGATTGCCATTAAACAGACAGCTTGCCACAGCATGCAAGAAATGTCTTGACATGTTGGTTTTGGACACAACAGAATTAATGCACAGAAGCAGACTCTGGTGAGGGATTAAGTAGCAGAGGCTGGAAGTTAAGGAAATGCTTTGTTTTTTATGTACTGAGCAGGCTCCTGCCAAGGGGAAGGCAGAATCATCTGTAGAGAGCTGAACACTGAGGATGAAGAAAGAAAACACCCTCAGGCCAGAAATACAGTGGCTTTCATGGCAGCCTTGTATTGCTTTTCTGCAGTAGTGAGTGTCAGAGAAGTTATTTGCTTCCAGAAATCTGGGGTGGTTTGAAAGAGATTAAGAGATACAGGTCACTCTAGTAACTTCAGTGCTCCCAGTAAAGGAGTAAACCCTTTGTAGCTGATTTTGCCACTTGCAAGCAGAACAAGAGTTCTTGATGGGATGGGGAAAATACTGGTAAAATTCATTGTATCCATTTCATCTAACACTTAGGTTACCCCTGCATGGTGTCAAAGGATGGGTTTCTCCTGTCATGACCTGCTAAATCAAACACGGTAGCTTTGCTCCCACAGGCACATTGCCTGCAATTCAGGATTCAAGTAAGAAAACTCTAATATAGTTATCCTGCAGGATTAACTCTTGCTCAAAGTGTCAGAATATAAACATTTCATGATTGTCCCAAGTCCTCTGCCAGTGTCATAACTGAAACTATACCAGAAAAAGCTGTCCCATAGGAGAAAGAATTCTCTCTGGTGAAGGCAACAATCTGCTAAGGTGTTACAGCAAGAACTTCAGCTGCCCTTCAAGCTTATAGATGATTGCAGTTCCCTGGTCACTGAATGCAACCACCACCATGAACATAGACATCAACCACTTAATTAAAATAGCCACGTATCTCAAACAACGAATAAAAGGATGGCAATGGCTTCCAGACCAACACCTGTTAGTGAAAAATTATGAACATGTGAAGAAATTTCCTTTTGAAAAACTTCCTCATTACCATTTTTGAAAGGGGGCACAATGGAAAAGTATCTCATGGAGGTGTTGAACAAAGTTATTTTAGGAAAAAAACCATGATTCATCTGATATCCTGTGGGGAAATTCCCCCTTTGATGGAGCAGACATCCCATCTTTTCACTGAATGCTACTGCATGACTGGAAGCAATGTTTCAGGACTGGTACAACCTTTTTGCATTTTTGACTGAGTCCTTGAAGTACAAAAATGTTTAGTTGATTTATCAGAAGTAGTTGAGTTATTAAAACTAGTCAGTATGGATTCACCAAGAGGAAGTCATGTCTTGATAGCCTTCTACAATGTCATCACTGGATGAGGGGAAGGCAGTGGATGTTGTCTACCCTGACTTCAACAAGGTTTTCGACACTATCTCCCACAGCATCCTCATAGTCAAGCTTAGGATTGTACAGAGCACATTGTTAGTATAACTCATTAAATAGTCAGATTTATTCATTATTCTGGATAATCCTTAATACCAGTCATAAATGACAGACAGCTGAACTTCATTACCTAGGGTCTACTACAGCTTACCATGTGAATACCTTGGTAGCACTGATTTTGTTCAAATATAACCTGAGCTAGACAGATTCAGTTTCTTCAACCAGCAAATCTTTTTCCTCCTCAAAATAAGATGGAATTTTCTAGATTATGTTGCATAGAACGAACTCTAAAACGTGTTCTCTAGAAAACCAGAAAAATTCTAAAAGAAGCTCCTTTTATTGCCTATTTTTTCTATATTTTTCTGAAAAAAAAATTTTGGTTTAAGAATGTTATGTGGACTTCAATCTAGGATTTCATTCATAAAAAACAAAAGGTTTCTTTAGACTGAACAGACTATTTGCAGAAAACCAGTTCATTAACTCTCCCTACTTTCGTGTTGCTATTAATTGGCCTTTGTTTAAATCCATGCTGTTCAATGTACATCCTTTCACTGTTTGCTGCTTATAAGGAGAAAGACAGGATTTGGTTGGTATGGGCTTAATTTAATCACATTTCCGCAGATCCAGAGAAAAGTGTGTGTCTTTTTTATCCTCATGCCCCTCTCCTTAAATATCTCTTCACGCTGCCAAATGGGACACTGTGAGGCTTGAAGAAACATCTCAGATTTCATCAAGAAGTTTAATATACAGAGAAACACCTATACAAGGCTGACCTTGACCCACAAAGCAGGTGCTGATTGTAATACTATGACAATCATTAAGGAATTTCTAACTGTTGTGTCAAGATATAAAAAATAATTCACAAAGATTTTAGTCAAGGCATCCAAGCTGAAGATGAGATTCCTTATGCTGGTTACCCCCTGAGTGCTTGGTGAGGATCTCTGTGAGTTATTTTTCACTTGGTGAGAATTTAGATCAGAATCACGAAAACTGTAATTTCAGCAGAATATGTTTTTCCTGCACATAAGACAGACATCTCCAAGAAACTTAAACTTCCCCAGGACACAGCATACTAGGCAGGAAGAAGAACCTAGCAGAAATGGGATTTTCTGCAACACAAAGGGAATAAAATGGTCTGTCTGGTCAGCACAGAGCAATGTCCAGGACCTGTAGGGATGACAGTGGTGCTAATTCTGGTACTTGAAACATATCCAGCTCTCTGGTTGTTATTTTCAGCATAATGCTAGAAAAGACCCAAATGAAGGAATTAATACATAGAGCTGGGTTTTGTGTCTTAGTCCTTACAGCCTGGCTGGATAAGCCTATTATTTTAGCGTCTCAGTGCCCCACATCAGAATGTTTTTACTGAGGCTTCCCCCCTCTGCTTGTGAGGGTGGCAGCTTGCCTGCTGACACTGAGGCTTCAGCACTGACCCTGGTGGCACCATGCCGGATCTCCGGGTGTCTCCAGGGCTGTGCTCACTGCATGGCAGCACAGGGCTCCTCTGCTGCTGGAAAGCACTTCTTGTCATTTGTGAGATAAAGTTATTAGCTCAAAACCCTTTCTTTGAGCTTTTGTCTAATGTTGTCTGTGAGCTAAGGATAATCACATTGTCTGATGCTTGGGGTTCTCCTCACACAAGCTGCAGGTGCTGGTGTGTTTGAGTCCTAACTTCTGAATTCAGGAAGGGAAAGAGTGCCTTGTTTTATGGAAAAAAAGAACGGGGTAGAAATTTCCCTCAAGCACAGGGAAATGTAATCAAGAGTCTGAGACTTGCCACCTTCCAGACACCAGTGCTCTTTCAAAACAGTGATGTTAACGAGACAATACACCAGAAGACAAAGCACTGCTCTGGCCAAATCTCCCTTTCTTTCTGGAGAGGCTGTAAGGGGCTGGTGTATTGTAAGGGGCTTTTTGACCAGCTTTGAAGATCTCATGCATTTGCACCTTGTGGAGACCAGCATGGGTCTGAGAGGGCACTAGTGTTCCTCTTTGGTTAGGGACAACTCCCTGCCAAGTCCTGGAGCTCTATGGGGCTGCTTGAAATGCCACCCCTGCCTCCTCCCAGACTCACCACAGGAGTTACATTACTCCAACAGGAGACCAAAAAGAGACCTTGCTCCAAAAGGAGACCACAGACAGAGACCAGAGACCATAAATGATGAGTGTAGTTGTGACTGAGCAGGTGGATCTATGTGCCTGGCAAAAAAGCATGCTCAGTGTGTAATCTAGGTATGTTAAAAATCCTACCCAGCCTCAGCCTTGGCACCTTGCCTGCACAGCACATAAAAGAACTGGCTTCATCTCCAAGCAGCTTACTTCTGGAAAGCTTATTTAGTCTGACAGGTGTAGGATCACATGCCTCAACACTGAACCTTTAGCAGTATGGGGGAGGTATTGCTGCTATGTCATTCCTCTGGGTCAGGCATCCCAACACGCCTTTTCTCTGACAACAGGAACAGTTGGGACATTACAGTATGGACTGTATAACAAATCCATCTGCCAGCTTTCTCCTGGCACCATCAAAGGCAGAGACCACCCTCCTCTCAGCAACATGAACAGGCCCCACAGCAGCTTCCCACCAGTGTGTGGCCTTAAGACAGGGGGAATGGGTAAGCACACAGAGCCTGCGGCACGTGCCTGCTCAGCTCTCCAGGGATGGGTTAGCTTTGATGCTTGGCTCCAGAATCCAGATACATTTACATTTCTGCCATGCTGTTGAAGGTTCCAGCCTCCCTTCAGAAATCTGCCTGAATTTCTCTGTGACCTGCACCCCTGCTGTGAGGAGTAGCTGGGATTTCACAACTTCAGGGGTACCTCAGCAACCCCATGATTGCTGCATGGCTTGTGCAGGTTTGTCTGCACAGATGCAGGAGGTGGAGGATGGGGATTGAAGCAATGAGGGTTGTACAGTTTGGATTCATTTCACACTTAGGTGGCACACCTGACAGGTTTGTACAACTGTGGTCTACATGAATGTCTTATTAAACATCAATCAGTGTGCAAAAAACACCAAACATGCAGATACCAGAAGAGGCTTCAGGGATGTGTGCAGATTATGGCCTCTTTCTGCCCATCTCTTTGAGTCAGAGCAACACAAACTCTTCTCTCAGATCCCATTAAGATGTATCATGGGTACTTATTAACTGCTCCTGTGCAACTCCTGTGTTTGGCTGGGCCTTCTGCAGCCCTCTGCACTAAGAGGGTCTTATTCTATAACCACATTTTTAAACAGCTTATCTCCTCCTTCCATGGGCATTTCTGTCACTTTTGCTCTTCTGTTAGCTTGAAAATGCATCTCTGCAGCAATTCCTTCCAGAAAGCTAAAGGGGGGGAGCGGATGCACCAGCAGATGGGTCCCCTCCCAAAAGTCAAGTTCTTTTTATCTCTTACCATCACACCACCTTGACACACAGGACACAATACTTTGCATAACTCAGTGAAGGTCAGGTCCTTCTCTGTGGCTGCCCCAGGAGGTTTATTACTTTTCCTTCAGGCTTTAACTTATTAAGACAGGTACTTGATTCACCTTGAGGGATTTTGGCAACACAAAGTCAGTGAATAGTCATCATCTGCAGCTTCACCTGTTGCTCTGCACATGCCTGTAGGAGTTCCTGGTGATGGAAGTGTTTTTATTCATGTCTGCATGAAATGTGTATTTCTCTGGTAATTCATCTTCTGGATTAAGGCACAAAATACTGCTTTTGGGCAGGCTGTGCTATTTTATATGGCTTGTAAATTCTGATCACTTGCAGGAGGCTGTAGAAGAAGTGACAGTTTCATCTGAGCTGGCTGCACCATGATGCCATAGCACAGCAGAGCAGCAGCTTTGAGGAGCCTACCCCACTGCCTCTCTCTGCAGTCCCTCTGTGTCACAACAAACATCCAGAAGGGAGATATCTGACCTTTTAACTGGAAAGGCCTGAAAAAACAGTCTCAGAAGGCAAAAGATGTTGAATGAAGTTGGCCAAGAGGGACTGAAAGCACCATATAAATTCAAGGATTGGCTCTCATACCCTAGCATAAGGTCAGTGAATTCAACACGGTCTTTGCTCTACACTTGTGCTAAACTGAATCAAATACCATTGTCTGTGCTCCCTGCATTTAACAGCATGGTGATAAATTTGTGGAGCAAAAAGCTATCTTGCTCTATAAACTACATTTAATGGTATCTGCCCTTGGGGACCAAGTTCCTCCAGAGCCTCTGAGACAAAGCTGGCTTTGCCTTAAGAGAGCTGACTCTGACAGCTTAGGGAACAGGAATATGTAACTTCTGGGCATGCTACTCGCAAACCTTCTCAGAGATACTCTTACATTGATGGACTGCTCATATTGTGCCTTTTCTCAGCTAGCTGAAAAGGAAAAAGGAGAGAGAAAAGAGGTAGAACAACAGATCCTCACCTACCTGGTGGGGGACATGTGCCAGAGTTAGGGGTGAATAAAAACTCCTATTTTCACCTGTTTCAAACTAAGCTAAAACCAGCTTTGCTCAGAAACAGCCAGTGTTTTTCATCTCTTTATGTCTTCAGTAAAACCACTGTCTCTCCACTGAACTACTTACATTTTCCACACAAAGCTAATTACAGTTTGATGGCTGTGCTGCCACCTGAAAAACTGGATCACTGCAGAGACCAAATGGGTCACAACTACAGTTAGGCATGATGCTGCATGCAACAGACTCCTGTGTCTTTGCAGGGACCTTAAGGAGGTTACATAAAAGAAACAACCATGGTCTCCTAAGGAAAGATACACCCAATGCCTTTCCAGGGATAACAGGAGATCCTTGGAAGAGCACTGGGAATTTCTATCCAGGTATAGAAGAGAGGATGAAAAACCTCATTCCTCTGTGATACGTAATTCACGTATCCTTTACTGCAAAGAAACCCAAGGGAGTTTTTTCACAGAGTTCCACTAACTTGGTGGAGTGCTTGTCCTGCATAGGCAGGAGCTGCTGATCTCTGTATGAAAGCCAGTTCCTACAGCTCAGGTCAGCATTCACACTTGGCTGCAAGTCCCCACACAGGATGGGACCAAATACTTCAAATAAGAAAACGACTGAGAGGATTCAGTAAGGTCAGGATAGAAAGATATTTTATTTTTTCCTCACAGAGAGTCTGTCAAAACAGGCTTGGGGTCCTGCCAGTGTGTACATGGTTAAAATACTAACTTTTTGTAAGCTCATTTAAAAAGGGAAAATACCTCTATCCTCAACCACTCCAGCCACTCACTGCTGTTTCCTTGGTGGCCTCTTTGGATCTCGAAATCCATGTCAGAGACAGCGCTACCCATGTTATCAGGATTGGGTGTCCAACTGCTCTGTTGCCAGAAACAGGAAACATTATTTAGTCTGCAATCCTCCTGTGGATACAGTCTCTCTGTTCTGTATGTGCACAAAATCTAACACAAAGAGGTACTGGTTCTTGCCTGGGGTCATTATATTATGACAGGAACAGTCTTGCAGCCAGACTGTCAACAAGAGTCCTCTGCAAACTAAATAGATTAGCAAATCCTGAGCCCACACGGATCTAAACTTGGCATTTTGTGAATTTTTGTAGATCAGATCTTTAGACAGGCATCTTGCAGAGATGCAGCACTGTGTTCCTCCAGGAAAAAGTAACCAGAATGTACCAGAGTTGTTCTTCCTGTCTTATTTCAGCATGTGAGTACAAGCACAGTGGAAGCTCAAGGAAGAAGAGGACATAGTGTTTTTCATTAAACCCTAAGTGTATTCAGCAGTTCAAATAGATGGACACTGATAAAATCAGGATATTTTCTAACTGTCAGGGGAAAAATAAAGGAGAACTAATTTTCCACTAAGACCTGCTCAAACTCTATAACTTTTTGTATAGGATTCAAGTGTTAAACCATAATACTGTTGAAAGACACTAATTTGTCACCCTATCAAGCTCTAAGCAATAGTATAACTGTTAAGGAGAACAGCAGTACTTCAAGTACAGTATCACTGTGATTTTCAGTGGGCTTTGCCCATTGTCTTTAATATGAACAGAATGAGGTCACTGTTTGCACATCTGCAGTGCATGCTCCTTCAGTGCACCAGAATAAACTTTACAGGCTACATCACTGATCTGGCAAGCATCTGCCTCCTATACCACTGAAATCATCTACTTTTAATAAGGGTCAGCTTGCTTGCAAAATCAGCCCTCTATGCACCCCCTAGAAATAATACATTTTCCCTGTCTGTAGACTAGTCACAGCAAGTAAAATGTTAACCACAAAGAAAAGAGGGCAGAGTGCTGAGTTTTGCTTCACAGAGCACACAGGCTGCCACTAAAATGAGATCATGGCAAGGGTTCTAGTAGTGATGCTACTGACTTGCAAGCTTCTGTCCCTGCAATGTTGGGAGTTTCCTAGGTGTCCCTCCACTCAAGCAAGGACCAATTTACAGAAGTGCTCCAGCATGTAGACAGTTCACAATGAGTTCACTGCCAAGCAGGATGCTCTATGAGGTGATTGATGCAGCATGAAGCTGAGACTCGATTGATCAGTTCAAGCCTCTCTATCTGTGCTCTCCACAGTCCCCTGAAAATCAAATGTACAAAACTTCCTGTTGCCAGGAGGGAATGGTGAGGAGCAGACACACGTCTCATCAGGCAGCCTACAGCAGCTTACAAGATGGAATCCAAGGAGCATGTATGGGCACAAGGTGTGCTCGTAATAATCACTAATATCACAAGCTCTTCCATAGTATTTATGGCTGAAGTAGCAAAATTGCTGGATTCCTCTAGAGAAAAAAGTGTTTCACCTGCAGGTGTCCACCTTTTCTCAGTCTGGGCTTGGTAGAAAGAACATGACCTGGCCCCTTGACACCCTCCAAAAAACCCACATACAAATCTTCTTTCATCTAGCTTTTGCTAGTGAAAACAAAACCTAAACCATCACATTCCCCTGACTAGTGTTACATAGGGCAAAACACACTTTTTAATTTAGCTAGTACTGAACATCACCTGAAAACAGACCCTGGAGAGAGTTTTGAGTTTACTTTTGCTGGGTGGTATAAGAGATCTAAGCACCACAATATCTAGGAGCTCCTTCTGGACATAACTCTACACAAAAGCTGACTTTTGCTTCTGCTCTGAGAAAACAAAGTGACTTAAATAAACCTCTTTCTGCTATCACACTCAAGACCACCACTGGCAGTGCACTTCCGTGGAAAGAAGAAAAAAAAATAGAAATGACAGAATAGAAAATACACATCATAGAAGGAAGGTTTTTCAACCAAATATTAGGAGACCACTGGTCTTACACCAGATACCTTTAGGCCCAAGATCTGCTCTATGCTGTACTGTGGTATGCATCAGCTCAGCATTACTACTGAAAATAGGAAGGCCTTTCCCAGAACATTTATTTGGGTCTAAGCATTCCTACATAACCACACATCCCATGGTCCCTTATATAACCTCTTCCTCCATAATATGTTAAACATGGTTTTCATAGTCCTTGCTTGCAAAACAAAGGTAATTATTTAACACAACTCTATAAAGCACATACACAGTCAATCATTTTATTGTAATAACTATGCAGAAGAATTTTGGGCAGCTGGAACACAACAGGATCTTGGTTGCCACTGACAGAGTATACAGTTTTCTCCTCATAATCTACCCCTCCTTTTCAGGAGCTTCTACTTCACTGGCAGAAAGCCAGGGGAGAATCCAGAGCAATGCAACAGAATGCTTTTTGTTATTGCTGACTCCTTTGCCTCAGTCTTCCATACATAAATTACAGGAGATTACCCTGGCACAGTGGCTGGCTGCAGCAGCTGGAGCCCTGATCACTCCTCTGGAGCAGGAGTATACCCCATAGCACAGCTGCTCATTTAGCTCTAGACATTACTTTGCCAGGTTGTGACATTGAAGGGAAAGCATCCGAGGGGTTCCTGCTTTTTTGCACAAGCTACCAATACCTTTGCAAGTTGCACAAAGTGAGAAGAGCCGCTGGGAACCATGCTGAACTCTTTTCATCATGGATGGAGGGAAATAAATGTCAAGGTATCAAGAGTGCAGAGAATTTGATCTCCAAAGGCAAATCAGTGTGAGCATTTGAGCTGCTAAAATAGGAAAACTTAAATTCTGATTCCTGGCACCGTGAATCTTTTCTGGTCTGCCTTTGGAAGTGCACAACACAGTGCTGTTCTTTGCAGATAAGATTGTGTTTCATCCCTAACATATATAATACATGCATAAAAGCAACAAGCATACTTTCTTCTGTGTCCCTTCCCACATTATTATTCTTTAGGAGCTAATGTAGCTAACTAGGTTGGAGCATAAAATGATGATCTGTAGAGTCTGCTTCCTGCTGTTCGTTTAGCACTTCTACTATTTTTAGCACTCTTCTGAGAACTGGAAATATGTTTTGATAAAGATACCATCTTCTAGGCAGGGACACAAATACTGAATCAGTCTATTCATATTAATGTCACAAGAATCATCAAGTCCAAGCCAGCACAGGGTAAAGGTCTCTGCAATGCATATTTTCTTTTACCAACAATTTACTCTGTTTGTGTGAGGCAATCAAGAGACTGGGCTAGACTCTGAGGCTGTGTGCATCCACACTTTAATCCTATTGCCAGGGTTTATGCCTAAGGTTTTTACTGGAAGATGGCTGTTTGTTCTCCTGTAGCTAGCTATGGTCAGAGCTGGGTAGTCTATAGATCATGCAGCTCACATTCCTCCTGGAAGACATTTTGTGAGCAGCAATTTCCAGCAGCAGTCTCAAAGACTGATTCAACATTTCCATAGGCAAAAATACTGGTCATGCTTTGCTCAACATACTAGATGCCCATTTTTTGTGAAATCTTTTACATTCAACATCCTGCAAGGTTTGGAAACCGTAAGATGCAAGATATAAAATAAAATTCAAAACCAAAACATTTTGTCCTGGTTTGGGCCAGGACAGAACTAATTTTCTGTCTTGTAATTCTGCTTTCCCTTAAGTCTCTTACAAGTAGCTGCACTACAGTTAAGGTTACAGAATGGTATGAAGAGCCAGGGCCACTGCTTGGTTCTGCAAAGTATCTTACACTGTGGAAAGAGAGAGCTAGCAAAGGGGTCACACCTGCAACCCTCCTTTAGGGAGGAGCACACAAGACAGATGACCAGAATTGACCAGAGTATTCCATCCCATACACACCATACTCAGTATAAATTTGAGGGATCACAAGCTCAAGCCCCTTCTTTCTCCTGCTCCTTCATCCATGGCCGGTATCCTGGGTGGATTCCATTGATTTGTCTGCCTGTGGTCCTGATCTGTTACTTTCTGAACCTCTGTGTTCCTGCCTCCAGCTCCTGACTGCTGCTGATGCCAGAAGCCCAGACTGGACTTTCCCAGGATCTGCCTTGCAGCCCTGGTGGTGATGTGAGCATTACCTGGGGGGAAGGGGAGTACTCCCCACCTGGAGTATTGTGTCCAGTTCTGGAGCCCCTGTCACAAAAAACACACGGATGTGCTGGAGTGTGTCCAGAGAAGGGCCACGAGGATGATCAGAGGGCTGGAGCACCTCTCCTGTGAAGACAGTCTGGAGAGGAGAAGGCTCCAAGGAGACCTTATTGTAGCCTTCCAGTATCAGAAGGGGAGAGACTTTTTAGGGTGTCAGCTAATGATAGGACATGGGAGAATGGATTCAAATTAGAGGTGGGTTGATTGGAAGTTAGGAAGAAGTTCTTCCCCATGAGGGTGGTGAGACACTGGCACAGGTTGCCCAGAGAGGTGGTGGAAGTCCCATCCCTGGAAGTTTTTAAGGCCAGGCTGGACAGGGCTCTGAGCAACCTGATCTGGTGGGAGGTGTCCTTGCCCACAGCAGGGGGGTTGGAACTGGCTGATCTTAAAGGTTCCTTCCAACCCTGAAAATTCAATGATTCTGTGATTCTATTTAATCACTTTCCTATTAAGTCATTACTGTTTCATTAAAGCTGTGTAGTTTAGTTTCCAACCCATAAATCTCTCTCTATTCTTTCTCCTTTCTCTAACAAGGAGGGGGATTAATAGCAAGCACCTGTCAGTTATTTAGTTTCCGGCCCAGTGTTGAATTGTGACATGTTCCACATAGACAAAA
Organism: Florisuga fusca; assembly: GCA_038090715.1. Classification (NCBI taxonomy): domain Eukaryota; kingdom Metazoa; phylum Chordata; class Aves; order Apodiformes; family Trochilidae; genus Florisuga; species Florisuga fusca. The sequence goes on from JAAWXA010000006.1 coordinate 24,852,552, forward strand.
AAGACTGGCAAATGCACTTGTATTAAAAACCATCTATTTTACGGCTTCCATCTCAAAACATTTTTTTCCCTGAATTTATCCCCCTTCTAGTCTTCAGGCAACCCCCTACCCTCACTAAACTTACAAACAGGAGAAAACCTTCCATTGTCCTTGAAGAAGAGCATGTAAGAACTGTAAATGAAAAAAATGATGGACGTATGGCAGATTTCACAGCACCTGTCAACTTTCCCAGTGTCCCACACTGTAATTCCTTTATGTGCACTGAAATTAGTTTTTGGTATTTGCCTGAGTAATATAGTTTGAAGCAATGGCTCATATGGATCAAGGGTTGGACTTGATGACCTCTGAGGTCCCTTCCAACCCAGCTGATTCTATGATTCTATGATCCTATATGTGGACATGAAGTTCCCTACTTCTTTTTCCCTTTACTTGAATAGGATCTTACCCATTTTTTTTCCAGTGGTATCAGCTGGCCAATAAACTTTGCTTCTGTTGCTTCTGACATGTGGATGCATGAGTATGTATTCCTGAATACATAAACGGAAGCTGCCAGAAATGTCCTGTTGCTAAACTGCATTGACTGTCCACCTGTAACACACTGAAATATCATCTTATTTTTCCTTTTTCATATGAGCAGAATTGCTCCCTGATAATCTACTTAAACGATGAGAGAAATTACTAGCAGCTTGCAACATAGAATCCTTTTGGTTGGTAAAGACCTTTAAAATCATCAAGTCCAACTGGTAACAAGCACTGCCAAGTCTACCACTAAACTATGTCCCTCAGTACCACATCTTTTAGCACTACAGTCTTTTAGATACCTTCAGGGATGGTGACTCAACTGCAAGTCAACTGTGCTACTTCTGAGCACACATTTTTTTTTTTTGAGAGCATCAAACTGGAACCAAACACAGCCAAGGACAGAACCCCTTTTTGCAAATGGGCCAGTGCTCACAGTGCTCTAAGTAATAATAAAAAAGGGATCTCTCAAAAAATCAAGGCTTTAGCTTTTCTGATCACATATTTTGAGCATGGCCTTGGTTTGGCTGAAGACACTATGCGTTAGTATTTCCTGGGGATATGAAATACTCTCTGGCAGTCCTTATGGCCCACTGGATGGCACTAGTATCCAAAATATCACTGCCAACCCAGCATTGGTTTGACCAAAAGAAAATCTGTGGCTCTTAAAAAACCACTCTAAACAACAGCCCCTTGGCAGCCTGCAATGCTACTTCCATCTCTGACCAACTGCACAGGTCAGAGGAGAAGTGATCTAAACCACCACAAAATATATCACTTCATTGTTTACCATAGATGCACACTAGGAATTTGGGCTATACCAAATTTCCTGGGACTTGTGGACGTAATGCTGTACTTGTAAAGTCATTGAAGGCATGTATTAATTCTGTTGTCTGTTGAATGGATGCAGGTACCTATGCATGGGGTTAGAGAGCAAGGAATAAATAAAAGTAGTAGGTCATTTCCCTCCTTTGATCCATGCATTAGAAATGGTCCTCCTGCTCCATTAGTACTTGCATCAAACCTTGTGTAAGCAAAGATGACACTGGAACATGGGGGAAATTACTCTGGACTTAGCTGAGAGAGCAACAGTGTTTATGAACGTGCTCATAGCAAACCTTCTCACTAGCATTTGAAGAATTAGGCTTTACATTTCCAGCATCAGAAAAGGTGTTGTCTGACTTAGCTTTGTCCTTAACTGAGGAGTAAAATGGGAAATGTGGATTCCCCCCACTCTGAAACACTGGAGATTGCACTTGCAACACTTGGAGTTGCTAAAACTGGGACATCTCTTTTCAGCGATCAACACAGCACCTCTAGGTGGCTCGTGGAAATGGTTTCAGATATGGAGCCTGAGGAGAAGTCGTGGCTGACTGGCAAGCTCTCTTCAGTACAACAGCAGATCAGGGCTTCTGGCAAGTGCTTATATCTCTGGCAGAAATCCATTCTTTCCAGTGAAACTGCAGCCATGACAGTAACAAGGCACCCGGCACCCTTTTGTACCCACTCAACAAGAGCCATCCTTCGCTTCATCTGACAAATAGGAAAAGCTGCCTTACAGTTGATATTCTCAGGAGAGATGCTAAGGCCCAGTGACTGGCATATTTCAAAGCATGTAACCTGTCTTTCAGCAACTACTTTGCTTGTAAAGAGGCAAAACTGGGGGTAGAAAAAGGAAGGAAGGAAGGGTGAAAGAAAAGATGGCAAGTAACAGTTGAGACAGACAAAAGGTCTCTGTTTCTGAGTGCAAATGAAGCACAGCTGGTTTACAGCTGCACTATATTCCCCTAGAAGGTAGGGGCACTGCGGAAATGCAGTAATGCTTTCGTTACCATCAGGATGGTACCACACACTGGAAGGACTGAATGGCCTTTTTCTCTAATGCCCATAAAAATGATAATAAAAAGAACATTAGCTCCCCACAGTCTTGTGTGTCCTGAGACAGGCTGTTACGAGGAAGATGTCAGGCAGACTGCTGCCTTGCTTCCAAGGGATGCACGGGTTTGGAGCAACACTCCAAAGCCTGAGTCTGAAGGCTGACCAGAAGCATTTCAGATGAGGATTTGGCAGCAAAGATGGTGACATTAAAGACTGCTGCAAAACAAGCTGGAGCTAATGGCAAGCTTCCCCTTGACCTCAGTGGGGCTTGAGCCCAGTTTTCTTGTCATTTTCTTAAGCTCACGACAGCAAAGCCTAACTCTATGTTTCCTCTGCAACGCCTTCCCTTCCCACCGGATGAATATGAGCTTCCTGAAGGCTGCACACTGATTTCATCCTTGCTCCTCTCAGTCCCTCTCTCCTTGGCCTGCACATTCACTTCAATGCCTCTGATTGTCACTTTCTCCTTTCTACAATTATAACCAGAATTTGTAAGGATAAAATGTGGTGATTATGCTTCTAACAACAAGTATCCTGCTGTTTCTCTGCCCTACTTCAGGAAGCTTTTGAACTACTGTGAGCCGCTATGGCCTCCCTAAGATAGGTGTCTAGCTCCTGTGAAAATGGGGCCACAGACATTGGAGGGGCAACAAACCCAAAAGCAAGTTCACTGTGTAAGTATTTTCTTGTCTGAGATAGATGGAAAACAGTATTATTTACTGAACTGAATCAACTCCTGAGACACAAAAATTATCACACCTGCAACAAACTCAAAAGCAAGTTCACTGTGTATTTTCTTGTCTGAGATGGCAGATGAAAAACAGTATTATTTACTGAACCAAATCAACTCCTGAGACGCAAAAATTACCACTCCTGCAACAGAAATGGCAGAGAAGTTTAAACTTTTGCACTGGGATGAAGACAGGAGGCTATTCCCTTGAGCTATTTAGTCTTTACCACTGTTCCTGATGTGATACAGTAGTCTCTCTAATGGGGTTCACATAAGACAAATTCTACCAGGTATATGAAACCTTCAAAAAGTGCAGCCATGAAGCCCAAGAATGTAATTTTTTCCACCAGGAGTACATCATGAACCACTCTGAGTGTGGATGTCAACAGCTCCTTTGTTGCATTCCTCCCAGAAGACTCAAAGCTGGGAAAAGTCAAAAGCACCAGCTTCCTCCTTCTGAAGTTGTGCAAGAGCCTTTGAGGTTCCGCTATTAGCAGCCTCCTTTTGCAAACTGTTTATTCCAAGAACAGTCATTCCTCATGTTAAGGTCAATGAGGGGTTTCCTTAAGGCAGCCAAGCCACTGCCATCTCTGCTGGGAGGTCTGGAGGGAGATGTGGCTCTGGGATCAATGTCACCAGCATGTGCTGGAGGTACAGCACAAACTAACTCAGAGATTTGTAGTGCCAAGGGAAGATAGTGTTTGATTCCAAAGACAAATGGTTGTTTTCTGATAATTTCTGATGGCAGGATAGCCATCTCTTAAGTCCCACTAAGAACTGACACATAAGCTATTAAGTTATGTACTTAAAAGATGAACTGGAAGTTTTTTTTTCTCTTTGCCTTTTACGCTGCTGCTGCTGTGTATGCAGCACATGGTGGCAAAGCTTTGCAGGTAGACTTTATGGTTTCCACCACAAGCAGGCTTAGAGATTTCCATGAAAAAAGGACCTTTTGAACTTAATTGATTGATTCCAGAATAACCAAACCCACTTATTATTAGTTGCTTTTCAAATGAAAATACATAATGACATTTCTTTACTTTCTGTGGCTGACAACTTTTTATTTTGCACAAAGGAAAAGTATGATTGTGGTATTAGGGATAGGCATGTGGAATCAGAAACTACAGGCTGACAAAACAAAGACTTTTTGCAGGATTATCTAACACCTGCTTGCACACAAAACACATTTCTCTATAAATACTGGTAACTGCAAAATTTTTTTTGATATTCAAGGTATTAAAAATGGCAGCAAACCAGCAAAGCTACTGTAAAGAGTACTTTTTCATCTTCTGTATCAAGCCACTGGTTCAGGTTTACAAATAATTTCCAGCAATTAATCAAAAGATATGCTGTGGAACTTTATCTTCTGTTTCCAGATGTTCCCAGTCATACTAACACTTGAATCTGTCATCCTCCTTTTCTCTTTCTAAATTTTGTTGTTTTGGGATCTCTTCTATTTGTGTTGGGTAAAGATACTCATGTGGAGGGATGGTGGATGCACACACCTTCCAACAGTTGTCTGAACTTCATTTTCTACAGAGAGATACCAATACCATGCCCAGAGCAATGAAAGAAAGCATTTCTTCACTTTACAGCTAATAAGCATGTAATGTCTGTAACAATGTTATTTATTAAAACAATTATTACTTCTTTTAATAATCTATTTAAAGGTAAAAATTATCACAATTTTCTATAAAGATTAATGCAATAAATGCTGAACATTTCAGATATCTTTTGCATGGAGACCCTAGTTCTTACTTTCCAAACAATAACCAGTTAAGACCCATGTCCTAGTGCAAATGAAGGAACAAGAACTTCATTTGTCCTAGTGCAAACGAAGGAAGAGACAGCTGCTGTCTCTTGCCAGCAGCTGTATTACTCTGCAGTTCTGTTTCTGCACTGCAGCAGTTGTGCCACACTGGTTAAATGGAGGAAGCAGCTTTCTGCTCCACTGCCTGTGGAGCCTCAACCAAAATGTGGTCCAGCATCTGGGTGTTGTCACCACCTGAGTGCTACAGTGGAATCCAAAGCACTTAACTATATGCCTCTACTGCCACACACTTCAGTTGTGTTGGCATAATAGGACTAATGCACAAGGTATTCTTGAAAATCCTTATCCTAATCTAATCCTAACATCTCTCTGTGCTCAGTCAAGCACACTGCTGGTCCCATCCCTTTTGTGTAAGAATATTTCCATTTCGGTTCAGCTATGAAGATCTGAGAAGCCTGCATTAAGTTTTTCTAAATACTATGTTTCAAAAAAATCAATGCTTCTAAAGTGCAGTTCAAGCATACTGATCTGCAATCATTTTTAAGAAATACTGCAATGTCCTTTGCAGCACATGTACTTACTACTGTCCATGGCATGGCTTTTCAGCATACAAAAGGAGGGTTTTGCTATTTTCTCCCCTTCGCTGTCTAACTGTTTGGACAGCGTATTTAGCCAGTCCATGTGATGATGAGAATATAACAGCAGGTGAGCTAATAGGTGCTTGCTCCTAGTTTCTTGCAGAAGCCTTCTGAAGTGACCTGGTGACCACAGCCTTGGCACCATGAGCTAAAACAATTGATTTCTCTTCTATCATCATTCCAGTCTAATCCTACTTAAAATTAACAATTAAGCAAATTTTATCTTCACTGTGGTCAGGGATTCATGAAAGGCTGGATTCTCTAACCTGCCTTGAACGCAAAAATTAATCAGAAATCAAAAATTAATCAGAAACAAGTAAATTATTGTTTAAATAGCAAAATATTTCATCTGATTAAAAGGAAAGAGGAGCTTTTGCTTTTGGATAAAGTCTTTAATTTTTATTTTTGAAAGGACATGTCAGAGTTTTTGAAATCCTGTGGAGTGAGAGGAATGCTTGCCCTCTTGCTATGTCTAGTCACCAGACCACACATTTTAGTTCAAGAACACACATAAATTATACAGTCCTTTCCCACAGCTGCAGAGAGTAATAAAAGGAGCTGCAAAGAATAATTTATTCTCTTTTCCATAGATTCTTTGATAGGACAAACAGCACTAATTTTTTTCCACCCAATCAGAAAACCTTGTCTGCTACACATTCTTCTTCACATAGACATCTCCCTTCTCTACTTTCAGATGGATCACTTGGCTGTTTGTGCATTCCTAATAGAGATTTTCTTGTGGCAGCTTCTAAAACCCAGCCAGCTGTGGATGGCAGTGACTTAACTGGATCGACACAAAAGAAACAACCCCAAACAGTCAAATTCACTGCATGTTGCATGCTGCATCCTTTTGTGCTCTGCTGTGCCTCAGTCTCCAACATGTACAGCTGAAGTATCTTCTGGACACCAGGTCCCAGCATGAACGTGGGGACAGAGTCCCATTGCTGTGTGCCCTTGTGACAGCTCTGCACCTCTGTGCCCAGCATTTATAATTGGCTAAAACTCTTCAGCACTTGCAGAAATGCTGTGCGGGAGGTGACTAATGGAAATACTAATATTTGTTAATGGGTGGCTAGAAAAGGTTGCTGATGACACAGGTCCTCAGCCAAGACTCAGTCTGTGTTAGCCAAGGTCTTGCACTGTCACAGTGAGGGCTTTCATTGAAGCAGCACCCTACCCTGGCTCTGCACTGGTACACAGCCTGAAGAAAAGGATAAGTTCTGAAAAAGGCTTTTTTAGGTTATCACTTGAGTATTCCCAGGGTAGGTGAGCAGTCAGTCACCTCACATCACAGTGACAGATAGTGCATGAGAACTATAGTTTTTAACCAAGCAGGCTTTCCATTCCCCATGGAGATTTTAAGTGCTGGGTCTCCACTGTCTTCAGCAGAACTAAGAGTTTACAGACCTTTATGCACCTGGATATAAATGCATATACAAAAGGGTGAGTTTCTGTGACCCGATGGTCCCAAAATGCTGTGAAACTCACCTTGCAACACTGTGCATTTACCATCTTAGTGCTATAGATCTGATGCTGCCTGACTCTGAGGAGGGAGGGAAACACTGAGGATGTAAATACTAACTTAAGGTGTTATTTAATACCTCCTCAGCACCTAGGGAGGTGCTCTCTTGAGTGATACGTTGTCAAACAAAGGAGTCTTAGGCATTGACTGGTCAGGTAAGATCCAGGTCTCAGCAGTTCTACTATACCACCTCATCTCTGTTTATCTTGGAGAAACAAAAATACTGCAATTTCTGCTTCTCACCCTGCCCTGCCTCTGCAGTGCCTGGCAAATCCTGCAGACCATGAATGGCACCATATTCCATTGGACTACTCTTAAGGACTGCATGGTGGAAAGTTTTCTCTGTCTTCCATTTCACCATTCTGTATGACAGCGATGCCCAGAGGATGCTCAAAAGACCTGGTTCCTCTGTGCAGAAACAGCAGTCATCCAGTTACCCAAATTTTCTTCTGGAGAGCGCATTGCTCTTTCCCAAAGCCCCATTAAATGCAATGAAACAGTCCCAAGGAGAATTTAGCCTGAAATGTATTCAGGTTTTAGAAAGGCAAGATGCCTTTTCTCTGGGAAATAAGAAAGGAAAAGATTCATTACCACCACCTCCATCTTCCTTCCTGAATGTGAAGGTGTCACCCAGACCTGTCTTGGTGGCAAAGCTGGAAACCATTTCTATGCCTGTTGTCTCAACATTCAAACCAGGCTTTGGTGACAGGAGCTGGGGTGGAATTTCACAGGGAAACAATCACCTGTGCTCCAGTAAGAAAGAGCATATTGTCCCTGCACCACACCAAAAAGGTGCTCATTTTTCTGGGCCAGCTTTGTGCATACATGAAGTTACATGTTCTGCTGTTGGAAACCATTCACTTCCATACCTCTGGTACATCCCTGCAGAGCCCTGTAAAGAGTGTTGTAAGCAATGTGGTACACAACAGCTGTTTTCCAAGTCATAGTGCAAGCGAGATCACACTTTGTCATGCAAAATCAACACTTTGAGAGAGAAAAGTACATTCAGCTGCACTATAAGATGGTAAATGGGAGCAGGGAGCAGAGTGCTGACATATTTCCTTGACAAGGCACTGCTAATTTTTAAAACCAGACTTACTGTCATGATTTATTTTATATGCAAATGAAACAAGTTTTGTGAGAATATTATGAATTACTTTGAAGCAGCAATGGAGCACGTGTGTGCTAGGTACTACTGTGTGAGCTACAGGAACACCACAAAGGCCCAGACAAGTAGACACAATTTAAGACTTTGCAGATAAATCAACTATAAGATTTCCACTTGGAGATGTACAGCAATCTTTATTCGTATGTAGTCTCCATCACTGTTGCAATTCAATTGTGGTATTTTGTCCTGCAAAAGTTATTTTTTTAAGTGGTATTCACCATGAAAGTCATCTTTCGCCAATAGTACCTGCAGGCTATGAGTTTCTGATACTGAACTAAGCTTCTCCTTGCTAGAAGCAGATCACATTATCTGCAGATCTGCTAGCAAAAGTCTAGCATGCCACTGTGGGCTATGCACAGGAGGTATATCAAGCAACATTTATGCTAGCTTGGTTTTGCGACGGCTTGTGATTTTATAGGAAGTTTCACAGCACCCATTTCTCTTAAAACCTTAGCTCTAGAGTTACCTCACTACATGGAAATCTCAGCTTTCATATCAAAAAGTTATGAGTTCTTATGACTGCAGAGGAGAAGTAGAAATTCTTTTCCAACTGTGGAAAAGAATTTTTTAAAAGTATATAAAATACTGTAGTCTTCTCCAATTATCTCTGTTTTATAAATCTCCACTTTATTGTACAGCCAACCTATAATCACATTCTTCCATGCAAACTGGCAAGGATGAACACCCCTCTATACTGCACTGTAGACTCTTTGTGATCTCTTTTGCTTACCCAAGCAGGGGTAATGTTATGACTCCAGGGCTCCAAATAGACACTTTGGTGTGCATCAACCTGCCAAAGGCAGATCATTTCCACTAGATGACAGTTTATTTCCTAAATTGGTAATATCTTTGCCACCGACATGAGCTGATGTCAGTAACACATTGTCATCAGGAAACAAGGCTGGTAAGTTTAAAGCCATAAAATTGCCAAGGAAGTGACTGAATGCAAATTACAACTTAACCCTTGCTCAGATCTTTATGGGTTTCTTTTTCAAATGTCAGTAACCTCTCCACAGATGCTTGCATTGGTTTACAACATCAATGTGTAGGAAACAGAAGTTTTTGCAAAGCTTCCCTCCCCTTCTCAATATCTATAACCATGAACTAATTTAAACAGTATTTGTAATAGTGAGTTCGCATCTAATTCAGCCTAATTTCCTCCTAAATGTGAAACAAGAAAAGATTTAGCTGGGAACTCCTATAGATGGTTGTCAACTAAAGTGTGTCTTGTAGTTGATGCTCTAGAAACCAAGTGGTCCAAACAGACTGGATTACCAGGAAAAACCAAGCAATTGTTGGCATGTAAGCACAAGAACAATGTAACTTATTTACCCTCTATGAAAGGAAAAATGAAAGACAAGAGTTTCAAGCACCGATAAGAGAAAGTGAAGTTTTGAGTGAAAGACTGGGGAAAAACTGAATTTCATTCTTGGCATTTGTATAGACAGACATCAAACATGATAAAGAAATAGTAAGTTTGGATGGGATATAAGGATGAGTTTCCAAATTGCTTTCTTATAGTGCAGAAAACAGATGGGATTCACCCACCAGGAGTTTGTCGTAGACATGTTCGCTACATTTTGAAGTATATTATGAAAATATAATTAATTTCATACAGAAATGGTAATGGGGGGGGGGACACATGACATTAGAGTTGGTATTTTCAAGGGTGCATCTTTTCTATTGTATGGTGACATCTTCTGCAAATCTGGTCAAGATATTTGCATTCTGCACAAAAAAACCCTGGAAGCTAGGTTGGTTGTGGGAAAAGAAAAGAAGCATGACAAACAGATGGAATAATACTAAAAATGTGCAAGTACACACAAGCTGAGGGTGAAACAGGTGCTGTACAAGCTTACCAGGGTTCTTATCAAGGGGAAAGGGAAAACCCTTAAAGACAGCATGGTACAGAACAATGGATTTTTCCACAGTAAAGCATATTTTCATCACTGTATGTTGTTATTTGGAGTTTTCTATGCCACATCAAACCAGACCCTGACTGCCACCCACATACAACAACCTTTGGTATGCTGAGGCCATCAGGCAATACTTGCAGGAGAGCAAGGGATGACTGCATTATCTCTAGTATGGCCAGTTGCCCTGCTGGAGGACAGCATGGGATTGCCACACTGCTTAGTTCAGAGGCAACACCAACGTAACAAGCAAAGAAGAGTATTTAAAAAAAAAAAAAAATCTGACCAAAATAGTTAAATAATGAAACAAACGTAAGTTCAGTCACATCCACAAATAGTTTAACCTCATATAAGGATATGCCTAGCAGAGGCCAAAAGTAAATCTGCATGGATTCATTAAAAAGGGAGAAACTTTAAAAATACTTCTCTAAGCTGTTAGCAACCTAACTTGGCCCAAATGGAGCATTCAGTGGGAATGTCAATTATACTTCTATCCCGTTTACAAGAAAGCCTCTAGAATGAAAAGAAATATAGGAAAAAAATTCTCATTTTCTGACACATCTTATGTAACTTTTGCCAACTCAAAGTCTGCCATAATGATCTTTCCTGCAGTCCTGTGCTAAACAACTGTCATTCAGAGAAGATACACATCCTAATAAAATATGATGCTTGTCATGAGAATGCATCTTTGTTGAGCAGCTAGCTGACTGTCAGCCCTGGTAACCATCAGTGGTGGAAAAAGGCTCTCTTCCTTCTAGAGACATCGTAGGAAACTGGTGCCAGCACTTTGACCTTTTTGGTTTTCCTATTTGAATCTTAGCAGCCTTAAAAAACTCAGAATTTCCCACCACCTGTCCAAGATCACAGCTTGAAAGACAGAAGCAAAAAACTATCCACTCCACTGCTACAGTTTTGAAAATACATACCACAGTTATGTGATTTGTAATGACTTGGACTGAACAGTTCAGTTTAGCTGAAAATATTTCCCTTATGCTTCTCCTCCCTAAAGCCATTCTATACTCACAGCAATAAACGATATTTTCTTCCTAAGGGTTATTATTTGCACAGCAACAGAATCTTTGGATGTCCCTGTGAATTAAAGTAGAAAGGGAGAGAAATCAAGCTATAACCATAGGTGGTGTTGCCACAGAGAAGGAAATTTAATCCATTTATTTCCTAGGTTGTGCTAGACTGTGCAGGGACACTCTTGTTGAGCGTTCCTAGAAATAAGGAAGGTATTCACAGGGTTAATACTGTAGTACATTTTCTGTGTGATGGCCCATCTGCTTCTAAACTGTCTGTCCCTCATTGCAAAGGTATAAACAAACCCTGCAACTATACCCTCCGAATTAGACCAAGGGATCAACAACAGTGAACATGACCCTGACCAAGAGAGAGAAACACCAGGTCAGCAGGGATGGATCCAGGTTCCTCCCTGGCTTTAGATGCCTCTGTCCAGGAGTCAGCAGGCAGACTTCCAATGCAGATTCTGATGCTGAGACACCTCTGAATGGTCTCTCAAAGTATGTTATTGGTAAAAAAATTGCTCACATGCAGGGGGCAGTGAAAAAAAAAAAATTGGTGGGTTAATTGATTGCACACGCTGTAGCCACAGAATATATGCAGCACAGCTGAGGAGCAGCAGAGCAGCAGATGTTGGATGTTGGCCTGTTGATGTCAGGTAACCAGAATGCATGAAAGCTCTATAGAAGACACTGCTGAAAGCCTTCCTAGCATGGCTTTTGGAAGTGGTGGAGAGTTTAGATGGCCAAAGGGTGAGAGCAGACTGCAGAGAAGAAGATAGGCAGGACAAGGCCCTTGTGCTGACACAAGGTCCCCCTGCACTTGTAACATAAGCAGCTCAGTGGACTGTGGGTTTCAGCTGAGGGCAGGAAACTGTGACCAGAGCAGTTAACGTGGACATGAACAGTGGGGTTCAGTGTGTAGCCTGACAATGTCACAGTCAAAAGAGGTACCTATATAACTTGGCTCATTGAATGTCCTTGAATAAATTATTTCAACTTTCTGTGCCCATTTCCCATATTCCCTGGTCTCTGCTCTGATGGAGGCTGATGTCAGGCACGTGTTTGCTGCTGAGCTAGCACAACAGGGCATACACCTCAGCTGGTGCTGCACTAATGCCAGTAAAAAACAACAAAGATTTGTCCTCTCCATTGCCAAAGCACAAAGAAAACTTCGCTGAACTCAGAAGGTGCATAATGGGATTTCCATTTACTCATTTGTACCACCAAGTTGTATCAGCTGCTGAAGACATAATAGTAAAGCACAGGGAAACACTTGTGCCTGAAGTCCCACTTCAAAGTAGCATCTAGACTTGTCACAGATGTTTTTCACATTGTTTCTATGCAACAGTACCACAACCCACATTGTGAGAGAGAAGTTTATATGGCACAAATAATTCCACAGGATGATTCAGGAAAAAAAAAAAACCAATTCTAAATAAATCTACTGTAAGAGGGTTGGTTGGTTGCTGTGTTTTTGTTTTGTTTGTCTGTTTTTTTGTTGTTTGGTTTTGTTTTGGGGCTTGTTTTGTTGTTGTTGTTATTTGTTTGTTTTTTGTTTTTTTTTCATGACCATGCTGCAGTGTCCAGTGTCTTGTATTCCTTACTATTGAATAGATTTGCATTTCCCCCTTTTTGTCTGTGTTTCATGGGACAAAAACTAACAAATGAATTTCGATTATTTGCATTTAAAAAACCACAAAGATACACATTGCAATGATGCAATGTTAACAGGACAAGTAGGTGCAGTTTTCCTCTGTCACAAACTGTGTACTGTTCTTCAATTTGCCACTTGTCAAACTGGTCAGCTGCCTTAGAAAAACTGTTTTCCCTCTTTAAAATGTTCCAAGTCTCTTCATGTTAAAGCATTTCAATAAACATTTGATTTATCACAACGCAAATTTGCATTGGATCTCTAGCAGATTATAAAGTCAGATAAGCTGAAGTTTCACAATTTTTGTCACATTAGTACAAATGTTATTGTGGGTAGACGAAGCATTACACCACAAGCTATTTTCTGAAACATGCAGGCCTTAAAAATCATGTTGAGAGTCAGTGGATACTTTTGATAATTTTGCTCCTATACGCGCGTCAGAAAAAAATTTGAGGAGACAGTCTTCACCAGAGCAACTCCCCAAAGAAATAAATTAAAGTATGTGATAGTAGTTATTTGGAAAAAGGTGTCTGAATAAGGACACTCAAGACAATAATAAACAACTGCATCACCTCCTTTCTGAAACAGAAGTTTGGACTTCCTGCTGAGTTTACTGAGTAAGGCTCTTTGGCATGTATTTTTGAGTCAGATGGGGAATTAATGGACACCATACAACACAGCGGTGTGCAGAGGCAGCTGTGCTCATCCTAACTGCTCTGAGCAAGTTACCAGCTTGCTTCCATTACCTTTAATATCTGTTGTACATCCATTTCAATATGCATCTGATTTGTCACAATGAGGACTTGTTTTGGATACCTAGCAGACCCCAAAGCCAGATGTGCAACTTTGTACAGATGTAGGCACTTTTATGTATGGTGTAGACATGCCCTAAAGGATCGCAATTATTCTTTCAGTGCCTTTAGCCAAGGAAAACATTTCCAACATTTTGGAATGGATGAAATATACTATAGGCACCTCTGAAAGACAATACAACTTGATTTTCTGAATGCCATTTACACAGTCACTTTTCAGAAGTAATGCACTTCAGAGTTTAAAAAAATATATCTCAATTCTTGGACCAACCAAAACCATTCTTGACATTTCATAACTAGCCAAAATAGCTTTTTTTTGTTTTTTTAAAGGAAGAAAAATGGTCTAAAAAGAAGTCCAACATAATCATAAAATCATGGACTGGTTTGGGTTGGGACAGACCAACCACAGGCAAAAACACTGGTGATCTACCCTGGGAGGAATATGGGAAGCTTTTCCCTACCCTAAAACAAGATCATCTAGAACTCAGTGTTTTCTTCACTAGAACAGTCAAATCTCACTTACTCTGTTGTCCTTCAGAAGAAATCTTCGTCTACTTCTGATCAGTCCTGGCTCTCCTGTACTCTTCCTCCATTTGGCCCATGCCTTTCTTGAAGACAAACAGGCAGCATGGACCTGACCAGAGCACAATTTCATGTGCTTTGGAGGCTGCAGGCCCACCCATACATAACTATATAAGTATCTCTATATTTCCAACTAGATACCAGCCTGTTTGTCTTTTCCACAATGGATGAGATGGCTGAGTAATGTTCACTGTATTATACACTGTAATCTTCTCATATTTTCTTCAGAACTGTTATCCAGCAATTGCTTTGTACTAGATGTTAAGAAATCTTGATTTGTTTTGAAGAAAACATGTGAAAAAGGTGAGTAATCTGCCATTATAATCTTAAACTCATATTTTACATGTGTTTACAGTCCCTTCCAAAGAAGCTGGGGTTGAAGATAAAGTGAATGTGCTGCATCATCTGATTCAGGTTCATGAAGTGAATGGATCCTCTTTGGTACAGGTTTCAATTGTGACAGCTGATTGGTAGTATATACAATATTCTTGCTTCAGTTCCAGCCACTTTTGTACCTGTTAACTACACCTAGCCAGAGATCTGACCAACACAACAATGCCAGTGAGAAACCAGTTCTGTCTTCTTTCCACTGAAACCTCCTCCAGCTCTGTCTGTCACTTGCATCCAGAAGGATGAACCATGCAACAAGCCCTCCAAGTGTGGCTTCATGATCAGTGAGCTCCACTGCTTCACAGCAGCTTGGGGAAGCACACAGACTCATATCACTTCTCTCCTCAGTGGAACATGGATACAGCCTAGTTGAAGCACTCTCTGAGTCATGTGGATAGTGATAATATATAACCATGGCCACCTGATCTCCTTGGACCTTATCACCTTGCAACCAGCTGCCTACAACTTGCCTGCAATCACATGGTCAGTGTTACCCACAACAATGTAAACTGGATTTATTTCACCAAGGAAGATGTGTTCTCGAAGTAACAGAGACCACAGACTTTCTGTTCTCTTACACGTCTAAGTGAGATCGGTGCTTTGACCTATAGTGTCACAGACCAACACAAAATATAAACTGGAATTGCAGATACATAGATCACAAAAACACCAGTGTTGTGTCCTTACATGTGCTTTTCAGAAGTGCTTTCCTGCACTGTGAGTGTTCAAGCAAGCAAAGATGGTGCAACACTCTCCTGGGAGACAAGGGCCAAATGCAGAAGGGAATTCTTCCCGGTGTCCTGAGGTTTGTGGCAGAGTTGTATCAGGAAACTGTTCAGCTATGTTGTCCACCTCCTCCTTCTCCACAGTGGAATAAGCTTTAAAAGACACCTTGTCAGTCATGAATTACTATACCGTTTTAAAAGCCCAGGAAAAAAAAATCATCATTAATGTAAAGAGCTGTCTGTACTGAAAACTTTATTGATTCTTGAACAACTCCTCTGTGGAATATTCATTCCTGTAAACTGCTGAGAAATTCACAGAGAAGGAGATCCACACAGACCAGTGCACTGTTCAATCTCATCAGAGCCTCTGCTGTGCATCATATCCAGTGCCACACATGATAAGGACAAAAATACCTGTGAACCACTTAGATTCTATTATTCTTCCTCTGGAAATCAGGAAGCTGATAATGAAAAACATAGGAAGTATGAACAGGTCTCTACTTCATAGACAAGTTTCAGATATCCTATATGCATCTCTGCCTAAATTTTGTACTTTTAAAAATTCATCAATAACAAGCATAAATTTAGCACAAGAAACTGACAGTTTCTCACTGTCTTACTATGCAGGGACACCATTCTTAAAGATTGTATGTTTATGTTATATTGTGCTTTAATTCTTAAAAAAAAAGAGTAGTTTGGGTTTTGGTTTGGTTTGGTTTTTTTCCTGGCTTGTTAGAGGTTACTTCCGTACCCAGAACAATTTATTAAGATCACCATGATGCTGAGATGAGTTTATGTTCCCTCCTAATTCAGCAGTTATAGCTGCCACAAGGAGTGGTCTTAAAGATGCAGCTTAAAATGTCAGAAAATGAATCAGACTCTCTTGCAGCCTCCTTCTCCAGAGTGCAGCAAGTGCTTGCATATGCTCATATTTATTAAAGACAAATACATGATTAACAACGAAGCCTTACTTTTTATGTCAATGTAGGTAGGAATTAAAAATAGATATGGGATTAACTCCCAAAGGCTATACTATCTGCACAGAGCTGCCAGAACTTGCCAACACATTCAAGATAGTAATTTTGTACCAAAGCCAGTGTCTGAGACAATCCAGTCCCCTATACTGCAGTTATCGTAAATTTAGTGACACCTTGGGTGCCAAATGCTTGCTATATGCTCCAAATGAGAAACAGTTGGATGAGAAGGCATCCTTTAGAAACCCGTGGATGTCAATGGGAGTTTTTTCCAGAGAACCTGACACACGGTGCAGCACAGACCTGTTCCACAGGGTAACGAGTGCCTGTGTGCACATGAACCTGTGTACTCCAACCCCTTTCCCCCTGGGAAGTGGCTGGAAAAGACCCGTGGGTCTGAGGCTGACACTGCAGTGCAGCACTCAGCTGGTTAAAAGCTACACACTGAGCATTGCTGCCCAGATTTCATCACAGCCCTGTGCTGGCAGCTGCTGCAGCCCTACAGACACTGCAGGTGTATGACTACAACAAGACTTACCTGCTGCTGCTCAACCCCTCCTCCCCTAGCAATAAATTACAGGGCAATCTGGCTTCTGATTTCTGACTGCAATTTTCAGCCTCTTTATTGGGGGCTCGTTAGCCATTACCTGCCCAGGTTACCTCCTTCTACAGCAGTGCTGCTTGTAACTGCATTGCAAAAGAACATGGCTGAAGCACAGGAGCTGACAATGACACATCCCCAAAAGGCTGGAAAGCACCTTTTATTAACCCTCTGCTGCTGAGGTGAGGGCTTTCTTTCAAGGTATGTATCTTTTAAAATGTGAGGACACCTCTGCTGTCCCAAATCTTCAGCTGATTATCAGTGACTGCCATTACTGGGCACTGCAGAGGGGCTGAGGCACCCTGCTGCCTGTTGATCCTGAGAAATGATGTTGGCAACTCCGAATAATCAGAGCACTGCCTAAATCAACAACCTGAGCTTTTGCACTGTCTGGAAAGGGCAGCAACTCACAGATGAGAGCAGGTCTGTCTCCTTCCAAAAAGAGCTCCCCAAACTGCATTGGTAGTTGGCCATTTCTTGTGTGTGCGCAGAGAGCATTTGTTTTTATTGGCAAAGAGGAAGAAAGCTTTACATGCCTCCAATGTCTAACCTCACTGCCAGTCAGCTAAGTAACAAAAAGAATCTGTGTATCAAGAGCTACTCAGGTCTGGTGCGCAATTGCCAAAAGGCCATATCCATTTCACTGCCACTGCACTTGTTGGTTGATGTTAACCCCGGCAAACATGTGACTTTCTCAAATCAAAATCTGCAACAGAAAAGGCTTTCTACACTAGGGCGATTAGGACCAGAGCCAAATGTAGCATCCCTGTGCTCCCAAGGCCTGCTCCTGAAAGCTATCCTTGACCCAAGCACTTCTCCAGTACGTGAAAGCTCATCACATGCTCATTCAAGAGAGGGCAAGGTTTCAGATCACATTTCAGTGCTGTCCTAACTAAGTCAGGAAGTATGGGGATTATTTTGTGGCTCTGTTGGGTTGACTGGTGTTATAGGCAAACCAATCCCTTGCCTGAGCTTCATTTCTCCCATCAACAAACAAATACACTGGAATCTTTACAAAGTTCTTTGGGACACACTCCACAAAAAGCTCAGAAGATAAACTTTACTGCTGTGAGTCCTCATAATTCACTATATACAGTCTGGGGCTTTCCCAAATTCACACTGCAGACCCAACACCTTGCTGGTGATTGTACTTTGCAGGGACTAAGCTGGCGAAAGAATGCACTTCATTCTGAACAAGAATGGAACAGCAGTGATAAAGTGGGTAAGGAATGAGGCACAAGGAGTGATTCCTGGAAGACCAAGCATGCTTGAGGAGAGGCTAAGCATCACCGTGCACCCCCTTCCAGCTCTGTGCCACACACATCCCAGCTACCTGGCTGTCCATATCTTTTAGCACAGCATGTAAATGCCAAAGTCTTCCCTCTGACTTCACACGAACACCCACCCCACAGCTACCACTTTGCACAACATCTGCCTGTAAAGTTACGTTCCAGGATACAGCTGTTCAATTTTAACATCTTTAACAACTATTTTGCTTTACTAGAGACTTAACAACAACAAATTCACTAAAACTTTCAGCCATTTTTCATGTCTTTTGCAAAATTTATTTGAAAGGCACAAAATGAAATACAGTATCTCAGCTCCTTGTCTGTGCTCAAGAGACGTTGGTGATGTGTTAAGGGCTAGGAATGTGCTGTGGAAACAATTCTAAATTTAAACAGTTCAATTTGGGTAAGTCTGGAGCCTGTCTAGAAATTTCTCAAGAACGAGTTGGTTTCTGGTTTCTATTTGTTCCTGGTTTTCACTGAAACTTTGACAGCAATTTTTTGGGGGGTCATATTTCTGCTTCTCTTCCTGCCATGTAAACATTCCTAAAACAACAATATGGATAAAACCCAAGAATGGTAGTTCTAGTTTTCATATACTTCAGGGATTTTTCTTTGATTGTTGGCTTACAATGGGCAAAGGCTGTAACATGTCTTACACTGTGCATGAACTCCCAGTGCTTTATATGCTCCAGAAGTCAAGACATGACATAACTGTGCTCACACAGGTTTCTCTGTGCAAGGTCTGCTACGAAGCTGACTCAGGGAATTCTGCAAACTTCTCTTTATCCTTTACAGCAAATGCAAACATAACACTTCCTCTCCCATGGCTGATTTCCACCACAGTTCACAGGAAACTGATGGGTTCATACCTCGCTCACAATATAAATCTCATTGAGATTCACAGAATCACACAAAATCACAAAATGTTGGGGTTTGGAAGGGACCTCAAGAGATCATTGAATCCAGCCCCCCTGTACACATACTACACATATTAATGGGAATACAGACTGTGCCTTACCCCACCAGGTCTTCCACACCATAATGTACTCTGGAAAGCTGTTATGGTTTCACCAGCCCTTAAGTTTCTTCACTTCAGAATATGAAAGGAAGACAGCTACAGGAGAATGATCTATTTCAGGTTACTCAGTAGTAAGGACTGCAAAGGAGTGAGATGGCAGAATGGTTGTGATTTATCAGAACAGTAAATACAATTGCAAATAGGACAATGAGGGGAAAATGAGAATGAAAAAAATTGGATTAAACTATATTAATGAATTGCAAGAAGGGCTTTTTTTAGTGGTGAATCTTGTGAAAGCACTTAAAGACATGGTTATTCCAGGAATGTGTTAGAGTACACAGGATGGCTGCACTGCATCAGATCATCTAGCCCATGCTTCATTCTATCACAGTGCCTAATGCAGATGTCTTCATGAATATGACAAACACACATAAAAACTTTCTGCCAGCATCTACTAAATTGCAACTCAAAATTTACTTATCTCTAATGAGAAAGCTCTTCATGGATTCCTCTTCCATGAACATGCCAGGGCTCTCCTCAAGTCCAGGTACCCTGTGAGCATCCATCACACCCTGTAGAGATCGGCTCTACAGCTTAAAAACTCATTTTAGGAAGAACATCTCTCTGGGTCTGTTTTGTCTCCACAATTACTACACTCCTTAGACACTCACCATTTAATTCTTGTGCCAAAAGGCATGAGGAGTATTTCCTTATCCTCTCTCTAACACTCAATGACCTTACAGAGTTCTGTAAATTCTTCTCATTCATCTGTTTTCCAAGCAGAAAAAGTCTCAACCTGCTTAATCTTTCCCTCTCTTGCTGCCCTTTTTTCTTCTCCAGGCTATAGATCTGAAAACAACAGAATTCAGACAGATTTTATTATGTCCTTAAATTTAAGGAAAAAACCAATACTTCCTAAGTAAAGGCATAGGAAACTAGCATATTAAGTCATCACAGCAATAGCAACTGTTAATTAAAAGATCCCCAGCACCACAGATTCTAATTTTCATGAACCATACTCTCTGGAAGGACTCACAAAAACTATGGAGAAGCATTATACTAAAAATTACCATGGCAATAAGTTCTACTAGTTACAAGATTTGTGGGCTAATAAACAATAGGTGAATAGGGTGGGAGAAAGGTTTGGTTTTCTGTCATTAAATTTTCTGAAATGTATAGACACCACATGATGCTCACTGCTGAGTGTCGAACCCAGAAGTGTAGAATGCCTGGGTTAGCAGCAGATGTGATACTGAAATTATATTTGTACTATCTTACCAAACAATAATTGTACTTCTGCTTTCAAAGACTTGTTGAAAAATAGTGCACTGCTGTATGTAAACATATACATGCATCTCCTTCCCTTTTTGAAGGACTCTAAAACCTCTGCTGGTATAATCTTAACTGGTGTGAAACAGATCTACTTTGCAGGACAGGGATCCCTTCCTCATCCCTGCTGAATTATCTATCCTCCTAGTTGCTGTTCCCTGTGGAAGGAGCATTGCTCAGACTGCAGAGCTCTCTTCTGCAGTGCCAGCCTTCCCTTGTATTTGGATGCACAGTCCTGCACTGTGCTGGTTTACCACCAGCTGAATAAAGGTGTGAAGAACTTCTTTACATGGAGGACTCCGTTTAACAAATAATCCACCTTGTTCTGCAGGACTGTTTTTTGCCATTATTAGACTCTTCTCGTAGAGCCACACAGTTTATTTATCCAAAACGTGATGAACTAACTCCACTCACCTGTCCCCTGGCCACCAAGACTGTTTCTTCCAGGACTATTCACATTCGACATTTCTGAGCAACTTGCAGCAAGCATATTTTTGTATAGCCATAAAAATGCTCCCTTTTTGGCCCAAAATTTTACACCCCACCTCCCTTCAGGAAGAGAGCAGATGAAAGCACTGAAGTGTGCTTTAGGAGCACAATCAGAGAGAAGACATCTTCTGAACTCCTCTTTTAACCCCTTGCTTGCCTCCTGCAAGGTATCCCTACAGAACTCAGAGTGGCAATCTCTTGGCTCCAAGAAAGGTACTGTAGTGATTCTGTGGGGGTTAAGGGCCAGAGTCAAGCACATGTTAGGAGTGGTGTGGCACGGCAGAAGGATTTACCAGCATGTATCTGCAGCACACATGGTACCCAAGTGGGAAGATCTGATGTGACCTCTGCTCAAAGAAGAATCAGAACACCAATCTCTCCTGGCCATCACAAGACCTCCCCAGGACACAGAATTTATGTTTTCCAACCAAATGGAGAGAGCTGGGTTCCCACAGTGCTCTGAGTCTTTGTATAGTTACTTTATGAATTTTAGAAACTTCAGAAACATAATGATCTGAAAACAACAGTTTAAGTGTGTGCAATGGTATTCATACCATACACATTTAAAGCTTTTTTTGGTTTTTTTTAGAATCACACATTCTATTTTTAAAAGATTTACAGTGTCCAAGTTGTCCTCAATCTTGCATGCATCCCTAACAGCTCCCTGAGACAAGAGCAGAGTCCATTACACACAGTTTACTGGTGGAAAATGAATGTTCTGAGAGGCTAAGTTACTTGCCCCTGGCAAAATAAGTGGCTAACTCATGTTCACCAAGGTTTAATGTCCAAACACTTAGAATCCCTTTTTTCTCTTCCCATGACACTTGCCTCTGTGCCAGGCACATATATTAAAACTTTAATTAGTCAGAGCAACGAAGTACAAAATCAAACTCTTTTGCAGCTTTCTGGTCTTAATACTCATATTTCCATGTTTGGATTTTGGCTTCCTTAGATACTCCATGACGCACACTTAAAATTTACTCTGCTTCCCTTGCTGGCAAGTTTTTTTGCCATGGTGAATATGGAAGCAAGCACAAAAGTAAAGTGTGCCAAATATAAAGTCCCAAAGATACATGAATTTCTTTCTATATGCCTAGTATTGACTGAAGATTGCTGGTGTAAAATTCTGCTCATCTGAGCGAGATAGTGCATCTTGTAAAAACAGAGGGAACATCAAGCTGAAGAAAAATGCCATTTTTTTCTTCTTCTAAGAAAGGCCATGAAACTTTTGAGGACTGACCTTGTTTTAATCAACTGGTGGCAGAAGACAAATGCCTAACTTGTGATATGTCACTAGCACTGATGGAGCAAAGCTTCCGCTAGAAATAAACTTCTCTGCATTCTGACAAACATTCTCAGCAGCTAAAGCACAGAAGAAAAGCTGCCTAACAAGCTTATATGGAAAACCTGTTGCTCCGCAGAGTGAGTAAGCAAACAAGTCTGTTCATGGAACCATATTCAAGCTAAAAATAAGGCTGAATATCATTGATGCTGAATTAAATCTAATTCACTGCATACATTACTATCTTTTCTTTCGTGCCAGAAATAGAAACAAAAACGGAAATACATATAGAAAATTAAGATCCAGATTCTCAAGGCCTTCTTTCATACCAGCGTAAGCCTAGTGTAAAAAGCAGCAATTCACCACATGAGACAGTGATCTTAGAGGTCTTTCTGAACTATGACTATTCTATGATTCTGTGACAATTTTGCAGCCATAATGGCCTCGCTGGGCAAAATGCACAGCACCAAGAAGCAGAGCATCTGGTGCACTTTTATGAAAGGTTTAAGCACATTGCATGCAGCAGAGACGGGTGTCTTTGAGTTCTTTGCTATACAGTGGCCAAAAGAAGCAGCAATAATGTAAGCTGTTCTTTAATGTGGAATCAGAAGTTTTTCAGAGCTGCGAACAGCAGCAATGTGAGGAGCAGCTCTGCAGTATGGTTCCGCTGTACAGGACTCCCAAACCAAAGGCAGTTGTGAGGGCTGCCTCCAGGGAAGCTTTCCCAGTATTTCCATTTGGGGATCTGGCAATGGATATGCTGACAGAAAACTGTGAACCAGATTGAAAATACACGTCTACTTCCCACTGCCTGAATATTAAACGGCTGTAGCATCCCCTCTCTTATTAAATGATGCCATTTGCTCTTTTTCAGAAAATATTTTAGACAGAGGAAAAAACCCAAACCAAACCAACAAACCAACCAACCAACCAAAAAACCCAAACCCAAACCAAACCAAATCTATTTGCTTTACATCTAGTTATTTTAAATCTCCATGGACCTATTAGCTGAATAGCGGACTTAAAGGAAACAGCTTGCAACAGCAGCAGCAGCAGCAGCCATTCCGCTTACTACAAAGGAAATCTGCAATCTCTGCTGGTTACAGTAAAACGTAGCATCTGTTGATGACTGAGAGAAGCAGGGAAGGGAACGTAAAAGCCATGCGGGCTCTGCTGTCTCCTGTCATTTCCCTTCAGACCTCCAGGTGTGTGGTCCCCGGCACGGGCAGTGCCATCCGATCGGAACCGGCACAGCTGCATCAGCATCTCAGACATGGGGAAGAAGAGCTGGGTGTCACTCGAACAAGGGCAGGCTGTGTGGGGCTGGCAGACCCGCAGTGCCCACGGAAACACAGGCCTTTTGACACGGCGCCTGTGCCGTGCTAGAAGATGAGCTGGCAGTTTCTGTCTGCTGGGATGATTGTGGTGTTTAAACACCCAGGCCCAATCCTCACCAGGTGTCACTGCCCACATTCCTCTGAGGTATGCACCAGCTGAACACAAGGCTCACTCCAAATTACGGTACTAAATGTGAAAGCAAAAATTTTAACTAAAATGAAGCAAAATCCTGCCTAGCAGATTTACCCCTGGCAGGATGCAACTCACAGGGAATTTGTCTGAAAGTATGTGCTCAGCTATGGAGCTGAGTTGACAGTTTAGCTAGTAAATCAAATAATTATATGATTTTGATAATGCAGTGTTTTTATTTGATTGTCTTAAAAATCAGTAATATCACAATTATTTTCTTCAGTAAAAGCCACCCTGCAGCAGATCACTTTTCTTAATCAGTTAAGCTAAAGCTCCCACTGTGAGAAAATATCTTTTCAGCAGAGTACTGATTTTCTCCCGCAATCTCCCCTCCTCCCCACTTATTCCTTCTTTTCTTCTCCATCATCAATCTTTTAAGCGTGCCACTGTGCATTCACATTTTTCTTTCTGCACGTGTCAGCTCAACGCTCTTCCTCAGAGCCCTATTTCTCCGCCAAACCCTGCAAAGCAGACTTTTAACCACTCGTTTCCCGAACAGAAAACTCCATGCACAACTTCGGGAAAGCCAGGCTCTCCGTGTGTTTCCCAGCCACCCCATCGGAATCCCCCCGCCCCTATCCCTCCGCAGCCCGCTGGTATGGACAAAAGAGCATGTANGGGGAAGGGAGGGGGAACACACGGCTGGAGTAATCGCAAAGAAAGCCGCGCTCCTGTGTAGTAGTCAGCCACTTTTGGAAGCGCTGCAGGCTGGCTCACGGTAGGATCATTTTAGTCGCTGGACCGGTGCCTGCCTCGCTGCCTGTCTCCCAGCTGTATTGCTAACTGCATTTCATTGCTGCTTCTGTGTGCTGTTGCTGTCACACAAGCCATGTATGCCCTCTCCAAGCAGCTGAGCGCAGGGATAGCTCGCATGGCTATAATTTTTTGCGTTGACGTCTCAGCTCATTTGCTCCTCCTATGGGGCGCTGGGTCACCACAGGAGCCCGACATCGTGCACAGTAATCCAAACCTGGATGGCTGCAGCAGAGGCGGCAGAACAGCTGTGCCACAGCATGTCCTTAGCGGAGAGAGCGGCGGGGAGGGAAGGACGGTGGCAGCCGGCGGGAGCTGCGGCAGCCCCGAGTTACAGCTGAGGGAAAGGACAGGGAGAGAGCATGGAAAAAGGGAAAACAGCACAGCAGCCACTGCAGGCACGGGAAACGTGTCGGGCTGCTGCAGGGCAGCCTTGGAGAGGAGTGGTGAAGAGCGTGTCTGGGGAGCAGGGGGGACAGGGAAGGTGTCCATGCACCCTGCGCGTGTTGTGCACATGAAAGCCCTCTGGTGACATCAGGCACTCGAAAGTGACACAGCTGTACATAAGAACAGTCTGACTGCAGAGCCCAGGTGTGTTCTGAATAGGAAAGGATACAGGTAGGGGAGGAAGGGGGTACCTGGGACTA
Organism: Florisuga fusca; assembly: GCA_038090715.1. Lineage (NCBI taxonomy): Eukaryota > Metazoa > Chordata > Aves > Apodiformes > Trochilidae > Florisuga > Florisuga fusca. The sequence continues at coordinate 24,877,785 of JAAWXA010000006.1, forward strand.
CCTTGCTTTCAAGCGTGACTTTCGTTTCGCTTGCAACCGCCTAATTTTTATTTATTTATTTATTTATTTTATTTATTTTCCCGGAGGGTCTCCCGTCTGCTTTGTTTTCTCATAAAGAGCACAGAACCCTCTCATTGTGTCCCAGCCCAGCCCCATGGGGTGCTCCTGCAGGGCTGAGCACAAGGACACCCCCGAGCTGGGACAGCCGCAGCGCTGGCGGGATGGAGGGATGGGCAGAGGGATGAGCCCGGCATCCTGCTGCTCTCCTGCCGCAGGGAGCAGGAGTGTGTTCTGCAGCATATAATTTTGGTTTAAGAGCCCCGTGCTTACAAGATAGGGAAGCTCCATCCTCTTGGAGGAAAACAGTCTGGAGGTCACCTTGCTATCAATACGCCTGCCCTTTCATGTGCCACCCACCTGGCATTTTATCTCTCTGATGGCTCCCCTCTCTCCTCTCCTAGACAGCCTCCATCTCCATCCCTTTTCCAGGTCTGGGATGTGCTGCTTGCTGCAGTCTGCTTTTAAAACCAGCTGCTGTCTTAAGTGTTTCCACCTCCTGGTCCCATTTCCCTTTACTGGTGCCCGGTCTCTGTGCCCCTTGACAGCATGTGAAAGTGACTTCTTGCCTAGCCTTGCCTCCATGAAAGAGGTCCTTTGTTGTATGGAAACTCACAGAATATGATATAATTCTAGTAGTCTGTGGCAAGAGGCAAAGTTTTATTGCCCTATTCCAAGTGAGGCAGTATCTGTATCTGGATGTTGGGGTGGGCTCACAGTGAGGGAAAATGTGACAATCCCATCTTAAACTGGGATACTCTTTCAGTCTCACAGCTTTAAGTAATATGTTGTATGGCATTTGTCCTGTAGCTTACTTGGTCCCTTTCAGCATGTTTATTTTCTCCAAAATCTTTCTTTTTTTTTTTTTTTTTTTTTTTTTTCTCATGTATTGCTGCTTATATTACTACAGATGGTTTTGAAACATCCCATCACACAGGATCCAGACATCTATACTCCCACATGTGCACTGGGAACTTACATTGGCGACTCCTCCTAAGACTTGCAAGCTATGCAATTAAGTCCCTTCAATATCCTTCTCAAGTTCTGCAGTTAAGCCTTGCCCATGGGAAGAATTCTGCTGCAGGCTATATCCAGCACAGGCAAGGGTATGCCCCAGGGCTAACTGGAGCTGGAGCTAGGATGGGCAACCTATTTAGTGCTGCGTGAAATGAACCACATTAGTCTGTCCCCTCTTCCCTTCCATACGGCATCCACTCAGGAAAGCATTTAAACATACATTTAAGTCCTTTCAAGGTAATTGTATGCAAAATTGCATGTGTGTATCTCATTTGAGACCCAAAACCTCATGACAGTTCAGAAAGAAACGTGACTGCAGCTCATCTGGAACCTATTCATCCCATATTTGTCCTCTCTCCCCCTTAACTGCAGTGCTTGTTGCAGGTGAGGGTGAAGCTGGGTGCATCCTAGTGAGTGCTGGGGCTTTCTTGGCCAAGTGAAACATTCTGTAGGACTGTCCACTCCTGTCATTTTAATTTTCCAAGGAGATGTGCATTGGTTCTGCTTTAGCAAGCTACCCTGCAAGTTCTTTTACCATTGTACAGGAATGACAGAGGATGCCTGAGCAGTGGAGCAGTTTCCTGCTGGTGACTTGCAATCCAGAGGACAGGCTGGAAGCAATGCAGTAATAGTCACTGGTTTCCCTACAGTGTCATTCTTTTGTATATCTTGAAGCCTGTGATGCAGTGAGGTGGGAGTCCTACACCCAGGTGGCTCACAGAGCACACCCAGGTGAAATGACATCTATAAGGTGACTTTCTAGGTCATGACAGATTCTTCAGGGGACAGTCAGTCCCTATGGGTATTTGGTTAGTGAAGGCATTAAATAAATCAAACAAACCACCCAGTCAATTTTTACACTTTGCTTTGTCTTTGTTGGTTAAGATTTTTATTTCCAGACTGTTTAGCAAAGGAGCCTTAGTAAAGAAACAAGAAATTGTATTTCAGTTTTGTATTTGTTTTGGGGTTTAGTTTTGCTTGTTTGTGTGTTTGTTTTTTGTGTTTTGTTTGTTTTTTTTTTACTTTTAGGGCAGGAAGGCAGGGTAGTACTTTGATATTTTGAAGCTACTAGGAAAGCGAGATGTCGGAGGCTGTAGGGAGGGGCAAAAAGAATTTAGAAGAGTAGGTAAGCAGGAGGAAAAAAGTACTTTAATATACTTTGGTAGCTAGAAATCAATAACAAAGGAAAAATGTTCCTATTATTTTTCAAATGCCAATTATAAGAATGTTCTTTTCACTGCAAATTTTTAAAAGACCAAAAACAGCTACATGTTAATAATGTGTGAATTGCATAGGAAAAAATCTGTAGTCCCTGCTCAGTGCTGCAGAGGATCCTGAAAGCACTCTGAGCTATATGTAGCCTGATCTTTTAATGAGACAACCTAGTTGTAAAACCAGGTTCTCATCCTTCCTGTGTAGCTGAGCTGGGTTAGGAAAGGTTCTGATTTATAACACTGTGTTTGGAATTTCGACAAACTGGGTTGTTGTTTGTTTTTTTTTTCCCATAGCCCTGCATATAACCTGAACCTGTCTTTGTGATGCTGGGCATTGAGTCCCTGGGGCAAAAGCCTTGGCTTCCCATCCTCCTGGCTTTTGGTAGGACTGGATCAGTCCAGGAAACCAGACTTTGGTGTGAGGACTGTGTAAACTGTCTAAGGAAAGCACACATACACGGTCAGGATTAACACCTCAGCCATAGCAAATGCATTGACATACTCTTGTGGTGATAAGTAAGTGGTTGGATCCTAGCAGCCGTTGTCAAGAAAACAGAGCAAGAAGGGAAAACAGGCTTCACATTTATACTTCAGATTGTTTAAGAGGAGATACTGCTGGCTCTTAAAATTACCACATGCCAGCATGTTGCATTGTGCTCCACTAAGGCTGTTCTGGCACCCTCGCTATTGTTGAGCATTCCATCCTACAGCATATTTGAACTGTTTTATTTTCATCTAAGTTACAATTCAGAGGTTTGATTAGTCTGGCTTTTATCTTCTTTACCAGAATCTGGCCTCAGAAGCTGTATTAAAATAGGCCAGGAATGAAAAATTCTTCTAAACTTTTATATTCCTGATCCCACCATCCGTGCTTTCATTTTGGACTCCCTCAAACACCACATCGCCCACAATTCAGTCTTAGAAGTTTTCCAGCAGCAACTGCAGTTTTAAATGGGGCTCTGACCTTGTGACAGGATGGTCTCTTGCTGTCCCTCTCTCTCCCGTGCTGCTTGCTGAGGGGAATGGTGGCTGCAGCACCAGGAGTTGTGCTCAGGCCTGTTGGAACCTCACCACGGGGAGCTGCACCTGAGGGACTGCCATCCCAATGAGCCATCACCCCAGGATAGCTCTTCTCATCCCACACAGTCATATTAACCCCACCAGTGGTGGCTGCAGGGTTGGAGCTGTATGCCCCAGCCTTTGCATATCCACTCTGGAGGGCTAGTGGTGCTGCCCGGTCTGTTGCCACTCATGACATGTAGTGATGGAGGTGAGAGGTGTCTAAACACTTGAATGTGTGTCCTCACCCCTGCACTGGGGGGTGGCTGATGCTAGCACCAGTATTCCCTCCGTGTCCCCACTGCCCTTGTATGTGGTGTTCCCTGGGCACAGTTTCCAGGCTTTGTGGGCTAGTGGGGAAATCAGTCTGACCAACAGGACAAGCAAAGGCTGAGAAATCTCCCGTCTGTCTCCCATGGCATTTCACATCTGGAAAATGAGTATGGGGGAGCCATAAATGATCTGCCTGAAGTTGGATAGGAGGGCAGTGGCAGAGCTCAACCTGTACCTCTGAGCCCCCATTCCAAGTGTACAAACTCATTCTTTCATCACTCAGAAAATCTGTGTATCAGACTTGGTTTAACTGAAATTGTTTCCTCTGCCCTTTTTTTGTTGTTTCAGTTTTGCCACTTGCTCTCAAGACATGGACTTGAAGCATACACAGCAGGAGATGGTATTGTTTTAGAAATAAAAAGCTGGAGCTCAGGTCTTTGTTTTAGACCTCTCCAAGACAGTAGGCTCATGAATAGGTAACCCATAATTTATTAATAAGTACAGCCTATTAGGTTTTCCAATGTTTGTTTGTTTTCATTCTCCAGCCATGGGGAGCTTGTGCTGAGAAGACCTCTGACCAGAGGGGTCTCCTTGTATTGATGCCAGTGGCAGGAAACCTTCTCTCAATGGACCACCAGGAACTGTCTGTGGAAAGGTCCCTCAAGAGCCTCCACAGAGCAGAGGACTCCTGAGCAAGTGATGCTTCTTGTCCACAAACAGTTGCATATAAGTTAGTCTGTTGGTATCAGGGACAGGGATAAGAAACAGAGGCTGTCCAAAGACTTCTTGCCCCAACATCCCCCCTGATATGTTTAAACAGCCTCATGTTAGTCTGAGATTTATTCAACACCTTCAGTCCTTGACTCTAATTAATCAAGCAAGCAACAGAGCAGCTGCTGTCAAAGCTTGCAGGTCAGTGTACCAGGAGATCCCACTGGCAGTGACTCTCCTTGAAGCAGAGAGGAATAAGAAGAAATGAAGTGCATGTTTCACCTTTCTCCCTTCTTTCCTCTCCTGGAAGCTGGGATTATCTGGAGCTTCCCTATTGGAGGGAGCAGCAGTGGTGTAGTCTTGACTGCCCACCCTCTGGTAGGAATACACGTGGTGTAAACTCGTCTCCTCTTGGGATTTTGGAGCCAGCTGCTGGCACTGCAGCTCAATTACCCGGCTAATGCCTGCTGCAGGATCCTAGCCTGGATCCAGGGCAGCCAAGAGGTACTGCAGGACCTGCAGAGGAGAAATGAAAGGCAGCCTTCCCGATTTCCTTTACTGACTCTGAAACTGCATGAGAAGAAAATTCTGGCTTGTCTTTGCCTTCCATTTTCCATTCCCAGTGGCCTCATGTACACCTTGCATCCAGCTGGGGCAGTGATGGGTCATAAGACCAAGTAGCAACCCAGCACTAAAGTGTAGGCCAGAAATATATCTGTGAACAGGACAACTCCTTACTCAAAAGGATATATATTTTTAAAATTTTTATTCTATCAGCATAATGGTGCCACTGAAACAGGTCACCACCCCTTAGTTGCATCACCCCTTAGATCCATGTGTGCCCCAGGACTCATGCTGTACAACCCCTTAAATACAGTTTTCTAGGACTGGATTTCATGGGTCCTGACAACTTTAACACTGATAGGGAAGCAGCTCTTATTCCTCTTGCCCCTTAAAGCTGCCTTGGCTATTCAAATCTGCCTCAAAGGCACACCAGCACACTGTGATGTCCCCTCTCATGGGGGAAATGCATCCTCAGTGGCTCCTTGCTCAGGACTACTGCAAGTGTTTCTTAGGCTAGAGATATGGACAGCAGCAGTAGATGCTGAGAGAAATCATAGTCAGACTTCCTGAGGAAAACCTAAGTTCCAATGACTTCCTATTCATGTCACTCTAATGTCTCATTTTATTCTTTAATGTTATAAAGTACAAATTGGAGAGATATTTTGCATTATACTGAAGACCACATACAAGCCTCTCTCAAGGTGAGCTTACCATTAAACTCATGGTATCTCTGGCACGCAGCTAATTAGGAAATCAACTTTATATCTTGCATGTCTAATGTACAAATGCCTTGTCTGGTAAGTAGCGTTCAGAAGAGACAGTATTCATTAAACCTAGTAGTCAGCAATTTCCAGATGAAATTTAATGCTGATTTACAAAGCAGTCTGAATGATTTACATTGTCTTCCACTAATTTTAGTGGAAAAGTATTCTTAATTCTCTAGACTGCTTTAAAAATCCCTGTCAATGTGTCTACATTTTAAGCTTCTGCATATGTTCCAATTTTGGAACCTGGAAGAGAGTACAATACATAATTGTTTCAACAATTGTCTTCAGTGTCCTAGGCACTAGTTCATCATAAAGGAACAGCAACCACACAGCAGAGCCTTCTGCACAGATGGAAAAGAAGAAGAAATGTCAGATTGTTAGTTTAACAAAATATTTTTTTTTCTTGAATAATTCTTGTGCAAATCTATATCCCTGCAGATTTCTCCAAGGAGGTTTGAATCAATTTAGTGAAGGTGAAGAAAATCCATCAGCTGGGGCTTGCTTCTGCCACTGCCCACTCTTCACAGTGTAGTGGTCTGAGACTCTCATAAGGATGGTAGAGGAGCATTGCTTTCTTTATAAAACTAGAAAGAGAGAAAGATATAGCTAATGAAAAAACAAAAATCTCATCTTTGTGATGTTACACCATGTGATAGTCTACTATTTTCTCATAGAAAAGAAGAAAAGGAGTCTCCTTTCTTTATCTTTTCCCTTAATTTCTTTCGATGGCTGATTTATTTCACTCTTCTTATGTCACAGACTATACAACATTTGCATTTTGGGCACTCACCATAGGCATAGATAGTGCTGTACTATTAGTCTGCATCAAATCAGGCAGCTTAATTTTCTCCATGTTAGACTGTCCTTATTGTGGAAAAATATACTTTTTTAAAGACTGATAAAATACTTTCAGTTGAGATTTGGCAGAAGACAAAGTGTTTGTTGGTTCTACTGCCCAGGAAATCACACAGTGTGGGTTTATAGCTGTTTCAGGATACTTCTAGCCTGTGTAGGACTATGTGCATGTGTCTACATCAGATGCCAATATTTTTTCTGTTGCATGATGGCAATGAAGTGTCAGAAATGCTGGACATGTCTGTTATAAATAGTATCTTCAACAGATCTTCTAGCTGCCAAATTATTAATTGCTAAATATTATAACTCTCTACAACTACCTGAAAGAAGGTTGTAGAGAGGTGGGTGTTGGTCACTTCTCCCAAATAACAACCAATAAGATGAGAGGAAATGGCCTCAAAATTTGCTCCAGGGGAGGTTTGGATTGGATATTGGGAAATAATTCTTCACCGAAAGGGTTGTCAGACATTGGAACAGGCTGCCCAGGGAAGTGGTGGAGTTGCTGTCCCTAGAGGTATTTGTAATACAAATATATGTGGTGCCTGGGGACATAGTTTAGTGGTGGACTTGGTAGTGCTGGGTTAACAGTTGAACTTGATGGTCTTATAATTATTTTGGTTGGAAAAGACCTTTATGTTGATGTGAGAGTCCCATATAAGGATGATGGCACTTTTCAGAAAACTGGGACCATATGAAAGAAGGGATTTTTAAAGTTGTGTTTTGAGTTTCAGATCTATCTAGGAATCTCAGGGATTTTTTTCCCTGATTACACACAAAGAAAGGTGTAGAAGCATAACAACATTTGCAGCTTAATTACATGGGCTCTGTCAGTGATGGTTTCCAGTCCCAAGTATTCTCCTTGACAAACAAATTTCTGTCTCCAAATCAGTGGTGATACTTAAAAAACAAATCTTTACCCAAACTGCATTCAACAATTTTATGTAGTAGAGTAGATCAATAAGCAGACACAGTGCAGATCTGGTTACCAACCAAGCCCTGACACTTGCAAATCACTGCTCCTTTCGTGAAGGTGTTTCTTTGCCTGCTGTCATCTTGCTCTCTTGATGTGAAATCCTCAGTACTGGGCCTGCTTGCTGTGTGGCTACAGAGGAAGGATGATAAGTAGGTAAATTGTATCAGGCATTGCAATAGTTGCACCTACAAAAATCAAGTTAAACTCTCATGTTTAGGAGAAAATATAATTAGTGGCAAAATAATGATAGTTTATTTAGTCTAACTTACACACAAGATATGCATTAATTTTAATGAGAAAGAAAGATTGAAACCACTCCCATTTCCTTTGAGAGGGTTTATTTATTTCTCAGAATGCTCAATTTCTTTCCTAAAGGTAAACTGAATTCTAAAAAAAATCAACATACACTTTTTTCCTTAACTTTTGTACAGGTTAACTGTGGGAACATAAACTTAGAATTAGTATGATGCAGTCTTATTTTGTGGTAAAAAATTATTTGAAATCCTGCTTACCAGGATTATCTTCAAGATAATACTGCTTTTCCTGGTGGCTCACAATTGAAGCTTGAAGAACAACTCTGGATTTGATTTCCCTTTCAAAATATCCACTTATTGAACCACCCCGCACTTGTTATCAGCCTAGTTTTTCAACTGATTTATAGTGTGTTCTGACTGTCAGAGGTATATTTGTGTCAAGGAGTTCCACAATTTAGCTCCAAAAAATCATTCTTTCATAATAGCCTTTTTTTTCCCCTTGGTTTCACTGCAACTGTTATCCAGCTATTAGAGTTCTGATTTAATACTCAAGGCTGCCTTTCTCATCCTATGATGAAAGTGTACCAGCTGTGAAATTTTATGATGAGAATCATTCCTGCAATCAATATGATCAGTTTTTCCCAAACACCACAGAAAGCCCACTATTGCAGAAACAGAGTGTACCTCATAATCTTCTGGAGTGAGACAGAAAGGAAGAAAGAATAGGAACCTTCTTGATACTTTGAAGAGAAACAAAGCATGAGAAAAATCAGTTAATAATGTAAAAATGGCATTAAAAACAGGGGTTGCTTTTAGACTGGAGATCTGTTGTGCATTGTTCAGTTAAAATGATGTTTCAGGGGAAGCAGAGCAACTATTTTAGTATGTTATTTCTGTGTAAAAGATTCCACAATAACCATTAGCTTGGCTTTTGTTTTGCCTTGAGTGAGCAGCTACAAATCCAGGAAGTAGAATGCAGCATTTCTGCAAACAGAAATCTGAAAAAACGCTTTTGTCGATGCCCACATCAGAAAGGACTGTGAATGAAAATTGATTCAAAAGGTTTTATAAGGTGGTTTAGTTTATTTTGGAGATCATCAGATGCACCTTAGGTTTTTATATGCATGTGCCCACCTGTAAAAGGAGTTCCAGGTGCAACCTAGACAATTCTTTTTCCTTTTGCTAAAAATCTATCCTGCTGCACACCTAATTCTGATCCACCTATAGTCCAAAAATCCCGTGGTTATTGAAGTTTCAATGATTAATTAAGCTGTGACTTTTTGGCTTTGGATAAATGACTGTAATTACAAATACCAGCTATGACAATGTGGATGCTACGCAGTGCAATGTCTCATAGTACCTTTCACCCCCAGAGCAGGTTACAAGCCATGATTTCTATTTGGAGCCAACAAATTGTAATCCCACTGAAGTCTCACAGCCCTCTGCTTGCAGGGCCTCTTCAGTATGTTTTTACTCCAGACTTCCTTGATTTCCCCAGCTGCTGAGTTGGTGTAATACAAGGTGCTATTATTTGTAAGGTTTTTTATACCTTGGAAGGCTTTCTTGAATGATAGAGAGGGCTGAAGGAATAGGATTTTGCCTGCAGGAGGTGGGATAGCCCACTGACACAGAAGTGGATGCACTGACACAGAAGGGTCAGAGGTCTGTTCCTCTCTCCTGTTTTGCCCCCCTCCATCACCACCTTCTCACCACAGTTCCAAACACTTGCAAAGCTGGGAACTGTGGGGGAGGCTAAGAGTCCTCCTGGATTTCCACAAATGACTGCTTCCCGTGGCTTACAACTCAGCCAAGCTTTCAGAGAGGGTATTTCAAGTCAAAGCAGAGCACATTCTGCTTTCAGCGGTTTGCCTTTCCCATTTCAATACTTCAGCCTAATCTGCTGAGGTTTCAGAGCTGCTAAAATGAGACATACACACACAGAGAAAAGAAAACACAAAAATGTTCCTGCTGCCCCATTACAGCTCCATGACCTCTCTGAGCAGGAATGGACAGAGAGCAGCTTTAATTCACGGCTCCCTCAGCATCACTGGCAGATCAGATATCACCCCAAAAATCGATAGATTCCATGCCTGGCTGCTGAAGAATGTGCATTGGTACTGTACCACCAGCCTTCCCAGGGTATCACAGCTGTAACAGATGTCAGTGTCACGCAAAAATACTTTGGTATATTCAAAGCAATTCAGCCTTTGCTGCAAGGATATGAACATGAGCAGAGTGAAGCTTTTGTCCTCCCCACCCTTTACCTTAGGGCCATTTTTGGTGCTGGATGTCAGGACAGGGGCTAGAAGGGTAGCAGGTCAAGGCAGATGGGACAAAAGTGGCTCCCTGAGAAGAAAAAACTGTTGGCATGATCTGTTCTCAACAGGCTGACACTTGGAGGGGTTGTCATGCGCTTGTGCTGGAGCTAAAAGGCCTTATAAGGCAAAGCCTGAACAAACTGTTAAGCAGTCTGAAGTGTTCCTCAGTGCTGAAAAACCTCCAGGGAATGCACAACATACCCCTGGCAAAGATTACAGCATATTTTACAGCAAGCTCATAGAGTAACAAAGCAGATATTGTATCTTTGAATTTCAGCTCTGCAGGCTACTCTCAGCAAGAAAATTAAGATCAGGTCCCCATCTTGGATTCATTTTACTGCAGTGGGACAAACTAAGTGTCATTCATTAGATCTGTCTTTCAAGATTTCAGGAAGTTGCACATCAAGGCTTCTTCTGAAAAGATGTTCTCCACAGCAGAAAACCTTTTAGGAGGACTTAGTGAGCAGATGGCCAGATTTGTTTAAGCTGTGTCAGTAGTCAATACCAATGACAGGATGAGCTGACCATCCCAGCTTTACCACCTTCCAGCTCACGAAGCTGAGGACTTCCACCCCCTCTCTTTTCACTTCGTGGTTCTGCAGGAGCTGTGGCACAGACCTCCAGGAAAGTTCTGCATGCCTAGATGCAGCATACAGAGAAAATTGCTGAAGCTTTTGCCCCTGCTCCAGAAAACCTCACCCTCACCAGGGACTCATGTTACTCAGAGAGTAACATGAATGAGAACAATGAAGAAGTGTGACTAAAATGGGGAGCTCAGAGCAGAGCTGTTTTGCTGTGCCTGTGTAGCAGGCATGCCCTGCACATCAGAGGCAGGAATGAAGGCTTGAATCTTCCCCTGGAACCCTGAGGACCATCAATCTTTTTCTGCTGGAGTTAAAAAGCATTGGACAGCAAAGCCTGAAAACATTGTTTTTTGCTGCCTTGTCTTATGCTTGTTGGTTACAGCTAGCTGCAGCTTCTATTAGTTTTAGTTGTTTTCCTCTAATCTCCCTGTGCTTTTCGATATACTTTGAGGTGCTTACTCACGTACAAAGCAGTGAGCTGTGCCAGGGAGGCGTGGGCCATCTCTTTCCCCCACACGCCAGATCAAACTGCTGCCAGCCTGACAGCTGTGCCCATGGATGCCCACAAACAGCTTCACTGATGTTTTTCTCTGTCAGTTTCGCTATTTGCATTTTCTTACTGAAGTCTTTTTACTGTTCCAGCCCTTGCCTTGTTATTTTCTGATGTCTTAAAAGAAATTCTTTCCAATTGCTTTTTCTATTTCTACCCAGCTGCCTTTTTATGTTATGCAGGTGCTGACCTAAAACTTTCATAGGCATCCAGAGGAAAAAACACGTTTAGTCACTTTTCCAATGTGACTGTGATTGTTCAGAGCAACTTTACTAATTATAATTGATATGTGTGGAATGACTTTCAAAAAGCAAGTCCATTGAACTGAGGTTTGTTTGCTTCCTCCTAGAAGGATGTCACATGGAGATAGCCTTGCTACAGCTGAGGAGGAACACGCTGGACATCTGCTGGGTACCCACTGGCTTCTCCATCATATAAAAACTCATCCAATAGATCTTCATGCAAGAAGGTCTTGTAAGCACAAGTACCATTTGCAGTAGATATCGTGTTCGTGGGTGACAAAGATAGGACTAGAAGTACTTGGAACATTTCTGTAGTCCAATTCTCTGTCCTAAGACAAATTCAGATACACTGCAACCTGTTCAGTTACAGTGAGACACACATTATCACAGATGAAAAAGATGCATCCATGCATCTTTGTTACATCATAGTAACCACCTTCATAATAACCTAAGACCAGATTTATCATACCTAACTTTTAGTAAGGCACTGGATAGCAGGACATTGCCACATAAATCAGTCCCCAAAAGGTATGTGCAAATCTGTAGCCAACGAAATTGACTGGGGTTGGACAAGCAGCTGATAGCAAAGTTAGTCATATGCAGTTGAAAACTGACAGTGACCCAAAAGAGGGTTGCAAAGGGCCTTTTGTCCTGTAACCATAACAAAAAATACTTTCTGTAAGTGTTCAAACTTCTCAGCAAATTTGTTTTGACCATTAAACCACCCTTTTGTGTGTGGCTTTCTAAAAATGGACAACTAATGGAACTGGCAGGCATACCCATGAAGACAGAACTTTAAATGAATACTTCAGAAAATCACATTTGAAGTCTGTCAGCACAAGAGCATTCTCCTTGAAAACATACAGTCTCTAGAAAATGCCTTCTCTCAACTACTAAAGAGCAGGAGCAGGTGACTAGAAAAAGCCAGACTGAGGTATATTTAATTTAAAAGATTGGTGATAAAACCAAACAAGTAGAAAAAAACTATAGGGAAAAGCAATGTAAGTAAATGTCATGCAGTAAAAAGAAAAGGCACTCAAATCAGAATGAAGTTCAGGGATATCAGTGCTAAAATAAAGTTCAGAAAAATCAAAATGCAGAAACAGACACAAATTCTCCCCTAGCCAAGGCAGATATGAGAACATGGCCTAAGCCTGTTACCAAAGTTCGTTCAGGCCATTGACTTGAATTATGACTCAGTTTGGTATGTAACATACATGACTGCTTGTGTCTAGCTTAGGGCATGCAAAACTTCTGCCAGTCTCCTCAAGCAGTTCTTTTGTGGAGTAAAATAAACTCCAGACTGACATTAAATACTGACACTGGACTATTCTTCGTGTCCTCCTCTAAATTTTATCCACAAATCCCATTTTTATTTTATTAATTTGTTTTTTTAATTTTCAGCATCATTATCTACAGTAGTAATGAAAAAGTAAGAACACCAATGATTTCCAGAGCTTGTAGGAAGAGGAGGCCGAAAGCCAAAGAAACGTTTCTGGAAAATAATATATGGATGCTGGGGTTTGTCTTTGCCTAATCTCTTAGTATTTACAAATAAAGAATGATAAGAAGGTAATCTAGGCAGTTCAGTGTCATCCATTTGACTCAGAACTCAGGTCTCTGATAATGCCACTCTTGACTGGCATCAAAACTGTGTTCAGGTATGGTCCAGGAGTTCAAATACCACCACCTAGCCTTTGCATGGTTCAAAGATAATGCCTATGCTGCCAATTAATACCTTGAAAATTTTACTGCATAGTTTTGAACACAGAAATTTTTTCTAGAAGCTGCTGTTTTCTCTGCAAATACCTGTGAAAGCAAGAGTACAGTTGGCAGATTAGTATTTTTTATTTACATTATCAGGCAATGAAACTCCACAATGAGAAAAACATCTTTTCCAATGTGCCTATGTATGAAAGTGCAACCAGATGAAAACTCTGGTGCCAAAAAGGTACAAAAAGAAGCTTTGGCCTCTGACCAGAAACTGAGTGTCAGGTTGGTGAGTATTCTGCCTGACTGATGAACAACTTGAAGCCTGTGTGTCATTCAACAGGATTTCTTTTGGTCTGGTCTGGTGTGTGAAAATGAGTTGATTATTCATTTCCAAGGTTACCCTGGGTCAGAGACTGCTGATGAGTCTGGTAAGGAAAACTCTCATCTTTTTTCACCTGTTCAGCTGGGGCTGTTTAGCCTGAAGAAGAGGAATTTGAGGGGGGACCTTACTGCCCTCTACAATTACCTGAAACACGGTTGTAGTGAGGTGAGTTTTGGCCTCTTCTCCGTAGTGACTACCAATCAGTCAAAAGGAAATGGGTTCAAATTGCACTTGGAAAGGTTTAGATTAGATATTGAGAAAATTTTCATTACTGAAATAGTGGTGAAACATTCAAGTAAGTTGACCGGGGGTTGGTGGAGTCATTGTCCTTGGTGGTATTCAAAAATGGGTAGATCTAGTGCTTCAGGAGATGATTTAGTGGTTAAGGTAGTGTAGGACTGACAGTTGTACTTTATAATCTTGAAGGTCCTTTCCAACCATGATGATTTTATGATTCAATGATCCTGCCTGGGTTTAAATTCTGTAGAGATACAAATCCTTTTTATTTTATGGAATAAACTTGCGAGACTACACTATTCTCTCTGGTTAATGTGGAATTAAGAGCAGAGGGACCTGACTGCAAGAAAAATTTTATTGAAAGTATCATTACTGAGCTGACTAACTACAATGCTATTAGAGGGAGAAGCTGCATGAAGGGATGAATTGCTGTTTGTCTGCTGTATGATTCATTCATCTGATTATGCCAATCGAAACAATTTGCTGCAGTGTCTTTTGTACACAACCAAGAAACACAGAGGCCCTCAGAGCTCCAGCAGTCTCTCATTTTTATATGGCTTAGTACCATTTGAATCAATCTGCATGTAATTAGACACCAGAGTATCCCAAATCATACATAGAGTCACTTTTCTTAAAAAAAGCGTGCAAAGATGTATCAGGTCAAATTTGCCCGGTCCATGTAAGCTAGTCTGGGATGCTGGAAGACTTGTAGGAAACAGATATGCATGCTTTTGAGAACATGGAAATTGGTGGAGGTGATTTAATGTAGGCAAAGATCCCAGAAGAGATGAATGGTTTTGACTATGAACCTATGCATGTGTCAGGTGGAAACCTGGAGGTTTGACCTTGCTCTCTCTCATCATCTTCCAGAGCACTGATCTGGCCGAGTATGCCAGTAAGCTGCTTGCCAGGAGACATTACAGAAAGCCCCAGGCACGTGCAGCCTTCTAGTTGGCTTTTTCTCTCATGACTAGATCTTTCCATGTGTCCTTGTTCTTGCCAGATAAGAGGAGAAGATCTCTTTTAAGTGCTTCTTGGCTGACGCTGACCTCTCAATAGACAGATAAAAAGTAGAGAGGTTTCCTCTTGCTATTCCTCCTCTGATCCACCATTGTCACTTATCTCTGGCTAAGCCAATTATAGTGCCTCAGAAGTGTCCCCACAAAAAAAAAAAAAGGGAAGCAGCCACACAGACACCAATTGAATTTCCTACAGGCACTATACAAAGGTTGTTTTGTTTCTGCGACAGAGCCATTACTCCCTTGTGTCACTGGTGACTCAAATGAAGACAGAGCCCTCTAAAAACAATGCAATATCCTTAAAAATCCAGCAGGGACTGCAGATACAGCATGAAACTATTGATTTCATTGTCAAGGAGTCCAAACTGAGCCCTGATCTTTAGGGTTTTCATGAAGATGCAAAGGGGGAGAAAAATAAGGCAAGAGGAGGGGAGGGCAGCATGGGATAGGGAGCAGAAGAGGAAGTGGTCATCTATAAACTCCACTGACTTTGTAGGGGTAGCTGATGTCACCCATTACATAAAAAAAAAAAAAAAAAAAAAAAAGAGAAAAAATAAAAACCCCTGCCATTACTTGGATTCCAATAGAAGCCTGCTCATGGATTAAGACTTGCTTTGTGACAGGCACTTCACAAATGTTGAATGAAGTGCAGTCTAAGGATGTGTCTCATCTACAGAAAGGAAAAGCATGTCTGTGCTAGCTTAAATCTGTCTGACTTGGGTAATAATCTAGCGGGGCCCCTGCAATACAAGCTGGAGTGTTGGTTAGCTGTCCAATTCAGTATCCAGGGTACAATTTGCACAGATGTTCTGCTGCTACCCAAGGCAGCTAACACAAAGCTACTGTGGGTCTGCTCCTGATGCTGCAATCCCCCCTTCCAGCTGCAGCTCAGATAACACCTCAGTTAGAGTGGGAATGAAGAGCAACAGCAGGGACCTAGCAGCCTACCCAGGGCAGCACTCAAACAAGCTGTCAGTAAGTCTGATGTGAGTTCTAATGGATGCAACACATTGTCAGCTGAGGATCAGTGTCCTGAAGTGCTGTCAGGTCTATGCTATAACAGACCCTCATCAGTACTGTTTTGTTAATATACTTGCATAAATAAACCTGTACCTGAGAAAACAAAATTAGAGCTGGTGGCTATGCCTGGCAAAACTGTGTTTGGGCTAGAAGAATTTGCACCAAGGATTTTTGCTGGAACAGTGATTTTGCAGAGCAGTGGTTACCAATTGAGCACTGCTGGCAACATTTTCTAGTGCAAGACCACACACCCATATATTCCTTTAGTGTTTTATTCAACGACCATGATTACGTCAACACTTTCATTAGCTAAGTTGTGTCTATCCAGCACTGCCATCCTCTGAATATTGTTTGATAGGGCAGGAGGAAGGTATTTAAGAATAAAGGGAGAGGGAAGGAAGTGATAGTTTTACCTCTGTCTTTAAAGAATAAACCAGAAAACCTCAGATTTCCTAACTACTTGAAATTGCTAATGGATGGATTTAATCTAATTAGTGTGTAAATTTGTATAAATTAGGTTTTGGATGCAGACATTAAAAGCATGTGAAACGTGTAAATGCATATGAATTATCAAAAAGTAAAGGTGTGGTGTGAGAGAGACATTGTTTCAGCTATCAGCACATTCATATGTTATAATTGCCAAAGATGAGGGAACATGATTTTGTCCTTTTTCTTTTTACGTGCCTAAAATAGGGTCCTTGAAAGTTCCTAACTTACAGTTATGTCAGGCACCCTGTTGCTTGAAATCAACATTTTGCCTCATCATCTCGTCTTAACCACCTTTGTAGACATCCATCACAAGAGAAAACAATCCCACAGCAAAAAACCAGCTTAGTTGCACCCGGAGGTTGCCACAGGCATTTATTTTGCCTAGTGAATCAAACTTCTTCCTACAGCCATCAAAAAGATAAAGGTAAAATATCTTTTTCACATCCAGTGAGAATAATTTTTAAGCTGTATTAATATTTTAAGAAGTTATCTCATGTTCCTCCCTGGGCACAGCCTCCAGCAGTTTAAGAAATGTGTCAAACATTAGGTTGAAGTCTAAAAGTTTTCTAGTTTTAGTGAAACTAGATTTGAAAATCAGGACTGTCTACAGATGATTTGGAATAATAAAAATGTAGTGAAAAGCCTGTAGTAAAAAGCAAACACAAATCTGTTTAGTGCTATTTTGGTGGCCATTCTAGTGACCAAAACATTCGTGGTACTCATCAAGCTCATGGAAGGCAGTTTTAACAGTTCAGTTTTTTCTCAATTGCTTGCTTCTTTTCGTACCGTGTACTGTGCAATTACATTTCTCTATCTGTGCTAGACCAGTCCAATAAAATCTCTGTATTAATGACCTATCCTATCTAATGACAGAACATCAGCATTGCTGGAAAAAAATCTGCATCTACTAAGGCAGAGCATCTCATGCTCAGATCAGTACAACTGCAGGCTTCCCTCTTTCACAGATGTAAAGGCATGACTCTGCAAGTATCCTGGGAAAAGCTCACTGATTTTTCAGGGTACTCTGTGATGTTTTATTGTATTTTTGTATTTTATTGTTTTTATTGAATCAGACTTCTTTCAATTAATTCACCCCCATTCATTTCAATGGTCAAAACACCATCCCTGTTGCTAGCTGCTGTTATGCTAGGGAGCAGTGACCTGGTTTGCTCTTTCTTGCCCCATTGGATGTGTGGCTGCATGTAGTTCTCAGTCACTCCCCTGAAAAGTGTCCCTCTCCTTCCTTTACTGGAAGATACACACTTACAATTTTACTTCAGCCTGGCTATCTGACACCTTAAATTCCTGTTCCAGTTTTCAAGACCAAGCCTCCTTTTTTTCCAGCTCCAGGGGTTTCTCTCTGCTGTGCTGGTGGAGGTTGGCTGACCCCTGCAACAACATCTGGGTACATCATTCTTCCATTTTCCATGCAAGATGTGGCAAACGTGCTTCTTTGCAAAGGATATCTTGCCCTCCCATCCACACTCCTTTTCCATGAGATCATCTTCATTAAAACATCAAAAGAAAATTCAGTTGCATAATTTCTTGTTGAACACAACTACTCCTCAGTTAGGAGTAAGCACTAAGGCTAAGCCCTAGTGAGACAAACAAATCTTAAATACATGCAGTCCCTTTAGATATATCAGGAAATTGAGTAAAGATCACATTAGCCAAATCTTTATACTCCTTTCCTACTTTTTGATCTGCATCTCATGCAAAAACAATGCTGTCTGATCCATTTCAGAGGTGCTTACCTGCTGTACATCCTGAAGGCAGTTTTTTGTTAAAGTACATCATGGCTTGATTGACCTTCTGGTAGTAACTACTGAAGAAGGTCTTAGGAAAACTTAGGTACTATTATGTCTATAAATACGTTTATGAAAAAGCTGTGAATTACTGGAGGCACTTCCTTGTTAGCTTTTCCTGAATTCAGATGCTTCCTAAATTGTGAGAAGCAAGATATTTTTTTTATTTTTAAACCCGTTCATTGCATTATCAATGCAATGCTACTGGAGTTCTTAAATTGAATGCCTAGTAGAAGGATTTTTGGTCAGACTGATAATGTCTGTGTGCTTAATTGCTGTAGCCCATCAGTCTCACTGACATAACTGTTAATACAACACATGTTTTGGAATACAGGAAGAGAACATATTATTTGGCCTTTTTCCTAGAAGTGAGTCTGGCATCCATGTTTCCCAAAGGAAATAAAGTTATGTCTTCTTCTTAAAGAAGCCTATTTACCCATATTAAAAATAAGAGTTAAAATAAAACAGCATTTTAGGGCCCACAGAATAGAAAAAATGTAATTTGAGGCAGGCTTAGAGCATTTTGGAAACTAGGATCTTCTTTTGTTGATCACACAAAATCCATTGTCATCACTGTAGACCATTTAGTTCAGTATACCAGTGTATATTCCCAACAAATATGTTTATCTTTTTCCATGAAATAAATGATAGCATTGTCACATGAAGACAGTCCATTTTAACTGCAAATTACTCAATTTGCTAGAATGTCCTATGTTCTTGGCACTTCAAACTCATGTTGATGGCAAAAATAATTCTTCTGAATAGAATACAACTATTTAAAGGGTTAAATTCTGTTTCCTTGACCTATTTGAGTAAAATAAGACTCACTTCTGTCTGCAGCTTTGCCTGTAACCACATTCCCAAAGCACAGTGCCTAATAAAGAATTGAATAGTTTTTGCCTTCTAGCTGCAACATTAAAAGCAATATAACTGTTACTTTCTACTCTTGTCCTTGATTCTCTACAGCACTCTTGATGTAAGGAATCATTTTTTTGATGGAGGAAGGAACAGTCAGATCATCTGGGCAAAGTTGTGAATTACAGTTCCAAGGAAGTCATACAATGCAAGATCAACTGTATTGGGTCAGACCAAAGAGCTATTGCCTGGTGGGCCATAGCAGGCCCTTAGGGAAGAGGCTGTGCACTGAGTGGGAGTTCACATATGAGTTGCTTCGTCCAAGTGTTATCCACATTTCCAGTCATTTGAGGCTCAGAATCTTCCTGAATTGAACGTAACCCTCATTAGACATTGCTGTCCCAGGCTTGTACACTTGCCTTTTGAACCTCAGTAGTCCTTTGGTGCCCACAGCATCCTTCAGCTATAAATGCTTCTTCAAGGCATTCGTTCTTCATAGATTTCAACTAAGCTTCCCCCAGTTCATTTCTTTCCAGGCTAAAAAATCTTACACTTCACATCTATCCCTTCCTAGAGAGGATGACTCCATCCCTGTGGTCAACTTTCCCAGCCTTCTCTTAATCTTCTCCAATTAGGGGCAGTATTCCTCTAATTCTTAATCACAGGTTGACTACATGTATCTTTTTTCAAAAGTGCCATGGGATCTTTGCATTTCCATTGGAGCAGCTTCTTCAAAGAGCTGGTTTTGTATCACACTGTTATGAGAGTATGTAAGCAGATGAATTCAGGCTCTGAAGCAGCAAAGCTTTCCTTTCCTTAGTTACCAGGGGGTAAGTAATCCCATTACAGACAGGCATATATCAAGCCTGCCAGGGTCTGTTCAGTGAAAGGCAGCATCCATCCTGCAGCTGTAGGATGTAGGATGCAGAGGATGTGGGGCTATGCTGTTACCCAAAAGGACACTGCCTGGGTGGAATCCACCCCCTCCTTTGTGACCCTTTCCTACCCTCCACAAGAAATTAGGCTGCCGTGTTCTATTGAGAATCCCATGGCAGCTCCTCATCATGAGATTTAAAAACCATTTTAAAAACCGCTCTGTGTGAGATCCTGAAGGAGAACAGTAACTGTCATGAGGCCTGGTGACACTTGTTCCTGTGTTCAAGCAAAGAAACTTCTGGGCTATATGGGGAAAACGTTAATTTTGTAGCATAGCCCACTTGGCTCTGTCTGACTGTAAAGTACCAGCACTATCACAAAAGAGCTTTTGCTGAGAAAGACATTTCTTCTCCCTACACCTCCCCTAAGGTCATCTTGTTTTACTAGCAGCAAACTGAAGCATTATTGACTGCATTTGTTTAGACTAACAATGTTGACCTTCAGCAAGGAGAAATTCGGCTTCTTAGTTTTGTAAACTTTACTCTGTGTGAGACAAATAGAAAATAAGCAGCCTCATGTATGGCCACAGGGAACTACTTTTAATTTTTTTTTTATTATTTTAACCTTTGTACATATTTAAAAAACAGAGAAGTTTTCTAATCTCTGAAAACTGCCGATCAGCAGCTGATAATGTTCGTGGGATAACCTGGTATCCCAAGTGCAGTCCACTCTGGAGAAAGAACACTATGTCCCCCAGTTCCCTTCTTAATTTTCTTGGCATCATTTCTTTACCTAACTACGTGGCTCATAGTGCAGTACATTGTTGTTGTTAACTCACTGACCCAAACACAGGTAAAGAAAGGATGTGTAGAGTGTGTAGAGTATTGAAGTGTTTCATAAATGGAGAGTAGCATCTTGAATGGATGGAGGTGCCACTGGACAAGATAATACATGTATAAATGACAGAAATAATCTTATGCTTTTATCCTTAAAAAATATGTCCATCCTGGCAACATTTGATCATAGGACCTGTACAGAAATGGGAACAGCATCTCCTCAACATCTGCCATGGCAGTCTGCCAGTAGTTCCTAGGGTGATATTGCAGAGTAAATTAATTAAGATAATATGCAGCAACACATATCTGACTTCTTTTCTGTACAGTGGTTGAAGAAATAGAGCCCTGGGCTCTGCTGTGAGGCATTACTCACAACAGGACAAATGACCAAGTAAACAAAGCCTGAATCCTTCTTGGTAGATTCTTGTTTCGAAGGAAATGCCTCCCATTTCAAAAGAACTATTTTTGGCAGAAGGAACATCCTTGTTGTGGTGTCATGACTGGCTAGGGTAAGGCTATAGCAGAATTAGTATTTTTAATTCTAGGTTTTATTTGTATCTACTAGAAAGGCATTCCTTTAGGAAAGACATTAATAATTTTATTCATGGCTGATCCTAGTCTGCAAGCAGAAGCAGCACTTGGAACTGCTGATCAGGGCATAAAAATCTTTAATGATGTATAACCATCAGTCTGTGAAAAATCAGCTAACATTACTACATTATGCTGCATTATAACTCCAAATTGAAACATTATGTTAACCACTGAGTCCAGATGCTTGTTTGGTTTGCTAACTGTTTTCAATCCCCCTGTATTAGCCTTGGTGTGCCCTAGAAATTATTTTGCCTTTGGTTTTTGTCTAGTATAAATTTACAGAGAGCAATGTAATTTGGGAAGGACTCCTACTGTACTTTTGGCTCCGATTATGTAATTTTTATAGCACCTCTCTGGTATAAATGAACCAAACTTGTATTCACTGAATCTGGGTTTGTTAACTGAGCTATATGCCCCCATTGCAAACATCACAGGCTGTATTAAAGGTGCATGAAAGCCTAAAGAAAAGCAAATAAAATAGAAATAGTGCCAAAACAATGTCATCACACACAGGATCAGTGCATAAAAGTGCCATGAACCTGCAAAGATCTTCTGATCTTGTAATTTCAATAGTAGAGCCTTACCACTTTTTGTTCCATTTGAATAGCACAGTAGCATTCACGATGTTTTAAAACCCTATAAAAATAAAAGGAGAAGCTGTTAATGGATGTCAGTGATAAGAACTCAGGACCTTCCAGTCTGCATCTGCATTCTGGTTTCTCCCACCTGAAAAATGCTTCATAGCAGGCTGTTTGCTGCTCAGCACAAAGGGAATTTGAATTACTGCAAATTAGACGTTTGTTGTGGAAAACTACAGCATAGCACTCTCATCATTCTTCTGGCTTCTGTGAAAATTAATAAATGTCAGCTAGTGAAAAAGACATTCCAGCCAATATTTAGGTTTCTGCTACCATGCAGCCTCTTTTGTGAAATCATTGTCAAATCACCACCTATTCCTGCCAAAATGCTTCTGCAAGACGCAGCCTCACACATGCAGCCCTGCAACTGAACAACATCGTTCTCAGAAGAACCTGGAAGCAGAAGCTCCTCCTTGTCCAGGAGCATGATGACTCAGAGATACTTTCCCTCCTTCGTGTAATGCTGAGAAACCTACCTGCTCAGAATGTTCAAACACACAGTGATGGAAGGGGAGTTATTGTACCCAGCTGGAACAGATAGGTTTATGTCAGACGGGAATCCTATTTATTTCCTATTATTTTAAATGTAATGCTATTTTTTCCTATTTATTTTCATTACTATGGCATGGCAAAAAGTTTTGCTATAGTTATTTGAACTACAGAATGGTCATTATGACTGGACAAGCTGAAGAACACCATAAACTGAAGTCTGACTCAAAGGTTTGTGCTTTGACTTCATTAACAGTTGTCATGCTACTGCTGTCGTAAAATGGAAAAAGTATTTTTCTTTTCAGTTATTTCAGAAGCTTTATAAAAATTTTAAGGAAACTACACATCCACATCATAAGAGAAGCAACAAGAATGGGTAAATGAGAGGTCAAACTACTGGAAGTCACACAGGAATCTCTGCTAGCCAATGTATTCATGAACAACCCAGGAGAGAGGGAGAGACTCAGGATAATGGCAGTGAAGGTAGAAAGGAGAAGTGCCGAGTGTGAAGACCTGCAGAAAGATCTGAGAGGCTGAAGGAGAAACCAACATGAAGTCCAGGGTAGGGAAATAAATCACAAAGTGTTGCACAAAGGGAAATAACAACAGAGATTTCCACATAAAATAATGGACTTTAAGTGGATGGTGTCTTCTTAGGAGAAGAGTCTTAGGATTATGACAGATAGTGCCAAGAAAATGGCAGCTCAGTGTGAAACAGATGTCAAAACAAGGCAAGCCAAAATCTTGCTGAACCAGACACTATCATAGTTCCAGTGAATAAAGCAGTGTTTTGCTCACCCTTTGAATACCAAGTATAATTTTGGTACTGTTTTCTCTAAACAGGTATAATGGACGTGGGAAAAGGTAAGTCAAGGCTGTTCAAAGATAGGGAATGGTTTCTTTATAGGCAACTGCTGAGTAGGTGGGGACACCTCACCCTGCAAAATTTAGGGGATATCATAGACATCTATCTACAAAATCATGGTTTCCCTAGAGATTTCACTGTCATCCAGTTGTAGAACAAAGGAGCACCCAGTTCAGTGAGGGAGAACCAGGTGAAAACCAGGCAGCTAGAGATGATTATTCAGGCAAGAGTATTGTGAAACTCCTTGCTGAAGGATGCTGCCACAGGGCAGATGTGGTCCAAGGGTGACTAGGATTAACTAAACACACAGAAACACATGCAAGTGCAGGAAATATCTTGAAGTGAAAATCGTTTGGGACTGGCAGAGTGTTAAGGAGAACTGTCATATATACTTGGCTTGTCTATATTGTTTTTTGGGTACCCACCTAAAGGGATGGCTGAGAGCAGGATATGGAAGAATCTAGACCTCTGTTGTGGCAGAATGTGGATGACCTCAAGAACATCACTCTCCAAATAAGCTTCTGACTCAATAGGTGCAGGCCATGGGAGAGAGCAAGAAAGATATCTTTCTTTGTGCATGTGGCTTTGGAAACAGTACTGAAGGATGTAAAGGGAGAAGAGTTGTTTCAACTGATGTAGCTACGTGTATTCATCTTCCTTATGTAAAACCAAGATTTTTCTTTTGTATTGTTTGGGTGAGTTTTTAAAAAATTCTTTTTATCTGCTGTAATTTCTCTTGCTGTTTTTTGTAGAGACTTACTTGCTTAATTGCTTTCTGAAACAATCTGGCATAAAATAGAAAAAACACACTCACATGGTGCGCATTACCCCTAAATTGACCACATCAGCATCTAAGCTATTAATCCATACATTTATACTGTATAACTGAACTCCATCTCCTGCAAAGAATATTTCTCTTCATCCTAGGGAAAAAAATGAAATGAGAAAAAAGTTGCTACAAAGACTTGTGGTCAAAGTTTTGTGAAAAACATCTTAAGCGATGTCTCCTGCTCTGACAAAATGTAGACTTTGGAAAAGCTCTAGCATGATGGGAAGCTGAGAAATACTGAACTCTATCTCCTCTATAGCAGTGACCTGAAACACCACCATACCTAGCAGTTGCTTTCACAGCACATTTGGAATCAGTCTAAACCACAGCAGCTGCTGCCACATGCTGCCCCATCTTTTCACACAATGCAACGTTCTCCTTACCAGACTTCTGCATCAGTCAGAGTAAGTGGGCATCAAGCCAGTCCAAGGACGTGTTCAGTCAGAAAGCTAATCTGACAAAGAAAAATGCTTTTTTTTCTACTTTATTGGTTCCAACATGCATGAGGGACAGAGGCAATGCCATGGAGATGCTCTGCTGGGTCAGTCACTGGCCTGTGCCTTGCTCACCGCAGTGAACACTGACTGAATTGAAAGGACTATTTCCAGCACAAAGAATTTAATTTTTGGTGATTTGAAAAGGTAAAATGGTAAAGCAAAGACTATGGAGAGAGATTAAGAAAATTGAGTAGTTCAGACTGGACTACTGTCAGTTGCCTAGAAGAAAGGGAATTCAAGGATCTACCACTTGGACCACTTCTTTTCTCAAGGGCTTTCTTTACAAATAGTCTTGTAAGGTTGTATTTCTTTCATCCTTCTTTACATCTGTTCTCCAACAGTGAGGAAACTCAAGAAAACATCTCTGATAGAACTTCTGCCTTCTTAATGGCTATGTTTCTTTCTCTTCCTATGTGTAGATTTACATACTTTAGGACAGTGCAAATCAGCGCTTAGTATTTCTCACTGTCTTAACCAAGAAATAAATATCTTACCTGCTCTGACCTCCAAAATCCAAGTTACCCTGGGAAAGGTGACTTTGGATTATAAATTGTAACCACATGTTGTATTAAAGAGCATGTCAAAACTGATCTCTTTGCAATTCTCATTTGTGCTAGCATCTGGAATAATTTAAATTATAAATGAAAAGCTGACCTCTGTGGTTAGCCAAATCAAAAGGCTTGAAAGGCTTAATGTTTAAAGAGTCATTTGATTCCTAAACAGATCAGGAAGTTGGAGAAACCAAAATCTGACCAAGGAAAGAGAAGAAAAAGAAAAAATAAAGAGGAGGAAAAAAAAAAAAAAAAATAAGGCATAGGAAAAAAAATATGCATTCTGCCAATATTAAATAAAGAGCTTATATGGTGACCATTTCAGGGTCATGGTTTAATACACAACTAGTTTCCTAACAGAGACTCAGTTGAAAATTAAGCACATTGACTTCTTTGATAAGAAGGTATGAATTTATTTATTATGTTTCTTGATAGGGTCTGGATTTCACTGGATCCATACCCAGGGGAACGTACTCCATAAATGCTAAGTCCCTGCTGGGTTTTTTTGCAGGAGTGTGGGCTCTGATTCCCTCCTGGGGCTGCCAGCTCAAGTGCCCCAGCCCTGTACCAGGTAGAGGGGAGTTCAAACTGTCAGGCAAAAACTGCATAAGGTTTCGAAAGTTTCCAATGGCTTTTCTCAGTTACATGAGTAAGAATTGTTAAGTATATACAGTCAGCACTGTGTGGAGCAATTCTGCTAAAAAAACCGCAGTATCCTGTCCCTTGATTTAGGCAGGGGATTAATTAAAAACACATATGCGTTTACTGTCCTGACAGAACTCAGGTTGATCTAACTAGATTGACATTAAATTTGACCAGTTCCCTAAGCATCAGTATGAATTAGCATAACTTGTTGAGGGATGAGGTTAGTTCTTTCTTTGCCCAGAATGTCTTATGATCAAGTCAAGACCTTTAACTTTTAAACAAAAGCAAAGTTTACCATATCATGTGGACACATGAGGATAATAGAGCAGGGAATGTGGGCTTCTTTGCAGAAGTGGGAACTGTAAATGTCAGCTCAGTATGCCTAAAAAGCACCCAGCCTTAGGAAACTCAAGTTACTTTATGATGTCAATTGGAGATTGGCTGCCTAGTGTAAATCCCAGGTATTTATTTTGTAACTATTTTCTTTAAACATGTAGCAAGGCAAATCCTTGCTTTTCCATTAACTAAGCATTGGCTGCAGTCTCAAGCCCCCTGTATGACAGGAAAGGACAAAGCTTAAATTCATGGGCAAAATTGCTGCATAATCACTTCCCAGCCATTAGAAAGGAATAGTCTCATATCTCACTATCAAATCAGTAATTTTTCTTTTTCTGAAGAGGAAAAAACACTGAATGGTTATAAAGAAGAGTTATTACTATCCTATTCTATTTTGAAAGATACTTGAGTGGTCTGGAAATAAATCACAAATTGGTGTTCTCTGTTATAAGTATAGAATCACATAATGATGCCTTTCTCAATACTGGGTACAGAAGAAGTGGTTTTCAGCCTTATAGAATAAGCCTGTAAAAAGTAAGTTTAATAAGGACTCTGTAATTTAATACTTCTACTTGTATTTCAGGAAAAAAAATAATGTCATTCTCGTGGAGAGTATCCCTAAATATCTAGTTACTGCAGTATTTTTGAATTACACATTTAATTTGTTTCATAAGACAGTCTGTGGAAAATTGCTAATATGGAGAAGGAAGCATGGGCCTCTAGTAAAGAGTAAGAAAACACTATTTCCATTCCTGGCTCTGGTATAATTTTCTGGATGACTCTGAGCTATTTTCTTAACAATTGTGCACCCTCAGTTGAGAACACTAGCATGTCTTTTCCCCTCATACAGTCTCTGCTTGTCTCTCTCAGTTGCAAGCTGCTTGGAGAGGGCCAGTTCTCACTATACACAGCGTAGGCCCTATGACAACGGATATCTGATTTTGACTGTTTCCACATTCAGTCAATGAATAACATCCAGAATAAAAATAAAAGCATCATGCTAGGGAATAAGCCAGTGGCACGGACAATGCGATGACATGTTATAAAGGGAACTAAAAGTTTCTGTCTTATGGGCGTTGTGGGTGGAGGGGAAGCTAAGCTGAGCTATGATGTGAAGGCTGAGGGTGGAAGAAGGCTGTTAAAATGGATTTAAGATGTAAAACAGTAGACTCCCAAGACAAGAGGAGCCCATCTTATTTTTTAACCCTTTTTGTCTCCTACATATTGCTTTGAGAGATGCTCCCAGGAGTGTACTCAAAAATTCATGCTGCCAAGTACAAGCAGGATGAGAAAAACAAAATAAAAAGCAGGCATCTCATAAATTTGAAGACTGCTGCAAGAGCAGAATATGCCACTACATCTTCCACTCTCAAGCTATTCTAGGCTTAGGCAAAAAAATCACCAACATTTTCACAGGGTATAATGCTAATTTGTAAAACTTGCCCAGAAATCACTCAGGCATAACATTAATTTCATTACTTTATAATCAAATTACTTCCTGAGGGTAAATTGAGTGCAATTTTTCTTTTATCACAACCCATTTCTTCCCTCTGCCCATGCACATGATTACTGTTATGAAAAATCAGAGAGGAAAAAAAAAACCAACCTTTTGAGATAACATATCTGCAAAGGCAATGGCCAAGTCTAGAAAGCTTTGTTCCTAAAATGGAAAACATTTCTCTGA
Source organism: Florisuga fusca (assembly GCA_038090715.1). Lineage (NCBI taxonomy): Eukaryota > Metazoa > Chordata > Aves > Apodiformes > Trochilidae > Florisuga > Florisuga fusca. The sequence goes on from JAAWXA010000006.1 coordinate 24,905,580, forward strand.
GTTAAATCATTTCAAGACTCCCTTTCTGTCACTTTCATCTGCTTTTCCATCTTGGATCATTTAGTCTGAGCTGCAACAGGGATGCTGCAGTGGTGGGTTCGTATCATGCAGTGAGACCCTTTTCACCTTCTGCCGTCACCTGACCCAAAGGGGAACATGTCCTCTCATAACACCTCACAACCCAAGCATCTCCTCACTCCAGAAGCCTCTCTGATAATAAGCAGCAGTCTGATACTATGTATATAATATCTATGACACTATATATGGTCTGACACTATGTATATAGTGTTTGATACTATATATATAATCATACATGTATGTAAAATAATGCGAATATAGAAGGTACTAAAAATGGCTCGAAGGAACCCTCAGCCTTTACCATATATGGCTTTTCCAGTGTATCTAAGCACTCAAATCCTTTCCTCTGGCTCAGACAAAAAGATTTCCATGCCTATATGCGATCTCCTTATAAATGAGACCAGCAAAAAAATTAATAGGGTACAGCTTCCAGTTGCTGAAGAGAAGAGTGTGAAAGAGGGTGAAAGGTGGATATTGGCAACATAGCACAACTCCTTCTCCTTTCCTTTTTTAAGTGCCAGAGAGCTGTCTTCTCTTTCGTTTCTCTCTCCTTCCCTCCCAAATCAGTCTTCCCTCTCCTGCCTCTGAGATCCTGGCTTCTGGATAAGAAGAATTTCTTCCCTTCTCTGCAGCACTAAAAACAGTCACAGAGAGGAGGAGTGTAAGATCCCACCACACTCCTGAGCAGAAAGATTTCTTAGGTGGCTTCTTGACAGATCTTTCTTATCCATTCAGGATTAAGCTGTCAGACTGCCTTGGGAATGGGAAATATTCTTCACCTCCTTCAGTTCAACCACGACTACTGTCTCTCTTTCCTGTCCTTTGTTTCAGAAAAAAATATTCAAAGGGCAAAGTGCTTCTCCTATCTTCTTGAAAAATTGTGTGCTTGTCTTTCCTGGTCATTTTCCATGGACCTGACATTGTGCTTTGAGGCTTGTGTCCTGGGGTGCAGTTTTACTGCAATAGATGCTAGATGTTCTGCAAAGGGACCCTGGAGTCAGAGAGGTCTTGGAGGCTGCTTTGCCCATGGTCTGGCTGCCTGGGTCTGCAGGTAGGGTTTGAACACAGATTGTTTCTGGAAGCCTCACCATCACTGCACTGTTCCTGTTACACTCAAGCCTTACCACTTCTAGTTCCTTGTAGTTGGATGTCACCTGTACATATCCTACAGGAGGACTCTTCACTTTTCCCAGGGTTGGGGTGGCCTCCTTTCCATGCTGCAAAGTTTACATGGGTTGAAGTTGTGAGTCCTTCACTGAGGACAGAACACAAAAGGACTGCTAAAAGTGCGAAGCATTTATTCTTAAATGGCAAGAGCACAACAGAATGTTTTAGGTTTTGACCTAGATGAATGACCTAAACAGGATGTTTTAAGTTTAGACAAGGTGTCTTGCTTGGTCTCTTGTATGACAACTTTTAGGACTGGATAAATTATTTTTCCCTCGTAATCTCTGCTTTGTTACTTCTCACTCCCTGGAACTCTCTATCTATTGTGCAGTCCTTCTATATCCTCACTGACCATGCACTTACATACTTCACAGTTCAGGGAAAGTTTTGGATTTTAATTCAATTTTCACTTTATTCTCTGGATATTATAAATACTCCCTTGTAATGAATAAATAATGCAACAACAACCTTTCTATGTGCACTGTAAGTTAGCTATTTCTGGATAGACAAGAATCTCAAGAAACAAGCAGAATTTCTGCTGTGGTTTGGGATGTTTGCACAGCACTGGGCCTGCTGACAAGAGATAGAGGAGGAAATGATTCTTGGTCAGGAACTGGCAGGGCTCATTGAAAGTTCTTTAAACTAGGTTTGAAGGGGAAAGAGAATGAAACCAAGCCCAGTAGAGATCAGCCTGGGCTAATGGTTGAACTTTATGATCTTAGAGGCTTTTCCAACCAAAATGATTTTATGGGACACAAGTCCCACTGCTCATGAGCAACTTTGCAGCCACCAGTGCCCCACCTCAGACAGTGAGAAAAGATGTTTAGAGAAGGCAGCTATGGGCCTAAGCAAGCAAGAACAGAGAGACTGGACTGTCTGCTTTTAGACATGAGGTGGATGAAACAGCTGTGAGTAGAAAAGCTGTCCTCTACTGGAATAGGTGAAGAGCAAGAGTGGCAATAAATAGAGACCAAGATCTGAAGATGAAACAGTTTCCCAAACCAGTGCAAAAAAGAAAAATTTCATGAGGTTTCTGCTTTCCCTTTCTCCTTGTCTCTGCCTCTGGTCAAGAATGAAAACCTCACACCCAGACACAAATAGGTTTTTTCTTAATTTGTCATCAATTTCCCTTCAAATTTTCATGCATTGGCCAAAGCTGGAAGAAAAAAAGCTGTGGTTTTTATCAGGCCTCTCCTAATTTCCTGCATGTCGATGCACTAGAAGCACCCCAACAATGATAGACAAGGCCCTGTCCATGCTTTTTATTGGGTAAGCAACTCACAAATATAATTTAAAAAAACTCTGTCCCCAGTTTTTTTGACGTTTATAGTGGTTTCACTTGCCTACGTGCAAAAGCTGATGACAACACCTTGCTGTGGACAAATGCCATGGATGACAAAAGAGCCAAGTAACTTTCTCTGGGTATGCTGAGCTACAGGGCAGTCACATATAACAACATTACCTCAGCTCTGAAGAGCCTGGAATATTCTGCTATACCACACTGATCACAGGCCTTGATAAGGCAGGGGCTATTGCTGTGTTGCTATATCCAAATTAAAACATTTTTTGTCATCTGGCAAAAGAGCAGTTCTAATAAAGGCGGAATAAATGCACTAACTGAAAGGAAAATATCCCTCATATTTTCTCCTTCCTTCAGTCCTGGAATTCTGAACTGAATCTGGGGATATTTTATGAAGGTGAAACAAAATATTTGGAGCAAAATCTGTTTTTTATAAACTCTGTCTCTTTCTAACCTTTCACTCTCAATAACATGAAGAAAAATATACAGTACTGAATGTCTGGCGGCAGCTCCCAGCCACTGTGAGACAGTTACACTGCTGCTAAATCATGTTAGCTGGAAGTTTGCAATGGTGAGATATTCTTGAATGTTTTGCCTCTGTTCCTACATAGCAGCGTTTGGAGTGAGATTTTTGCTTGAATATTCCTTTGCAGAAATCTTTCCCCATTATTTGTCCTGACCATTCATTTTAAAATTACGCTTTTAAAAGCTGTTGATGAACAATCTTACTGTATTTCCTATTCTCTCTTAATGGAAGCATTCTGAAAGAATTCCAAAGACCTCTCTGCTTTGCCTGCCAGATAAAACATCAGCCTGCCTTTGCCCTCCACTACATTTTTGTTTTGTTAAATTTAGCTCTGCTTCTTGATTAGGTGCAAGTGACTGAACAAGCTTTTCCTGGATAACGTGCATGCACAAACATGTGCTTGTTGCAAGTTCAAATGAGCTACTGAATGCTTATCATCCACTTAATGGACAAAAACTGCAAATCAATGAAATGAAGTGAAAACAACTCCAAAGTTAATAAATACAATGAAATCCTTTTTTAGGCCTGATATGGTGATGGACAAATATTCTTTTTTTTTAAGGGTAATTAAAGATTGTGACTGCAGCTTATCCTTTTCAGTGAGTAGTTTGAAAACAGGTAGATAAATATTGCTCAGGTTGGAAAATTAGCACTCCTGCAATGGATCCAGCATAGTACTTAAGTTGATGCCCAACTTTAAGTTGCTGCTGAACCAGGGCACTGATAATGGTATTCTTTTAGTTCCAGGGAGGACAGCTGTGTTTATTCCCTTTTCTCCTTAATATGGAGGAAAAGTACCTGAAGTACTGGCTTAGATGTTTTTCTTTGTTACCCTTAAATAAATCTCAATAATAAACCAAATAAGAATACATTATTTTGACCACAGATTTTTCTCTCCTTTAATTTAATAAACTGATGAGCCATTTTCTCTTGGTCGCCATTGTTCCCTGTGTGTTGTGATGAAACCTCTGCTTCTGAACTATTCAATAAAAGCAAAACACTTCTGTGAAGTCTCCGTTAAGATTCAGAATACCCTTAGCTATTGATAACCTAATTTTTTTTATGCTTAGCATTGGTAAGAGCTACATAGTGACATGAAAACGTTTTCTGGCTCCATCTGCATCCAGCACAATCTCAAAAGGGAAGCCAGGACCCATTTCACAGAAGAAAGTCTCCATGCTCAGATTCCTTCTAGAGCCTGAAACCAAGGCACTGCTTATGCTTACCTTTGTGCTGGTCTGCTGTGTGCTGTCCCCCAGTGGAAGACTATTCAGGTACCAGGACCTCAAGCCCCATCAAACCAAGGTGTGTTATGATCCAAAGACCAGTGGATCCATGATCTGAGGAAAACTTTTTCAAAAGCCTTTCCCTTGCCTTGTCCTGCTCACAGTCCAGGAAATGCTGCTTTATGGGATTGTACTATAATACTGAGAGGTCTGGGCCATGTACCTTTTACAACTGAACTCAAAGATTTTAAGTCTTTTCCAAGCTAAATTAATCTATGATTAATACTGCCAACATCCCCAGCCATTCTTGCCTGTCACTTAGCTCCCTTAGGTACATGTTTCTTACCTGTTTTTAAATCAGAGGCATTCAGGTCAGTGATTAAAGAAATGTATTACGTGCATATTTGTATTTTGAGACAAAATTTCTTCAGTAGCAGATATCTTTCCTGCATGTTTAACTGTAATTTAAGTAAATAAACATAGCTAAATTCATATGATAGGAAGAATCTGGTTATGAGTTTGCTTTCCACTATGCAAAGAAAAACGATTCTTCAGAGTTAAATTTTCTAAGACAATACACGGATTTGTAGATGTGATTAAAATTACTAAAATTAGGAAATTAGGAAAAATTACTAAAAAAAAGATGTGATTAAAATTACTAAAATTAGGAAATTAGGAAAAATTACTAAATATATACATATATACAAATATATTAAAGCAGGAAGCCCTTAGTGCAAGGCTGTTGTTGGATCCCCCCTGACATTAATGGTGACCTTAATAATCCAAGCAAAATTAAGCAGTGACAGATCAAAGTCTTGCTGCTGTCTCCACTCCCTGTGCTCAGCATTCAGATGCAAAACAACTCTCAAATAAAAGCCAGATGTTCAGCCGGCTCCATTTCCTGATTAGCTGAGATGTCACTTTGGAAGCCAACAGCTCTGGTCCCAGTCCTGAAATAGAACAAGCCTTTCCAGTGGAATATCAAGGCAAATAAAATAAAATAAAAAGGCACAAAACTGGTGTCGGTGGTGATGAGGACAGATTATCTCTTCAAAAGTGGCCTCCTCACAGGGACAGGGTATAATTGCTGTGGGGAAAGTAACTGGTTGCTCTGCCCTGCATTACATCATCCTCTTTTAAACCAGGCAATCTGCAGACCAGACATGAGCAATGCTAATAGCACTATACACTGGTATGGTCCTGTAATAAAATACATCGCTCCTGAGCAGAGGCAAATGGGTCAAAGGCAGCCTGGATCCTAATCCTAGCAAAGCTCATTTACCTGTACTTTCCTACTTTCCTCTGAGAATTAAGAACTTGAAAAAAGTTCATCAAACATTCAGAAAAACAAACCACCCCCCCAAAAAACCCCCCAAAACCCACAAAACCAAAAACCCACAAAAAATCAAAAAAAGAAATCATGACAGGCTTTTTTTAGATTTTTTTGAAAATCCATTTTTATTTCAACTTGCAATATTTTCGTTGTTCTCCAGGTTTTTCTGTTTTGAGTTCTTGTCCAAAAAGATTCGGTGTTCTATTTTTCTCTCAAAGTTAGATTTTTTTTGGCGAAAATTCCCATACATCTTTAAATTCTGGAAATTTTGTATTGATTTTGGCAAAAGAATCTTGCACTCCTCTATAGTTTACTGTATGAATATTGTGGAAGTTAGTTCTTCTGTGCTGTAACCCTGTGTCTCTTGGAAAAAAAATCAACAAAACCAAACTGTGGTAAAATATATTTAAATCCATTTTGTCAGCTAACCTTCTGCTTTCCTATCACTACTTTACACAGGCAAAAGTCTACTAGATCATTTGCAGTTGTTTTAAGCTGTGGAAAAGACGTGTTGCCAGGACAAGTGCCTGATGTAACAGAGTCGTAACACACACTCCTTGCACTGACGTGGTGAGAGCTCAGCCTGAGACATCCACTTTTATTTTTGTCCAAGAGACAGCTGCTATAAAAATTTAAAATTTCAGGATTTGACTTGTATTTTCCAAAGTATGCAAATGTTAGTTTGGATATGTAGCACTAGGTGTGGGCAGTAGTTTTAATTTATTACTCCTTCTGTCTTGAAGCAGAAATACCCCTGGGGAATGATTTTACTTGGGCTAAGAACCAGCCTTTTGATTTCAGCATTAACTTTTTTGTTTGCTCTGGACTCCCAGCAGACTCAAAGGATGTGCTTCTTACCTGAGAAAATGTACATAAAATGTTCATAGTTTGTTCACTCCTTGCCCATGGCTCTCCTTTACAAGATCCTACTGTAAAGCCCTAATTTGAATTCCTAGCTTTTTACCAACGTCTCTGGGAACTGACCGGGTTGTTACAACAACCACTGAGGCTGCAGAGGAGACTTCTCTCTGGCAAAACATTGTAACCCACAGATTTGGGATTAATAGCAATGAGAATGCCAATTGTTCTGGGAAAAAAAAAAAAAAAAAAAAAAAAAAAAAAAAAAAAAAAAAAGTCATCTTATGATTACTTATTTTAATTTCCTGTGTGCTCACTAGCAATGCCTGCAGGTATAATGACCTTTGATTCTTTGTTTTCTAAATTTTTTAAAAGGTCTTGGATGAATCAAGCTCCAAGCTACAACAGTAAATGTTAAATTCTGTACTTATAGAAATCATATGCCATTAATTTTCTTTGGGCTGATGGCTGCTCATGAAAACAGTTTGCCCAATTCGTTCTAAAGGCAAACAACTGCAGAAAGTATGCACACAGAACATTGTGTCTTTTCCTGGAGGGGAGGATACCACCATGACAGGAAAGATTTCACCACCTCTCTCCTTTTTCACCACACTCTCTCCTTTTTCCACAAAACCCTCCTGGTTTGAGGAAGTAAGCTCCTTCAAGCTTTGGACTAGTGATTTAGGAACCTACCTGCCAAAGCACCAGCACTGCTGGGAGAGGAGTATAGGGTGAGGGATGGTGTGAGGATATTTCTTATCTCTGAGAAGGTTGTTTTTCCTCATTTTTTTTCAATGAGGAATGAGAATATAAATAAAATTTTTAAAAAACCCAAACAAACAACCCACATATTTCAGATTATTTATAACCCATCTCTTTACATGTACACTTTTTCAAAGTACATGACAAATTCCAGGATAATAAAGAATCACAGAGTGTCTTAGTTTTAGCAGAAAGAATTGTTTTAGCAGAAAGAGCATCTGATACTGATAATGACAAAAAATTTTGCCATTCTACCATAGAGTATGCCAATGTTTGAACATACAGTGGGTTGAAAGCAGAACCACAAGCATTTAACTTACCCCAGAAAAGTTCTGAATCAAGCAAATTGAAGTTTTACCATCCTTATGACTCTGTGCATCACTGAAAACAAAAATGCATACTTTTGCTGCTGGAATGACAAATGGGTGAATGAAGTGCTTTGAAAAATATGAGGAATGTCATCACTGTACAGCACCAGTTGAAAATAAGGTAGGGTGTCACTGCAGAATCATCACAGTGATTCTGACTGTGAATTGCTTTTCTCTCAGAATAAAAAGAAGAGATAGATAAAAAGAAGACAATAGCCCTAATTTAATTTAATTTATTCAAATTTAACATTATTCAATTTTGTTATTTTCTGTTTTATTTTATTCTTCCATTTTTGATGAAAGTCTTGTTCCACAACCACCTTATGGCACTTCCAGAATCAAAAAGGGCTTTTGACACTTTTTGGAAGACACTTCACACTCTCACACTGGCTCTGGGTCCAGCCTGCCTGGGAGCATCACCACTGGTATGTAAAACCAGTGCTAGGGATTTCAGTCCCTAGCATTGCACAGCAAGGGAGAGGAAAAAACTCCTGACCTGCAGATACCTGGAACATCTGCTAAGGATGGTGATACCTGAAGCAGCAGCTTCTGAAAATTCAACTGAAAATGCAACTGAAAATTCCAGTTTCAGTTGCAGCCTCATTGTTTTGGTGCACAATTTCCCAGTCCTTCAGAAAAAAAAATTAAATAAATGGAAAAGAATGGAGACCCTCAAGGGGCAACTCCCCAAATCCATAAAGCATGTGCCACCTCTGGTGCAGTAACATCACTCTCTATGCTCTTTTCCTATGTGTGTATGACTTCCAAGCCCAAGCCAAAGTTTTTTGTGGCTGGCCCAAGAAACCATTGGTGTTTACTTACTTCATGCCAATGGATTGGCAGAGCACGTCTAAAGCCCAATAAAATCATTTAGAATAACTGTAGCTGTGCCAAAAAGGTACTTCACTGATGGATCTTGACAGCCTGGATTTGCATTTATTAATAACAGTCTTCATTGTCTTGGTTTCCTTATCACACATTTTGGGTGGTTTCATTTGACATAATTTCTGAATTACTTGTACACAGCACTCTGAGTTCCTGCTCCTGCTCATACACAGGCAGAACTCACATATTTTGTCATATAGTGACATCTTTCCACTGCCTGTCAATGAAGTAGTTTTGAATGCAAAATACCTTTATTTCTTTTTCCAGTGATAATTTAGGGAAGTAGTGAAACTGAAATGGCTTCAACATTAAGCTTAGCAACATACAGTTCTCTGAAAGGTATTATTTCAGAAACCATTCTGCTGAATTCTGAACTTCTATAAAAGCACTGAAAATGAAAGAATTAACTGTTTATTAAACAAAAACCCAAAACAAAACAAACAAACAAACAAACAAAAAAAACCAAACCAAAACCAAAACACAACCAAAAAAACCAAAACACAATGCGTGGCTGAATTACATGCAGTATTAATTACGTGAAAGACTGGAACAGGAATGGAAAATTGGACTTTCTGTTAAAATGAGAAGTGAAGTATCATATGGTGTTTCCATTCAACAACATGGCACTGCAAGCAGAAAGATTTGGTGTGCTTATTGGTGTGCAGCACCATGTCCCTTTGAGACTGACTCCTTTGGAATAGGACCCCAATGACCATCCAACTACACCTGTTAGTGAACACATCTGCACAGAGAACCGGGCACATGAAAAGAAAGAACTGATGTAAATTTTGAATGAGGGCCCCTGGTGCCATTTGTTGCTCCACAGTACATCTATCAGCTTGCACCAGGAGACCCTTGCCTGGTTTTGAGCCATTCTGACTTATCATAGAATCATATAACAGTCTGGTTTGGAAGGGACCTTAAAGATCACCCAGTTCCAACCCCCCCGCCAAAGACGTCTTCCATTAGACCAGGTTGCTCCAAGACCCATCCAACCTGTCTCTGAACACTTCCTGGGATGTCCTCTGGACACAAGTCCTCTGGACAACCTGTTCCAGTGTCTCATCTCTCTCACTGTAAAGAGTTTCTTCCTTATGTCTAATTTAAATCTACCCTCTTTGAGCTTGAAACTGTTACCCCTTCTTCTGTCACTACATGTCCTTGTGTGATGACAGAGACTATGTCAGAAATTAGATTGCATTGAGGCCTTGATTCTCTTTGAATATGAATAAGACCCCAAGGTAGATTTTGTAGCCTAAAACCAAAGCAGCTTTCCAAATACAGAAGCATACAGATACTGAAGAAGGGACACATTCTCTGGGAGAATTGTGTAGCTCATTCAGGTGTGTTCTTGATTTTGAGCATTGATGTGAGTAGGGATGGTTTCCCACCGTGTGAACACAGGGACTTGTGAGGGACTTGTGAACTCTTTAGTCTACACTGCAGCACATACGTATGATGATTTAATGGGCTTTCTGTTTAGTTTTATAGCCCATCCACACACCCAAAAGCTGAGAGTAATGATCACAATCCAGGACAGTTGCAAAGCATATGTGGAGAGCTTTTCAACCCTAAGGCTCTAATCTCTCCTGTTAGCCACCACTGCCATGTGGTGAGGCTATTACCATCCCTGATTCTGAAGCACAGTTCATAAACTCCTTCCACATGGTTTACGCAAACCCCTATGAGGCTGTGCTGCATTGTTCTGCAGGCAAGGAGATGCATCTTCTCTTGCTAAGCCCAAGAGAAAATTATTTGTCAATGCTCATTTATGAAATAGTAATTGAATTCTTCTTCTGGTGATTAAAGAAATGACAGATGTTGACATGTACAATTTAAATGAAAACAAAATGCTGACCAGACTAGAGTCATGTGGAGGGACCACTGTTACCTCCTGATGCAAGCTACAGATTCCAGATGAATCCCAGATGCTTGCTGGAGTATGCACAAAGAGGACTGTGTTTATTGTCACTGCATGGTTATCTCAGCAGTATGTCCAACATAAAATGATGAAACTTGCTTTCAAGCTATTTATCAGAAGAAAAAACAAACTAAAAACTTAGGAGTCTCGAAGGTGTCTTGACTGACAAATGGGAATTTTAATAGGAAGATATTGAAAACCCTTTCAGTTTAGACTCTTTCTTGTTGAAAAGGGCCTTTGTTTATTTTATTTACTTTTCTTGTTTCTGTTCATGCTCTGTCAGTCTAACTAGGCTGTAGGATCCCATTACAAGAAGACTATGGAAAGTCTCTGTGAAAGAATCCAAGCTATTATTTCTGAAGTACATCACACCTGTGCTTCAAGTTTTAATGTGAAATGGGCACTTTGAGTAGCATATCTTTAAGTTTTTATAGAAAATAATGATTTTCTAAATTAAAGGATCATTAAAGGTGATGAGTGATCTTTTTTTCCTATTAAAAACACAGCTTTAATGGAATTAGAACCTATCCAATACTTTTGTTCTTCTGATCAAGTCAGTCTAATCTTAAGGTCACTGCAAAATAGCAGTTTTGATATTACACGTGCAGAGTCAGACCTCCTCCTGGTTATGACTGGAAGATTTCTTTTAGCAGAGCATCTGTAAATTTCTCTGTTATTTATTTTTCTACATAGGGAAAGTAGTCGTAGATTTTTCATTTGATTGTGGGTTTTTTTAATTTTTTTTTTTTTTAATTTCCTCTTTACTCAGCTCCCCACCCATAGCTTGCAAATATGCTGGCCAAGATTTAGTCTGGAGCACACAATTAGGCACTAGCAATGTATTTGGAGAAGAAATCTTTTACAGTGGAAAAGCTGACATACTCTAAAACTGTTCATGGCAGATGCAAGGGAATAATGGAAAGGGAAAACATGTAAAGAACAAGATGTAACCTTACAGGAAACACCACGAGAAAGTGCATTCCAGTCCATGTATATTCCCAAGAGAAAAAAAATAGCTTATTTTTTGTCTTGCCCAATAATAACTTACTGTCATTAAAACTAAGTGCCACTCCTATGTTTGGGGTTTTTGCACAAATATCCTTTGGCAGAATGGTCACCTTAGAGTTTATTTTCCATGACCAGTATGCCTGGTATTTGATGCCTTTTTCCTTTCAAGGCATTTACAGTCAAGCTTCAGATTTTAACCCAGATCAGCTTCCAAGGTTTCTGGACCAAAGCTTACTCTAGCAATCAGGAGACTGGAATGCTTTCTGGCTAATTTTTCCTCTTTTTTGTCTTTAATTCAGAAGTGCTTATTAGCCAGATAGAAGAAAAAAGAACTGCAGAAGTCTGAATTTAGAGCCTTACTTGGATATTTATTCACAAAATTTACAAAGAAGTAAGCATTCAAATGTTTATTAGAACTGAATAAGAATATTCACAATCAAGGATTAAACCAGAAAAAAAAGATTAAAACCTAGATTTTTCTGTTCAAAATGCTGGTTCACGTCATCAGGAACATATTACAAAGGATAAAAATGTAATGATTTGTAGATACACTTACTCCCTTCCGTAGTATTCATCCAGCATCAGGAAGACAGTGAAGGCTGTAATTCTGTTAAAATTTGTAACCAGTGCTCAGAAAATTATCATTCTATCTTTGCTTTTTCGTATTTTGTGAATACAAATGAACCTCTAGGGTATTTTAGTTAATTTCTACATGGATCATCAATTAAATATTTGATTTGAGGGATACAATTTGTATGTAAAAGGACTCCTGAGCGAGATAATGTTATTTATGTTTCTGCATTCTTCCACTTTTATGAAAAGACTGAACTCAATAGGGCAGGGGGGAAGCATGATGCAGGCATTTAACAGGTCATAGAATCATAGAATCATAGAATCATAGAATTAGCCGGGTTGGAAGGGACCTCAGAGATCATCTAGTCCAACCCTTGACCCACCGGAGCAGTTGCTAGACCATGGCACTGAGTGCCACATCCAGTCTTTTTTTAAATGTCTCCAGGGACGGAGAATCCACCACCTCACCGGGCAGTCCATTCCATAGCCTAATCACCCTCTCCGTGAAGAAATTCTTTCTAACATCTAACCTAAACCTCCCCTGGCACAACTTAAGACTGTGTCCTCTTGTCTTGTTGAAGGTCGTCTGTGAAAAGAGTCCAGCTCCCACCTCGCTACAGCCTCCTTTCAGGTAGTTGTAGACGGCAATGAGGTCTCCCCTGAGCCTCCTCTTCTTCAGGCTGAACAGCCCCAGCTCCCTCAGCCTCTCCTCATAGGGCCTGTGCTCGAGTCCCTTCACCAGCCTGGTTGCCCTCCTTTGGACCTGTTCCAGGACCTCTACATCCTTCTTAAACTGGGGGGCCCAGAACTGGACACAGTACTCGAGGTGTGGCCTAACCAGCGCCGAGTACAGGGGAAGAATCACCTCCTTGGACCTGCTGGTGATGCTGTTTCTGATACAGGCCAGGATGCCATTGGCCTTCTTGGCCACCTGGGCGCACTGCTGGCTCATGTTCAGTTTCTTGTCAATGCAGACTCCCAGGTCCCTTTCTGCCTGGCTGCTCTCCAGCCATTCTGTCCCCAGCCTGTAGCGCTGCATGGGGTTGTTGTGGCCAAAGTGCAGGACCCGGCACTTGGCCTTGTTGAACTTCATCCCGTTGGAGTTGGCCCAGCTCTCTAGTCTGTCCAGGTCCCTCTGCAGAGTCCTCCTGCCTTCGAGTTGGTCCACACTTCCTCCCAGCTTGGTGTCATCAGCGAATTTGCTGATGATAGACTCAATCCCTTCGTCTAAGTCGTCTATAAAGATATTAAACAGAACTGGGCCCAACACTGATCCCTGGGGGACACCACTAGTGACTGGCCGCCAACTGGATCAGCACCGTTCACCACCACTCTCTGGGCCCGGCCCTCCAGCCAGTTCCTAACCCAGCACAGGGTGCTCCTGTCCAAGCTGTGGGCTGACAGCTTTTCCAGGAGAATGCTATGGGGGACGGTGTCAAAGGCTTTGCTGAAGTCCAAGTAGACCACATCCACCGCCTTCCCCTCATCCACCAGACGGGTCACCTGATCATAAAAGGAGATCAGGTTGGTCAGGCAGGACCTGCCCTTCCTAAACCCGTGCTGGCTGGGTCTGATGCCTTGCCCATCCTGCAGGTGCTGTGTGATTGCACTGAGGATGATCTGCTCCATAACCCTGCCAGGCACTGAGGTCAGGCTGACGGGCCTGTAGTTTCCCGGGTCCTCCTTCCGGCCCTTTTTGTGGATTGGTGTGACATTCGCCAACTTCCAATCATCTGGGATGTCCCCAGTGACCCAGGACTGTTGGTATATGATAGAGAGAGGCTTGGCGAGCTCTTCTGACAGCTCCCTCATCACCCTCGGGTGGATCCCATCTGGTCCCATAGACTTGTGGGGATCCAAGCAGCTCAAGAGGTAACTGACTGTGTCTAAAGTGTCTGAATTATTGGAAACTCTTGGGAGTGCAACTGACTGAGTTCAAGTCAACCTTACAGAGATGATTTTGAAAGCAGTTTGTGTATCAACACCACCTCCAGTAGCAGAAAAATTACTTCCAGAAGTTTGTAAGGTGACAGAGCACTAGGTGGAATAAAGCCATGATGGTTTCTTGTCTTGTTGAGGGAATTAATTGGACTAGGTCTGCCCTTTGACTGCAATGACAAAGTTACTGCTCACTAACCAGGTGGTAAACTTCATGCCCATGCTTTGTCCATCTTCAACCAGCCAGTCATTTGTGCTGTGTCTTGATTCTCCCACCACTGATCTGTTTCCAAACCAGTCTGCAGGCAGGGACCAGCCAAGTGAGCTTGGACAAGGTGGTAGGAAGGAGAGTCAGAGGATAACGGATGAGCAGCGTAAAGGAGTGGATATTCCCATTAGCCATGGAGAGCATTTTCCATAGCAGTCATGGACATTAATAATTCTGTCAATTACAGCAATTAACAGCCTTCCATGGTAATGTGAGTTATAATTAGTATGAGCATTTTGCTAATTAAAACTTGAATTAACCCCAGTATCAGCTAATTAAATTAAAACCACAATCAGTTTACTTTAGAAAAAAACATGTAAAGCTTTTTCCTCCCACCTCCCCCTGCATCCCCTCCTCCCTGCCTTCCTCCCCTAAGTCTGTCACTAGTCATCATGCCCCACAATGCCATTTCATACCAGCCAGGTACAGGCCTTGCCTGTGTTGTAAGGGTTGTTCTCCTAGGATTAGCCTGCTTTGCTCTGCTATCAGCCCCCTGGTAAGAATACAGGGCATGGCATCAGGAGATTTTTCTGCTAATGAGTCATAGCTTTCAAAAAAAAGAAGGTGAGCTGACAAAAAAAAACCACCAAACTTCTGCTGGCATAGCTACATAATAATGCTGTTTTTCTTTTGAGTTTGTTGTTGTGTTTGAAGACTGGAATAGTGGTGTTAGCCAAAGCTGGATATTTCCAGCCCATATGCAGATCATGCTACCACAGGACATTGTAACATTAACTTGGACTGAGACACTTTTCTGAAGGTCAAGGTGATGGGCACATTTTTTTTTCTCTCAACTTTTTCCCCCTTTGTGTATTTTTTCTACCATAGGTATTCTCTAGGAGTAGCCTTCTGAGGGCATCATGGGATCATCACACACATTGTGTTCAGATCCTGGTCCTGCCACTACATGGTTCATTCTCCCTCTCTCCCTCTTTCATCATATTTGAATCAAGACAGTGGTAACAAGCACATTTATAAATGTCATGAAGACAGACAGGGGAAAAATACTATTTCTGATTTCTTTTTTCTGTGCACTTCAAAAATAGCAATGGAATAACGAACCCTCCTCTTGTTGATTAGTTTGGGTTTTTTAACATTAAAAATTGCAAGGTTTTACAAATTTGCTTTTTTCACAGAAGCAACAGGTATAAGAAATAGGATTTTAAGATTTCATTAGGTAATGTTAATTTAGTAAATATAATCAGTCAGCTATTGGATTAGCAAATTAATAGGTGTCACTAATAAAATATTCAAATGGTCCCATTTAATTTACTTAATTTCAGTAAAAGAGTACAACTCCCATCCCTAAAATACTACAGCTCTAACATACTTCAGAATACTGGGAGTGGTGAAGCCTAATATTTTTTCAAAGATAGATTCTTCATTTGCTCATCAAAAGTTATTACTCCTATTTGTTAAAAGCAACTGGTGTTTTATACACTTGCCACCTGTTCAGCTTAGCTATTGTACCTGATATAAAGTGCATAGTGAGAGGGAGAATGAGGAAGGAAAAAGTGTTGTTCCAGGAGCTCTGAACTGAGAAAGATTTTAATCTTAGAAGCCATTGAGATACTGCGGAGATGGTTGCCAAAACATCAAGACAGTGTCAGATGAATACATGCTGCTCCTAGGTATGAAGGTAAAACCTTTATCACTTTACCATCATGCCAAGCACAGCAATTAAATCTCAGACACGCTTGGCCAGATCCCTCTGTGTACAGTCATGGGTCTGTAAGCACAAACAGCTTCCTAGGCACAATGTCTTCTATTGATGCAAAGGCCTTAAAGAGGAGCAAGGGACTGCTTTAATACATTAGTGGAGGAAATCCTCACTGCTGAGGACATGCTGCCTCTGAAGGCCAGATAACTTTTGTGTACAAGCATTATTTCCCTGGGACCTTCACCCAAGACTTGATGATACTAAAGTCTCTGTCAATTTCTCCAAGGAGGTCTTTCATGCACAGTATTGAAGTAAAGGTCTCCTCCCACACTGGATGTATGCAAGGAAGAGAGAACTGTGGTGCTCTGGACTGTCTCTGCTCCCACTGGCTTTGGGAAGAAATATTTAGAGATCATTGTAAGCATTTGTCAGAGAAATTTCACCAATTATATATTGCACCAATACATCATGTCTTGAAGTAAAAACAGCCTTGAAAGGATTTGTGTGTGTGCTTTGCTTTGCTTTCAGGGTTGGATAAACAGATCACGAGTTTTCATGGGAATATTAATCTCTTCCTTGTCTTCCTTTGCCCACTTACACTAAAAGCAGTTGAATTTGAAGCTCTCTCACCAAATGGAAGCTGTCTCTAAGGTGGGAACCAGCAGATCCCAGCTGAATAGCTTCCTTGTCAGTCTGAGCATTCACCTCATACTATTTGTCCTGATGACAGATACAGGCTTTTAAAGCAATTATGCTTGTTTCCACACATTGTCTGATCTAACAGTCATTAAAGTCAAGAAGAAAAGCTCCTCCTGCTTTCCCCAGTATTTCTTTTGTAATCACCTAGTCCCTTAACTGCTTTTAATTCTGAGTTAAGATTCCTTACAGCATGTTAAATCCAAAGATTTAGACAACTTCAACTTTGTGGAGCATAAAATTTGAAACATGATGAGTGAAAATGTATATGTAAGTGAGGAAATCAGATATATTAATCCATTACAATTATGCCCTTCACCAGCTCTGTGGAGCTGGCATAACTTTCCCTTAAATGTTTGAAAGGGAATTAGAAGAAAGTCTGACTCAAAACAATAAACTGTTTCAAAGCAAAGCTGAATTCCTTGAGGTTAAGCAGCAGTAAAATTGGCAAAAGGTACACAGTTGAGAGGTTTAGATACTCCTGTTGTTTTGGCTCATATCCACTTACAAAAATGTCCTTGAAGCTTAGCAATTAGCGATGGTAGGAGTAATTCTACAAAGAGATAATGGCCTTTAGACAAATGGGGGATGGGTGAAGGAAGGTTGCCTGTTAAACAGCCTGTGGACAGATTGAATACTTTCAGTGTACAGGTATTTACTTTTCTGCCAAGATGAAGTAGAAAGGAAAGGACTCTTTCATTTTGATTCACTTCTGAGAGCATATACAGGATCTGTAAAAACATTTTAAAGATCCATGCTGGTGAGTTGCCCTGGTCCATCTGTTTGAGACAGACATAAATGCCTCTCAAAGAAAAAGGTCTTTCCACAAGTCTTATGTGGTGACCAGACTAAAAGACTGGTCATGTCACAAATCATGTCAGTGTTTTAAGCAGAGGGGATTAGAGCCATCCTGAGTCACAATGGGCAGGAGACCTGTCCCCAGCATCCATGAAGTGCTGGGGAAGGGTTCACTGCTGAACAGAAGAGAAACAAATTAATTGCAAGAAGGAGATTTCAGGATGCTCACAGTTTTCCGGTCAGGGGAGCCTGTAAAACGGAACTACTTAGCTGTCCCAGAAATGCTGCTCTAGAATACCAGATTATAAGAGAAGAAATTTCCTTAAAAGAAAAAAGGAAAACCTACTTCTCATAGGCATCAGTTGGGCTGGTCAGATTCATCTCAGTTGGCCTCTTTAGAGGAAAGAAATTACTGCAAAGACAAACATCTGAAGGCATGGTAGCAATGGAGAGCTTAACCAGCAAGGTCAGTGATCTCTGTTCTTCTCTGTGCCTCCCTTTTCCATGTGCTCTGTAGAAATACAAAATGTGGAAGACACCTTTGAAAACTACATCATCTGTCCTTGGTTAAGGTAAAGCCTCACGGAACTGTCGGAACTTAAGCAGTTTGATTCTGGGTTGTTGGGTGGGTGAAACCACAGGACTGACTGGATTAAGCTGTCCAAAAGATGGCAAGATCTTCTTGTGTTTAGACAACAAAAGTAACTAGCCAGAAATGCAAGAGAACTTGGCAGAAAGCAAAAAGAAAATGCAGAGTTTATATGCTGTTGGTTTATATATTTCTGCATTTCTGTACCAATCATCGGTTATGGGTTCCTATGAAATCTTTGCTTCTCTTGATATTGATACTGTTTGCCCACCTTGGAGTGTAGGTGTATTTTATATTACTCTCTTCTGTTGCATTTTTTTTTTTATTCTTTCCCTTCTGCTCTATGAAACTAGTTATTAATAGCATTACAATAGGTTTTTTTTTAATATAATACATTAAACCAATCAGCAGAAAAGTTCTTGAGCTGTGTTGTGCTTTCATGAAAAGCAACACACTCTGCACTTGCCAGTCTGCAGGACATCAGGGTGCTCCATGGGACCTGACAGTGTCTTTTCTTGCCTACAAACATGTACATGTCTGGGTACCAGTATATAGGTGAAAATATAAAGAGACAGCAAACTCTACTGGTCAAAAGAGAAGCCATCTGGATTCTGAAGACAGAATCAGCATTGCATGCTAAAGCAGTTCAGCTTTTTTCAGAAAATATGAACACTACACCTATTCAGCTTTTAAAGAATATGTACCTTGTTTGGACTGGTTCTCTCTTAGGTAAGCTTCCACCTTTCCTACGCCTTACACAGTCTGATATTCAATAACATGAAACATCACAACACAGGAACACAGGGTGGCTGCAACACAGCAGACTGAGGGTCCATCTATTCTGATAGTCTATCCATTGTGACCTAAATAAGAGTGAAAAAAAGGGCAGGAGCAAATGATATTTCCCTAAGCAGCCTCCCAAGCATCATCTACTTTCAGCTGGGTAGTTTCTGGGTCAGATGCAAGCTCTCTGCAACCTTCCTCTTCCCTAAACCATAAACATATTCCAGTCTGCTCATGACACCACACCAACCATCATCAGGCATGATTTTCAACTTTATATTGGCATCTTGCAGCTTCTATTTTTGAGGGAAGATCTGTTCCACATGCAGAGGTTCTGGTGAGGCTTCTTCCCCAGTATGAGTGAGTTCCAGGATGTGACCTGTCTCATCTGAGCCAGTCTCTTGGGGAAACCTCCATTCATTAGGTATAGACTGCATGGATGCACCTTCTGAGATAAGGAAGCATAATTACATTGTTATGAAGCACCAAAGGGGAGATATTTCAATATTGAGAGATCCTTTCTGCCTAGGCCAGTGGTCTGTCATTTCTACTGCAGATGCTCTGTGCCTTGAAGAGAGAAGATAGGAAGAACATGTTCTTCAGTCTGTGAAAAAAAAAGGATAAAAAAACCCAAAGCCCCAGAGTATCCTGGTCTTTGGGCCTTAGAGACCTAAATACAGGTGGATAGACAGGCTTCTTCTCAGAGGAGATGAAGCCAAAAATGTAGAAACTCTGCAGGGAATTTTCTCCTATTGAATAACACCTTTTAGAAGAAGAAAGAAAGGCTGTACACTTTCTCTGCTGTTATGGCTGACACATGCTGATGGAGTTACGATTTATTTCCTGGAAGATGACTGGTTTTCATAGCTAATGGAGAAGGAAGGAAATATGTTCAATACAGGACACTGTATTAAGGCTTCTGGGAAGGGGGAACACCAGAACTGCGCTGAAAAAGCCTCTTCTACCTTGGAAGGCACAGAAGCTCTGGAGAAAAGCATCAATTTTACTCTCTCCAAAGAAACTGCCACTATTTGACAGATGCTTCCAGAATGGGAAGAGGGTAAAACTGCAGGGAACAAGAGAAAGTAGGTCTCCAGTTAGTTTGGACACTATTTTAGTTCCTTGTGCTTTGGCAGTAGCCCAAAACATCTCAGATCTTCTCAGATTTGAATTCCTTTGACAACACACTTCTCATGGTCTTAGTCCAAACTACACCAGACCTCCAGGTAAATTTAGGCCTTTGGTATCTAGTGCTATCACTTTTAGTGGCTTTCACTGGCACTGCCTTCACTTTAAAATATCACACTCATGAGATATATACAATTTATATGTCTGTATATGTTGAAACAGTTCTGAAGTTAAACAGATTGCTATATAAAATGTCTACACTTGAGTGATTAAGAAGCTGAGACTATTTTATGACTTCAAATATTTTCCGTGTTATCACATATTTCAGACTGCATAGCCACCTAAAATTGGACATTATTTTTAAAGGTTATAGCTTCCCTTCCTCTCTTTAAAGGGGAGAAATAAAAAAAAAAAAAAAAGTTCTAGAAATTAGGAACAAAAAATATATTTTTTAACTCATTGAATTACATCTAGAAAGCTTTTACATTGTCCAAGAACATACAGTATTAAAAAGTTGAAAAGAACGGTGATGGCTGCTACTGTGAAAACAGAACTTAAATGCTGGAATAGTTGGCTACAATTTCAAAATCTGCAAAGGAAAATAAGTATCTTTTTTGTTGCTGTTATTCCCACTTAGTGAAATCATTGAATTATGTACCCTTCTAAAGGATTTGATATAGGTCAAAGTGAATCAACACAGTGCAGAAATGGCTTACGTTCAACATCTTAGCTTCACAGAAACTTGGACTAAATTATTATAATAGCAGCTACTGGCAGTTGAATTTATAAAATAGCTACCTGCTTCTAGTGATTTCTTAGGAGTGAAATTTGGCTTGTTGGAGACATGTCAGCATCGGAATGGATAGTCTACTGAGGCAGTCATATATAAAATCACACAGTGATTATATATTGTCTCAATTATTAAGCTCAAACAGAGTTTACAATTTTTTGGCCTACTTGAGATCTGTATTAGTCAAATGCCATTTACATAAGTCTGTAATACTAGGCATTAAATCCTTCAAACTGTGAGGTATAGTATAGTAGCCTATTTATCAGGTGAGAAGCATGAGTCAAAAATCTCTGAGCACGTACACAACACTTTATGCAAGTCATTAAAGCAGGCTTCTATTAAAAACCTAGCAGTTTACAGTGTCTCAAGTATTAGGGGATTATATAAGAAAGCTTTAGGTGGCTTTGCTTGTTTTGCTTCCTCTTTTCTTGCCAGTGGGGAGTGGGTGAGACAAGCCCTAATTTGTTCAAATCATCATGGCTTGGCTTTGTGACCGAAGATTTCAGAAGGGCTCTCCCCACGCTTGCTGATGGCTGAAAAGGCCCATTTGGGACAGGCAGTGGGGTTGCAAAAGGCCCAGCAGAAAGTCTCCTGTGAGGGCACAGCCAAGGCACGGCTCTTTCTGTGCTGTCTTTTCTCCTCCAGACTGATTCTCCGTGTGTCCTCAAAGGAGGCAGCAGTGTTATGGATGGTGTCTCCATGTCTCCCGACTGGAGGCCAAAGCAGAGCACTGATGGGAGTCAGTATGGCCAAAGCTGAGGGATTGTTTCAGGGAGTCCGTGTATCTCCTCTCTGGGGCTCCTCTCTTGTGGCAGCCGGTGGCAAGTTCACCACAGAGAACAACCTTAGGGAGGTGGTGATCCTCCATCCTGGAGATGTGCCCTGCCCAGCACAGCTGTGTCCTCAGTATCACGGCCTCAGTACTGGTGACCCCTGCCTGTTTCAGGACAGTGACACTGGTCACACAGTCAGTCCAGTGGATGTTTAGGATTGTATGGAGGCAGCACTGATGGAAGTGTTCAAGGTGGTGGCGGTAGGTGACACATGATTCAGACCCATATAAAAGTGTAGGCAGTAGAATGGCTCTGTAGACACCAATCATTGTACTTCAGATGTTTATTGCTCCAGACTCTCTTATGAAGTTTTCCAAATACTCTGTATGCCCTTGCTAATCTGTTGTCTGTCTCTTTGTCGATATTGGCATCTGAGGAAGTAATGCATAGCAGATAGCTGGACTGCTGAACTGACTTAAGGTCTGATTCACCTGTGGTGATGTGGGGATGATAGAAGTCTTCCTGTGGTGCTGGTAGAGAACTTTTGTCTTCTTCAAGTTGACTTCGGCCTCAAGAAGACCTGCGGCCTCTGCAAAGCAGAGCTGCTTCTGTGTGAGCAACGAGGGCGGCATAGTCAGCAAAAAGACCTGGTGATTTAGAGTCTTGGTGTAGGCTTTCAGTCACCTTAGGCTGAATAGGCTCCTCTTGGTACCATATCGGATGTAAAGTCCATTTTCTTCATTGAGGTCTGCCATGGCCCTTTGGAGCATCGTGCTGAGGAAGATTGTGGGTGTGAGAATGCAGCCTTGTTTCCCACCATTGATTATTGGGAAGGTTTCAGAGAGTGCATCGCCATATCTGACTTGGCCCCACTGATCATCATGTAGTAGGATGATCATTTTGAGGAACTTGGGGGGCACATCCTAACAGTTCCAAGATTTGCCACAGGCCTCTTTTAAGTCTCTTTTAAGGCTGTGATTTATCTTACTTGCCACATTCCTTGTTCCTAATCAGTTATAAAGCCTGAGAAGGGGATTTTAGCTTCAAGCTCTCCCCAGCTACATGATTAGGTTTTGGTGCAGGTTGTTGCAAATGTTTTTAATGTCTTAGGCTGTTGGAAGGTATTTCTGAAATATATCCCAACGGTGCCACATGTACTCAAATAAAACCTTCAGACCTGTTCTATAGGCCTGAAAATTACTCTGGAAAGTAAGTGTGACCTGATAAATTGAAATTACAGCTCTTGGCCCTACCTTGAAAATGGACTTGATGAGAAACAAGCCAGTGCCTCCAGCGTCTGTGCAGGCACTCCAAGACTCCCCTTGGCCTACCTCCACCCCCAGTTTTTAAGGTAAGTGCTTGTGCCAGCATGGAATTGATTTGCCATATTTATGATTTTTCTATGTAATGCAGCATGGTGATCTGTGGACACACGGCAGTAACAGACCATAAAACTAGAGGACTGTGTCCCTCTGTAAATTGGACAAGACCTCTGGGTTGCAAGAGTATTTCTCACAACAAAGCATTTCCAATGCACAGGGAGCTGCCTCAGGGCAATTCTCTGTTCAGGCTGTTCTCAAAATGCAGTACAACTGGGCCTGATCTCCACCCTCACCTTTATGAGTATCTCTGCAGATATCCCATGATGATCCATCTGTTGAATCACAACTGTAATTAGCCCTCACATTGTATATTTGTAGACATTTGTTGCAACCAAGGAGGAAGATATGGATATGTTGTCTAAGTGGAACAAAAATATGTGTCCTGACAGGCTTTCTAAGCATTTTTCCTAAGCTACATTTAATCTTGAAAAAAAACAATCTTCATTATAAATCAATACATACCTCATTAGAACAAACGGAGCAGTTGCACTAATGACTTGCATTTAACTGACATAACTGGGTAAAGGAAATTAACAGTGTAGCAGAGCAATATGGGATTACCCAATGTCATTAATCCTTTTTTTTTAATAAAGAAGCTTTGGAAAATTACTTTAAGGGGGGGGAGGGGAAAGAAAAAAAAAAAAGAAAAAAAAAGACAATATTAAGTTTGCTTACTGTTCTTACCAGTAAAAATTGGCATGATCATTGGCCATTACCATTAAATTAGACATGCACAGAAATCCTGGCAGGAGTGATATACAGAAGGGTTAGATGGAAAGTTTTATTTCTGACTGTGTGAAAATCAAAGCTCATTAGAGAGACACAGAGACAGAAGCCCAGGAAAGTGTGTGATTAATTCTGTGCTCTGTGCTGTCCCCAGCATTATCAGTGGGACTGCTCACATTGTGTGTAGTTAAGCACAGTCCAGGTTTTATTTTCGCTGCTGCAGGAAATGGTAGTTCCAAGTACTATTGATCCCACAATACAGATGTTCATGTGAGGCTCAGTGTAACTGGTGTCTTACTCATAAGAAATGTGGAATTCAGTTTTAGGCTAGTCACTAGTGGGAAATCCAGCAGCAAGCAAGTTTTTAAATCTCTGACCACTTGGAGTCTGCAAACTTGCTAGCAGAAGTGCTAGCGGGACACTGTCAAGCAAGGAATTCTATTTCAGAAGGTTTTCTTTAAACTGCATGTATCAAGCATTAAATAATCCATCTTATAACAAATACTTGCTTAAGAAGTTAGGTGGCTGCTGAGAATACTGTTATTAAAGTAAAATTTCTTAAAGAACATCTGTTAATTTGAATACTTATTTTTAAATACTTTTTTTCTGTATCAGCTCACAAACACTGCTCTTTTTCACATCCTCCCAGTGCCATGGATCACACAAACCCTATGAGCAGGCTCGTGTAGAATTTTCTGTCTGATTGCTTAACTGAAATTCACCTCATAAAGGCATGACCTCTCAGCATATATGTTTCTCTGTTAATGGCTATTTTACATCCCAAGCTCTCTTAGGCCTTGGAGTTGTGGCCTTGTTTACATCTATGAAGACAAATGGAAAGTGCAGACCTAATTAAAAAAGCTCATTTTGGCACTCTTCATGTCGTGGCAGCTCCTGTATGCTCAAAGTCTTATCAGGAGATGGATAATTAGAAGAACACGAAATGCAGTGACATGTATGTTCACAGTTGCACTCAACCATCTTAAAGGTCTTTCCAACCTAAATAATTCTATGATTTTATATTTGAGAAACTTGAGGAAAGGTCTGATGGCACATGCCCAGCCAAGCCTCACCTTGACCTTGAGAACCTGTTGACCTTGCTTGCCTTACACATCACAGGGAGCTGGAATACTATGTACTGCAGAGGAGATGCTCAGCACAAACTTTGTGCTGCCCATCTTGCTACAACTGCAGCAAAAGCTGAAGTCACTTTCCTGCTAGTAAGCAATAGCCACAGAGCTACTGCCTACTGAAACTGCCTGCCACTTGAAACTTTACCCATCAGGAGTGACATTTACTCTAAACTGTAGGCAATGCTGACTCAACTAAAAATGCTTTTATCAGGATGTTGGGATGGTGATGTATGTTCAATTTGGAAAAGATGAGGCTCTGGGGAGACTTTTTAGACTCCTTCCAGTACCTGATGAGGGCCTATGATGAATCTGGGGAGAGACTTTTTAGGAAAGCATGGAGTGATGGGACAAGGGGTAATGGCTTTAAACTGGAAGAGGGGAGATTTAGATTAGACATTAGGAAGAAATTATTTAGTATGAGGTGGTGAGATATTGGCCCAGGTTTCCCAGGGAAGTTGTGGCTGCCCCCTCCCTGGAAGTGTTCAAGGCCAGGATGAGGCTTAGAACAACCTGGTCTGGTGGAAGTTGTCTCAGTTGTCAGGGAGGCTGGCACTAGATGGTCTTTAATGTCCTTCCTGACCCAAACCATTCTATGATTCTATGAGTATTGAATATATACAGATGGAGGAGTATCTGCATAGGAAGATGCCAGAGAACCTCCATGTGATGGAGCAGTTCCAGTGCATGGAACTTGATTTTATGCAAATTTGCTTTATGTAAATTAAGGAAAAGGCAGGGGAGGAAAGTGTTGGCTGCTTGGGTTACCACTGCACCCTCCTCTCCAATGCTGCAAAGCTTCTGTGTTAACAGATGTAATTTGTGAACTCCTTTGAAGTAGACAAGGTTTCCTTAATCCAAAAGGACAGACAGTAAATGGAGACACTGACTCTACAGCTGGGAGGGTTTTACAGGAGTATGTGAGAGTACAGGCTGCCAGAATTAGGGAAAATATGCAAAAATATGCAAATTGTGAAAGGTAAAACTATTTTTCCTCCATATTTAATACTCAAAAAAGCAAGATTCTTGAATTTATTTTTTTATCACCTCAAATCTACATCTGCTATTATTATATTGTCAGAGAAGAACTTTTCTTTTTATGTTGTTAGCTTGGTTTTTAAATTATTTTTAAAATAAATATTTCTGTGTTGTGCTCATGAAATAACAATATAAACACTGTTTCATCTTGGTAGATACTTGGATTTCTTACTGTAAAGAATACCAGTATCTATTTGCTCTTTTTTTTTTTTTTAATTAAGTATTTTTAAGCAGGAATATTTAATATTTTTTCATCTTAATTTATATATTAATTGTGCAAATAAGCCTGTTGTTTGTTAGGTTTTTATGGTATTAATGGCAAAAAAATATTTTTTATGCTTTCTCCAGAAGAACTGAAACCAAAATGAAATAATTACAAATTATAACAAGGAATGTTAGTAAGAATTACATTTTTCCATAAGCAAACAACTTGATTGAAGTTCTTGGTGTTACACTGAAATATGGTACTCAAAAAATGCAACAACTCTGGTTACTATACCAGACCAAAAATGTTGAAGTCTACGAAATTGCAGTATGTCCTAGGGATGAAACATTAACACCATCCAATTTTTGGTAAGGCTCCCGATTAGACAAAATCTTTGATTGCTGATAATTTATTATCTACCTTATTATATTCAGAAAAGAAATTTTTTGTTGTTTGAGGTATTAAAAGCAAAGTCTCAGCAGCACACAGTGCAAATATCTATCTAGTTATGCCAAAGTAGATATACTACTCATTAGGAAGTCTCCCTCTTCATGCAAATTAACATTCTAAAAACTCAGCTTTTTTTCCCCTTTATATTTCAAAGAACATATTCTGTGCACTCTAACATTGTAGACAGACTGCACAAATAGAATTGGTATGTTTTTTTCTTGTTAAAAAGGCATCCCACTTAAAGCAGATTTATACTTGGACTGCTGCTTACTCGGAGAGGTCCAAAGTAAATATACTCTAACTCAAGACAGTCTCATGCTGTATGAGTTATAACAGTATCAAATGGATGAAAAAAAAATCCACTGTTGTGATTTGATAACAGTTCTTGATGCCTTCTAACAAAAACAAAGACAAGCTCTGTGCTGTGTTTGCTAATCACACTTGGAGCATGGTTTGCCCAGTTCACCAGCTCACATTTTCTGGGCTCTGGGCTAATAAGAAAGGCCAGACCAAGTCAGGCATTGATTAAACTAAGTAATTTGCAAACAAGACTGTAGCTGAAATACAGTGAAAATGTGAAGCCACCTTCAAGAAAACTAGCCTAATGTAACCAATTACAGCAGGGAAAAACATTGAAAACCCTACAAGTGGCTAATTCAAGTAAAAGCTGAAACAGGCTTCTTGGCTTTCATTATCTTACGTGATTTGTGTCACTAATCATGTAAGAAGATCTTTAAGGACAACTCCTCCCTTATTTGTCAGATTAAAAAGTTTTGCAGGCACTTTTTCCCTCATTTGCCTGTTGTAAAATATCAATAATCACATTCCTGGTCTTATTTTTCTGTCTGGCTGGTGAAATGATATGGTAGGCATATTTATTCTGACCACTGACATTTGAATAAGAAGGGACATAGAGATGAAGGAATAAATGTTATTTTTATTGAATATCCAGTGACTAGGGAATGGACTGTTAATGTACCCAGACAACAATTAAACAGATCAACTTAAAAGCCTCTTTCTCTCTTGTGTTTCTCGGCTTTGACTTCCTTGAGTTTGCAGTACCAGTACTACTTTCTCTCCCTCTTCATTCATAAGAAACTGCCCTGAAAGGTCCTCAAAAATTCTGTCTCCTGCTGGTAGCATCAATACACAGTACAGCTGTGGTGGTGAAGACTGGGATTTTTCATCAACATGTAAGGTGGGTAGCAAATCCCATTAAGTAAGAAAGGATTACAGTGACAGAGGGAACTTCTGAGACACCAAGAGCTGACTGACCCCCTAGATTTACTCATAGACTTTATCAATTTGCCAGCACATCTGAAACTGGCAGATCTGGGGGGTAAGGTCAGGGTTACTCTGTGCCACAAACACAACGTGAAGCCAACACTAATGAGGTGGCCTCTTCCCAGAGGAGGTCCCCAGTGTAGCAGTAACTATTTAGATAGAAAAAGCTTGCAAATACTCAACCACTCAGGAAGACATTAGATACTCTTTGACATATGGCAGGCACATAGGTTTAAACAGAAGATATTTAGGACTGTACAGAGTGGGAATGTCACTTCCAGGAAAAAAGTCAGGGGGAACATTGTGCAGTTTGAACCAGGTTTGCAGCCAAAGGACTAAGTAACAACTACACTGTCTCCTGGGTTGGTGATTAATTTGTGTGCACAATGAAGTTAAGGTTTAATGGTCCTAAATGGGTGCATGGTCTAGGCTTAATTTTCAACAACTAAGACAAGAAACTTTCAAGTTTTAATTTCTCTGTACAAACCTTCAAGTTTTAATTTCTCTGAACAAAATGACCAGTGGTACTGACTGAGCCTTCAGCTGCGGCTGCACTGTATTTCCACACCTTCCTGCAGAACTGGCCTGTGTAATGAGGCTAAACTGGAGAAAACTGGGAAAAGCTCTCCTGCCCTCTCCTGCACGCAGGCGAGCCATGCTGCTGAAAATGGAAAAGGTGAAAGTGGAAAGAGATGACAGTGGAAAAGGAATAAACATTCATCCACTCTAAAACTGCCCCATATCTGTTATTCTCTTTGCGTTAGAAAAGGGACATATGCATGTCTTCCCATACGTATATATGCTCCCACTCCTACAGGAGTACTAGATAGCCCATGAACAACTTCTGCATTATTTTGCTTCTGAACAACAACATCCAGCTGAAAGATAACTTGCCAGTGATTGATCACCTTCTGTGTGAGACTGGGAAAAGGCAGAGACTTCATGCCTTAACCAGATTTTGGTATTGACTACTATTGGTATGCTAGCAGAAAGCACAGGCACTGAATCTTTAGCAGAGGAGAGTTAGGCAGCCAAGTACTTTTTTTCTTCAAGCAGTGTGTGTCAGCCTTCAACACACAGACAGGCTCTGAACAACACTGAGTGAATAATAAGCACACGGAAATGAGAATTAGTGTCAGGAGCAGCCAAAGAGAGAGGATAGGGTGTGCAAGATGCAGATTCATTGGGTGTTCTGGCACAGCAACATGCAAAAAACCCCAGCCTTGACTGTATCATCAATGTCCCACTGCAAATTCAAAGCCTGAATTCCTGTATTTGCTGAAGAATACCCTCCTCACTGTACCATGTGCAAGGGATTTATACATAGTAAACTTTCTTCTGAGGCAATTCCCATTCATCAGCAGCAAAGCTCTGTACAAATAAGTTTTCCCTCTGAAGTTCAGGGCTGAAATTGTAGCTGCCTCTTTTTTTTTTTTTAAAGGCATCACTTAAAAATATGCTGGTAATTCAGTATAGGATGACTAAAGGTTTTTCCAGCTTTTTCCATTTCCATGCAATAATCCATTAAATAATTTCTTTCAAGATAAGATCAAATGTGGTTAGAAGCTAAAATTCTGTGCTTAAATTAACCCTGACATCCTTCTCTTTTTGTCTTCAAAAAGTCTGCCAAATTTAAAGGTCCATTTGTCATCAGTACAAAACTGACATAACAACAAATTTGTACTGTTTTTTTCTTCTCTCTTAAAGGAGACAAGCACATTCTGGTGCCAATAAGAATGTTCATATAACATAAGATGGGTGGGGTGGGAGGCAGCTTTTATTTCTATAAAACAACTAAGAAAATTTCTCATTTCAACAGATTGAAGGCCCTTATGTCACCTGGAGGTGCCAAGGCTTTGTAGAATGTCTTTTCCTATTTTGACTTTCCTTCAGGATTCATCCATTTTCCATTTCATAAGCCTAAAAATTATTTTGTTTTTAAAAGATTTTTCTTATTTACTTTTCTCAAACCCTGTAAAGCAGGATCTTTCTAAGTTTTTGCTGAAAGTTTTCTAGAAATCTCAGATGTGTTTGTTTTGAGATTTTACAGGTTACTTGAAGAAAGGAGCAATTTAAGTAATCAACAAAAGTTTCTTTTAGCCCTTGTAGTTTAAGAGACCAATCCTAACAAGAAGCATCCTGTGGAACAGAGACTAGAAGAGATCCATCTCAAGGGAACTGTGGAGCTTGTGTCTAGTACATAGCTAAAGCTTAATGCAATTAGTGAACAATTCTAAAAAACTAGCACCTTAAATTATAGGAGAAAACCTTTGCTGTCAGTCTTCCTGGTGAAGAGCTGAATGTGGTCATGGAAGATGAAGTGAAAAACACTCCTAAATAAAGTATATATTTTTAAAAATAGAATTATTTAAATAGGATATTCAGACCTTTCAGCTGAAAAAGGAAAAAATGAAAATCTATTTGGGCTAAAAATCATACGGGTTTAGACCTTGACTTGTAAAATTTGACACCAAAGTAGTAATTTTAGATGACACATTTCTAACTTTAGGGCAGCTATTTGAGGCTCTGGAGCCCAGTTGATAAAAATAAATTAAATTCAGGAGTAACTACAAAGAAAATAACTGACTTGCATTTCTGCTACTACAGATAATTCAGTGACTGCTGCGAGAATAATGCCATCTGATAGCTGATCTAGGTATAGTTCTGCTAAATCACATGTAACATTTAGAATGCCAGGTTCTTGAAGCAGAGTCTCTGCCGTATAATCCATATGCTGAGCAAGAGGTTCATCTAAAGAGGCCTCGATACAGTCAGAAATATACACAAGACTGAAGAATAACATGGTATGAAAACTAAGAGAGAAAATCCTTATTTGGCAGAACTGGTCAGGGATGGCACTGGTGATGCAATTAGTTATTAAAAGGAATCTGTACTATTTGTCATAGTAAAGGACATAATGTAAGCCGCTTCTTTTTCATTCTATATTATATCTATTTTAAACTTGAGAAGCCAATTCAAAGCCCCACAGACACCCAAAGGGAAATATCCCAGCCTTGTCTCCTCTGTGTGGAAAATATGAACCCATTCAGGGGTGAAGCCTCAAAAAATTTATTCCTGTCTTCAGACAGATTTTGTTTGTAGCTTATCCAGGCTACAGAAATATGCCCCCCCTGGGACTATGGTGGGAAAATCCCACACTTTCCCCTCTCCCTGCCCATCTATTTCTGTCTTCTGTCTGATGGGAGAAGGGATGAACTTTCATCTTGGACAGGAAGATAAAGTGATTTCATTAAATCAAGGTAGACTCAACATTCCCCTCATATTCTACCTCAGCTGAACAGCAAGACAGTTCCTATACAAACTGAGGCTCACCTAGATTGCCAAAGTGCATGCTAGGAAGGGATGGAGCCCATATGACTGAAAAAAACTTCTTTTATATTTATTTTTATTTTGGGTGGGGGGCAGGAACCATCAACACTGGAATATATTGTTCACCACTTGCACATGCTTTAACAGCAAAATTATGATGTCAAACATCCCTTTATAGCCCCTGTATTACAAAGTTATTTCTTACTGAGAATTTTGGTTTTTTGTTCAAAGTGATACTTTTACCTTATTTAATGGAGAATCAAAAAGAATAAAAGACGAAAGAAAAAAGGATCAAAGCTGAACAAATCTCCTTGGTAAATAATTTAAGTTAAAAAGAAATAGATTTGCCCTTTTCTGCCCCCTTTAAAATAAAATAGTTTAAATATTGGCATTTTCTCCTGGGGCAAGGAATCTGCTTTCTGGTCAGCTCTAGATGGGAGATCTTGAGTGGCTTCTAGTCCTACCATAGCACAAATCACAGTAAAGGCTCCTTGTCAAAGCAGATACAGATAGTCCTTCAAAGGACTCAAAGCTGCTGCCAGGGCATGCATGATGAACACCCTGACATGGGGGACAGCAAAACCATGGATGATGCAGCAGCAAAATGGGAGCTGGAGGTTTTGCAGGCAGCCTGGAGGCAGTGTATTTCAGAGCTGCTCCTGATCTCAAATGAGAAAAATGCATCTGCTGACCCTTTCCAGCCCATGGTTGGGGTCATTGCCAAGTGTTGAGGACTCCTCTGGAGAAAGACACACATGTCCAGATCACTGCCTCAACCTCCATCACCATGAGCAGGGGACTAAACACAGGTCCTAGTTCTGGAAAGGCATTAGCACATGCTATTTCAGTGACAACATGGTCATCTGTTTCTGACTGAGAACAGCTCTTTGTTTTCTTTCTGTTCTTGATGATACCTGGAAGCCCAGAAGTCCTTTCACAGAAGAATCTTAGTCTTTTGGGATTCATTGCTGTCATGTCTCCCATATGGCAAAAGAGAAAGCCCATGAAACGAGGTAGAGGTGAAATATTAATCACCAAGAGAAGGGAAGACTGAGTAAAAACAGAGAAACCATAATTTATGAAGTTAATTCCACGTGCTCATGCTCAAGGAGAGATTTACAGCATTGTGTGCACCCTTGCCGTGACTTAAGTACTGACACCCAAAACAAATAACATAATTTAACTGAAATGGCTTTTTTTGTTCTTCTCAGCCCCTTTTACACTGCTGCATTCCCCTCCCACACATTGGCCATCCCTAAGCAGGACAGCACAGCTGCCCCAGCTGCAGAGCCACATATCCCTGCCCCAGAGTGCAGTCTGCTGGTACACATAGGGATGAAAAAGAAGTGAGGTTTAACCAGGACAATGAACTGAGGAGCAAAAATTCTCGCTCTCCCTCTCTTAACATACTGACTGCTGCCTCACTTGGTGCTCAGAGCAAGATTTCACAGGATCATGGAATGATTGGAAAAGACCTTTAAGATCAAGTCCAATTGTAAAACCAGCACTGCCGTGTCCACCACTAAACCATGTCCCCAAGCACCACATCTACATGCCTTATAAATACCTCCCAGGACAATGACTCCACCACTCCCTTGGGCAGCCTCTTCCCCAGCCTGAAAACCTTCTCAGTGAAGAAATTTTTCCCAGTATCCAATCTAAACCTTCCCTCATGGAACAGGAGAGCATTTCCTCTTACCCTGTCAGTCGTTACTGGTAGAAGAGAACAACATCATCCAAATGACAGCCTCCTTTCCTCTCCCTTCATCACACAAAAACTGCATTAAGCCTTCCGGGCATGTGGAGTTGTGGCACTGAAAATCTTCTCTAGATTCCTGGGGGGAGATAAATTCATATATGCAGGAAATTCATCAATATGCAACCCCCCTCTGAGATCTGCTGTGCAGTGGGGGCCTGCAACACTGTTAATGCCCACTGAAATGCATCTGATATGTTAATATTTTCATGGTGGTGCTGGCTTTTGGTGTAAGAATTACTGTTGTGGGGTGCACATGGAGCATGCTACATCACTGATGAAAAAAAGGCTTAGATTATCAGGGTAATTTATCCTCACACACAAAGCTGGCCCTCACCAAGCCCAGTCCTAACCCTTAACAAAAGGAAGTGCTGGGACAGGTTCAGCAGTTTTAGGGATAAAGAGAAGGCCTGGGAGGAAGAACCACAAATGGAAAGGTGGGTGGCTGGCAGTAGCTGAGCAGGACTCTCATGGTTGGTGATTGTGCAGGTGAACCGAAGGGATTATGCTGTGTATGGTTGGTTCTTACAGGTAATTGAATGTGCAGGAGCTACAGGTGGATCCACCAAGAGAGTAAAGAACAGGAGCAGTGCTTGCAACCTGGCTGTGGATTTAATCCCAGTACAGGAAGAAGCTGTTCTGCAACAGTGCTGCTGCTAATCCAATCCTTTTGCCCCACATGCCCCCTCTCTATGGATCAGGGTTTCATTTCTTTTCTCCTGCCTTAATCAGTCTCAGACAATCTCCCAGCAGCTTTCAGGATCCTGGCAGAAGCCTGCCCTTCAAAAACAAGGTGTTAAGTTGTATATGTGTTGAGCTTTCTCCCTGATTAGAAATGCAATAACCAAGACATGGGCCCTATTTCTGGGATGGAGAAGAAGACAGAGAATGGACGTCACTGAGCCTGACAGCGTTTTTAAAAAAGGTTACAGAATAATGGAGAGACATCTGAAGCTGACACCAGGTTGAAGAACAGTGCTGCATCATCCAGCTGCTGGACACAGCTCTATGGACAAGCAGGGGGAGTGTAACAAGGCAGGTATGGGATAATTTGCCACAGGCAACCCCGAGGGCTTGGCTTGATCTCCTAAACAGAGGGTAACAGTTTCCTACAAGCCTGGGTACTTCTGTTGCGCATGTCAGAAAATACTTATTTCTTCAGTCCTGCTAAACTCATGGGGACAGTGACGCCCAGTGGCAGTGACTTCCACAGCCTGTCTCTATATGCCTATTCCTCTCCATGTGCTGCTCTGCCTCACTGCAATTCCATAGACCCACACAACATCCAGCAGCAAAAGGAGGCCCCTTGGCTCTCCACATAAATGCTTCCCTACATGTCCACAAGATGCAAATGCTGAGGGGGCAAGAGATTTCTTGGATGCATTGAGGCTCCATATGAGAAGGCTGGCATATGAACAAACCTTGCCACTGCAGGGTCATTGAGTTTTCAAGATTAGAAGAGGCATTTTTCTCTCACTGTGCTCCTGGGCAATGAGGATGTGTTGTCATTCCTGTTCTTAAAATGGAGACCGAATGAGAGGGAGTCCATGCAACTTGCTTACCAAGGGGCCCATCAGCAGAAGAGGCACTTGACTCACCTGCTTTCCCCTATAAGCTCTGTTGCCTCACTGTTTTCCATACCAAGGTGAGGAGGGGTGCTGAGGTGCTGGGGGATCAGGTTTGTGCAGGATACACGCTACTTCCAGATGTAACGTCACCCCCCTCTTCACCACTGGTGGATGGGGTGGTGTTGGGACAGAAAGCTGCCCACCTGCTTAGGAAATGCACAGCTCATCCCTCGCTTGGCCATTTTTACCTTCTTCTGCTCACATCCCCTGCTACCTACTCCACCCCATGCAAGGATGCTCAGAAAACATTTAGACAGTTTTTGGTACCGTCTCTTTCTACAGCTCCTCCCTGTTCCTAGGCTAAGGTTTCTGCTGCTGCTGCAGATAACCTGACTCATTAAGCATTCTAGTCTCCCTCACCCTCCTCCCTTCAGGTTTTTTTCTGTCGCTCTTTTCCTTCCAAAGTGATCTGCATCCTAAGCCTCACATCCCACTGGCTTGCAGCAGCCAGCCTGAAGTGGGGAGCCCCAGGAATGCTGGGCTGGTGAGAGGGGATGTGGGCGCTGTGTGGGGATGCTCCTCTAAAATAAACCCCATCAGAGCAACCCTATCTGCGTGTGATCCCAGGGCCAGGACAGCTGCCTGCCCAGCACCATGCTGCCTGCTCCTGCTCTGCAGACAGAGCACGGGAGAGGATGGATGTCTGTGGGGCAGAGAGAGCTTCCAGCTAGTGCAGAGCAAGCAGGTCCTGGCACTGCTGTATCACGCCTGGTGGATCGGTTGCCATGGAAACATGCTGGGAAAGAGGGATGGGAACCTCCGGAACAGAGAGCATCCATACTCACCCGCCTGACTGCCTGGGTTGGGATTTTCTCCTCAGCCTGGGTTTTGGGGGTGAGACAGTGTTCTCTGCTTCTCCTCTGTTACCAGAAGCCGTTTTGCAAAGTGGCGCTCCCAGCCCTCTTGTTCAGGCTTACTTTTTCTCCTGAATTCAGCCTCCTCTCTGGAGACTGTGAGGGGTGAGCTCGAAGGATGCCTCAGTGCTGCTTCCAGGCAGAAAGAGAAGCAATTAGGCAACGCACTCTTTTGGGAACTGTAGCAACACTCCTGCCCCAGGCTTTGTGTGTAGGTACCTAAACCAAGCTGTCAGACCAGCAAAGGAAAATGTAGCAGAAGCAGCTGGGAGCAGGACATTGCCCCGTGCATGCCCTGTGCCCATAGCTCTGGTGCTGTATCCTCAGGGGCATGCTTTGAAGTGCTGCCCTGCAAATACCAGCTCAGTGTGGAAGCCTTGAACTATGTGGTATGTAACTTTTCATGTACTGTAAGGATTTGGGTACTGCCTATCTTTAGCCCCATGAATGGTGCTATCAGTGTGCACTGTGTGAGCATTGTGGATATTGCTGGTACAGGCAATGTCTCAGCAAGATCAAAGGGCTTTCAGTCTCTGATTTTTCAGTCTCTGATTATCAGTCCAGAGGAAAAGAAATGCAAATTCATAGAATCACAGAATCAAGAAAACAGATTATCAGGTTGGGAGGGACCTCAAAGGTCACCTGGACCAACCTTTCTTGCCAAAAACAAGGGCTAGACAAGATGGGCCAGCACCCTGTCCAGCTGGACTTAATAACAAAATTCAGTATTTGCCTAAAGAAATCTGCATATTAGTTGCTTCCTCTCTGTCTTTAAAAAAAGAGATAAATAAAAACAGAGCTTTCCAGCCTGTTGCAGGTGAGACAGAAGTGGTGTTGCTGATGGGGAAAAAAAATAGTACTTCCAGGAGAGATTTCCCACATGCCCCATTTGCCCTTCCAGTAACAGTGTGGGCTGGGAGGAATGGCCATGACCCCTGTGGACATAACTGAAGTTGGAGGGGGCATCAACTCACTGTGGACTCAGCCCCCAGCCTTGGACCATCTCTGTTTCTTCTGCTCCTTTCTCTTGACTTTAGGCACCTCAAAAGGACCAGCTAAGCAAGAAGCCACATTTCTTTCTTGTGTCCAAAGAATGTCCAGTAGGTTTTTTCATCCACATGAACTCACTTTGCTGCTCACCACCCTCTACATCTGCAATGTTAATGGGTCCCACTGTTAATGAGGTTGTAACTGATACTCAAGCATTCATATAATTTACACATAAAGCCACCGTGCCCATAAAACAAAAAGAAGCTTAACTAAAATATTAATGTGAAGGGAAGTATAGTACATCTCAAAGCAAAACTGAATACATATTAGTAAAGTAAAAAGACTGCGAGAGCTTTCACAGTGAACAACACTGATAAGGAGGATGTTGATTAACAAGAATTAGTATGTATAACTGTTTTACAGAAAGCTATTATTTGTTTCTCATAATAACTGACATTAGGTAAGTGATTAATATTAGTTTGCTACACTCCACATATATAACATTCTTTTTGCAGTAAGTACTTTGAGAGAAAAAGCAAGGGTGTTTCTCCATCTGATTAAACACTGAAAAATCCATGAAATCACCTCTCTTATCCAAAGGGCTGAAGACAGACAGATTGTGCCCAGCTACTCAGAGAAGCTGAATTACTCCAGCCAAACAGTCTTTCTTGACCAGAAGTTGGTGTGATGACTGTCTGAGCTCCTCTGACACTGATACCTGCTCTCTCCTGATATCTGCTCTCTCCAGAGGGCATGAATCATAGAATCCCAGAGAGGTTTGGGTGGGGAGTGACCTTAAAGATCATCCAATTCTATCCCCCTTAGAGACATCTCCCACTAGATCAGGTTGCTCCAAGCCCCATTCAACCTGGCCTTGAACACTTGCAGGGATGGGGCAGTCACAGCTTCTCTGGGCAACCTGGGCTAGTGTCTCACCACCCTCACAAAATTTTTCCTAATATCTAATATAAATCTTCCCTCTTCTAGTTTAAAGCCATTCTCCTTTGTCCTATCACTAGAAACCTTTACAAAGTCCTGCCCCAGCTTTCCTGTAGTGCCCTCAGGTCCTGGAATTCTGTCTAAGTTCTCCCCTGATATCTCTCTTCTCCAGGCTGAACAACCCAAACTTTTTAAGCCTGTTCTCACGGGAGAAGTGCTCCAGCCCTCTGATCATCTTTGTGGACCTCCTCTGGACTTGCTCCAACAGCTCCATATTCTTCCCATGTTGCAGTCTCCAGAACTGGACAGAGTCTTGAAGGTGGAGTCTCACAAGAATAGAGGGGCACAGTCACCTCCCTTGACGTGCTGGCCATGCTGCTTTTGATATAGCCCAGGACACACTTGGCTTTCTGGGCTGAAAGCTCACATTGACAGCTGACTTTGAACTGGTCATCAGCCAACACTCCCAAGTCCTTCCAGTCAGGGCTGTTCTCAACCCATTCTGAGGTCAGCTTCTATCTGGGCTAGGGATTGTCCTGACCCAGGTGTAGAACCTTGCATTTGGCCTTATTGAATGTCATGAGGTTGTCACAGGCCTACCTCTCAAGCCTGTCAAGGTCCCTCTGGATGGCATCCCTTTCCTTCCGCATATGGACCACACCATGGTATTGTCAGCAAACTTGCTGAGGGTGCACTAAGTTCCATCACCCATCTTGACAACAAGGATGTTAAACAGCACCACTCCCAGTACTTACCCCTGAGGAACACCACTTGTCACTGGTCTCCATCTGGACATCAAGCTCCACAGCTCTTCGAGTGTGACCATCCAGCCAATTCCTTATCCAACGAGAGATCCATCCATGAAGAGACACCCTCAGTTGTGTGCCCATGTAACCTCCCCGTTCCTTCAAAATATTCAGGGAAGTCTCTCCCTCACCTTGTCCAGCCAAGTGCACACAAGAGCTCACAATTCCAGATGTGGCAGGGGCTGGGGAAACAAACACCTGCTTCAGCACCTGAGAAGGGCTGCAAGGCACATCCACATACCACTTCCTACCTCATTTTCGGTGGACTTTGACTTTTAAAACATCCTCAAGCCCTCAGTCACCTGTCAGCAGGCAGAGGGCTGCACTAGATAACAGCAGAGACCAAAGATCAGTGTCTTCAGCGAGGCCAAGTGAATTACATTCTCTCTGTGAGACAGAGGAGAGTGTCAAATGACTGCTTTGCTTCACGATGTTTTCTTTGGCAGTGGTCTAGAGACAAAATATGCAGCCCATCCTGAAGAAGGGCTGCAGCTGATAGCAGACGCTGCTATGCTAAGGAGAAATAAGTATGAATTCCAGTGTAGAGGTACAACATAGAAACTTACTGTTTATACTTTGGGGTAGTGGGTAGTGTCACAAGAGGACCTTGGAGGTTAGCATGTTAATTCCACTCATGCAAGGCAAAATCAGCTAAACAACCTGAAAGCATTCCCAACTTAAGTGCTCATGTCTAACCTTCCCTTCAAGGCTTCCAGTGTGTAGGTACCACCTCATGACAGAAAAAGTATGGACAGAGGGACAGAGGAAATATGACAAAAACTAGCAGTGAAAAATCTGGCCTTTTCCACCCATGCTGTGTTCTAAGATGGATCTAAAAATTCACAGCAAAGCCAAAGTCATTGTGAGTCTTTCCACTGATGTTACTAGCTCCTTAAGAAGATATATTCATAACAGTTTCTGGAAGTTACCAGAGATCCAAAACCTTTTAGATTGAAATTAATTTTCACAGTGCTGACTACAACAATGACATCACACATTAATGCAGGTTAGAGAAATAATATTCTTGGTGCGGATTGAGGATCGCAAAAGCTGGTTCTGTGTCACACTTCACAGGACTTGCCAGAACCTTCTGTTGCAGCTTCACCAGTTACAGAACATTATCAGTGATGTTGAATATCTCTGCAGACCTCCAGAATCAGCACAGCACTGAGTTAGAGCCAGGCAGAAATGCACTCAAAGACACTCCAGCACCAGGCTGAGTCCCGCACAACTGAAAATGCTGACAGTACTGGTAACTTCAGTAATACAGAGGAAGCTGTATGTGTGATTAGCCACTCACACACAGTACCTAGGGTGAAATTCTGCAATGCGCAATCTTGCCCAAAAGTTCTCTACCTCTGCCACTGATGCCACACAGGGGGCTCTCCATGTGCCATGCCATGGGACACACACCTGGTTCTTAAAGGTAATTGACAGTGCAGGAGCCACAGGTGGATCCACCAAGAGAGTAAAAAAGGAGAGGAGCAGTGCTTGCAACCTGGCTGTGGATTTAATCCCAGTATTGGAAGAAGCTGTTCTGTGACAGCACTGCTGCTAATCCAGTGCTTTTGCCCCACATGCCCTCTCTCTATGGATCACAGTTTCATTTCTTTTCTCCTGCCTATTTTAAAATATTTAAAAATGTTTTCTAAACTGTTATCTTTATCACAACTGGACTATACCATGTGAATGAACACAGGCAGCTACAGAGAGACAAATTAGAGCAGTTCCCACTGTACTCTCTCACACACAGAAAAATAAATGGAGATATCTGTGTCTCATAGGCAGTCATTGCAAGCTCTCTTTCTTCAACAGAGGGACCAAGGGAGGAAGGGAAGGAAGAAAAAAATAAAGTGAAAAAAAAACTGCACACATCATAAATGTGCTCTCAATAAAATGCCTAAATATTTTGGTTCCTCAACACATCTTTCATCATGAATGGCAGCGTTCACACTGCTCAAAAACAAATTCTACTGATCCAATGGGACCAACAGCACTGCAAAAAATTAGTTGTAGTCCCTAGAATGAAAAGTAAATGGCTGATAAAGACATCTGTGAAAACTGACTGAAGGAACTGGGCACACAGATTTGTCAGCATGGCTAGACATGGAGACAATAGGTTTGCAGAAGTACAATTTGTGTTAGCATTTGGACCTCTGTGCTGCTAATGCTGCTGCCACTGCTGGAGAGCAGGACTGGTATACACTTAACAGGTTACTTTCTAGAAACGTCCTAGATGCTTTCCAATTGCCATTTTATTTTAGGAAAGCATAGAACTATGCTTTAGGGGTTTTTTAGGGTTTGGGGTGTATTCTGTTGTTATTGTTTCTTTCTTTGCTTGTTTGGTTTTGTTTTGTCTGGGGTTTTCTTTATTTATTTTTTGTTTTAGTTTTGTGTTTTTGTCTTTTTAAAAATATTTCAGCTTATGAAGAAAGGTTTTTGCATGCTTCAAAATGAAAGCTTTAATTAGTGTTGCTACACGTCTGAAAAAGTTTCTTCTTTTTGCTTTCTTTTTACTTCGTTTTCTTCCATTTTCTTGCCTCTGTTTACCCTTTCCCATGTGAAAAAGGGAATCAGAAGAACAGTAAGAGGCTTTTGAAAGCAACCTGGGCTCTTGTCTTTTGTATCTTGGAAGTGCAAAATGAGAGAGTACTAGAAATGGCCTTAAATGGCCTTAATGCATTTGAAAATTAGAAATTAAAAATGAGGCTAAAATGGATAAAAAATGTAATTGAAGATTAAATTTAGCTGATCTTTTTGTCTAGAATATCTGGTAGAAAATTTTAAGACAATTACAAAAGGTGACTTTTGTTGCAATGTGTTTTCCTGAGAAGCAGCTTTGACTTTCAGTTTGATAAAAGCAAAGCAGTAAGTTTTGCTTACCAGAACAATTGTAATTATAATAAAATCCCTTTTACAGGACCAATACAGTTGATAGAGAAATCATTACTGCCATTAGGAATGAAGGACCATTTCTGTGGACTCATTTCTAGAAAAAGAGGCAAGGTGCCAGCTACAGTCCCTTGCTCATGGTGCAGTGTTGCCCTTTTTACTGACTGCACAGTTTGTCTAATATTATTACTTCTCCTGGATCACCCAACCTTTTCAGTGGCAGTGTTGCATATTTCCAATTTCTCAATTTGTGAAAATGAGCTGCTTGTCCACCAGGCCTGGCCATCAAATTTGTGCACCAGGACATTTGCTACAACTCATCATCTCACGATTCCTCCTTGTTGATGCCCACTAGACCACACCTGGACTTTGATGCACTCGCTAGAACAACAAGACCTTGAAGTCACAAAGTTATCTTATTCAGGAAATACACCTTTAATTTCAACTTTAACTGAGCTCTTGTGTCAACACACTGGTTATTTGACACACAGAACAGGTGTATCCAGAATGGAGTTCTCTTCCTCAAAGAGCTAAACAGTTCTGGGCTACACTTTATTTAATGTTTTACTGGATGTTCAATCATAGCTACTTCACAAGCCCATCCTATGTGACACAAAGCAGTAAATGGTCATTCTGAGGCTGCTTCT
Source organism: Florisuga fusca (assembly GCA_038090715.1). Classification (NCBI taxonomy): domain Eukaryota; kingdom Metazoa; phylum Chordata; class Aves; order Apodiformes; family Trochilidae; genus Florisuga; species Florisuga fusca. Next base: position 24,947,065 of record JAAWXA010000006.1, read on the forward strand.
TGACACACTGAAAAAAAAAATCAAAGTAAACTGGAATGAGTTCTAATTCTCTTAAGGTGAGCAACCATAATATGAGCTGGGAAAAAAAGAAATGCCAAGAGGTATTTTGCTTGTATGCAACCTCCAAGTTTGTAAAAGACTGGAGGAAAGTGACAGAACACTTGGCCTCTTCTGTTTCACTGCTTTTCCTGTGAGATGTGCTACAGGGAGTTGGGCCATTAGATATATGCATAGGTCTGCAGCTGGCTGGGTGCAGCCTGGCAGCTGGAATGCCTTTGCCTTTGCTGCTTATCAAGTCTAAATATCTCCTACCACTGCTCTGCCTTGCAACACCCATCTCCCCTGTGCTCCAGGGAGACTTTTAAACTGCAGTCAAATGTGCTTTCTCTTTCATCTCCATTATTAGCTCCTAGCAGCAAGAATATGTATTACAGCAAAAAACGTACTGGATTTGCTTCTAGGTTGGATTTTTCTGTATCAGTGCCTAAATACTACAAATAATCTAGTAGTCATTTATCTTTTCCAGTCTGATTCCGTACCGTATCTGTCAATGAATCTATATGAAAGTTCTCTCATTTTAACTTGTTATACCTTTCAAACCTTGTAAGAGTTGGTGATAAATTACTGCAGTCAGTCACTAATCTCATTCAAAAATGTCTGCCTGATTTCTCCTCTGAATATGCTCACCTTCACTTCCCAGATCATGGGTCAGACTTCTGAGTAACATAAATTTCTGTTCTCTATGCAAGCTGTTGCACTTGATGATCTGACTTCTTTTCTGCATAAAGTAGATTTGCTTCCCCAAGTCTTTCACTACTTTGTCTTCTGTATTTCTGCTGCTGCAGCTGTTTTCTGATCTGCAGCCCATTTTCTGACATCCTACTGTGGAGGCATGGACTGGATGCAGTTTTTTAACAAAGAACAGCTGTGATGTGAACAGATGAAATGTGATTTCTCTTCTCCCATATAGCAGCCTACAGCCCAAATTTGTCGAGCTCAGATGAGCCCCTGTGACCTCAGTATTGACACATTTAGATGTTTCTGATTCCTGACCACACCCTGAACAGCATTACACTGCTAATAATGACCCTGCAGTATGAGGAGTTCGTATTCCCTATGTTCAGGGGATGTTTAAAGGGTTATTAAAGGGAACACCCCTTCAGCCACTCAGGATATCAGACAGATGGTCTCATATGTAGTCAGGGGTGACTCTCACCTGCTATGGGAAGTCTCCCAATGACAAATTTCTCCTAATTTCAAGACTTTAGGACCCAGTGATGGAAGATATAAATAATTTTGTATGTTTGTCTTGTTTTGTTTTGTTTTCTTTTCTTTTTTTCATTCACTCTTCCTACAGGTCTATGTCATATTTTTGTCTGAAAATTGTGGACCCTTTGGAGCAGTTAGTCCACAGCTGGAGAGGACAACTCCACATGTGGTGAGTGCTGCTTGTTAGCTGGGGTTGGACAAACAGATTAAACAGATTTTTATACTAGGAAAGTGCTTGATGTTGATCTGCCCACCTCTCTAACACTGTCATATATTCTCATTTAGCAGACTACATTTAGCAGTCTACCAGTACTTGTTAACTCTGGCTGAGCTAGAGGAGATTTGAATCTCAGGTACTTTAACCAACAGAGAATCTCCCAGACCTGAAAAAAACATGTTTATCTTCTCAGTTTACTTGTGTGCAGCTTATTCCATATAATCTCAATTTGGATACCAAGGCATTCACTTCTTTATCAGCTGTTGGCTACAAAGCAAGATTCTGTAAAGTTGCAAAGATGAGAAACTTCATTAATTTTAATTGTTTAATATAATTTGATTAATATAATGATTAATGTATAATATAATATAACAATATTAGAGATGTATTTATATAAATTTATATAAATTATATACAATATAATTATAAATATAATAATATATACAAATTTATATAAATAAAAATATAATTAATAAAATTATTAATATAAATTGATGTAATCTATATCTCAAGAATTGCAAAAGCTGCCTGGTTATCTAGGTACGTATATTTATCTTTAATGTATGTATCCTCATAACTATCTTGTATTGCTATTGCTCCTCTTACATGGTAGGAGGACCCTTAGGCACAACCATTTATCCCAGCACCTATCAGAAATCTGCAACAGAGGACCAAATTTAACTCACACCTCTTGGGATAACAAGACCCTCTTTCTAGCCTTTGATTTCAATAAAGACTGAGTGTGCAAATGCTAAAACAAGGAGGATGGCTTGCCTCTCCAGAAAGGTGAATTTCTTGTCTTTGCTCTGTTTACCATTGGTATACCTTACGTGTGTATGTGGCTGCAAGTCTTGCCCCGCTGCTCCTTGGGATCTTGCTCCTGGGACACATTTTTAATCTCAGTTCTGTGGGGTAACTTACATATTCTGTCCATGAACAATATTCTGTGGGTGAACAATTCCCAGTGAAGTCTTGCCTGCCAGTTTCAAAGAAGTATTTTCTTGTATCAGTCTTAGGACTGCTTCCTTTGTATTTATGATCTGCTAGATAGTTCATGACAAGAATGCCCATGCACCAAGTTAAATATACACAAGCACGTGTATTCAGGAGTGTCATTGGAGGCTCATGTAAACAAGACATTAAGGACAGAAGTGGTTTTAGCACTATACATAAAAAAAAAAAAAAAAAAGCTATGAGTAATTCTGTAAGTTAAGGGGCAAAAACAGGATTTTTCTTTGGAGGTGACAGGATAGAAATGCAGCTATCTGTATATTTCTGCATAAATGCATATATTTCTGCATATATGCAGATAGCTATCTGCTAGCTTTTCCTCAATAGGAGAGAGAACAGAATGATCAGCCAGTCATCTACATCCTACTAGCTTTTGCCAAGGTAGTATGTGCTTTCACCAGCCTGCTCTAGTGAGGGAGGAGGCAAGGTGTGCTTACAGGACTGTGCTACCTACCACAGGATGTGGAATTTACAATGTCAGTTCATAACCAATATATCTGTTCAAATCAAACTTCCTGACCGTTCCTGGATATTTCTTGTTTGCCAAAATGTTATGGTTTGAGAGGGCACAGGCTAATTATATGGTATCAGTATAAAGACTGCGAGAGTGGTGCTTAGGACTCTGAGGGATCCATGGGGCAGAACAGAGCAGAGTCAGTATTCTCTCCCATCTCCTGCTATACCTTGTAAAATCCAGGAGAGTGAGAAGGCCACCCCTTCCAGCTTCCTTCTTCCTTGTTGCCTTCCTGAACTCAGAAATCTTGGAGAGAGGCTCCTGATCATTGCCTTCATCTCCCCATGTGCTCTGAAGGATCTGACTTGGTGTGGTGCTGGTAGGAGCTCTGGCCCCAGTTCCCAATTTGGCTCTGCCACAAGGGACTTCTGGACATGTATACCATCAAGCAATAAAATTGAGTTTTGTATATAATTGTATATATTTTCATTATTATTCCACATGCTACTACCCCTTCCTTCTACTATTTAATCTGTTCTAGTTTTAACTTGCAACTTTTAGGTCTCTCCTCCTTATTTTGACTTTATTTTCCACAAGAAGGGTAGAAGGGACAAAGAGCAATTCTGTTCTCTGGGCTTTGGTTTGCCCTGACCACTATACTAAGACACCAGAGGATGCAGTTAGGTGCAGCTTCTTACGCTGTTGTACGCTAGCTGCTGTTTCTGGTTTGACTCTGATGAAACAAGACAAACATCCAAAGTTTTGCTGAAGGACTCTCACAGACCATGGAGGGAAGGGAAGGTGAGAAAAGAGAGTAATTCTTCATGAGGTATCAGAAACATAGTAATGCCCCCTTGGCACAGAGGTGGAGGCAGGTAGTCCAGGCCTTCCTGTCATTACTGTCCATCTTTCCTATATGATGGTTCTGAACCATCCTGGCCTTGTGCTGTGCATTGTTTTTCTTCATATTGCTCAACTCAGTTCCTCTCATAGTAATTAGCTAGATGAATGAAACATTCACCCTTCCTTAGGTATAAAAAAATACCTAGCCCAAAATGGTCATGAGGAGAGTGATGGATGTAGAAACAGGGCTGCTTACGTAGACTCCAAACCCTGGAGGTTTAGTGTTTGCATTGTCAATCACGTGGCATGGCCACATTTACAAGGATCTGACTTAATATTCTGAGACACACCACCACTTCAGAATTAGAATTTACATGGGTACATTAGGATCCAAGTAAGTTAAAGCTAGAAAATCATTATTTGAATTGGACTGCTATGTAGCTCTCTGGAAATGCAATGAAGTGTAACTGCAGTGTTCATTTTTCATGCAGCTGCTCAGCGCATGGTGTGCATTAGAAATCAATAAAGGCTTACTGAAAAATAGCTCAACCAGGGAAGAGAGCACATTTCTTTTTGCCAGAGATGTGCATTAAATTCAAAGGCAATTTGTGCTAATGTGTATAATTTTCTTTCCTGATTCTGGATATTGATTTATAATATAAGCCAGTGGTATTCTGACAGGACTTTTAACATGTGGTCTGAGTTTCAGACTTGCTGCATACGAACTAGCTCAGTGAGACCATATAAAAGTTCTGAAATGGCTGACAGGTGAGTTATTTGCTATGGACATCCTACGCGAGGAATGTAAATTTTTCTGTTTCTGAATTGTCTTTTGAAGAGCTCCAAGTTGTATTAATTTGTTCATCAAGCACAGCACCACATGAAGCTTGTGAACCATCTGAAGCATCTGATTAATTTTCTCCCTTTGATCATTTTGACCCAGTGCAGCTGGCACTGAAACAAATGACATGTTTCTGTTCACCCTTTGCAATGGTGTGTGATTGTCTTGCTGGTGAGCTGATGCCATTGCTTCTGCTGAGTAAGATGTTCAAAAGATTTATTTGGAAAAGTGACTGAAGAATGCCCTTGTTTGTACCTAAATATGCCTGTTTATGTGCAAATAAAGATGGTTGTCTGCAAGAAAAGCCATTCTGAGTAATTAAAGTAAATATAAACCCCTTCAAACCAATGAGTGAGGATCCCAGGGAAAAAAACAGAAATGCATCCAGGGTTACAATGGTGCAGAAGACCGTTCTGCAAAATGCTCCTTGTCTATCTCTGCAACAGGGCCTGCTACAGAGCTACACAGAAATAAACCCTTGCAAAATTAAGATGGAAATATAAGCATCACACTACCCTATATACCTAAGTTGCTTTTGAGAACTAGCTGTTTTTCCATCTGCACTGTTTCACTGCACCTGAGCCTTTTAGAACCCACTGCCTAAGACTCCAGCCTAATGTCCAGCTGCTTTTCTTGGTTGGTGAGACAGAGACTTGGAAATCACATGCAAGTAGTTTCTGCATGGGAAGGAGAGCCATTTCAAGTACAGCAACCAAGTGTCTGAGGCTTGATGTCTGGCACAGGTTGTGAGCTACAGCAGCTTCTCTAGCCAGTGCTTCCTGTATTTTCATTGGCTAATTTTCACAGCTTTTAATTCCCTGACTAAATGCTCTGAACCATGCTGTGAATCAAAGTTGTAACTGTGTGATAAACGTGCAGGGTGCTGGAGGGCTAAGGCAGCAACACAAAAAACAGCTTTGCCAATTTTGTCCTGCACTTGCTCTGACTGCTGAGGAAAGGCAGGAGATAATTTGATATGAGGATTTTCAGGTGAGATTTTCAGAAGCATTTGGCACTGACATTACAGCAAATTGCAAAGTACTCATTTTACCACAAGCTTCCAGGGATGCACATCTATGTCTTTACTGAATGCATTTTAAAATCTCCCCTCTCTCATCATTGTCACTGTGTACCCACAATCAATAGAAACACTAGTAAACATGGCAGAAGGGCTGGGAAATTCACAGGCACTTATTGCTTACTCTGAAGCATCTGTCATTAGCCTAAGAAGTGAGAAGAAAATTTCCCATCTTCATCTGTAACCCATCTGAAGCCTTCTAAGGACAGGACAAACCACAAAGGTATGTAACTCTTTATGTCTTGGGGAGTTTGTCATTCAGGGTTGTGGGTGGCTGCAAAACTTGGTTTGAGTTTTATGGCTAGAGGTAAAGCCTCTCAAAACAGTAGACTGTTTCTCTGGTTCCCTTTTTATGCAGAGTTACACAGATGGGAAATGAAATTAAAAAATACACTTCTTTTCCAGATCTGTAAAAACAATCTTCCGAAAAGATGAGTCAAAATTTAAGGGAGTGAAGAAGCAATGCCAGGTTTTGATTGTATGAAATACTAGGATTTGCAAGGGCAGTAATGCCACTGATTTCTGACTGACTGGAAAGATAGCAGGGTGGATGTCACAGAAAGCAATGGTGCTCTGCCACTGTCCCAGGGAGGGTGAATCCTGCAGGCAGACTTTAGATTTCATCCAGATTTCAGTAAGGGCTGTAAGACCTTGGAGTTCAGTGGGAAGACTCCCCTCTATTTCAGCAAGAGCTGTGAAAAATATTACTTCTTACTTCAGTCTTCCTAGAAATCTAAGAATCAAAAGAAGAAGTTTGACTCTTACATATGGATATTTTGACTCCATATATAGATGACCAGATCTGTTTCTTTTTCCCATAGAGTTCTTCTCAGAAATTGTGTTCGAACTGGAGGTCAAAATTAGCAAACATTTCCCAGATATTCCCACCATGAACTTCTCTTTTCAGTTGTTTACAGGCAGGGCTTGAGGGAAGAAGCTGAGAAAGGCATGGGCTCCGAGGCAGCACACAGGTACAGGCCAAGTAATGCAAAATGGAGCCCAGGCTTGGCTCAGGGGAGCTTGAAATCTGCTGGGGTGTCATCCTCGTGTTCAAAAAGTGTATCTTCTCTCTCCTGTACTGACTTGATTCAGAAGGGTTCTGAACCCTTCTAAAGATGTAAAGTGGTGAACTAATCCAGACATGAATGCAGGCTGGGCTGTGGAGTGAGGAAGATCAAAAGGAGCCACAGTAATGCACAATCACTCTGCAGCTGCTAGAAGCAGCAGAGACAACATCAGCTTAAAGAGGGCCTTGGAAAGATCCTCAAAGCCTTGCTTTTTGACAGAATCCCAGATGCCACCCAAAAGGCCTTTCCGGCATGACATACATCATTCTATTTTTCCTTTGAGCAGGAGGAGGGAGGAGAAGGAGAGAGCAAGGGAAGGAGGATGGAATAGCTCATACCTGGTTGTCCTTGTTGGCTTTTACTTCTGCTGCTTTTGAATGTGTGTTGTGGTGATGGCTGAGATACCACTGCTGTTATCACACTGAGCCAAACCTTTGCAGAGTGATGCAGTCTGTAGAAGTGAAGGGAAAAAGCATTGTCACATTTCAGACCAAGCTTTGGGTACTCTAATAGTAGCAAATCCCTCTCCCAGTGAATGAAAAATCCCCCACTTCCTCTCAATTTAATTAATACTGAAAACAATTCAAACTTTACAGCTATAAATATGTAATTGGCTTAAAGGGATCTAAGAAGTACAGAGACAGATTGGCAAAATAATTTCCATCCCTGGGTGTCTGGGTTATAGAATCACTTTTTAAGCTAAACACGCCTTCTATACTTGATTTTCCTGAAAACATCAGTTTTACCCTGGAGCCCATCATTGCACATGCACTTTATAAGGAAACCAGGTCCAGATGACAGCTTTTCACTCCTTCCCCAGCAATATCCTGAGTCTGAAACATCTGGCCATGAATCAAAAGCAAACCCCTTTCAATCAATTGAGGGAAGAGGAAGTGCATGCAGAAACAGGGTCTGAAGCTCACTCTGGACCTTCTGTTATGAAACTGATGTCAGACAGTCAGCCTCAGCAGAGCCACAGCACCTTCTGTGCTGCTTTACTGTGCTGCTGAATTGCAGCACTTTCTCTGATGTCCACCTGCCTTGGTTTGGAGAAGTCACCACGGTGGTCTACGTGCTGCCTGAATCCAGCCTGAACTACCAAGAGTTGTTCTGCCTCGGGCTTGCAGGAGAAAGGCCCTGAGCATCCTTTCTGCTAATTACTCTTTCAAGAGTGTATTCACTGCCTGTGCTGTCCATTTCTGGCAGCAGGTCAAGGTATTGATTGTTCCTGGCTAAGACCACCCCTGTATGGCCAGTCACTTCTCTTTATCCTTCCAGAACAGCTGCATTCTGTGGACTGCTCGTTACAGCTGCTGGAATTTCATGTTCCTGGCTCTGAGGCAGGTGGGTTTAGTGCAAAGGGTGTGTACACCAGTCTGTCATCTTTTCTTAAAGGAGAAATATTTTGTGGAAATTCGTCAGCTTTGGAAAAGTGTTTCAGCAAGCTCATAAGCTAATGAGATTTGAATTAAAAACTTATTTTTTTTATTGAGCCAGACTGAATGGTGAAATATTCAAAATCTATCCTCTTCCTTCCAATTAAATAAAAAGTCCGAGGGAACAGGAACTGCTGTGAAAGGGATCTGTCACCTCTAACTCTATCTTACCCAACTGCCATGTGCACACAACCAGAGCAGAAGTGGAGGAAGGTTACTCTGGCAGGAGCCACCCTGTGCAGAGGGGTTTCTCTCCATCAGTGTCTGGAGGAGGTTGCTTTCATTTAATGCAATATTTAGGGAAAAGCAGCTTGGAGACATTTTCCCACATATATAAGGACTGGATCTGACAGGTTTCAAGGAAACTGTTAAATGAAAACTCTCTTTTAAAAGTGTTGCATTTAAACATGATGACAAATCCTGAATGTACATCAGAATCTTTCTTTAAGTACCTGTAGAGAGTATTTGGTATCAAGTTTGGATATTACCTGGGAGAGGTGAGAGACAGTGGCTCTACCTGTGTAGTGCTGCCTCAGAAGGAATAATGGAGAGCACTTGTGGCTTCAGAAACTTAAAACATGCAAGAGAAAACTGTTTCTAAAATACTTTGGAAGAATTACTATGAGATTAGAAACTCACAGTCAACTGCCTCTCAGCCTCATACACAAGACCCGTCTGCAGGTGAAATTGCAAGATATGCCATGAACTGAAATGCCAAAAATAGCTCATGCATTTTCATTTTTCCTGGGTGAAAACTGTATTTTCTTTCTACTTTGGCCTAGATTTCTTCCACTATGTCTTTGTCATGACCTCTGGAGAACCATGATACAGCACTTTTGCTCCTGCATACTGGCAATCCCACCATGTGCAAGGTACAATGGAAGTCACGTCTGCCCTGATTTACTAAACAGATTCAACAGCAAGCTGTTACTCAGGACTTGAGAGAAACCTGAAGAATTTGCACACTCTGTATATATAGTGCGTCATGAGAAACAATTTGAGAGGACTATAATTAATTTCAGCACTCTGCTTTGAAATATGCTGGGCATCCAGGGTCCAGAGAGTGCTGTGGAAAAAAAAAAAAAGCAAGACTTCTGCAGGATGCTGATGATGAACGAGAACGGTTTCTTCCTCTTATGGTAGCCTGCAGGTCAAAAACTCTTTGAAGCCAGGTGGCTTTTTTTAACCTGTGAATGATTGCACTGCTCTCTTTTCCAAGGGTGTTTTGCTGAGAAAAGCACTAGAACAACTTGTCTTAATTTGCCATTTTCCATAGATGAGGGTCATCAGCCAGGCACCTTCACCAATGAATTAATACCTTGACTCCAAACCCTTCATATTCTGCTGCTTTTGGAATTTTATGATTTTACAGGCTGATTTTAAATCACAAAAACAACCTGAGTGATGATCTGGGGTAATGGTCAGGCTATATTTTAGCAAACTGAGATATGTAGAGTTGGAGGACTTCCATCACCGTTTCTGTCTCAGTAAAAAAAGGAAACACTACTCCCCCTGGGACAAAATTCAAGGGCAGTCTGGCTTTACAGTAGTTGCCTAAAACCTGCAAAGTCACATTTCCATTTTCAAACCAAATCAGTTTTGCTTTGCAGCAGTTAAGATGTGCCATAGCTGATAGCTTTCTATGGTTTACAGAAAACCTGTCTCACTGTGCAGTTCCATTGGCTTTCTGCAAGCAGAGCTGCAGTCTGGGAAGCTTAATGCATCGTTGTAAAGTTCAGCTCCGGTTCTGTCATAGAATCATAGAAAGTTTGGGGTTGGAAGGGACCTCGAAAGATCATTGAGTCCAAGCCCCCTACCATAGCAGGGTCACCTATAGCAGGTCACACAGGAACATGTCCAGGTGGGTTTTGAATGTCTCCAGGGAAGGAGACTCCACAACCTCCCTGGGCAGCCTGTGCCAGTGCTCTGTCACCTTCACAGTAAAACAATTCTTCCTAGTATTTGTATGGAACTGACTATACTCCAGTTTATAACCATTGCTCCTTGTCCTATTGTTAGTCACCCCTGAGAAAAGCTGTACTCTGTCCTCCTAGCACTCTCCCTCAGTTCCAGAAGGACAGGGAAGTGCTTGAAAGAGTCCAGCGCAGGGCTACTAAGATGATTAAGGGAGTGGAACATCTCCCTTATGAGGAAAGGCTGAGGGAGCTGGGTCTCTTTAGTTTGGAGAAAAGGAGACTGAGGGGTGACCTCATCAATGTTTTCAAATATGTAAGGGGTGAGTGTCAGGGAGATGGAGTTAGGCTTTTCTCAGTGGTGACCAGTGACAGGACAAGGGGTAATGGGTATAAATTGGAGCATAGGAGGTTCAAGTTGAATATTCGAAAAAATTTTTTTACTGTAAGGGTGACAGAGCCCTGGAACAGGCTGCCCAGGGGGGTTGTGGAGTCTCCTTCACTGGAGACATTCAAAACCCGCCTGGACACGTTCCTGTGTGATGTGCTCTAGGGGGCCTTGCTCTGGCAGGGGGGGTTGGACTAGATGATCTTTCGAGGTCCCTTCCAACCCCTAGGATTCTATGATTCTATGATTCCCCTTACATATTTATAAACATTGATAAAGTCACCCCTCCTACTCCCCTTCTCCAAGCTGAAGAGACCCAGCTCCCTCAGCCTTTCCTCACTAGGGAGATGTTCCACTCCCTTAGTCATCTTTGTGGCACTGTGCTGCGCTCTTACAAGCAGTTCCCTGTCCTTGTACTGAGGGGCCCAGAACTGCATACAGTATTCCAGATGCAGCCTCACCAGGGCAGAATGAAAGGGAAGGGGAAGGAGAACCTCTCAGCCTACTAACCATTCCCCTTCTAATGCACCCACAAGGGCACTCTGTTGGCTCATGGTCATCCTTCCACCCACCAGCACCCCCAGGTCCCTTTCCCCTATGCTGATCTCTTGGAAAGAGATCAGTTCCCAGCCTATCCTGGTACCTGGGGTTTTCTTTCCCTGGTGCAAGACTCTAGGCTTGCCCTTGTTGTAATTCATTAAATTTCTCCCTGCCCAGTTTTCCAGCCTGTTCAGGTCCCTCTGAATGGCAGCATAGCCTTCTGGGGTGCCAGCCACTCCTCCCAGCTTTGTGTCATCAGCAGACTTGCTGACAGTGCACTCTGTTCCCTCATCCAGGTCACTGATGAACATGTTGAATAGTACTGGTCCCAGTACTGACCCTTGAGGGGCTCCACTAGAAACAGACTTCCATCTGGACTCCATCCCATTAACTACAACTTTCTGGCTTCCATCCTTCAACCAGCTCCTGATCCACCTCACTACCTGATCATCCAGGCCACACTTCTTCAGTTTAGCTCCAAGGATGCTGTGGGAGGGATGGTGTCAAATGCTTTACAGAAATCAAGATAAACTACATCCACTGCACTACCATCATCTATCCACCTGGTTATATGCTCATGGAAAGTTCTCAGGTTGGTCAGATCTGACTTTGCCTTAGTAAAGCCATGTTGACTCCTCGTGATAAGCCTCTTGTCCCTGATGTGCCTGGATACAGTACCAAGAGTAAGTTGTTCCACCACCTTTTCAGGGATGGAGGTGAGGCTGACTGGTCTGCAGTTACCAGGGTCCTCTTTCTTGCCTTTCTTGAAGACTGGAGTGACATTTGCTTTCCTCCAGTCCACCTAACTGCCAGCAAGCCCAGTTCAGAGCACTAATACTTGCTCAACGAGAATCCCATGAAATGCAGACTTCATTATGCTGAGAGATGCTCACTGCTGCAGTTCCATCCTGTCTGCCAGGGGGCATGGCATGTACCCTGCATGTTTTATCTGTGCTTAATAAGCATAGATAATTCATTTCAATTCAGTTGCACACTGATTTTCACTTTCCTTTGCCACTAAGAAAATCATGCTTACTCTGCTCTTGTCTCCCTGCTGTCTCTTTAGATCTGAAGTTTCACTGTTGTGGGTTGGAAATGTCATCTTATGCAGTAAGCCATGCACAGGCAACTCCACAGGCAAACATTATGTCTTCTTCCCCAGAAGACTGTCATGATTGGACCTGTCCAAGCCAACAAATCTTTTCAACGTCTAATTCAGTTGCAACAAAAACTCATTCTGCAAATCAAATCCAAGGGGCCTTTACCTGATTCCTGGTTCCAGGCCATATATAGGGTGTTCAAGATCGAGACAGATTCATCCAAGTGTACAAGCAGTATGGGCAGTAATTCATTCTCTTGAAAATAGAAAGGTAGATAGCAAGGGCTACTGAAGACCTCAATTTCCACTTCTCCTAACATTGTGAAAAACAGAACTCTTCACTTCCTCCCATGTAGCCTCTGTCCTGTCATCCAGTTTCACCATGTGGGGGAATGTCAAGCCTGAGTTGGAGCCCTGCTGCACTGCACGTGTAGTGAAAATTCAAAGGCACAAGGGGAGAAGCCAGTAAATGTGAAAGAACTGTTAAAAAAATACCGTGCTGTAAAGTGATGTAAGAGAAGCAGAATAACTTGTAAATTTTTTTTTGTGGGATGAAGGCCAGCATAAGTGAAATAATTAACTTTTTTCTTGGGTTAACATAGTTACCCTCTGGACAAAAAAAAGAGAGAAAAAAATCCATGCCTGAAGGGAAGATCATTGTCATTCTCTTTCAAAAGCTGATAAAATAAGATAAGATTTGGCATAGTGAAACTAGAGGCAAAGTCTTGATGAAGATTGATACTTCAGAGTGGGACTATCTCTAACTTCAGCAGCCAGATGTGGGTTTGGTGGAATGCTCATAACTGACTGAAACATCCCCAAAGCAGGTATGTGCTTGTCAATGTTTAATGTGGTCCAACAATTAAATGACTGACAGGTGCTCTCTATTTATTGCCCTCCCTGATAAAGAAAGGAAAGAGAATAAGGAGAGAGACTGAAACTAAACTAGACAGCCTTAATGAAACAGTAATGATAAAAAAAAATTATTAAATGTATAAAAATATACAGAAAAAGAATACCACTTTCCCAACTCCCCTCCCCTCAGTAACACTCATGTCACCACCAAGGCTGCAGGGCAGGTCCTGAAAAGTCCAGGCTGGACTCCTACAGTCAGCAGCAGTTGGGAGCTGGAGGCAGGAACACACGAGTTCAGGAGAGCATAGACTGGGACCACAGAAAGGACAAATGGATGGAATCCTCCCAGTCTGCCAAAGAAGGAAGGGAGAAGAGCTTAATCCTTGTGATCCCTCAAATTTATACACATACATATTATACACATATATTGCACATATGGGATGGAATATTCTGTTTGGTCAATTTTGGTCACCTGTCTTGTCCTCTCCTCCCTAAAGGAGGATTGCAGGTGTGACCCCTTTACCCCCTTTCTCTTTATGAAGCACAAGATGTTCCTCAGAATCAAGCAGTGTCCTTGGTTCTGCAGACCATTCTCCAGCTGTAACTATAAACATGGAGCATTATCAGTCCTAGAAGCAGACACTGACTGAGAAATTTGCTGTTAGTGTCAGCAAGTGCAGCTACTTACAAGAGACTTAGATGAAAGCGAAACTAAAAGACAGAAAATTAGTTCTATCCTGGTCCAAATCAGGACAGTGCTCTAGTGAATTTCCTGCCTTCCAGGACTGGCAGATTTGATGCTCTTTGATGGAAAGCTCAAAACTCTAAGCCTTTTGACACACTATTTTGTAGACTACAGATGCTCTCTTGTGACACAGAGGAGGGTGATATCCCTTGTATGCATTATACACACTTGCATGAATGCAGGCAAAGCAATCTATTCCATCCATTCAAGGGATGCCTCACAACTTACACAAAATAAACAATGCAAATATGTGCTGTGAAGGAGCAGAACATGAGAGAAAAGTGCCAGTGACTAAAATCACAAGAGGATACGGAAGTCATTTGCAAAATACATCATCTGTATGGGAAGTTATTTTCTGTGTATTAATTGCAAGAATGTAGAAGGCTCATTATAGGCAAACTGAAGGACAGAAATAGAAAATTACTTATGGAGTTTACCTATCATTTGCCATTGCGACTGTAGAGGTCTTGGAGTCACCACTTTCTGTCTGTGGTTTCCTGGGTCTTTCCCAGCAGCTTTTATACATCTCTCTGAAAGGGGTTCTATAAAACCATAGCATATACATTGTTTTAAGTCAAGGTCTGCAAGCACAAATGCAGGATAAAACTGTATTAGAAGATGCTGGAGAAGGTATGCACTGCCCAGGTGTCAGCAGTGTGGATGGCATATAGAAAACCTGTAGCTAAAGGCTATCAAAGGTATTTTGAGCAACAGAGAGACACTTTTACTCACTGGTGATGAGATCTTTGGTCATGGTTCGGATGACAGCACTAAATGCTGGTGAGGTCACTTGAATCATATTGACTTGAAATTAGATCTAGTTTATGCCATGTCACTGGATTAACATTCCTGAAATCTGTTATCAGTTACATGTTTATTGGCCACAGCCCTTCTGAAAAGGAGATTTCTCCAAGGCAGAATTGTTTGAAAAATGGATGAATTAGGAAAGAAAGATAATATAACATCTGCATGGAACTTTACTCCTTTAGGTTTTAGGTTTGTTTTCTCTGAAAGTGTTTAAAAACCACATTAAAAAAACCAAAACAAACCAAACCCCCAAAAATGCAAAGTGAGGAAGAAAGACGAAGAATGAAGAGAAGGGTGTGCTTTCAATTGCAATTGGAAGCATTTTTAGACCTTTTATTGTAAAACCATCTTTAGACCATTTAGCAGTGAACTGTAAAATGAAAAAAAAAAAAAAGGAATATCATTCCCTTCTTTGTGCATGGTGAAGATCTACCAGAGACCTTGTTATCCCCTGTTATTTATGTCATACCACTGTAACATCTCTGGTCTCAATGGATCTTGCTTAGATTTGCACCCACACTGGCAAAGAGACCACAAATGCTCCAGATCTACCATCTGTTATGATGAATGGCAGATACACAGTCTAGCAGAAGACGTACATAACTTTAAGTATTCTGGATGGCTTTCTGAGATTAGCAAAAAATTCCCAGGTTACCAACTGAATAAAGTATCCATTTTCCTTGATGGATTTAATGACATCTCTGGGAAACCTTCTGCAGAAAGTCAACCAGCTGCTGAAGAAAAGAAGAAAGGTTTGGTAAGGCTTACAGATTGTCAGGCATCCCTGCACACAGAGTATAATGACAGCTGCCAGTGCAAGGCAAGCAACAAAAGTGAGGATAGCTCTGGCCTTTCCACTGTGTACACCAGTAGCCTGAGTGCTTCTCATCTCAGTGGTGCAAATTGGGACCAGCTTTCTCTGCAGGAACATGATGCTGTGTCAGCAGAACATCTGAAGCCATGTATTTGCTCTGGACATTGCAAACACAGTATTTTGCTTGTCTATGTGCCTTAGAATTTATTTTGAAGCACTGAATGGCATCTTGGAAGTTTTTTCATTGAAAGAATGATTGAAGCCTTTGATTCACAGTGCCTTTCTGAATTTGCTAACCAAAATAAATCACCCATCAAATGCTATGATCCTTGCCCTGATATAGAATGTATCCTCTGTGTTTTTATCCTCTGTATGTATTGGCCTCCCCCTCCCTCTAGGAAAAATGCCTAAATGTTTTTTGTTTTGTTTTATTATTATTAGCATTGTTATTGTAATTACTATTATTATTATTATAATTTCTTCAGGCCTGGGAATGGGAGGCCAGAAGAAGGACAATAAGGAGCTCCATGTAGACCACTTAAAGAAGTTCACTGTGATGAAAAAAAAGGAGCATCCCATGTAACAAGAGAGACAATAAACAGTCATCTCTCAGAGGACCAAGGGTTGTCTTCTGTTTTAAAAATAGCTGTCATACTGTTCATATGGGAAGAGCAATCTACCCTTCACCTGCCCCTTCTAACACCACCAGAATAGGGTAGCTAAGTGAATCACAAAATCCTTCATTGTTTTCCGTACAAGTTCCCTGTACCATTCCTCTTTGGCCAAATGTGACCCCCCAGGTGTGGTCAGGATTAGGCCATGGAATAATTTAGAGTCTCACAGGTCCCCCTCCAACTACTTCAAGCTTGTTTTCTTTTTCACAGTTAGATCCACTACCTAAACTATAGGATCTCAAGGACAGGTTTTCCCTGCTACAGGTAACAGGGCTCTCCTCCAGCTAGGACTGTGCCAGCTGTGGTCCCCAGCACTGGAATGGGCACAGAAGGTGTCTCCTGTGCAGACAGCCAAAATACTGCTGGCTCTGCTGTGCTCAGAAGGTAAGATGGTGTCCAGTCATCAATGGCAAACATGAATTCAATCACAAAGTAAATGAGTCTGTTATTAGAGACATGCTGCTTCGTTAAGATACTACTCAGAATAACATTCAATCAGAATCTCTCTCTCAAATTTCATTTCATTAGGCAGGAGCTACGAGAGCGTGTGCGACCAATCATACTGCATATCTAAACTAGAAGTTAATTTTCTGCTGAGTGCTCAGAGTCACATAGCCTGTAACATTTCCTTGTCAGTGAATATAACCTTGGGAAGGACATCAGTTTCAAACAAGGCTTTATAAATGCTGCTAAATGTTTCCCATTACATAGTTCATCCAAAGAAATAAACAACTTCTCAAGCCAATGTTGGTGGTTATATGAGAGGTTAGAAGCTGTTCCTTATCCCTGCACTGCTGGTGTCCAGTCCTTGAGCATCCCATGGTATGATGTTTGTCCCCTGCTGGCAATGAACTCCTGCACCAGGCACCTTCATGTACTGTGTTGGACCAACTGTTCTCACAGACCTTTTGGCTGGGGAGCCCTGTGGACCCAGGCATTCTGAACTCACAGATGCTCCTAACTCCTTATTTGAGCTAGTCTGCCAGTGAAGCCAGCAGTAAAACCACAAAGACTAATTCTAACATAGATAATGAAGGACTGCATTACAGCAATTTGTATCATTAGTGGGGGATAATTTTGTGTAAAAAAAAAAAACCAACAGGAATTTGGGTGTGGGTTCTGGTCATTAATTTCAGTCATTCAATAGTCAAACTTGGCTCATTGAAACTAAAAATGTTCATTAGAAAGAGGTGATTTTAATACAATTTCTACTTAAAATCATAATAAGAATTTGAAATTGTTCAAGTATCATTCTCAGGCATTTTTGAATGTAAAACTTTTTTCCTTTAATAATGTTGATAGAGGTACCCTGAAGTGCATTATCACAGAATTATATAAGGCCTAACATAAAGTGAAATATTCAGAATCACTTTCCTTGATTAAGCTGGGCTAAGTCCACTTCACCATACTTTCAGCTTTCAAGTATTTCTTAATGTTTTAACTTCTATTGGAGATTTTATATGGAAATACTTTTGGAGGCAAAAAAATTGTTCTGTTAGAAAAGTGCTGTTTTGTCCTATGTCCATCACGTTAATTCTATTTCTTCTGACTGATTGGTCTTACTGGTTTCAACCTTGTTGTTGAAATAATGGTTAACTCACTGTACATGTTTCAACTGATATCATGATTAATATACCACACTAAGAAGATGGAGCTTCCATGTTGATACAAAGGATTATTTTCTTAAACTTTTCTATCATTTTTGCACTTTGATAATTCTCCAAGCATAAAATTTTCCTCCAGCACCAGGACTGAAAAACTGTCCAAGGATTTTCTTCCTTCATGTTAGTGGTATCTGCCACAATCTGTATTTATCTACTAAGTTCTCATGTATACAAGACTTCAATGGCTTTGTACAGAGGAATTCAGATGGACTTGTAGTTTTCTGAGCAGCAAGACAAAGGGAAATTGTAACATCATTGTGGTAAATGAAGACATTACTGCACACCAAAACTACTCAGCCAGGTATTCTCTCTCAGCATCAGCTCAGTCATGCAACGCACATTTAAACCATCATATAAGATGCAGCACTACAGGAACAAAAAAACAAACCAAACCAAACTAAAAACACAGAATTCAAATTTTCCATATAGTTATGGCACAAATATTCTACCTTGCACATATGATATTGCCATGCCTTTTTCTGGGCTCTACATGCTACGGTGGAAAAATGGTCTGTCCTTAATAAACTGATTTCTTATTTTCACTGTGGTTTTTCAAGGGTAAGGGAAGGGCATTTTTATCACATCCCAGGCGTTGTGCTTCCCTCTGCTGTGCATCCAAGAGAAAAGCACAGGCATACAGAAATAATTTCCTGAGATCCTGTTACTATGAAATGTCACTGTGAGCCTAGCTGGAGTGTGCTGGCCTAGTAGCAACACTACAAGACAGATCTTATAAAACGATTCATTTTAGATGAATGAGCTATTTTGCACTTAAAAAAAAAAAAAAATTGACTTTGTACAATTAAGTAGTATTCCCAGCTTAATATTTTTTAGAATATTTTGCTGTTGCCAGAAAAGAAGGCACCTACAAAAAACCATGTACTACATCTGCCTGTTGTACTGCAACTGACAGTGCTTAGCAGAAGTTAAAGTACATTGTTAAGAGCATTGTCCACATGTCTCTTGAACACTGACAGGTTTGGAGCATCGACCATCTCTCTAGGAGAAACCTGTTCCATGGATTGACCACATTTTTGGTAAAGAAATGCTTCCTGATGTCCAGTCTGAACCTCCTGTGGTGCAGCTTTGAGCCTTTTCCATGTGTTCTAATTTAGTAAAACTGGCAAACTCACTCAATGAACTCCTATCCTATGACTCCTGCATTCTATCCTTTATAAAAACATTAAAGGGCACTGGCCCTTAAATCAAGCCCTGAGGACCCCAGTGGTGTCTGGCTGCCAGCATGATATAACCCCATTTCCTATAACTCTTTGAGCCTGAACCATCACCCCACTGTACTATGGGCTTGGAGGCTCAGAAGGCCAATGACTTGCTGGCTTGTATCAGGAACAGTGTGACCAGCAGGTCCAGTGCAGGAATTCTCCCCCTGTACTCAGCACTGGTGAGGCCTCATCTGGAGTTCTGTGTACAGTTCTGGGCCCCTCGCTTCAAGGACACTGAGGTGCTGAAGTGGGTCCAGAGGAGGCTGTGAAGGGACCAGGGGGAAAGTCTTATAAAGAGAGGCTGAGAGAGCTGGAATTGTTTAGCTTGATGGAGACTCAGGAGGGACCTCATCACTCTCTACAACTCCCTGCAGGGAGGTTGTGGTCAGGTTGGGGTTGGGCTCTTCTCCCAGGCAATGAGGGACAGGATGAGAGGACATGGCCTGAAGCTGCACCAGGGGAGGTTTAGGTTGGATATCAGGAAACACTTCCTCATGGAGGGGGTGATCAGGCATTGGAATGGGCTGCCCAGGTGGAAGTGGTGGAGTCACCATCCCTGGAGGTGATGGAAAGGTTTAAGGAAAGGCTGGATGAGGCACTTAGTGCCATGATCTAGCTGATGTGGTGGTGTTAGGTCATAGGCTGGACTTGATGATCTCAGAGGTCTTTTCCAGCCTCAGTAATTCTGTGATTCTGTGATGGACAGATTATCCAGAAGGACACTGTGAGAGAAGTGTGCTGCTAAAGGGATAGATGTCACTGTCACTCCCTGTCCTGGGAAGGGAACAGGAGGGGAAGAAGAAATACTCAGGTCGCTCGAGAAGGGCATCCTGACAGCTCCCCAAGCCCCATTGCCTGCCCCCCAGACACCCCAGGAGGACATTTCCTGTGCAAGAGTCCACCCGTCCAAGCCATGAGTAGACATCTCCAAGAGAATACCACGGGGAACAATGTCAAAGATTTTACTCAAGTCTAGGTATCCATAGCCTTTCCACTAAACCTATCACCCTGTCATTGAAGGAGATAAGCTAGTCAAGCAGGACCTTCCCTTTGTGAACCCATGCTGACTGGATCTGATCACGTTGTTTTCCTGTATATGCTGCATGATGGCACTTAAGATTTGCTCCATAATCTTCCTCAGCACCAATGTAAAACTAACAGGTCTTCAGATCCCTGGACCCTCCTTCTGCCCCTTTTTATAGATGGGTATCACACTTGCTAAACTTCACCAGTTAGCCAAGACTGCTGCTGACTGATAGAAAGGGGCTTGGTGAGCACTTCTGCCAGCTTTGTCAGTGCCTTTGGATGGATCCCAGACAGCCCCATGGTGTGTGTCTAAGTAGTGCAGCAAGTCTCTGACTGTTTCCCTTTGTATTACACATGCTCCATTCCATTCCCCACCCCTGTCTCCCAGCTCAGCAGATTGCATACTCAGAAAACAACTGCCCTTGCAATTAAAGATTGAAGCAAAGAAGGCTCAGACTTTTTCACCTTCTTTGTCACTATGTTTCCCCCACACATTCAATAAAGAATGGAAATTCACCTTAGCTCTCCTTGTGTTGTTAATGTATTTATAGAAACATGTGCCTTTTTCAGTAGTAGTCCTAGTTGGACTTTGAGTCTTCTAATTTTCTCACTGCATAGCCTCCCAAAATCTTTGTAGTCCTCTTGAGTTCCAAAGATCATAAGATCTCCTTTTTCCCCCCAAGTTTTAACCAAAGCTCTCTGTTCAGCCAAGCTGGTCTTCTTTTCCTCCTGGATTGTC
Organism: Florisuga fusca; assembly: GCA_038090715.1. Lineage (NCBI taxonomy): Eukaryota > Metazoa > Chordata > Aves > Apodiformes > Trochilidae > Florisuga > Florisuga fusca. The sequence goes on from JAAWXA010000006.1 coordinate 24,967,768, forward strand.
TTTCAGCACGCAAGTCTAGGCTGCTTTTGCACCTTTAGGATTTTCTCCTTAAATAGTGTCCAGCCTTCCTGGGCTTCTTTGCTCTTCATGACTGCCTCCCAAGGCACTCTGTGGAACATTCCCCTAAGCAGGGCAAAGTCTGCCCACCAAAATCCCCAGGTAGCAGTTCTACCCCCCCTTGTTTCTCCTCTGTCATTTCATACATGTCTTGATGGCCTTTCCACCAACTCTTACCCATAAATCCTCAACCCGTTGTCAAGCTCTAGACAACCAAATGCTCCCTAACACACAGGGTGAATCTTTCCTTGTCTGTCTCTTCTGAAGCGTTTGAAGCTATCCATCGCAGTACTCCAGCTGTGTGAGTCATCCCACCATGTTTCTGTATGGCAACTATATCATAGTTGTCCTCCTCCTGTGTGTTGCTTTTGCTGCATGTTCTGGTGTAGATGCATTTCAGTTGGACTATTGATCCAGCTACCTTTTGAGGGGGAGAAACACTAATTCCCATGTGTCTTTTCTCAGGTGTTTCCATGATTTCTAACAGGTCAATAACCTTTGTGTCTTTGTTGATGCATTGGTCTCCATCCCCTCCATTGAGACACTGTACTGAAGAACCTCACTAGCACACTATCCCTCAAACACGGGCATGCTGGCCCCACACTTCTCTCCAGTGAGCTTTGTTTTGTCTCTTTTCCACTTTCAAATCTAGTTTCAAGCCCTTTCACTGAGCCTGTTAACTCCTGCACAAAAATCCTTTGCCCCTTCTGAGACACATGTAGACCATCTGTCACCAGCAGGCCTGGTGTCCTGTAAACTGACCCATGATCAAAAAACCCAGAATCCTGCCAGTGACACCAGGCTTGGAAATAGGTGTAGACCTGGTGACTCATTCACCATTCCCCGGAAGGAGAAAGGAGAGTACTACTGGTGTTCCTGATCCCTTAACCAGTTGTCTCAAGGCCCTAAAGTCCCCCTTGAGTGCCCTTGGACATCTTGTTGCAACTCCATTGCTGCCTACCTGAAGAATCAAGAGTGGTAAATAATCTGAGGGCCATACCAGGGCAGAGTTTTTCTCTGTACATCTTTAACCTGGGCCCCAGGGAGGCAGCGATTTCTCTAGGTGGGTCTGGTCTGCATGTTGGCCCTCCAGTTCCTTTCAAAATGGAGTCTCCTATGACAGTTATCTGCTTTTTAAAATCTTTATGGAAGTGGTTTTAACAAAGAGTGTATTCGAACTTAACTATAGCAACACCTCCAGGCTGGATGAACCACCATCTTCACCATTGTACAGTCTCACTTGTCCTGCCAGGGCACCTGGAAAAGTGGGGTGGTCATGGAGAAGATACATGAACTTGTTACCATTGCCCACCACCCCTTAATGCATTGCATTCTGCCATTTCCAGAGGCAGGAGGGAATCCTCTGCATTATGCGTCCTGCCTGCTTGGCAGGTCTGTCCATGTGAAGGAAGTGAGAATGAGGGGTCACAGACACCAGAGGAGGAGAGGGAAGATGCAGCAGATGGCTTCCCAGCACTTCCCCCAGCATCCTGGCAAGATGTGAAGCATTGGGTACTGGGTACTGACCACGGTTCAAAACTTTTACACGGCATCTAGTGCAAGCCTTGAGCCACAGCAGAGAAAACACCTTCTGAACGACAGCAGATGGCAGTGGAAAACCTGTGTGAGGAGAGTGCGACAGAGCAGGACGCTGCCAATTATTTCCAGCTCCTGCAAAACCATAGGGATCTGAGCAGGGAAACACGTTGGCAAATTTCTTTGGAAGGCTGGTTTGCAGTATATTTATCTTCTTATTCTGCTGGTAATTGGATGCCAGGATTTTCCTTCACCTATTCTTTCCAGGAAACTGCTTTTTAGGCAGGGAAGAAAACTCAAAACCTTGGTTTCCACACATTATAAATATCATGCAGCAATTGGATGCAGAGACCTGCTGTTTTTTTGACAAATATCAATGGATTTGCAAGACAAACAATTGTCACTAAATGTCTTCTGTAGCTAGATTTTTGAGGTGACGGTTTAATAGCAAACTCCTGAGGCTGGGTACCAGAGGTATGGGAGTACAGCTTTATACTTTCTAGAAGAAGAAATAGTGCTCACCACACTCTACCAGGCACTCTTAGCAAAGGCAGAATCCCAGAGTCATCATGAACACCTGATTTCAAGTTCCACTTGTGCTCTGTCACCCTTTCCCACCAGAACTGGTGTGCATGTTGAAGTTGCCTTCAGTGTTTCCAGCCCACAGTCCCCTCATTTCTGCCTGCCCTGTGGCTGGGCTGTAAGACTTCTGTTGGGACAATTGCTTTGCACTGTTGACTCTCTCTATATATATACACAGAGAACAAAATGAAACCCAGCCTTAAAGAACCAGCAGGCTAGCTGGATAAAATAAAAAATATGGGAAGAAGGCCCACACATACCCACCATGGAGGTAGAAAGAGAAATGCAACATTTAAAAACTGAACACAAAATTATTCAGGGCTTAATTTTCATTAACACAATTCAGCATCATCTTCCTTTTAAGCTTGTGGTTCAAGGGAGGGAAACAACAGCTGAGCACAGATTGGCCTTAGACTCCCTTCCTCCAGCTGTCTTGTCAGACAGCTGTCTTCTTCTTCAGGATGATGAGCAGAGATGGCAAGTGCTTAGAACAATGCATTCAGGCCTTATTACATAGGGTGCCATTTTTTGTCTTGCTCAGCCTGTTAAAAACCTCTGTTTTCCAGGTGGTGTGGCTATGTGTCTCCTCAGCATTTCTATTTACAAGGCTGAACTGGTAGCAAGCTGATAACTCACCTCATTTCCAGGAAAAGAGAATGATTTTGGTCTGAGCCCTTTCATAAAGTCAAGGCACAAACAAAGAGGCCCAAATCCCTTGGTGCCCTGTAAGTGTTAAGTCTTTCTCTTGCTGCAGTCCTCTGCAAATTATGTTTGTCTTGGACCCCTCAAATTTCATAGATGAAGCCCATCTCATAGCTGGGAATCACAGCTCACCTTGGAAGCAGCAGCAAGTGTCAAGGTCAGCAAAAAGCATCTGGTGCTGGCAGCAAATTCTTTTATTGGACCTGGGGAACTGGCTTTGTGAAACTGAGGGATAGCCAGCTGCTGGGCACAAAAGCAGCTGGCATCATGCAACATACAAGTGTGACTCAAGAGTCAGAGATTGTTACTTAGGTACTTCTTCATCCCATTGATGCAAATAGATAGAAGAATCCAGGTTTAGGTTCTCAGTCAGGCAGGTGAGCATCAGGACCTTGCATTCCTTGAAACACTGTCACGTCACTGGGTGAAGCTGAGTGGATTAGACATAGAGGGAAAGGACTTAGATGCATGAAGCATTAGGAAGCTTTCTGGGACAAGAGGAGCCTGAAAAAGCTAGGAAGAATGCAGTTTGCTCATAAGGAAATGAGACTTCCAGCACTGAAAACCTGTGAATTCCTAGAGAATTTTTAAAATAGCACCTGGGGGAAAGCACACAGGGGCAGAAGATCACCTGCTTCACACCAGTCCTAGAATCATGGTGTGATGTAAAACTTGGATCCATCTGGGGTTCATTGCCTCTCAGGATATACCAGAAGTGAATTGCAAGGAGTAATTGCAATAAATAAAGGCAACAAATTAGACTCCTAGGGTCATCTAACTGGCATATGTAAAATTAAGTGCTGGATTAAGGACAAAACTTACAGGTGCTGGTATACTCATGCATGAAGCCTGGCAAAGAAGATAGTGGGCTGGAATAGTTGCTTTGAAGAAGCATCTGGGTACAAGAAGGGGATTCAGAACTGGGATATGAAGGATCAAAGGGATTCAAAGTTATGCGGCTGCCAGCTTCATAAGAATGATACAAGATATTGTTCAGGGGCAGAGTGACACTTTGTGTGAAAGACTCTGAATGCAGCAACAGTATCAAAGCATTACAGAAAAGAAAAGAGTCACAGGAGCCATGGGTGGAAATCATAGAGCAACAACATTTCCAGGTTGTACTACTGACCCCCTTGATCAGGCAGGAGTGAGTGAGTGAGTGAGAAATGGGAAGAAGGACTGTCAAAGGGAGTAACAGGGGAATTCTGACTACTCGGTCAATGGCTTCTCAAGAATGAAGGGCAGAGAGAACATCTTTGGGTGTGACACATTATTGCTACCAAAGACAACTAGTCCCACAACCTGCAGGAGAAGAGGCCCCACTGGATTTGGTGTGGAGCAGTGCATTAATGCATGTAAACAAAAGATGTTTTATTACAAGGGTTGTTCTCTAGCCAGAACAAACTTACAACTAATTTTAACTATGGAGTAGGAAGATAGGCCAAAGAAATAGCACATTCAGGTATCCTGTTATTTCTGAATTGAGAAGTAGGGGGAGCCCAATGAAACCACCAGCATATCAACTCAAAACAAATTAAGGGAAAACACTACTTTGCACAGGGTTATCAGTCTTCCAGAAGCTGTTATCTCAGGAGGCTGTGAAGGTGGGGAGTAAAAGCTGATCCAAAAAGAGATTAGACACATCCACATGCAACAGGTCTAAAAATAGATGCCAAAAAGCTTGGCAGACATATATTTCTTCTTCCCCTATTCAACAGTTTTCAGTCCTGGGGAATTAAAGGGTAATGAACTGCAGAGTCATTTTTTGCTAAATAGCTTTGTTTAAATAGCTTCCCCTTCTGCTACTGTTAGAAACAGAGTACCAGGGCAGATGGAGAACTGATCCAACCTGGTAGAGCTCACTAGCTTGTGGACTTAAATCACAGTGGTTTTGTTGACAGAAAATTAGGTGTCTATGTAAGAAAGTTATACTCTGCCTCACAAAAATGAGAGCAAGGGCCTTTCTTACTATTGCATAGTTTCAGTTTTAAAATGCTTCCTCAGTTCAAGAAGGCTGACTGTTATGACCCATGTGATTTCTTTTGGAATGCTGTAGAATTTCAGGTTAGGTACTGGCTGAAGTCAGTTGCTACATCTAGATCTAGTGAGTTAGTTCTGTGTCATCTAAATTATCTACAATGTGCTTGTTACTTTTTGGTGCTGTTGACAAGAGGAAATACCAGTATGTCCACTTTACTGAAGTGCAGAAATTTATTACTGTGTAGAACTTCTGCAAAACCTGTTAATAGGATCTGGACAAGATTCCATCTGGATAGAATCACAGAGTGCCTGTTGTTGGATGGGACTTCTGTAGGCCACCTAGTGCAATCCTTCTGCTGAAGCAGGGACACCTAGAGCTTATTCCCCACGACCATGTCCAGGTGTCTTCTGAATATTTCCAAGGATGGAGACTCCACCATCTCTCTGGACAACTGTCCTGGTTTGGCCCAGGATAGAGGTGATTTTCTGGTTTGTACTTTTGCTTTTAGCTAAGTTTCTTGTAAGTAGTTGGACTTGCTGAAATTAACAGCAAGTTTCTCAGACAGTGTCTGCTTCTAGGACTGATAACACTGGATGTTTATAGTTACTGCTAGGCATTGGTATGCAGACCCAAGGCCACTGCTCAGCTCTGAGGAACATTTTACCCTCCAGAAGGAGTAAAGAGGTCCCACCTGAACCCCTCCTCTGGGGAGGCTCGAGACAAGATAGATGCCAGAACTGACCAAACAGAATATTCCATCCCATACACATCATACTCAGTATAAATTTGAGGGATCACAAGGGTCAAACACCTTTCTGCTCCCTTCCTGCACCTTCTTCCTGTTCTTCTTTCACCAATTCCCTGTTTGCTTCAGCATCCTGGGAGGATTCTGTTTGTTCATCTGCCTGTGGTCCTGATCCGTGCCAGCCTGAATCTGTGTGTTCCTGCCTCCAGCTCCTGACTGCTCCTGACTGCAGGAGTCCAGCCTGGATTTTCCCAGGGCTGCCCTGCAGCCTCAGTGGTGACGTGAGAGTTATTGGGGGAAAGGAAGGAGGAATGTGGTATCAATATTTACCCGCATATTTGTATATTTGTATATATTTAGTAATTTTACCTATTTATCATTACTGTTTCATTAAAGTTGTGTAGTTTAGTTTCCAACCCATCAGTCTCTTTCCCTTATTCTCTCTCCTTTCCTTATCAGGGAGGAGAGGGGATTAATAGAAAAATCTGTTATTTGGTTTAATTGCTGGGCCAGAGTTAAACCATGACAGCAACCTGTGTCATTGTTGTGAAAAAGTGTTTCCTGATGTTCAGAGGGAACATCCTCTTCAGTTTGCACCCATTGCCTCTTGTCCTATCACAGGGCACCACTGGAAAGATTCAGATTCCATCTTCATACTTCCTCCACCAAGTATTTATATACATTCATCAGTGTGTGTCACCACTCCCCCAAGCCTGCTCTTTTCCAAGCTGAACAGTCCCAACTCTCTCATTCTTTCCTTATAGGAGAGATGCTCCAGTCTTTTAATCATCTCAGTGGCCCTTTGTCAGACTATCCAGTATATCCATGTCTCTTCTTTATGCAGGAGCTCAGCACTAGACACAGCATTGCAGGTGTGGCTTCATAGGCACCTAGAAGAGGGTAAGGATCCCTCCCTTCAGCCTGCTGGCAACACTCCTCCTACTGCATCCTGGAACATGGCTCTCCTTCTCTGTAGAAAGAGCATACCACTGGCTCACCTTCAATGTAGTGTGCACCAAAGCCTTCTCTGTAGAGGTCCTTTCTAGCTAGGTTGCCCCAAATGCCTCAGTGCCTGTGGTTGTTCCTCCTCAAGTGCAAGACTTTGCACTTTCCCATATTGAACTGCTTGTGGTTCTTGTTGGACCACTTCCTCAGGCTGTTGACATCCCTCAGGATGGCAGCACAATTCTCTAGTATATCAGCCAGTCCTCCCAATTCTGTGTCATATCTCTGCTTTCTGAGGGTACACTGTGCTCCATATGCTAAATCATTAATTGGCCCCTGGGGTACTCCACTAGTTACTGGCCTTCAACTAGGTTGGTCAAACCCCTCTGAACTCAGCCATCCCAACATTTTTCAATCCACTACACTGTCTGCTCATCTGGGCCACTCGTCTGTAGCTTGTCTACGAGGATGTTTTGGGAGACATTGTAGAAAGCTTTAATGAACTCAAATCAACAACCCTTGCTCGACCAGAAGAGTCACATCATTGTAGTGTTTAGCACCATGGTTAAGCATGACTTCTCCTTAGTGATTCCACTCCTGATGTCCTTCTTGTCCTTGAGAGGCCTGGAATTTTTTTCAAGAATTATTTGTTTCCTCACCTTCCCAGGGTATGAGTCAGATAAGTACTGTGATAGGCTGTCAGAGTGCTCAGCTGGAGTCTCTCCAATGCCACTGAACTCTGCTGTCTTGGGACAGTATTTCTGTTGCATATAAAAAAAGGCAGTAGTTAAAGGGATCATATTTTTACTGTAATTTTAGATATAACAGTATTTTATTTCTTGCTAATAATTTTTTATTTCTCTCTCCTCAGTTCTGGGAATTACTCATTAAAGTAGGCCTGTAGTCTCTTCTCTCCAGAATCTATCATATGGTTTTAATTTATGGAATACGTAAGGTCTTAAACAAAATCCCCCTGTTGTGCTACCAAAAAGCAGGATAAACCCACTGAGTTGTGCAGCCTGAAGACATAAATAACCACAGAGAGAGAACACACACCAGGGTAGCCTTGAGATAACAAATGAAGTCAGGAGGCAGATAACAACAACAAAGGCTTCCTAGGGGACACTAGTTTTAGAAACTTTACAGACACACACTTGCAGGTAGCAACAGACTGGAAAAGATGTAGACCTCAGACTCAAATTGTTTGTACCTATTTGTGTCTGCCATATTCTAGGGGTGATCAGAAACTGTGCTAGTAACCACATATCTTTGCAACAAAGGAACTGTGAGAGCCTAGTTCCTCTGGTCTTCCCAAAAACATAGATTATGGCTGGAAGGAGAAACAAAGGTGACAGCCCTTTAGCTGGGACAGGGAGAATTGGGGCTAAAACCTGACTGTCCTGTGCCTCATAGTCCTGGCTAGAGTATATCATCCTATTATGGCCTGACTGTAGGACCTATCATGTATGTGAGCCCTAAAGTTCTGGGTCCAATGTTCAGTGCCTCTCTGGTGAAAAAGATGGTCCAGAAGTCCTTTGTAGCTGTACCTTGCAGCCTGAACACACTCAAGTTGCTCAATAAATATCAGCCACCTATGAAGCAAAACTGTGAGTGCCACAGCTACAATGATAAGCATCATCTGACAAAACTAAGAATCTTCACTCTGGCTGTACTCATGTACTTACATGGGTTTTGAATGAGAACAAGCTCATGACTAATTAGAAAAGCCAATTAGCATCCACTTACAAACTGGTCATGTTTCAATTAGCCAAATTTTACTCTTTTTCATCTCCCGCCTTTCCTTACCAGAAACAAGTCTGCATAAAGTTCTCTGCTAATACAAACAATATAGCACTGCTGCAGTGACTCAGAAGTCAATAAGTGCCAGAAGAAAAGCAGCAGAAGAACTCTTGCATATGATTTTCTTAAGATTACAGCCCAGGTCATGTTGAGTATCTTATAATGAGAACATTAGGTCCTGAATTGAGCATTCCACAATGTTGCTTCATGCAATTTAAACAAAATTACTACTTCATATGGAGACTTCTCATATATGCAGCTGATCACTGACCATGTCCTGTCACATGTGGCTAGTAGGAGGTTGTGACATCCTTCCTGAGATGATACAGACCATTAAAATGTTTAGGAAGTACTATGCAATGGCCTCATTGATAACCAAGCACACAGCAGCACTGAACTTCAGAATCTGTAAGAAATTAGGTGCTGTTGGGAGATGTTGACCACTTCAAGCAACATGACTGTAGTCTTACAGACAAGCAGAATTAGCACTTGTCAGCTGTAAATGCATAGACTGTGGTTATGCATTGCAATGCAGTGGCTGAGGGAAGTAACTCCTTTAATGTTAATGAGGTTTGCAAAGACTTTGTTTTAAATACTCTGACTCCACATTACGAGCCCCTTACTAGTGGATTTCTCTATTAGTATTAGTATGGCTTCTTCCTGTGAAGAGCTGAATTAGGAAGAAAGCAAAGGCATCAAACATTTGCACTCCAAGAGTAATGATTAAGAGACACACTGATGGTACCTGAAAGTGAATCTACACAAAAGCCTTGAAGTCAATAGCAATGACTCCAGAGTTGTGTTAGACATCAAGAAATCAATTGCAGAAAAATGTTAGAAGCAGGGAGAAAGAGCAGATGAGAGTACAGTTATGTCCCTAGGTGTGTCATGAAGAAGCAGAGCAAAAAAAAGTAGAATTAAAAAACCTGTCCTCCTCTCCCAGTGCTATAAACAGTAGCAAATGTAGCAGGATGGTGCCACCCACAGTGGTGCAGGGAGAGGCACCAAGGGTCAAGAAGAAATCAGCACTGAGAAACAGTGTCATGGAAATAGTAATGTGTTTGCTTTTTCTTCAAGAAAGACTTGCTGTGCGCAGGACTCTGTGCCATTGATCACCACTCTTTAGGCTCTAGTGTGTACACAGAACTGTACACTTTACATAGAAACTGTACATAGATCTGTCTGTACAAGACAGATCTGTACAAGTCCTCTGTCACAGGGCACTAAACACATACGTCTCTTGCTCTTTCAAAACACAGGGACAGAATGTTGTGGTTTTTGATGGGCCCATTAATTATGAAATATTTTGGGATGCTGAGGAGTGACAAAAGTAATCAAATATTCAGCAACATCTGTTTTCTATTTATTGGACACACACTTCGGAAAATATACATAAGTTAATGACAAAAACGTTTTGGTTTTTTTTCCCTCAGGTCCATAATCTCAGGCACAGCACCCCACAGGGAGGACCAGGCTTGCACTTCCATGATTCCTATTTTATCTGCTGCACTGGATGGTCACTTCCAAGCAAAGCTGAGCTGCCCCTGGGTTTGTATGGATTCCTTAGTACGTATCTGGGCTTTAGAGCAGCTTTCTGCTCCAGCCTGCTGCTGGGGCAGCTGGCAGGAACTCCTGAGGAGAGTAAATATTTTTATTTCAGGATGCTAAACAAAAAACTGTAGCTCTGCAGGAGAAACTTGAGCAGCGGTCTCATAGTTTCCCAGGCCTTTCTTCACTCTCCAAGTTTTTTAGTATCAACTTCTTGTTTCAATTGACTGTACTCTGCCAACTCCCATCACTGATGAAGTGGGAAGCAACAGTGCAGAGGCACTGATGGAATGGTGCACGGTAAGTTGAAAGGCACTTTGCTTTCCTTGTACCTGTGATCAAATAACTATGCTGGTGCTCTGCTCCTGTAGTGTGGAGGACCACAGAAGCATTTCATATGAGCTGATACTCTCTAGGCCTTGGATGTGCTTCCCTGTTCAGGAGAACCAGACATATGAATGACTTTACCCACTACTGGGATTCAGAAGCTGCCAGAAGCTGACTGTTTGGTCTAGCTAGGAGCTGTTTTGTCATCTGCGGTGATCCCACCATCTTTCATCAAGTTTTCTGTTGGCCAAATGAGAAGTGAAGTGTCAGCCTGCGTGAGCTGAAAGCTGAAGGCCTTGTTTCTTGTGTAAAGGCTGGGGCTGGTAGAAATCACTCTGTACCTGCCGAACACTGTTCACCCAGCCCAGGCTTGCCTCTGGCTCAGATGCCCGTGCCTGTTCCCCTGTGTCCTTGACAGCTCTCCCCACAGTGGGCTGACCCGAGACAGTGAAGGGAAACCAGGGTAGAGCAGAAGCACGGGGAGCTGGGCAGAGAGAGGGATGGTGCAGGCTGAGGGCATTGGCCCAGTGACCAAAGCTGCTTCTGCTCCTCTGCCCGCTCTGCCCTGTGAGGCTGCCACAGGATTTCCTGTGGGAGGAGGCACCACCGACATGGGCCTGGGGCTCTGGGGGGCCATGGCTGTGCCCCCCAGCAGGATAGTGCCACCCATGGTGGGGCAGGGAGAGGCACAAGGGGAAGGGGGAGAAAGAGGCACTGAGAGACAGTGTCATATAAATAGTAATTTATTTGTTTTTTCTTCAATAAAAGGTTGACTGTGTCCCTGCTAACACCGGCGCCGGGCCTGGGGAGAGTCCTGGGGGCTGGGGGCCCTCCTCTCTGGGGGGCGCCGGGGCCCCCTGGGTGAGCGGTCCCTGCCCTGGCTGGGAGTGGAGGGGCTGTGGCTGCAGCCCTGGGCAGAGGGACCTGGAACCACCACCCCCAGCTCCTCCTGGGGTTCCTCCTGATCTACAGGGACGGGTACAGATGGAGGGTGTCTGGGACCCCTGTGAAGGGCAGGCTCTACCGTGCTGGGATGTTCCTCCATGTCAGAGCCTGCCAGGCTGCTGGAGGAGCTGAGGCTGCAGTCAGGAGTCACAAAGGAGGGGGGGCAGGAGGTGGCTGCAGGGCTGGTGGTGGGGCTTGGGGTGGCCCCAGGGTTTTGCTGTGCCAGATGGTGCTGGAGGTCAGTGCTGCACACTTGTGATGCCATTACAATGAGCTGGCGCACGAATGTCTCTGTGTCTTCTGGCAGCCAGGCCTGTAGGTCCTCTACCATCTGCTCCTCATCCAGCCCATAAAGACACAGGTAGGACACAACAATGCCCTCCACATTTCCTTTCCACCATTCACCCTCAATGATCATCTCAAGCTCTCCTTGCATCCATGGCAGCAGGGGCCTGATGTTAAATGGGTGGCTCCTGAAAAAGTCTGCCCAGACCTCAGGAGGGAAGCCGCCCACCAGAGGCCTGGGCACGGGCTCCTCAGCCGCCTGCTCATCCTCATGATCTTCAACCAATGCCTCTGCAGACTCTGACCAGTTGAATGTCAGAAAATCATCACCCACCAATGTTCAGTCTGCACTTTCTTTTCTTACAAGCAAAATGTTTTCTTGGTAATATCCACCACAGTTAGGATTGACAGTAACATTGATAATCACATCCATTAAACTTTAACTTGCTGAAAGATTTTCTTAAGTGGCATGATCTTCACTTGATGTTGCATCTTGTTTTTGAGAAGTGATATGATTTGAAAAGGATTATCTGACACACTTAAGGTCTGAATTTCTCATAGTAGGCTTAGTTTTGTAAGACTGATGAAAACTCCATTGGATATGAATTACATACTATTTTTCATCACAGTATGGGAAAGAAAGAAAATGGAAAGCAAAAAAGAACCAAACAAAAGTGCTTTTTTTAAGTTTTCTTTTTTAAGGCACTTATGTTACTCATAGAAAAGGACAGCAGGAATGTGGCAGATCAGGACTTTATTCAAAAAGAGTGCCTGGGACACATGGAAATACGAAGGTTTAGCAATGACATCCCAACCCATCCCCAGCTGTACCCCAGCTCCCTCCAGACAGCCCCACCAAGCCCAGGAGGCAGCAAACACTGGAGGGGGAAGGTGGTGGCACCACCAGAGGCAGCTTGGGTGACAACAGCAAAACCACGCACACAATTAGTGACCACCAGATTCCTCCTGTTGCCTTAATGACTTTATTTTGTTTAAGAGGAAGATGTAGGCAACAAATGAGAACCTCCTTGTCCTCTTTGTCGTCTGCTTCAAGATAGCCTGGTTTGCCTCCCTAGGGCTGCTGGTGGCGTGGCCTCTTGTGAGGCTGGACAGAGTCCTGGGGGCTGGGGGCCCTCCTCTTTGGGGGACGCCAGGGTCCCCTGGGTGAGCGGTCTCTGCCCTGGCCAGGAGAGGAGGGGCTGTGGCTGCAGCCCTGGGCAGAGGGACCTGGAACCACCACCCCCAGCTCCTCCTGGGCTTGCTCCTGATCCACACGGACGGGTACAGATGGAGGGTGGCTGGGACCCCCACTGAGGGTGGTCTCTGACGTGCTGGAATATTCCTCCACAGCAGAGCCTGCCAGGCTGCTGGAGGAGACCCGGATGGATTCTGGAGTCAGCCTTTGGGAGGCTGTGGGGCTGGAGCTGGCTCCAGAGCTGGATGTGGGGCTGGGGTTCATGTCAGAGCTGGAAGTGGTGCTGGAGCTCGTGTCAGAACCGGCTGTAGGGCTGGAGCTGTTCCCAGGGTTTTGCTGTGCCAGGTAGCGCTGGAGCTCACTGCCGCACACTTGTGATGCCATTGCAATGAGCTGGCGCACGAATGTCTGTGGGTTTCCTGGCACACAGCACTGCAAGGTCCCCAGCAGTAGCTCCTCATCCAGCCCACAGTCACACAGGCAGGCAACAATGGTGACCTCCAGTGCACGAACCATAAACCATGGTTCGTCGAAGATCACCTCGATCTCTCTGCGAAGCCATGGCAGCAGGGGCCTGATGTTCACTGGGTCCCTCTTGAAAAAGTCTGCCCAGACCTCAGGAGGGAAGCCGCCCACCAGAGGCCTGGGCACGGGCTCCTCAGCCGCCTGCTCATCCTCGTGATCTTCAACCAACGGCTCTGCAGACTCCGACCAGCTGAACGTCAGAAAATCTTCATCCGACCGCTGGGAGAACATGATGGACGTCGTCTCTGCCCTGCAGAGGGGGCAGGTTTGATTCTGCTGTAGCCAGCGCATGGCACAGCCCAAGCAAAATTGGTGCCTGCAGGGTGACAGGGAGGCGATGCCCTCCTGGTGGCCGTAGCAGATGGGGCAGCACCACTGGCTCTCATCGGCCATGCTCCCTGCAGGCTGTGGTGGGCTGGCGAGCGCTGAGGACGAGCAGCTGCTCCCTCTGGCAGGTGCCGCAGCGGCGGGTGTTGTGTGCTGCAAGGGGGAGAGAGACCACGGTCACTTGCTGTCCCGGGGAGGGGAGGCAGAGGTGCCCAGGTCCCTGGGGAAGGACACCCTCCCAGCCCCCGTGGTTTCCCCAGCGCTCCATGCCAGCCAGGGCCAGGCTGGGGCTGTGGGGCCGGCAGCTCCCTGAGCCCCATCGCCCGGCCCACGGCTGCCCCAGGAGGACGTTTCCCCACACAGCTCACCTCTGCTGCTGCAAGCACAGCCCGCAGTGCCCGGCTGCCTGAACCTGGCAGGGCCGGGGAAACACACACAAAAGATGGCTCTGGCTCGGGCACCCAGAGCTGCCAACAGCAGCTCCCAAAGCACCACCTGCACCAGCACCACAAGAAGCCTTGCTCAAGACTCCAGACCTCGCACGGATGCTCAGTCAGAGAGCAGTCAGGAGCAAGACTGAGCCGGGCTCTGCTGGTGCCCCCAGATAAGCAGCCAGGGACGTGAGGTCACAGTCTGTCACTCGGTGGCATTACTCCCCCTCATGTGGTGATGTCACAGTGTCCCATCAGCCCTGACAGAGTAATGGAACCCTCCAGGGTTGGATAGAATGGAACCTATTTAATGGCTATTAATTAATAGCTATATAATTGTTTATATGTGTTATGAAATGTATTACTGCATTGAAAGAAGCCCAAGGATCCAGACTGGGTTTTGCTCTTTGTTCCTGTGTAGCTGAGACTCTTCCTGAGTCAGTTAACCTCATTGTATCTAGGTGAAGTGACTTGAAAAATGTAACTTAAATTTTTTCATGCAGTATGAGGAGCTCTGGGAACAGAGAAGGTGGCATTTGGAGGGTAAAGTCAGAGAAATCAGAAGCCAGCCTCCGTGAGAGATCAGCACAGTCTCAGACCCATTGTTTGGCTGTAGGATATTCCACCAGTCCTCTGAAAGCTCTGGGAACAGATTTTTACTGTCTTGTACCCAGAAGATGAATACAATGGTTACTTTAACTGTTTTTGCTTCTCGAAATACACCAAGTGGAAAGAGTACATAGGAAAATTATTAAAACTTGAAAGACACAGCCTTTGAAGCCCACTTAATATGGTGGCCTCAGCTTTCTGATAGTTTCCTGGCAAGGACAGTAGTAGTAATGTATTGCTTTGTTCTTTGTGAATATTATGACCCTAATTCTGCAGATCCTGTTAATCTTACTAGAACATTTATGATGAAAAGCCTGGGAAATGTAGTTTTCTCTACAGTGTCTTTAAGTGGTTCTTTTGTGCTGGTTTTTGATTGGGTTTTTTGTTTGTCTGTTTTGGTTTGGGTTTTTTGTTTTTTTTTAAGAGAACTACAATGAACACACTGTATCATACGGTAAATTAATCTTTGGGCTTAGTGGGATTTGAAATGGCTATAGATCAATCCATTATTCATGGAAACAGAAGTACTAACTGATCAAGCTGGTAAGAAATTAAGGTCTCTGTAGAATAGCCAGTTACTTCTTGACTTCAGATGTCACAGTCAATTGACATCTCAAGGACCAGTGTGGGAATTCATACCAATTTATCAGCACAGAAAATGCATGAATGTCTGCTCCTATTTTGCAGAGAGGCAGAAGTCCCTGCATTTTGGGACCATGAGAGAGCATAACACACAGACAACTTGCTGGCAGAGGCTGTGGGCCTGGTTTGATGGATGAGAGATCATGGCCTGTTTTATACAAATCACACAATCTGTGTTTCTCCACTTTTTTAGCACCTGTCTGACTTCCTGTCTAAATCAGTTGATAAATCTGTGTGTATCACTGTTCCAGACCACAGTCTCTTTTGCCTCATTTCCTATTCCGTAATGCCATGTAGA
The DNA here is from genome assembly GCA_038090715.1 of Florisuga fusca. Classification (NCBI taxonomy): domain Eukaryota; kingdom Metazoa; phylum Chordata; class Aves; order Apodiformes; family Trochilidae; genus Florisuga; species Florisuga fusca. Next base: position 24,983,248 of record JAAWXA010000006.1, read on the forward strand.
AACTAATAAGAAGAGGTAATATTAACTTTTTCTGGTGTTTATCTCTCGTAGCTGAAAAAGTTTAGTGGTTTCTTAGTGACATGAAAAACTAGTAAAGTGAAAGAGCAGCAGTCTAACCAAATAAACGTGACAGATACATGGCAAAAGGATTGTATTTTCTTCATGTTTTGAAACACATCTGTTATATTGCTTCTCTGCAGCACCATATAAGCACTTCAGCCTCATTCCAAGCTCTGGGGTGGCTGTAAATAACTTCAGCTCAAGTCTCATAGAAGGAATTCTTCTTCAGTGAGTCCTGGAACTTCACAGGTTTTTCTCCTGGATGAATTAATTACTAACTTGGAAAAATATTTGAATTGCAAATTTGCAGGCAGTTATGCTATCATAGGGCAGATCAGGAAATCCATCTGTTACATGAACTATAAATCTATAGATAAACCCAAACAATAACACAAAATGAGGAACATCTTAATTAAATTATAATCTAAGGCGTGGACTCAGAGAAGTGTTTAATTAACAGTTCATTTGTTTTGACTTTATTCTGGGATGGGAAAAATATTTACTGCCTGAAGTTAATAACTCCTTCATACATTTTTTGATGAAACAGGATACTCCCACAAGTTGTTCCTTTCTCATTTCACTTCCCAGAGTAAAAATATTCTGCAACAGAGAGTGAATTTCCTCTCAGACTAAGAAGATAAGGTTTATGCTTTTCAGACTTGGGGGAGTTTCAATCCCTTCATGCTTAAAAATGTAATGGATTTGAATTCAGTTCTGTGCACAGGAGCTGGTGTTTCTGAGTTATAGTTTTGCAGATTCCGCTGTCCTGGTCAGCACTCACGGGAGACTAAGAAAGAGAGGAGTAGGCTGCAAAATCCAGGCACATTTGGGGCAGGATCTTAACTTTGACATTTATAGGAAGAATTACAGTGAAGTCAAGACCAGACCTTTGCTTTGTATCTTATTCGTCTTATAAACCCCATACATGATGTAGACCAAGACACTTACACTTGGAAAACTGGAATTTTTACAATTTCATCACCAGCAGCATCACCTTCAGAAGCACCTGAGGATGATTTGTTTAGGTGATAATGGCTGATGAAAGAGTTTGAGGGAGCCATGTACTACTAAGAATTAAATGTTGAGAATGTGCATTTTTTTAAGGGTTTGCTGTAACATAGCCTCATCAACTGAGCAGCACACCTGTATATAAATAGACCCATCCTTTGAGTAGAAATATGTCTAAAATGCAGCTGAAAGACCAAACTCGGAGCCTTTGTACTGTGCTGTATTATGGAGCTTTGTTTAGAGTATCTAGCAAGACTTTTTTGTGACACATTTCTAGACTAAGGTGCCTCTACATTCATTGTTATTTGCTCACCAGTGGGATTCCTGAGGTGTCAGTGAAATTCCTCCCTGTAGTCTGGGGAGTCAGTCTGGACTGAAGACATGTAATCTAACTGCTGTGACTCCAAAAGTTCACGTTTTGCTGACTGATTTTTCAGTTTTTCCATCTGTCGGGCAAAAAAACCCTAGTACCTTATGGAAGAGAGTTAAAGGTATTGAATATGAAGTAGCATGAACAGTTACAACATGAAACAGGTGGCTGGAGGAAAAGAAATTCACACATGACTGGAAATAATTGTAGTTAGAAAAAATAACGAGGTGGTTGAGGACTGAAGAATATGTGTTTCACTGATTAGATAGATGGTGCTGTCTCACTCTGGTAACCAACATGCTGTTGTTATTGTAAATTTTGCATGAAACCTAGAGCTAACTTTTACTCAAAGCTCATGTCACTCATTATTATGTACCTCACCTTTGGCAAATAATTTAAACTTTATTTCACAGCTTCTAGGCTTGATGCCTTTCTCTTCCCTTTTCCTTCAACCACCTTTTGCTGATTCTAAAAAGGAATAAAGCACCTGTTCTTCCCAATAGAATCTGGATGCAGCCAACACACAGAGAGTAACACAAATTACACAGCAGAAGGGGGAGGGCTAATGGCCAGTAATCTTTGCCAAAGCTGCCATTTTTGGTGTGTGCCCCTAGGGAGCTGCTGGGCTTGCTACTGCCAGGACATGCAGTAGCATTTCCAAAGATGAGTCCTGGTCTTGGATGTGGCACACAAAATATAGCTAATTTTCCTACTGTCCTTCATGTTTACTACAGAGTAAAATCCACCTCCTTTTAGCCTAAGTATAATGAAAAAAATATTTATGTAATACTTCGCTGCCTACATTTATTTTTATAGGATTTTAGTCCCACTGTGACTTCATATTGCTTGCTTTTACAAGCTACCTCTGAGTCAGATGAACGCACTGGTGTGATTTCAGCCAGTCATCATCAGACTCTCTTTAAAGCCCCTGGGGTGGCATCCATCAGAGCAACTTCTGCAGAGGAACGACAGAGTGTGAATCTCAGCTACAGGCATTGGATGGGCAGCCACAGCAAAGAACACTATAAATAAAACCCTGCAGGTTGTGGGACTTATTGTGGGGTTTTTTGTTTGGGTTTTTTTGCTTGTTTTATGTTTTTGTGTTTTGTTTGTTGTGTTTTGTTTTGATTTTTTGTTTTAATTTTTTGTTTGTTTGTTTTTAGTTTTTTATTGTTATTGTTGGGGGGGAGTTCTGTTTGGGTTTTTTGTTTGTTTTGTGAGGGGTTTTATGTTTGTTTTGTTTTGTTCTTTTGTGGTCTGTGTTGGTTTTGCTTGTTTTTTCTTTTTTTTTTTTTATTTTAACAATCATTATTTATTTATCCATTTATTTATTTATTTATTTCTGTTTGTTTGTTTGTTTGTTTGGAGCTCTTCTTCCTTGGCTTCTTGGTGGGTGTCTTATTATAAGGCAGAGTACAGCAGTTTTTCCAGAATCAAGAAGACCAAAGGCACCAGCAGTAGCTGTTGCTGCTCATGCTACTTCTCTAACTGCAGTCCAGTCCACCTGCCTGCAATGAAGGATTGGAACTGGAAGGAAATTAAGGTCCCAGAGCTGCTGCCATCAGGCTCCAGATGTGTGCCTGTCACAGGTCATATCTCTGTCAAACACACCCACCACTCCCTGCAGAACTTTCCTCCACTCCTGCCCTGACGAGCAAGTCCTGCTTCTGCCTTAACATCTTGCCTCTGTGCACACCATTAATTTACACAAGGTGTCTTTCCACAGTGGTGCCAGGATGTGACTGGCAGGAGGATGCTCCAGGGGACTGGCATCATGCCACTGAGTACAACCAAGTCAGGGACCTCTGGGTGATGCAGTGGATGGTTTTGTTAGCTGCTACACACATACATACAGACTTCCTGTGGCTCTATTCCAGCCACATTTATCCTTTCCCTAGAGATTTTTAAAACATACTCTTAAGACCCAACACTGTTTCTCCCACTGCAGGAATGAAGTGGCTTTTTTGTTTTTAAATAGATGGAGCTTCCTTTAAGAATCAACACTTGAATTTTGGTACTGCTGAAAGTAACTCTTGTTAATGCCACAGTGCCCAGAAAACAGGAACAACATAGGCATGTGCAGTAGCTGCTTGTTACTCCCTCACAGTTACCTTTTGCACCCCACTTGATTGTAAGGGTCTAGTTTTGGTTTTGTATCGGTTAACTCAAAACTTGTGGATAGAAAAAAATTTTGATTGTCAGCTTCTTGCAGGTCACAGGTGAGAAAGCAGAGTAAACATTTCTAATTCCACGACCGGTGTTAATCAACACAATTTTTCATGTTTTTATTGTGATGCTGCAGCCTGTAGACTTGTTTTTAATTTAAAGTGTTAATAATCATGGGAAAAAAAGCCAGGAAATACATTAAAAAAAAAAAAAATTTACACGTTTTCCCTTAGATGCATGAAAAAATAAGATTCACATCCAATTGCCTAGGCTAAGATTTAATGAAAGGCCCTTACACATACTGACTTGTTTTGTGTTTGCAAATATTCCTGTTTGTGCTAGTGGACAGGCCAAGCAAAACAGCCTATTGTATATGAAAGTGGTGAAGTACTGCATCTTTTTAGGGAAAATGTAAACAGCTTTGAGCTAGGGAAATTCTTCAGGAAAATTGTGCTTTTGTTCAAAAGAATTAACAATTCAGTTCTTTCTGGGGTGAAAACAAATAGAAACAGGAAAGAAGGTAAAGAAGGTAAAAATAGGTAGGAAAAGTTTTTTTTTTCACTTGTTCAGTTGTTCATTTGCAAAACTGTTTGGAAATTTAGTATGAACAGTAGGAAATATACAAAGTATCAAGTTTATTTGAAATGTTTTAAAAATTTGGAATTCAATTATGAAAACAAGTGGATTTTGACTCCTAATTCTTTCTCTCACATTTTAGGACCTACTCTTTAGCTTTTTTTGTTTGTTTGTTTATTTACCATTAATTAATGATATTTGAAACGATGTTTAATCTGTTTCAACCAATGGTAAATCCCGTGGCTTACTTTAATTAGTGTGTTTAAAACTTATCACATAGGTATTGTAAGCATAGTAAGCAAATGGAGGCACCAGATAATGTCCCTGTTATTTGTTGTTGTCTAAATTAGGTTAGTGGAGTAATCATATCCCTGACATGACTGGTTTGAAATGTGTTTGGCACCAGTTGAGCAACCAGGGAAAATATCAAAAATCTCTAAAAAGAAAAAAAAAATCTACTATATTGTATAGGCATCTGCCTGTCACTTGGCTAAAAATTCCTGCCTTTTTTGAGGCAATTTGGCAGATATCTGGCATTCTATAGGAGAAAAAGGACTGGTCAACTCTGACACAGGCGTTAGGTCTCTGTACCAGGGAGTGGTAGGAGCAGGCTGCTGCTCTGCAATCAAAGGGGAGCCAGGAGCTTGAGGGTCTTAATCAGCCAGTGCATCCCCTGTAACCTGGAGAGAGATCCTCTTACATAAACAGTGTAACTTATACCAGTAATACTATTACTAGTAATAGTAAGAAGAAATATATAGCACATACACATGATAATATGCAGAAACAAAGATAAAAGTGGTAAACATCACAATGTATTGTTAATAATAAATATGAAAGTATATAATTAATTAAATTCATTATTATTATTATTATCACTAATGATAAATGGAAATATATATGTAAATAAGTAAAGGTATAAGTATGATGATATATAGGTAATACAGACACATTGACTTCAACAGTCATGGCAGTTGGCTCAGCACGTGAACAAAGGGACACAGAAAAGAGGATGAACCATATACTGTGCCCTGCAGGAGTATTGCCCATTTAAGGTGCTTGTTCTGGGAACACACTAGACTTGCTGAAGTATAGTAAACCATCCCTTTCTCTTACCATGATAACTCTTATGCCTAATACCATAAAAGTATGTTCTTAATGCCCTTGTTCACAGCATTTAAAATAATGCACCCTGGTACACAAATTTTCCAAATATTGCTATGTACTGTAAATTATTTTATATTTAAATTTGAACTGATGTTTTATGAGTGTAATTACTGTGGCACATGATCTAATTACCCTACTATTACACTATTTTGGAGAAGCTGTGCTTTACTTTGACAACAGCTTATAATGTATTTGTGCTCTTATTTGTTCTAAAGTAGGCAATTCCTTAATTGTATATTGTGTACTTTGTGCGCTCAGCTTTAATAATGTAAAAACAAGATTTTTGTTAGATGACTATACAAAAAATACTTTTGCAAATGCAGCTGTAGTTTTTCAGAGTGATCTAGCTTTGGAAAAATTATATTATTTGTATTTATTTTACCCATCCTTAGATTCAAAACCAAAAGTGTCACTGCAGAGTAATGAAATTTTTCTTAGCAGGTCGATATTAAGAAACTGGTGCTACCACTGGTAACAGCATACCAGTATAGTGAAATGGCTCACTTTGCAGCATTTCTATTCAGACAGACACGTCATGAAAACTGGATTTTCTTAGAGATAAAAAAGAAGGCAAGGCAATATTTGAACTAAGCCTGAGGTTTCATTTTTTATGTTGCTTGGTCCTGAGAGAAAACTAATGCATTATGTTGGGCTAAATCAAGGAAAGAAGGAAAGCAAGGGAAAGAAAAAAGGAAAGGAAGGAATCTAAAAAGCAAAAACATCCAGTCTGAATCTTGTGACTCAATGGGAGGGCCTACATCAAACAGCTTGTATAATCAGACTATTTTGTGCAGCAGCTAGAATCACACTTTACACTGTACCTTCAGACCTTGTGGTGTGTCAAAAGGAGAGGTAATGATGCCTAAATGGATCAGGGTTGGGAAACTTCTTCCTGGGTAGAAGAAGTTGCATAGAAGAAGTTGCAAGTTGCATATTTTAAAAAATATATATTCAGATGCTTCATTGTAATATTTTTTTTCTATTCCTCTTCAGTAAACTATCTTGATATCAACAGAAGAAAAGAACTTTCTAATGATAGCACTCAATAGCTGAGATAACAATTGGACTTAATTTAAGCTCTTTGGTGAGTTTTGCTTTGATAGTCATCAGAAGAAAAACCACAAGACTTTGACAAAGAATGTGGCTCCATCCTGACAAACAGATTTAGAGTATGCTTTTCAGTAAAAGCATCTGAATATGGCATAAAGCTTTAAAGAGCTTCTGAAGCATATGTAGGTACCTAAAAATAAATACATATTCAGATACTATATTGAACATGGTTGGACTTCAAGCATCTCAATCTAAAATTAAGTTCAGGCTAAATGCTTCAAGACAAGTCACAAGCTACAGAAAATTTGGTATGGAAATTAACTATCTGCAATACAATTTCATGTTAAAATAACCCCACAAAGTAGCCAGAATGTTAATTACTACAAGTGGGATAACATTTTATACACAAATTAAGGACAACACGGTTATGCTCAAATGCATCTGGCTCGTGTGTTTGCATTTCCTTTTAAAACACTATGTGTTTACCACTGAAAGTGACCCAAGGCTTGTTGATTTGAATGATAAAACTAAGCAAAAATAGCGGGGTTTATAGTACTACAATCACTGAACAACTGCAGTTTTAAGGGTTCACTGCAGGCCACCTTTCCTGAGTCTCTTGCACAGGTAGGATATTCTGGACCAGGATGTCAAAAGATTAGTAGCACATTGGTCAGCACCATAATAATACTATGCCTGTACAGATCACTAAGAAAATACTTTCAAGTCTGTCTTGCAATTAGAGAAAAGAAGAACATTGTAGTCCTGGGGAACTAGGTCTATCTTGTTCTTTCTTACTGAGTTTGGTTTGCTCAGTATAACTTATTAACAATATTACTCAGCATCTACTAGAAGAATGGTGTCAAAGACAAAAAACAATTTTGGTGCTCAGATGAGAAGGTAATGGAAAATCAAGATTAACACAGAGAAAGAGAAATCATATCTTCCTGAGATAAAGATACCATTTACTAGTCACTAGCTATTGCAAACTAGTAAAACACCACCCCCTAACCCCCCCCTCCTTACCCACCTTTGTGCTCAGGGGATGCAAAACATGAAATATAACTGTTACGAAATTATAAGATTTTCAGAAGTATAGTTTTTTGTACAGAAAGAATGGTGAAGAGGTTTGGAGTGAGGTATGAAAGTCATCCTTTGTACAATAAAGAAACACTTCAACTGCGTTTAAACCATTTTTAGTTTGTCTTTTTCCACTCCACATAATACCCAATCTAGTGGGTGCAGGTATAATCAGAATATTGCTGCAGTGCTCAGCTTGTGCAGGAAATTGACTTAAATATATATTACTTGTTATGATAAATATTCCGTATCTACATTACAAGGACACAATGGCCTTGTATAAATTTTAGTTTATTGTAGCCAATCATGCTACAATTGTGTCTTCAATCTTTTAACAAAACTCTTCTTGTGGTAAGACATGATTTGCTTATATCAATGACATGTTATAGCAAGGATGTTCAAATGCAGTGATGGAACAATTTGCACAAGTCTTGACATATTTTTCAGTTATTACCAATTAACTGATATCATGATCTGGGGGTAATATTCTATGGAAGCCCTGCTGTCTTCAGTGCTGACCATGCCTAAAGCAGTGGACAGGTTTTTTATGTCAGTCAGCTTGATGAATTGAAAGACACATCAAAAAACCTCATGTTTTTGATTCCAACTGGGCGAGATTATACTAGAAGTCTTAGTTTTCAAAACCAAAGGGATTCTAGTAGCTGCTTTTCATAATTTTCAATATATCAAAATATTCTTGCCTTTTAGTTGAATTTTTAGTTGAATTTTGATATTTTCTTTCCGTCTTCAATATGATTGTAAGCTTGTATAAGAGTGTGAGGGTCCAATAGGGACTGAAATACCTGTTATAAACGCAAGCCATTGAAAATTCAGTTTATGTATAGTACTACTGGACGTAAAGGTACATGGAGTTGTGGATGTACAAATACTGCAAAACTCATTCACCATCAGGATGTAACAGATACCTTCCTTTAACTAGTTATAGATAACTGAATATTTTCATTCAAATAAGTCCACTATTGATAAAAGACACTTAAAAAAATACAGCTGACAGCAGTAGTAATATTACTGCTGTAATTTTTGTTGTTACATAATTGTGACTAGAATAATGGGAGCTTGTGTCACTAACTGCAGGAACTGAACCAACCTCCTCAGCTAATGAAGTTGCAACAAGAACAGCAGGAATGGCTTTCCCTTCAGTTTCTAAACTTCCTGTATACCTGGTAAAGAAACTGGATCAGCCTTGAAGTGTCTCTCCCTAGCTGTCTCCAAGCTGAGCAGCTGCTGTGTTCTGCAATGGGTTTACAGGCTTTAGGAGAAAGCCCCAAAAAACAAGAGAGTTCCTGAAAATCCATGCAGGATAACGTGCTAATATTTCTGGAATGTTGATTTCTCTCAGATGGTGTAGAAGCCATGTACTATAACTTTGTGATGTATTCCTTAAAACTACTAGGAACAAACCCACCAAAGAGAAGTCCTTCCTAAAGCTAGTTGCTGTCAGATATAGGGTAGTTTATCTATAGAGTACAGAGAAAAAGATCGTAGGCAGCACAGATGCACAGACTCAATGTGACCCCATGCTGAAGAGGGAGCCAGGCTTGAAATGTTTTTTTTTTTTTTTTTTTTCTGTTTTGTTTTTATTATTTTTATTTTCCCAGCCCCATTTCTTCCATGCATAAGAAATACGACACAAATCAGAATCTGAGACAGGCAGTTAGTAGCATGTTTCCCTTTTGCTTAGCAGTCTAGAAACAGATAAGCTACTTAAAAAAAAACATGAGTCAAAAAATCCAGAATGAACAAACTAAATTACCATTTCAAAGCATAAATTTGGCCCATTGATCAATTTTATTCCTGAGAACAAGAGGTTAGGATACTTCAGATTTGTTTGCTTAATTGATTTTGATTGCTTTCTTGCATTTTTAATATTATTTTTCTGCATGGTTTTGTAGAGAAAACAGTTATTAAATATTCATTACTACCATTCTTTACTTGTAGGATTTTTAATAAACTACAGCTTGCAGACACTGTTAGAATGGGGAAAATGAATATTTTATAGAAATTCATTAAGAAAATAAATCACTTATCTGAGAATAGAGGCAAGTCAGACTTTTTTGCTGCCAGACCGTAGTCATCAAAAATACTCGATATTTTTATATTCCACAGCCTTATCTTCTATCACACTCTCTAAAGAGTGTATTTTATCCCTCAAGTCTTTATTCTGACATGCCCTCCTCTTTTCTTTTTTATGAATCAATTATAACAAGCCTGGTCCGAAGAAAAATTCACACTGAGGTAATTGATATTGTATGGAACCCTTCCTACTTACGTCATACCTCTTTTTTTGTCTCTTTGGTCTCCCTTTTTGTTTCCACCCCCATCTCTCAGCATATCAGATTCTGAAGGCTGGATGGGCTGAAATAAAAGCAGAAGAGGCATACTTTTCTGGAAGGGTAGATAGTTTTATTGTTCAAGAAACTGTGATAATCTGTTCCATCTTTAGCAGTTAAGCTAAGCAACTACTATATTTTTCAGTCAAGGCTGCTTTTATCCACCATTTCAGAAAGTGAGCAACACACACCTTGCCTTACTTATTCATGTTTTTAAATTCAGTTGTCTAAAGTTGGTTTTCTTTCTATCTATCCATGTGGCTTTGAGACTCCAAGATGGGCCCTATCTTGATTTAAAATTTTCCATTCACTTTCACAATACGGAACAGAGATCTTTGCTCCTTTCCTTCTCCTATATCAACAGATTCAAATCTCTGCTTCAGAGTAGGAAGCTACTTCTTTGGGATGTATCACAAAACTTGATATAGATATCACATGAATGTAAGGTTGTATCCCATTATGCAATGTAAATAGGCTTTGGCATTTTTAATGCAGTGAAAAGATCCAATAGCATTGAAAGACAGAAATAGTAAGTAAGCCTGCGATTTCAGTACTGGCAATGAAAGCCTACTCTGGCATTTTGGGATTAATGATACAGTGAAAGAGTTCCAGTTTTTTTTTGCTTAATCTACTAAAAGAAAATATTAAATTAGACCCATAATATGAACACTTGGAAGCAGTTCTCATAATGTATATTTAAATTCAATATTAATATTTAACATTTACATTCAAGGCTATGCTTTTTCAGTCAAAATATGAAAAATATTGGAGCAAAATCTTCTGCTGGTGCAACTCTAGAATTTGTGTAATTAATGTGGATTTAAACCTGAAGTCTCCCAATAGCAGACTGCCTACGCATCACTTTTAAATTTAGATTTTAACCTCCTTAAGCTTCAAATTTTATTCTAATGTGTTATTCACAAAAATGTTTTGTCATTTTAAAAAGGAAGAAAAAACCAACAAACTAACTGGTAAAGGAATGGCATGGAATTCAGTAACACTCCATATCACCAACCAGCAAATGTACTGCAGCCGAAAATTACAACAGGCTGTTGGAATAATTCATAATCCACTGGAGAGAGGGATGTATTTTTTTGTTGAATGTAACTGACACTGACAATTTTTTGCTCTGCCCAGTTATGTTGCCACAAAGATGGTTCCTGATCAGATCTTCATTTCAGATCTCTCTCTTCTCCCCCTTCTCTCTCAGAAGGCAGGAATGGGACATATCTATCCTGCAGTGGCAGCAGTCTTCCCAAGAATTTTCCCTTTCCCATGTTCCTTTCTATCTTATTTTGAGCATCGTAATTTAAAACAATGGTTTGGCAGCACCCACAGGTTCCTGGTATTGTAACAGAGACTTCTTAGTCATTGCATGGAATTTTTACTACTGTCACCAAACAAACATATCTGCATGGCTCTTTGTTGTTATTGTTCATTTTTTGTATTAGTAGATGACCATTCTGAAATCATCCTTGAAAGAAGGATTTAAAACCCTGTGTTTCAAAACCAAAATGGATGTACTATGAGGGCAATCATAAAGGAAGTCTGCTCTTTGGGGCTGCCCAGCCCTGCTTCACTCTCTTGGCTGGACCTTAATCTTTCACAGCTGCAAAATGTTTATTTTCCAGTTGCTTTAAAATACAGTCCACTTCAGGTTGGGAAAAAAAAATAAAAAAAGATAATTAATACAATTAGGATTTTATCTTACTGAAAGTTCTCAACCTTGTGCTCTAGCAGGTTTTCTGCTGGAGAAGTCAGAATGTGTGTCTCAGTCTTAGGAAGGATTTGCATTGCATTCATAGAAAGAATGTGCTGTAAGGCTTTTGATTCTGTTTCTGTATCCAGAAAAGGCTGGACATCAGAAATTTTCCATTTAAACATTTATTGCTGAGAAATTATTTAGTGATTAATAGAAATCAAATTTATTTATACCTTTCAGCAGCTACTCACTTGAAAATTCCCTTTCAGTGCAAACCTTTATTTCACCCCAAAGCAAATTCTTGAGTTGCTGAGAAATCTGAAAATGTCGGGAAATTGTACTAACCACTTCAAGTCATTGATTAAGACAAACACAGAATTTCTCCTTCCCCACTTGTAAAATCACTGCACTTTTTATCCATCCCATTTGCCACCTAAAGAAGTGGTACTCAAAACTTCTATCATGGTATGTATACAGTTTAGTCTGAAGATCACACCACAGCAAATAGCTTTTCCCTAGCCCTTAGAATGATAGATCTAGCTATCAGTTTCTGGAAATGATGAGCAGATTTCTCTGGATGGGACTGTACAGCAGGAGCACAGGGAGGTGCAGTCATGCCACCCTCTTGTCATTGTTGTGCAGAAGTGGAACAGCTCAGGGGCAGATTGGGGGAGCAGGACCCACATCATAACCCCATCAGAAGGAAACTAAATCCAGCTGGTGTTCTCTGAACACCTCTACAGAGAGTCTTCAAATGTTCCTAGTCAGACATCTGCTTTGCTGAGGAAAAGTCATCTTCAGGGATTTACTAATGGGGCTTCTATTGCAGTGGGAAAAGCATGGACTGTGAATGAATGTCATTAATTTCAAGTCTATAAAATACTTTGGCTGTTCATCAACATATGTTTTCTATTGTGAGCAATGTAAACCCACTATTTATCTCTAATGTGAAATTAATAACTCTTTCAAATAAGGTAATAATGTAAAATGCTTTCAGATGGCTAGATGGAATAATAGAATACTAATTGAATCCATTATTTTGTGGGGTGATTAGCAAAAAAGTATAGTCTCAGTAGAAGTTATGGAAAAGATTAATTAGTACTTTCAAAAGATTTTTAGAATTTTTCATTTGTATTGAGACATGCTAGCTGAACTGCACTAATAAAAGCTTACACTAGCCTCCATTAAGGGTGTAATTGTTCACACAGTCAAGAGCTAGAAACCAATCTGTAAATGTAGGGAATGGCAGTAATGAGTGCTTTTTGTAAGCAGTGTCTTACACAGAGATAATGGGATAAATAATCCATACTGAATATGTTCTAGGACAGCAAGTCTTCGACAAAGAAATGTTTGTTGCTAAGGAAACTTGTTATATTTTACACAGCAAGTAGGCTCTGGAAGAAAATGGTTCATATCTCTTTAAAATGTTTCCAGCTTCTATACTGGCCACAGTTTTAGTTTAATTAAAATTTTTCATCTGGCATTGGGTATCATTGTGTAAAATGCTTTAGAATCTTAGAATTAGGGCTGTAGGCAGCCTCAATCATAGAAACCTCAGGGATAAAAGCTCTCAGGGGTAGAAATCAGACTAACTTTCCATCAATGTGTTGAGCTTTCTGTAGAGCATGGAGTGAAGTTTTCCAAAATTTTCCACTGTGGAAGCTTGGTTTTGTGCATAACAGACAGGCCAAGAATGGAACTTCTTGGTAAAAACAGTCTGATATAGTGGACATATTTGGTTTGACACCACAGCTTGAGATCCTGGGAGGGACTGACAAGTTTTTCTGGAGTACACCTGACATTAGCTCTCACAATCTGTTTGTGGAACATAAGCAAAGAGTGTGCTTCTGTTTGTTAAAACTTTGGAGGTGATATAAATGGAAAAAACATGATTTCTTCTTCCCATTGATTCTTTTTCTTTTTCTCCTCTTTTCTTTTTTTTTTTTTCCTAAAAAAACCCCAGCCTAAATATATTTTCTTCTCTCTCACCACAGAAATATAATTTCTTTTTTCATTTTTCTTCTGTCTATGAAAGCTGTACTAGCCTATAGTAATGTGAATTTTCAGTTTCTCTCTCCTTCCTTGATTCCAAAGCTTGCCTTTACTCCTAGTGCCATGTGTAGAATAACCTTCAGTGCCCTCAGCTCATACAAGCAGCAAGCAACCCTCTCTTTTTCCATTAAAGTAAATTTTCTCTCTAATTTTCTTCCATCTAGATTAAGAAAGTCTTTTTCTCTCTGCACAAATCTTTTCCTTTTTTTGCCCATCAGCGGTTTCAGTCTAAGTCAATTCCCCAGTGAGTTCAGTATTTTATTGCACTAAAGACACTGCTATAGTCATGAAGGAACTGTGTCAAGTCTGTCAGGTTCATCTGATCAAAGTGGCTTCTGTAAGTCTCTTCTAGCATGGTTTTCTCTTGTGAAATGAATAAAAGAGCAACACTTCAGTATACAATGTCAAAGCCTGAATGACTAAAGGAAAAACAAAAAAAAGACCCCAAGCAAAACAAAACTGAAAAACAAAATCCCAAAATACCCAAAAAACTCCAGAACTGAGAAAGGAATAAGACTCAGACTATGTCTTGAGTGCCCTGAAAAAAACATGGGTAGCAGCCTCAAAGTGATTTTGATTAGGGGCAAGGCCTTACTTTTTTTTTCAAAGTTAATTGATGATAGAAAATATTTCATCTTGCTGAGACTGTATATTCATGATTGCATACACATAAAGAAGTATTGGAGGATGGAAAGTGTTAGTACATCCAGAAAGTATTCTGTGAATTTAGCCAGTTTAAGAGTACATATTTGGCACTCATGGGTGTATATTCTAAACAAACAGGAAATTCTGTATTTTCTAACAATGTGTATTGATAAATCTGATTAAGCCCTTATGAAAGGGCTTTGGAAAAGTGAGAAGAGCCTTTCTAATTTCAAGTTTTATTTTGTGAAGCAAACAAGGGAGCTCTTTTCACTTTACCTCTTAGACACAAAAACAATTTTAGGCATTGGTGTATAACGTTTCACAAACTGGCTAATAGTCCAACGATGAGTATTGGAATAAAATAAATCAATGGCATGCCTTCCTAAGAATGCAGTGTTTAGCAAAAAGAATTTCACTGCCTGGAGATATTGTCTTACCTTACATTCAGTTACAAATCCTAAATTAGTTGCTGTGTGGTAAGGATCTGAGATAAGGTTATAGGTTATGCTCTGACAACATTGTCCAGTTAGCCACTGGGTCTTTCTGCCTCTTCACAGGTGAGAAGCACTTACTTTCCATTCTGTTCCCTGTCCACCTTGTAGCTGTGAGTGCTAAGATATAATTTTACCATTTCTGTCTGTAAAATATGCTGAATGCAACTCACTCATTAGAGATAAGAAGAAACTTAAATCTGTGTGTGATTTAGTATGTTGCCAGGTTCAGTGAAACACCAGATATGCAGACCCTTGGGCGGAGTCGAGCTTATCTTGTCTGTGACATCCTCATTTGAAGGCAAAGAAATCTCAGGTTCACATAAAAGTAAAATAAAAATGGAATTCCTGAAACTCCGGTGATATTGAAGCTGTTAATCTGATAAGCTTCTAAATATTCTGTATTCTTCTGAATTTCCTATTTTTGACTAGTTCCCTTGCTTCTTCTTAAGAACACTTCAGTATTCTTTCAGACCTTAAGGATGCCCAGTAATGCCAGGAAACCTGAACTCGTCTCCCACCCAGAAACCATAAATGTGGCTGTATACATTAGTGATGATATCCACATCTCAGGACATTATTGCCCAGGAAAGCAGTTGGGGTTAAGGCATTGAATGGGATGACCAATCAATCAGTTGTTCTCCAGGAAAAACAAGGTTATCTTAACATGACATGAAATTTTTAAAGCACAGATGACCTTACAATAAGAATGTGAACATTGATGAAGAAAAGTATAAACGTTAATTATTAATTTTTTGAAAATAGTTAAATAATATTAGCTGCATTTCATTGGTGCATATGCAAGTGAGCTTTCTAGCAAACAAGTAAAAATAGAATTTGCTGCTAAAGATAGAAAGATAAGACACTCTTACTCAATCTTTTGCCTGAATCCTTCAAGCTAACATTAAAAATGTGCCTGCATGGAGCTGTGCTGACTTTAGGAGTTCAAACACAAGAGGATTAGATTTAAACTTTTTCAGCTTCTAAAACTTATGTGTAATATTTCTTTATATTAAACTGCAGGCACAAAATGGTAAAAAAATTATATATGATCAGTAATGAGTCAGTGTACTTAACAATCAATTACATTGAAGGAGACATTTAGTGTAAGATGCAAATTAAATTGTCATGGTTTTAAAATATCATTATTTATGGGGAAAAAAAAGAAAGCGAGATAATAAAAACCATGACTGAAGAAAAATAAATCAATAATCGTCAATGTATTAATGTTTGTTGATATTTCAGTTGACCAGATACCTTACTTACCCCTACCAACAGTTGTGTAGATAAGTCATGCTTAGCTTTGACACTTCTATAGGAAAGAATCTGCCTTTCTTTCTTGTGTTAAAAAAAGTTTCTGTTTAAGGATGACATTAATCACTACTTGTATTGACACTCAAAATAAATTTGACAAGTCTTTTTTTTGATTGAGTAGCAATAGAACCATGACACAAAGGATAAAGTATTATAGAGCTTTCTATGCTCTAGGATAGCTCCATTTGATATATGAGTATTTATTTTTACATCCATCCTTTGTTTTTAATGCAAATTAGTGTTTATGGAACCCACATTCAAATATGTGATGAAAATGGATAGGTCAACAAAATTTATCTTTAACTTGACATTTTGTAGGACAATGGTAGAACAGGGTAGACTATTAACATGCAACACCTAAAACACTTTACTTTTATACTGTCTTCCAAGAATATCTGAAACACTTTACTTCCTCTTTTTTTTTTTTCCTTTTTTTTTTTTCCCTTTTCCTTACAAAACCTCTTTACATAGCAAAATACTGCAACAGAAAAAAGTTAATTTAGGAAATTATTAATTATAAGAATAAACTAGATGTTTTTAAGCTTAATTTCTTAACTGAACAATAGAAGTTTAACACTGTATATGTTGTTTTATTTAGCTTCTCCATTGTAGAACTTTCCTCAGAAAGAGTTAAAGAACCCAAAAGGATAAAACTGAACCTGAGTGCAGACAGTCTGGACCCTGTAGATTTCTGCTTGAGAGGATCTGATCCTGGTAATTAAGAGCAGAAATCAAATCAAGTCCAGCAATCGACAGCTTCTTATCGGAGCCACAATGTGCCTTTTTGTTGCACTTGTTTGTGTTCATATTTGAATTGTCACTAAGTCTAGTAAAAGTGGATTTCTATCACAGTTTTTTAAGGGAGAAAAGCATGGTGGCATCAGCGAGCACATAAATGAGACAATATGATCATTAACATTTAAATCACACTTTGACTTAAAAGCTATTCAGTAGTCTTTAAAAACAGTGGAAGTTTCTATGAGTTCCACTGCCAGTAAGTGTATCTCAAGGCTTTTAAAAAACAGCAAATTTACCAGGATAATTTGCTTTGCCTTTGATTAAAGATATGCTCTCCAACACAATCATGACAATAGGAAGGTAAGAATTAAATGCCTTGTGCACTGTAGTTACATGGTAAATGATAAAATACACATCATGTAGATGCAGACTGAGAGATCAAATTCACTAAAGAGTTTTCCAATATTAGTATTATCTAGCCTAGTAAAACATTTACATCATTTTCATTTCAAGTTTTCATTGTCTCCTCTAACAAATGTCAGGATGTTTGCCCTGGACTAAAGTTTAACTTAATTGACCATCTTGTTTCAGAAGACAGTATGTGACTAGGAAACAGTTCATTAGCAGAGCAAAGAAGTAATTTTCCTTTTTGAACAATGTGGAAAAGAAATTTATCTAATATTCTATGAATTCACTGTAGTTCAGCGCAACACCTTTGTGGTGTCACCAATACATTGTTGTTTGGCCAATTCATAAAATGTGGTAATTTCCTTCTGAAGTTATTAGACAAGTAAAAAAATTAACAGAGATTAAGGTCTGAACACAGGAGATACATATTCAGTCTTGTCAAGAAAGAGACAATAGCCTATTGCTGTATTCCTCATCACCATGGTTAAGTCCATGGCACTAGCATGAGAAATACTGCTAGTATTTTCATTACTATGTTCAAATCTTCTGTCTTTGGTTTTGACAATCCACAGCATAGAGCATGCTGGAGGAGTTTGGTGGATGGGGTGACTGAATGGTCCTGATGAAATTTCTCTGGAAGCAATGGGGAGTACAGTATCTATAGTAATGTATAATTGAGGCACCACAAGAAAAAGAGAAGGTATCTTTTCCCTACTTTGCATATGTGAGGAAGAAATGCAGAAGGGAAAAATGCATTAGATATTTATTGCTATGTTTGCCTGCAGCATTCAGCACAAGGCTATTGCTCTTTAATGTGATTGCATTCAATAGAGCTGCAGCTCAATAGTCAGTTGATATGTGCTTTGGAAAAACTGATGGATGAGGAAAAATTATCTGCCTCAGACTCTCTTGAACTTGCAATGCTTTTGATTAGTGTGTGTTTGTCCTCAGATTAACAGTACAAACCTTAAATCCCAAGCTTTATGTTGGAAATAAAGAGTAAAGGAGTCGGTGGATGAAAGACCAACACGTTGCAATTAGCAAACCTGCTAGGAAAATTAAGCACTAAATAATAAAATTTGAGCTGTTGTGCATGCAGCCTAAAGTTGTTTTGCTCTTGGCAGTGATATCTGAGGAGGTTAGCCCCATGGGGGATAATGTAAATTACCACTTAGCCAAATGATAAAAGCAGAACTGTATACTTTAGAGGTCTAATTTCTCTTCACAGGAAAGTGTAAAGTCCTGGCAATTGATCATACATAACTGACAACTGTCAACACCCTTCTGCAGTGGCAGCAGGAGACCAGACAGTCTGTGCAAGGGCATCTCAAAATGCCCTAGATAACTCATATTTAAACATACAAATTGCATTCCTTGTATTACTTCAGTACAACTCTCATATGAGAGACAAAGTAATAGCGTGATAGAAAGAAGCATTCTAGCTTAAATAAAATATTATTTGCAAAAGAAAACAAACAAAAATATCATTGGGTTCATAAATACTTAATGGTTAAATCTTTTTCCCCTATCTTTGCCCTAACTTATTCTCTACACTGAATTTTATTTTTAAGCCTGAGAAAGTATTCGTGAGAATAGAAATATATTCCTTCCCTCTCCAGTTCAGAGAAAGGAGTAAGTGATATGAGCTCCTTGCGTGATCCAGACTGAATCATTTCAAGTCCATAGCAATGGAAATTTTCAAAATGCAAATGTTTATTGTTATAAGAATAAACCAAATTCAAAATGTACTGATGGGCCCAAGATACCGGCTTGGTGCTATGCACTGGTACAATAGGACAATGACACAACAATGACACAATCTTAAGCACTTTAATTACTTTCATGTCATATTCCTCTTTTGTGTAGAGCCATAACTTTAATTTGGATTAAGCATCAGATCAAGCATCATAGAAACAGAAAAATTATATTAATGGTCTTTAATGTTGTTGAATACAGTATGGACAAGGAAAACATGGCAAAGAAGGCAGAGTTTCCTACATTTCTCACTCATGGTTTGGTTTTTCCTGTGCACAAAAATATTACTGCAGCAAAAACTGTCAATGTTGATGTGGCTGTCAGATTCTTATCTTAGAAAAATTAGCATTAATTTAATTGAAGTCCATTAAACAATATTATTGTAAAACAAATGTGAGCAATTATTTTAATGTTTTTGTCTAATTGGTAAAATGTCTAATTGGTATAAATAAAACTCCACTGAGGTTGTTAGATGTGGTTTTAGAGTTGTCTCATTTGTACCCTTTTTCATTTTCTCTATCCTTTCTTCCCACATTCAAATGACAATCAGGAAACCTTTTGTGCTTATATCTGCATACTTCACCACTGCATATCTTTGCAGAGCATGAGTACAAGTGCAACCTACACAAGAAAAAAGACAGTTCTGAAACTGCATTTATCTTGTTCCATGATAAAATGTCCCCTGTTTCTGAATGTTCTGTGTTCCTCCTAATGTGCCCAACATTTTGCCACTTCAGGAAAGTGCTGAATTTTGAAGAGATCTATGGTGCCTGGCTGATGTTTCTGTGTAATCAAAATCATATTTACCCAGCTGACTATGATGATTTTCTGGATGCTCTATATAATTTTACAAAACACGGGACTCCTTTTGATGAATTCCTCATATATAGGAGCTGTCTGTACTCAGCACTGCAGGCTTGGTCTCTGACTCACTGTGATTGCCGCAGAAGGAGATGAGTAAGAAGAAAATCATGAGGGTAACAAAAGTTTCCCTGCAGAGATAATGAGTTAAACAGAAGTGTATAGAGTCCTTCTCCCCTGAAAAAGCTTTCCTCTAGGCCAAAGGATGATAAAAGGCATGGGTTATCAGCTGCTGTAGACTGTCAATGTTTTGTCCATTGCTGGACACACTGATCAAATATCTGGTGTTACAGCACCTAGGTAAAAACAGCTGTTTGGTACAAATAATGCTTCACAACTTTGCTTCATAGAGAAAGAAGAGGCAGTTTTAGGAGAGCACAGCCTCCCATTAAAATAATTCTGATGTGCTTATTTCTGAGGAGAATGAGATCAACACTTCTCAATCCTGAAAAGCCTTTGTTCCCTGGGAATACTAAAGGGACCAACTCCTGCTGCTTCTTGGACTTTGTGGGAGATCTAGGGAGAAGGGACACAGTTGCATTTGGCATCAACAAAACTGACCAGTGGGCACAGAGGCTGACATAACATCTCACTGCACCTTACTTTTCTTCAGCAGGGTACCTCACGTGTGTTTATGACTCTTTTAGACTGGGGGATGGATGCCTGCTAAGCCAAGCTCACAGGTGATACACTCCTGTTAGTAATCTCCACGAACTTCTGCAGTGGCAGTTTAGCTTACTCAAAATATCCTTGTGAATGTCTATAAGTAACATATTTTTTTCTCCTACAATAGTAAATTGGAGAAAAATATTATTTCAGAGGGACCAGGACTGTTACAGGATTTTGATTAAGGGAATAAAAACTTGAGCTGTCTGAGACAGCAACTATCTGAGTTGCTCAATGATAATGCTATCCTAGAGTTTAGCCAGTCAGGAGAAGATAAATATTGGACAGCACAATAAATGCAACAACAGTTTTCTGCCACTGCTTAGGTGGAAGATCAGAGTGATTTTATGCTATTCTGTACATCTAGAAGTTTTATCTAGGGTTTATTTATTCCCTCTGCTCTGGTCAAGTGATGGTAGTGATTTCCACATCTGTATGTTCTTTCCAGTTTCTATTAACAATGCCTGGCTGAATGTGAATCTCAGCCTAGCCTACCTGTCTCCTCCAAGTAAGAAAAGGTCATGATTCTCCTAGGTGGATTATAGTATTTTAGAAAAGTTCAGCAAGTACTTTAAGAGATGTATTTGTCAGCACATGTTTAGTACGGTTGCTACTAAAAACTATCTTATAGAGAGGAGATTACACAGAAGAGTTGCACAGCTCAGTGAAGCAATCCCTTCTGCCTATATTCAGGAGAAGCTCAAAAGTCAGTGAAGCAGTCCCTTCTGCCTATATTCAGGAGAAGCTCAAAAGTCAGTGAAGCTGAAGGGAAAGGAAAAAGGAGAAGTATAGGAAGTAGGATCATGCATTTCTTACTCTGCTATGGGTATTTTCTACCGCTGAAATATACTCATTATTTTTTTCCTCTGCAGATCTTGGCTAGCTCAGAATTTGGATATAATTGCAAAGACTCACTCTTGAGGATATTATGGTCACTGAAATAATAAACATGAGATGAAAGGCCCAGAAAGCTGAGGCTGAGGCCTATGTTTGCTAGACCCTAGAGTCCCTGCTGGGGGAATGCACATCCTATACTCCAACTACGAAAATCTTCCCCCATAATAATGAAATGGTTTTATAAAAGGTTCTTTGAATTACATCATTTGAAATCTGTCATCAAAGTAATTAATCATCATACACAGATAGTATAAGGATAAGGTGTATTTCCAGAAAAGGGCTATCCACCAGCAGTTGAGAGCAATGTGGGGCATTAGTAGTGCAAAATTACTTCATTTCAGGATAGGGAGGACCAATAACAAAATGTCTTACACAGTGTGACACCATATTTTGGATGCAACTGAGTTCATGTTGAATGTCCTATTGCACAGTGTGTACTTCAACCATTTGTTGATGAAGAATTTATTGGAGATCATGATGAAAGCCTTTCTAAAGACAAGTTAAACTGCTTCATCCACTGAGTCAGTCATCTCATCACAGAAACCAGCAGGTTGGTCACACATGACATTGCTTTTATAAATCCATGCTAATTATTTCCAGTCGTCTCTTTGTCCTTAACATGTTTGGAAATGGCTTCCAGGGTGATTTTTTCCAACACCTGCCCAGAGATGTGGGGGAAAATAATAATTCACTTTACAGGATCCTCCTTCTTTTCATTCTTGAAGAGAGAAGTGGCATTTGCTTTTATCCAATCCCCAAAAGCTTCCCCTGGATGCCGTAACCATTTAGAAATAACCAAGAGTGGCCTGACAATGACATCCAAACACTTCCTCAAACTGCACCTGTCAGTGTAACTGGTCTTGTGACTTGTGTCCAGTTAATTTCCATGATCCTTAAGTTGACCCTTCTCCACTTAAGGTGTCTTCCTTCATCCAGACTTTCTCATTGTTCTCAATGATCTGGGATTTCTGTAACCTGCTGGAGACACAGAAAAATAAACCAACCACTGTCTTGGCCTTTTCCAAAGTTTTTTTCATTGTATGCTGTTTCCCATTCTGCAAAATCCAAATTATGTGCACAGTCTTCATTTTGCTGTTGATGTGTCTATAGAAACAACCCCTTTTGCTTCTCATGTCTGTGACCTGGTCAAACTCCACAGGGCTTTGGCTTTGTCTTCCACACAGATCTCTTGCTGCCTTCCTGCATGCTGGCGTGGAGCATTTTTGAGCTTCTGAGAGGGGACCTTTGAATATCAGCTGCCTTTCCTCCCTCTTTTTGCCTCTGGGCTGTATCCAGTGGGATTCTTCCAAGCAAGTCTGTCAACTGGCTGAAGCGTTAGTCTTAAAACTTTCTGTGCAAATTAGAAGTGGTAAATAGGAAACATTTGTAAGCTTTTGGGTATTTACCTATTTTTAAGGTTAGTAGAAGGCTTTATTTATTTTTTATTTTTCCCTGGAGGAACTGTGATAATTATGGGTAATGAAATGCCGGTAATAAACACAAGGAAAAGGTTATTAAATAGTGGGACACCAAAAAAAGAGTTTCAGACTACTGGCTTATAATTTAATTTAAGATCAGGAAATGAGAATGATTAGGCACATACAGATTAGGTTTTTAAACTTATATATTTAAATAAAAAGAATTATGGTTATCTCACTTTCACTCTTCGCTTTACCCAAATCAGGCAGAAAATATATCTGTCAAAGTCTGCTGTATAGGAATGCCCCTCAAGATATCAGCAGGGATAGAACTGTAGCTGGAAAGGTAGGATCACTTAATCACAACAGAGGAAGAAAAATAAATGGTCAGTGTAGGAGGCTCATGCTGGAGATAACAATCCTATGAAACAGCAAATAACGGCACACATTGTCTGTTCACTGTGTTCAGCTCATTAGGACATCAAGCTAACAAGCATATATGGGGAAGAGAGATAGCAATTCTTATAAAACTTGTCTTGACAATTGTTCCTTTTTGTTTCCAGTGAGAAATGATTGGGATATTTGCTATTAAGCAGCTGTTTTGAACTGCCCTAATTCAAGAAAACATCCTTAAACTTGTATAATAAAACTGATAAATTATCATTACCTTTCTGAAAAGCCTAAGCTAATTGTAGATATTAGGTGTCTGGGGAGAAACTAGGAAAGAGTTTACAGATATTTAAAGAGAAAAGGGAGGAAATTCTTGTATAAGCATCTAGTAATTTTCCCAAAACTCAGCTCCTTAAACACCTTATTTTAAGCCCCATTGTTAGGTGCTTTTTTAAAAGGATGTGTATGTTTTATTATTCATTGTATATCATATAAGTAAACTTTCAGTGTTCATTATAAAAGTATAATTTCATTGCTTCTTTTGTCTGCCATGCCTATAGATGATTGATTTTTACCTTTGCTACTAATGGAGCTTGAAATTACTTTGCTTTCACATTTCTCTGCTAGTGTCGCTGAAGGTGGCTGAACTCAGAGCAGGATTTGGACCAAGCCCTGCTCCCACACATTACCCATACATATCTCTTTCTAGAACTGTGTGGCTGCTCAGAGATGCTCTGTTGAAGGACCTTTATGTTTAATCATCCCAATGTGCCCTCAAGCATTTGAGTTGCTCTGTCAAATTATATTTTTCAGTATTTTCCTCTGTGACTCAAGGTATTTCTTCCTGTAAGGATAACATTTGATGAATTTATGGAAACAAGGAGAGTTTCTCCTGTTACACTGTCCTGGTTTCAAAGAGCCAGGATAAAAATGCCTATGGTTATAGTGACCTGAGCCCATCCAGGACCCCCATAGCTGCTGCTGGCGTGTGGCTGTGACAGTCTTTAATCTTCATTTGTTCTTGATTCAGCTGTGGGATGTGCATGAATCAGGTAGAGAAAAAAAAAATGGAGAAGCAGTCTGGGACAATGTAGCAAGTCCAAGAAAACTAAAATTATGTTGTTGCTTAACTGCAATGGTGAGGAGAGCACCTTTTCTTCCTCCACCCCCTGCCTTGGCACTGATTCCACAGGCTGTTCATGAACTAACACTTTCTGCAGAGTGACAATGGTGGCTACAGAGCTGAAGAACTGAATCTGCACTCTGTCCTGGAGTTGCAAACATCTCTATGTTTCCTCAGACATCTTTCTTTCCCCTTGCCCTTCGTGTTGATGAACATCTTTCTTCCACACATCCTCACATCCATCTCTCTCACAGAGGTGTTTAATATAGTGTAGATTTTTTTATTACATGATGCTGGATCTTACAAAAAAAGTCAAGAGCTAGCAAGGGATTTATCAAATATGTCATCAGGGAAAAGCATTCAGCTGAATTAAATTCACGTATTATCTAATTAAAAAAATCATTTGGCAGCCACAATACCAAACATACTGAGGAACAGGTTTAAAATACAAAGGCTTTTAAAATTTCTTCATGGTACTAGAAATGGGAGCCTAGAAACAGAAACTTCAATTTTCGGATACTTTGTTCTTTTTCAGGTGCTTGGTTCTCTTAACCAAGACTTAATTGTCTTCATTGCATGTTCAAACTAATTTTTCAAAAGGAGACCAGGAATTTCAAGAGAAAACCAGTACCTACATTTGAATGACTGGCAGACCTATAAAAATAGAATTTCTCATTAAGTCTGTTTCAGTTCAGATATAAAAAAGCCAAATGTAGACATTATAGTTAATAAACCTGTTTTTCTCTCTTTTTTCGTGTAAGATGGATTTCCAACCATCTTCTTGTCTAAAAATCCATTTTTTAAGCAAGCACCATGAACTTTTCATAGAAGACCAAAATCCGTTGTCATTATTGTAATTATGATGTTAATGTTTTTTCGTTTCCTTAATACTGCCTCTCAAGCCCAACTAACTGTAACTTTTAGAAATACTAGTATTTCTCAGAAAAAGCCTGCTAAACAGACTCATCAATGACACAGTGACTTAGCCAGCCCTAAATAAGTCATTAACACATTCTAAGGGAAAACAGATACCAAAGTTTTGTATGGTACAGAGTGTAGCAGTAAGGATCACATTTTCATATATTGCTAAGCATATGTTAGACTGCCATATGAGTAAAAAATATGTATAATTTGATTGTACTCATTCACATTGAGGCAGATGGTAGTTTAACATTTTGAGATAACTGACAGTCACATTCCTTCACTTGTTTTTTTGAAGGACAGTCTGACAGGGAATATAAAATTGCCATTGTTTTCTTCCCCCGTGCTTTTCTTTACTTGAACAGCTACTTAAAAACTTCTCCCAGCAGCTGTGGAAAAAGGCAAAACCCAAAGTACCAAAGCCAAACCAATCAAATGCACCCAACTCAACAGGTAACAATTAACAAACTGGGCAGCTTCACCTCATAAGGTATACTTCAGTTTGTAGACTCCTTGCTGGTTTGCAGCCTCTGAAATATAAATTGTTTATATAGTGATCACTTACATGGTGGATGCAGAAATCACACGACTCAAGCATTTTAGCATTATTTACAAGCCTTGTAAAGATCAAAGAATTATCTACATCTTTGAGAACTGTTTCTTAAAACTTCCTTTTCCCATTAAAGACTTCTGCAAGACCTATTTATTTTGTATCTAGTATTCATAGCATTATAATAAAAGAAAGATGCACTAATAGTAAACAGAAGGGAAAAAAATACCCTTGCCCTTTGATGGAGAGAAATATATGTCACAATTTGAGTTTGTATCCCACTACTAATATGCACTAGAGACAATAGTCCCTTTAAAAAGATGGGAAAAAGCAAAAAAACAAAGATGAGTTTGACTGGATTCCTCAACTGGAGGAGGTGTCTGTGATGGGATGTGTGGGCTTCTTTTATCCACATAATGACATTGCCTTTCTTATCAAGGAAAGTAACGAGAAAGAGATCAACTTTAAGAGGAGGAATAAGATTTCGATCAATCAGTTCTGTCCTCTCTTCTAGCTGTTGAAGTAGCACACAAAGATAATTAGGGACAAATTAAAATGTGATCTATACACATTTAATGTAAGGGAGATGTGGTTACTCCGGGAAAAACATTTTAGAGACCAAAGGCTTTACTGTTTTGGCATATCAGAGTTAGAATAATCCATTCTTCATGCAAAAATTATGATTTTTTTTTTTAAATGACACTTGCTTGCTTTAATACAATGATCAACTGCAGCATTTGAAAGAAAAGATAAGACAAAACTCAATTTCACCCATCTGCTAAGACATCAGGAAAAAACATAAATTATTTTTTCGCTTCATCTATTCTAAAACATTATTTAAATTAAGAACACAGGATGTAATATTAAAAATGTAAATTAAAAGAAGTTCTAAATTTAATTAAACTGTACTCTTTCTGTTCCAATATGATAATTTTTTCAGCAATCTCCTCAAGTAAGCTTTCTGTTCTGTGACACAGTGTGAAAGAGACAGAGTAAACTAACCATCCAGACTAAAGGGGAAAAATATAATCTACAACAGTACCAAAGTTATAGCATGCCTACATAAACACAAGCAAAAGCTATTTTACAAAGAAAGAACTGATTCTGTAAATAGAAGAGTACATACAGCTTCATTAGCAAGGTACAGCTCCAGGGCCTGAAATGTATTACTCCTCAGAACAAATGTTAACCTTTGCAAGAATGTTAGAAATTCATATGTTTCACTCCCTTAATAATGCACTGCACACTACTTTAAATTAGTTACTAATAATAGTTCACATTTACCTTATGTAAAATTACCATGGAGACTTATGAGAAGCATAACCATATGTGCTTGTGGGGTTTTGAGCCAAAACATAGAAAAAAAAGACAGTTTTCTGGGTGGACTACTGTAAGAATAGCTGACAAAAAATAAAATATAAAGGCCATTTAAAAGCCTTTTGTTCTCCAGGGGTAATAGATGCAAATATGTTTGTGTACCTGGACTCTGAGTGGCTTTTTTTTTAAAAATGCATGTTCCCAGATTTGAAGTTGTCATTTTTCTTTCAAGATACATTTTAAGCCTCAAAAAAGTAACTCAGGATGTAGTTACCTAATAAGCAATTATGTTTGTGTAGTTTACAAGAACTATATGTCTTAGGATTTCTCTAAGAATAAGATTCACAGAATCATAGAATTGTCACAGTGGAAAAGACCACCCTGTCCAACCGTTGACACCCCTCCTGCCCCCACCCTCCCAGAAAAATTTTAAAAAAGCCAAAACACCACTAAAGCATGTAAAGTGCCTCATCAAGAAAATTTTTAATATCTCCAGTGGTGGTGACGCCACCACTATCCTAGACAGACCATTCCAGCACGTGAATACTTTTTCAGAAGTTAAATTAGAAAATAATTTTATTTTGCTTCGAAATATTGATGGTCTTGTTAAATTTCAGTAGGAAATGGTAGAAAAATTACCGATAACCTATAAGTGTAGAGTATTCTTAAAATAATTCACTATTAGTTCTAACTTGAAACAGATCCTTGGGTTCATGTATAAGAGACATGACAGTGAAAACATGCATCTCCTGATGATTCTTTGTGATTAATTATGGCATAGGGCTCATAAAAATAGTTTCACAGTGCTTTAAAAAGAAAATATGATTATTTTGAGTAGTTTTTGAGTGCATGTACAAACCAAAGAAAAAAGTGATAAGCAAATTAGTTTTCTTGTGCTGCAAACTTTCCTCCGACTTCATGTCACAGCATAAACTAATTTTTTCTCATTTCTGTGAAAAATAAAAATCTCAATTCATATATAAGAAACAAGTCCTCAACCCCCCATCAAAAAAAACCCTAAAACCAAACAACCTCAAGTCCTTCAGAAATTCAGTATTCCCCTGAAAGAATGCATTAAATCAGAGAAATAACGTGAATGTTAACACACTATGTTACTCTCTCCTAAGATGTTCCCTGCAGATTAATGAAACTGTCATGATCCTCTTTTGGTCTCTTTTCTAAACATCTTTGTTTCCCACAGTATTTGAATACTGCAGTTTTAGTGAACCTATAAAAATATAGTATCTTGGTGTCAGACAATTAAACTGAAGTCCCACTTCATTCCAGGTAGGCTGGAGCAAATCATTATTAATTTACAAAATCCATACACACTAACATTGCCATCACTCTGAGAGGCAGGAAAGATAAAGTCATTAATGTAAGAGAACATTTTCAGGCAGCTTTCTCTCCCTCTTTGTACCCTCTGACAAGCTATCTCCAGCTGAAACATGGGGAGACACAAATCCAAGTCCACAAGAACAGACTTGGATTTCAAATACAAAGAGTGACCAACAAAAACTCCTGCTGGCCCTCACATACTCATGGAACCCTACCCACAAGCCTCCAAAAACCAAGATGTTTCCTGCATCCTGTGTTTCTTAAAAAAATAACTTAGAACCCTTCTGAATTTTGGCTCACTGATTAGCTAAAGCAGTAGAATTAACATATATTCTAACAATGCATGGAAGGAAAACTTTTTTGCTGAAAAAAATCTACAACTCAGAACAACAAACAATGATGCCAAGGAGATATTGTAGCAAGTCACACACATTGATTGACTCCTCACATCTCATCAAAGTAGAATGCTTGTGACATGCCTGATCTCATTTTTATATACAGCACTTAGTAGTTAAAAATTAACACATTTGTCCAGTTAGCAAAGGTCTGAAATTTCTCAACTCTGATTTTGATCAAAGTTAGCCTTTTTTAGTCATGAGCAATGCATTTCTTTTCACGATAGATAATGAACCTTCTTCAAGCTTCTAAATAGATATGAAAACTAAGGATAGAAATAGTTTTAAAATTACTGAAGGTATGAAAGAAATTTCTTCAGAGAGAACAATGGCGGATCAGTGAGGAAATAGACTAAAACACAGAATGCTTATAGAAAAGGATAAGCAGAGATAAAATTTCTGCTCCTGTCTAATCTTTGCAATGATCTTTTAAAAGGTATCTGGGGCAGCTGGTTTCTACAGAAAATATTTTCAGGTGTATATCAGCTACTAAATCTCAGCATTATGTATAATTCCTTTTTTTTTGCTTTTTTTTAGCATTACATTTTGCCAAACTACATGTTTTTAAGTGACCTAATGTAACCTGAAGTCAGACAACTACACATTTGAAATAAAGAATCATTGGCTAATGTTAATACGAGTTCTGACATGACCTGGCAGAACTGTACATAACACAAAAACACAATAGAAAATAAAACACCAGGAAAAATATGTTTAAGAATACAGGGTGTAATAATAATCATGTTGAATACAACTAAAAGTTGTTCTCTATATGCTAGTGGGACCAGGATTTACTCATCTGCTGCCATCAAATGTCCTTTAGTTTCTTCACTAACACTATTTGATAAGGGAAAGATACTACTTTGTATGTAGTATGTGAAGAGTGAAATGGTATCATGATCACAAAGCAATGGAGAAACTGCCTCAACTTTCTCCAGGTTTTAAACACAGGGAAAAGCTTTAGATATGTTTAGAAAGATTTAGAAATACATTTTGAAAGATTTTGGGTTTTTTCATGATAGAAAAGAATTAAAAAAAAAAAAAGATCCACCACATTTATGCAACTTCTAAGCACCTAGTTGGAGTAGCTGGAGAGCAGAGAGCTGCTCCAGAGGTGAGGCACTCCAACATGAGCTGCAAAGCACAGAGGCAAGCTATTGCCTGAGTGGAGCTATGAACTACAGCAAAAAACAGCCCTTGAAGGGTAAAAATGTGTGCTGTTAAACTTAACTGACACAGTGCACAGTAGGAAAGGACAGTCGGAACCCCATCCTGCCAGGCAGTTTTTTCTTGGCTTGTTTTATTGTATTGGGCACATTTTCCAACTGAACATTGATCCTCTGGGTTATGCTGACTCTAGAATTGAACTGATTTTGTATACTCCAGTTTTATTATTTTTGCTGTAACAAGAACTTTAGTCTCTGAAATTAGTTGTTGCTGAATAATCACAGAGTACAAATCTTGGCTGCTGCAACCTTAAAATTCATTTTACACTGCAACCTTGGATATCAGTCCTACCGACCACCCAGTTTCTAATGGGTCTGTAACAAATAATGTCTGCAAATGTGAATGCAACCATTTTTCTTGTTATAACCTAAAATGATTGTGTGGAAGTAGAACACACTGTTCATGAGCAATTAATTTTTACATAACTGCTTAGTTGTCTGGCCTCAGATCTTATAGAAAATAGTTCTGAAAACTAATGAATAGCCCCTGTTACAACACAATCAGTTTAGGCAAGGACAATTACTAACCTAAAATTCTGCTTCATGTTGCAAAAGAAGCATTTCTGCTTTGGTGTTACATTTTTCTGTATGCTGCTGAGTTGGAGCTCTTGTAAAGACAACACGAGATAAAAACATTAACCAGAGCAATGTTCTCTCATGGACTTTCTCTTTGGAAACTTTACTTCCACTGAGCAAGAGCCATCAAACTCTTGATGTCCAAAACAACAATTTGCAAAGAATTTGATTTAAAATAAATGAGAATTTTAAGAGATTCCTAAAGCTGTCACCTTGGTAAGGTAAAGCTGACAGGCATCTTTAACGTGTGGTCTTCACAAAAAAACAAAGTATGATTCCAAACAATTAGCACCAAGCATTACAGGTTGGCTTTAGCAAAGCCCTAGCATATATCTCAAATGTGATTATGATGATGGTAAAGATAACAACAACAGTAGTTCCCATTTTTTGTTTCACCATTGCTACTTACTATTAGATTATGAGATTTATTGGAAATAATGACATAATCAATATTGATTAAATATAAATAAAAAAATAAATAAAACCACAAATCATGTCTCAGGGCAGCTCTTTTCTCATCAAGATCATAATCTCTACAAAATTTGCTCAGAGTGAGTTTTAGTTAAAATACTTGAATTAAAATCACACTGAGGAACTTGGTGGATAATTAATGTCATGTACTATATATTAAGCAAAGTCTTGCTCAACTGCAACCTATAAAATCTTCCACTTTTTTTTCCTATGTGGACAGCATCATACAGGAGAAATTAATAAAAGAAAATGTAGAGGAAATTACTACTTGTGTCTGCTTGTAGGTACCCGAATGCAAAGGTCGCTGACAATTGCAGTCCTCACGTTTGTCAATAAGAACCACAGATACTCAGCACATTTTAAAATAGAGTCACTTGTTTAAATGCCTGGTTTCAAAAGACTCACTGTACTAGGCCAAGTTTAAAATTATCTGCTCAATTCATCTATTCCCAACAACAGAAGTTTTCATGGTTAGGAATTAAAAGCGACTCAGGTCAGTAACAGGGCGCTTGGCCAATTAAATATTGTGTGCATTATAAAGGTTAATGAATTCATCCTGGAAAAATAGTACTCATTATTTCCTTTTCATTATTTTCTGTCTGCTATTACTCTGAGAAAAAATTTCAGCCTCTCAAATAAGAATAATTAAAAAATATTTGGCCAGTCAGCTGCTTTTTCGAAAACATTTAAGACAGATTTTTCTCACAGGCATGTTTTTGAGACAAATCGGAGGTCTTAAATGAGTTTTAAATCAAAACCTTACCTAATAACAAATGTAATTTCTGCCCTGTAAGGGATAACCAGCCTACATCTACACACTAAACCCCAAATCTAATTTCTACAGGGATGAATACTGACCAAGCTGACTATGACAATGCAGTCAGTCCCTCAGGACCTCTCAGGATCCTCCCAGGTCCTTACGCAGCCTGGCAACAGATATGGAATGCTCTCAATAGACAGGAGCAGGTACAAAGAGGAGTGTGGTGAAGCACAGACATGCAGCCACAGAGGTCAAGCTGTGTGATGGTCAACTACAATGCTTCTGAAAGGAAAAAGAGACACACAAAGCACTAATTAGCACTAAAACTCTTTCTGCCTGTAAATAGTCAGCCTGGATGCTTGGCACACATGTGCATCTCTAGGATATAACCAAACAGTATTTATCCAAATTCCTAATTTTCTAACAACAACAACAAAAAAGAAAATAAAAAAGGTTTTTAAAAAATCATTTTATTTTCTTGGTCTAGTTGATGAATGCCATCCAACCACCTCCATCAGATGTGAATTTTCTTTGACAAATACAACTGTGACGATCGACCAAGCTGCAAGAAGCAAACACAAAACACAAATGTCTGTACTTTTTGACAACTGGATGGAAACAGACCAATTACCATAAAAATTCAGTGAATATTCCCTAGATAAACTAATAATATTTAATTGATTGGGGTTTTTGGGGGTTTTTTGTTGGTTTTTTTTTTGGGGGGGGGGTTGTTTTTTTTTTTTTTTTTTTTTTTTTTTTAGCTATACGAAACAGGACTATCTTATTTTGCAGACAAAGAATATTCTTCTAGAATGCGGAAGACAGTTTTCTGAGATACATTTTCTCCCTGTTTAGGATAAAATAGATGATGTCTAAAATCAAAACACACTGCAAAACCTAGATCATAAGAGTGCATGAATCCCCTAAGCGTTGTTCTTACAAACATAGGACAGAAGATGTTCCTGAAAGCTTTATGAAATCAATTTTCATTATCTCTTAAAACAATGAAAGAAAATTTCTGACAAAATATTTCCCCACACCAGTATTTTGGATCACTGAAAATTTAAAGATCTTACACCCTTTTGCCCTAATATTTACCTGATAATGATGGCTGAGAGTCTCTGAGAAACATTTTTTCTGCCAGATGTGCTGAAGGCAAGTTATTGTTTTCACCTTGTATCTCCTCTCTGGGGCTCCTCTCTTGTGGCAGCCGGTGGCAAGTTCACCACAGAGCACAATCTTAGGGAGGTGGTGATCCTCCATCCTGGAGATGTGCCCTGCCCAGCACAGCTGTGTCCTCAGTATCACGGCCTCAGTACTGGTGACCCCTGCCTGTTCCAGGACAGGAACATTGGTCACACAGTCAGTCCAGTGGATGTTTAGGATTGTGTGGAGGCAGCACTGATGGAAGCACTCAAGGAGCGGTAGATGACCCATGATTCAGACCCACATAAAAGTGTAGACAGTACAATGGCTCTGTTGACACCAATCTTTGTACTTTTCTTCAGGTGTTTATTGCTCCAGACTCTTCTAAGAAGTCTTCTGAGACACAAGGTGCGCTCCTGGGATATTTGTAAGTTTTCACCAACAGGTCTCTGAAATACATCTCTGGAATTTGAATTTTTAATGTGTCTTGTACACAGAACCATGTGCTGTGATTGTTCTGTCTTCTCAGTCTCCAAACCCACATATATTCCTACTCTGAGGGATACATTTACAGCATAATTTTCATATCAGTGTTTAGTTGGTAAATTCATGAACTGATCAATACTCATAGTTCTTTCTTACATTAATTGTTCACTTTTCAAATGACAGTGTAGCTGTATCTACCAACTTTTATATTCATATTAACATTTATTGAGATAGTTATGATTACTTCTCATTTAAGATATGTCCATACTTTAGCACAAAAGCATTCCTTTGTTAATCATTAACTTTGCAGTAAACTGTTCAGCTGCAGATAAGGCTCTTTTGTTGTTTGATAAAATAAAATACCAAGTGTCTAAACAAATGCATGAGTGTGGGTCAAATTTGGTGGCATGTTTTACAAAATGTTTTAAAAAAAAAAAAAAAAAAAGATAGAGAGAGAAAAACGTGTCACTTAGGAAATCTGGAATTAGTCTTGCTTTTGCCAACTTTTAGGTAAATTCACCGAAGTGTCTTTTTAAAATTCAAGATAGAACAGAAAAAAAAAATTCTTTTCTCTTTCCCTCCCCTTCCTCCTGTTCCCCCCCATGCCCATTTTTTTTGTTTGACCCAAAGACAAAGTTTGCCCCTAGTACTCTGGTTTGGCACATTATTGTCCCCCTATTTCTATCAGTGCATTGTTTTACAGCAGACTGATTTTTCTTTTGCTAGATTCAATTTTTTTTAGATTGCCTTTGATCTGAACATAAAAAAAAATTAAAAGGAACATAAACCTGTTGTTTGATGGGAGAATACATTTTTCTTTATTTAGAAGAATAAATACATCTTAAATGATATTGGAATGTCTTGAGATAAACAGATGATCCACAAGCACCTGTCAGTCCACAGCCAATGGTAGTACTGGAGAAAAAAAATGCAAAGAAACAAGGTCTGTAAACATGTTTGCAGTCAGAAGATTACAATAAAAGATGGACTGCTTTTCTACTAGGGCTCTACAAGACACGAAGTTTGTATACAAAATGGTTCCAAACTATTCTGAACTTTGAAATATTTGGAAAGACCTCTAGGGATTAACAAAGTCCTTCTTAAATGGAAGAGATGTCTTAGTAATTATTTTGACAGTATTGTTGTTCTACATCTCTGGAATGTGGAGATGTCATCCTGGAAAAGAAAACCTTGTGTAAAAGCTATCTATTCCTATTAAATAAGAGAATGATAATTTTCACAAATTATTTCAGTAACTATACATCTGTTTTTAAAAGAATGAATTAGACTATTGAGATGGCTTAACTCTGTCATCTTGAACGGATATTAGTTTGTGGCTTTACAAGTATTAGGAAAAAACAAACAAACAAATCATCCAGAAGCATGTAAATTAAAGAGCTGCTACAATGCTATTCCACCTCATATATACATTAAACCTATTTATTCCTACTTTAATGAAATCCTAACTACAAAGGATTCTTTGGTTGGGTTTTTTTGTTTCTTTTGTTGTTTGTTTTTTTGGAGTCAAACTTTCAGTTCCCTAATTAATAGGAAGAATCTATGGATGCAACCTAATTGTAAAGATAGAGATTGGTATGAGGGGAAAAGAAAATCATGGAAAGAATTTGTGTCTTGTCATTTATTTAAACATTCTAGACGAAAAAGAGTACAAGAGAACCCATAAACCTTTCTTGAGAATAAGCATGCTGACCTACATGTGAAATACATCAACTGAATCTTTCTGTTAGGGCCCAGGATCATGTGCTTCAGAGATTAAAAAACCCTGTAAGCAAAAAAGATGTGTAACAATCTGTCCTGTATTAGATCTCAGCCTGACCCCTGACAAAGACTCGTTGAAGTCTTGAAGCATGGGGTGAATTTATGAGTAGAAAGTAAAGTGGGACATAAATTAATGAATATAGATCAAACGTTTCTGAGATGGCTTTTCAGTTAAAGATAAGTAGTTCTTTTATTTTAAATGTTACTGTATGGTAGTCAGTTATGATTAAAAAAACCCAAAGATGTCCACTCACATGATTTTTATACATGCTTACCATGGTAATGAAAGACAAAGATGATCTATCCATCTGCAATCTATCCATGTGACTTCTTAGAATCTATATAACCAGACCTTAGCACATAGACAGCTTCTGAGTCTGTGCCAGTGTCAGTGCTGCTCCTGATGCTGTTCAAATCCATTCAATAGTGCCATAACAACAGTGACTTCCAGTAACAGAATTCAAAGTTTAATGATAAAATAGCTGAAAATGATAAAATGATTGAATTACTTGAGTATTCTAGCAATACTCTAGTTTTATTTTGTTACAAAGATAACAGTAAAGCATGCATTTAGGAAATGAACTAACAGGACATCTATCCTAGATCACAGAAAAATTTCATATGCTTAATTTTAGACTTCCAGAATCTGGAAAAATGAAAATAAAATAAAAGAACCTGCTCTGTTTAATAATCATGATAGGTATTTCCAAAGGTCAGTAAGGTGGAAAAATGGAATTGAATTCAACCTATCTGAAATAAGAAGTAGTTTGTGCAAAAAGCAAAACCAGTATCAATACATGTTAAGTATAAAAATTTTATTTAATTTTCAGCTCAGGGTATAAGTGACTTTAAATGGAATGAACATGGTATATGATTTCACTTGACTGCTGCATTATTTAAAGTTAAACAGCAAGAAACTTCTTTATGTAAATATGAAAGGCAGAAAAGATAAATTGTGAAGTTCATATATTGTTTTCACAGCTAAAAAATAGATTGTGATGGTAGCTTATGATTTTTCAGTGTAAATTCTGATTACAGGTATGCTATTGCATTTCTTCATTATTCTTGGAAAACAAAGTCAGTTCTACCTTTCAAAAGTTAAATAGTATAACCTCTCCTGATGCTCTTAGGACTCACTAGTGGTGCAAAGAAATAATAGTTTTACCCATAAAGTATGTAACCTATCTGTGTAGGTTCTTAACAGAATATTTTCAGATCACATGGTAAATTGAGGGAATGATCTTCCAAGGTGGATTATGAAGTCTTCCTTACCAGATGCCTCTACTTGTTTTGTCACATGCTATAAAAAAAAAGAAAAAAGAAATAATTGTTTTCTTAAGGTGCCCTTTTGCTCAGTTGGTGACTGCTTCTGCTCAAAAAAATTCAATAGAAACATATGAGAACATTGCAGGGGAAGAATTACCCTTTTTTTCTCCAAACACTGCATAACCATGTTACCTAGTAATCTTGTTTATGGAAGGATGTTATTATGACATACAGAAATATAACACAGCTGTAGTCTTGTACAATGAATCAAAGATGAAGAGCCAAAATCTCAAATATATTTCCTTTTTTAGAATTACTCATCTGCATACATTATCTATAAATGTAATACAACCAGGATATTTTTACTCATGTCGTTACAAAATTATGTATTTTGCTCATCTGGCATGTCTAATGACTACAATCTCTACCTCTTCTTCTAACTTTTCATGCTGAAGACAGTTGTACAAACAAATATCTGTAGAGTCTTTCCAGGATTTGGAAAATTTAGAAAAGCATTATATGCAGCTTCCTTGGTAATATTATTTAACTTTATGGAAATGTACATGAATATTTGCTTTCTATCCATAAAGAAAGATGTAGAGATTTTTGTTAAAATTTTATCTAGTCCTCAAATTTTTCAAGATTTTTACAGATATTTCAACTTTAAAGCAAATTTTCCTCCTTATCCCCACCCTCCAAGTGGATATAACATGGGAGAGAAACACTATGCTCTGGTATTTTGGGAGAACAAAGGGTGTTCCCACAGGTAGCATCACTGCTGCTTCCCAGTTGAAAAATTTCTTAGTCCTGCAGCTGCAGAGAAGTGAGATGCCAGGGAAACATGCCTTGCATTCAGCTCTCTAGTTTAAGGCAGTCTGCTTCACAAGTCTCCCTAGAAGAGACTAGGATTTGACTTCTCCTGTACATTAGGCACTGAACCATTAAGAAGACATTTGATATCTCCTGGCTTCACCAGCGTTTCAAACACAAGGTGTTGAAGCTTAAACACTATGAAGTGAATATTATTAATATTGTGAATTTTGCAGAAAACTTTCCACTTAGTCCACATCATATTATATTATCTTCATTGCTGCCGTTATTAATATTAATATTGCTGTAATAATATGATTTTATTATATAGTGGTATTTATATGATCTCCATACAGCTTGGAAACAATAATCAAGGTAGAGTTATGGTTTTTTAGCATGTTTGAGTAGCTCCTGGGTGTTCAGGAGTACACTGATTTTGCAAATAGAATAAAATTTTTGTCCTTCTTTAAATGAATCTTCTTAAAAAATAAAACATAATTACTGTTAAGTTTTCAAAATGTTGAATAATTTGCTAATTTCTTTTACACTGCACTCCATAACTCATGCTATTAATTTGGATGTAATGTTTATATAGACATCCCTGTTGAGGTGATTTATAACAGAAGTGGCAAAATTATTCTTGTTTTTGGGGATTTGGTTTGGGGTTATTTTTTTTGTTGGGTTTTGTTCTGTGCTGCTATTGCATTTATTCAGCCAGTTAACATATATTCAGATGACTGAACTGAGCTTCCAATTGTCTGAACATACAATGATAAAGGAGATTTCTCAGACGTTTTCAGTGGCTATTCAGATGCAAACAGATGCAGTAAAATACCTATGGAAGAATTCATCTGCATCTTTCACTGCTTTCAAATGAAGCCATCAGCAGCCTCCGAAATACAGAGAAAACTTGTTTCTTTTCCTTAAAATGTCACATTTGGCCTATTTTTGGATGGGTCAGAGGATGGAATGACAAACCCCAAAATAACAATTATGTTCATCTCTCACTCTTTAACAGATATTCATTCACTGGTTAAGGTTCAAATTCAAACGAGTCAAGGACATCCTTAGTCAGAAATTCAACAGTATATATTTCAATAATATACTGTGGCATGTATCCAAGTGATGTACCAATTTCTAAAATCAGCTCAAGATTCTTCAGGCTTCTAATAAAATCCTATCTCATCATATTCAATCTACTGATATTTGTATCTAAGTGTATTGTCTGCTGCAAAACCAAAAAAAAAAAAACAAACAAAACACCAAAACAATAAAAAACCCAAACCCAAACCCACTACAGTTTAATACTTTCCCATAAATAATGCATTATCAATTTGGTAGTGCAGGTTAAAGAAGAGAAGTATATAAAATATGAATGTTCTGCACTGCAGGAGAAAGATGAGTAGAGCTATCAAGTCATCATTCTGTTTTCAATAGTTAGTTGAACTGTATTACTTTAGCAAATTTTTCTCCACCACTTCTCCATCTCCATCTATGCTGGCAACAGTCTTAAGGGATAACAGGGCTGCAACGAGGTGTTAACTAATCCTGTGTGCCTTGCTGAGCACCAAAAAGAGCAGTGACTTTGACTGATGTCGCTGTAGAGGGGTGGATGTTCTCTTCTTTGGGATGAAGATATTAAGAGAAGCAAGTACTGCACAACTGAACAGCTTCAAAGTGAGGGGCACACTACCTCCCATCATTTTGGAAGGTCTTTGGGGGAAGAAAGAGCTATGTCCTTCTGCCAATTCCTTTCTCAGCCTATGGAGGCCAGTAATGGCTGGACTACTGTGCAGGAGGCACCTCTGCAGTTATCAGTGCTCTAGGGATGCTGCCTGGATCAATAAAACCTCTCCCTCCTTCAGGGACATGGTGAGGGGAAGGGCTTGCTTTCATGCAGGTTAGGTTTAATTCTTAAACCTAACTTATGAACTGTTCCACATGATCAAGGCCAAAATCCTTCTAGGTATGCTCAGTTACACCTGGCACTCCTGTAAAAAATCTGTAATGTTGCTGGGACTATTATAAGGAGGGAAAGAGCACAGATTGCTGCTGAGTCAAGTGTCCTAGGAGTGTCACCTTTGCCGCCCCAAACTTGGAGGGACTCACATAAAATTTAGACCTCTGAGTTCCTGTTCTAGTCCCAAGCTGGTGTCTCTGGTGATTGTAGGCTTTGATTCAGCTGGGTATTGAAGCTTAAAAGTTTATGTTGTGTTGGTTTTAATTTTTATTTCCTTTACTCTGGACATGCCCCTAGGCTTGAACTTAAAAACATGTCTTCAAGGACACGATGCCTCTCTGATGGCCCAGTGTGGTAAGAGGACCATCCTTTTCATTTCTGTGTAGTCCCTCCCTTACCCTTTCATGCCATGTTACTGTAATATACAAAACTGTAATAATAAGATCTAGATTCACCTGAACTAACATCCTGGACAACAAAGCTTTAAATTTCACTTTTTATAGTGTCATTACAGTTATTTTCTACACATAACACAGAGGACTCTGCCTAAAGCATGTTCCAGCTGAACAGCCAATCTTTCTTATCAAGCAATGTTAATGAAAGGACAAGAAACACAAAGCTACAAAGCAGTGAATAATTACAGTCACAGCAGGGAGGCTATTTTCACAGCTATACTACCACCCATTTAGCAATTTGTATGTTAAATTACACATCATAAAACCTTAGCAAAAACTGTTATGATAGCTATAGAGAAAAAAAGTTTCTTGAACTTCCTTTGTCATCAGCATTGTATCATAAATGTTACAAGACAAGAGACAGTGCTGATCAGCATGGGCAGCACATTGAACAGCTGAGCTTTTGCTTCCTCTCCTTATTGGGTAAATAAGACCTACAAGTCAACGTCTAATGAAGGGTCTCAACACTATGTCATGGTTTAACACTGTCCTGACAATTAAACTGAATAACAGATGCTCTCTATCAATCCCCCCTCTCCTCCCTGATAAGGAAAGGAGAGAGAATAAGGGAGAGAGACTGATGAGTAGGAAGCTAAAGTACTCAACTTTAATGAAACAGTAATGATAAATAGGAAAAATTACTAAATATATACAAATATACAAATATACAGGAAAAGATTGATACCACGTTCCTTCCCCCTCTCCCTCAATAATTCTCACGTCACCACAGAGGCTGCAGGGCAGCCCTGGGACAGTCCAGGCTGGACTCCTGGAGTCAGCAGCAGTGGGGAGCTGGAGGCAGGAACACACAGATTCAGGCTGGCACGGATCAGGACCACAGGCAGAGGAATGGACAGAATCCTCCCAGGATGCTGAAGCAAACAGGGAACAGGCAAAGGAAGAGGAAGAAGGAAGAAGGGGTCTGACCCTCGTGATCCCTCAAATTTATACTGAGTATGACGTGTATGGGATGGAATACTCTGTTCGGTCAGTTCTGGCATCTATCTTGTTCAGTCCTCCCCAGAGGAGGGGTTCAGGTGGGACCTCTTTACTCCTTCTGGAGGGTAAAATGTTCCTCAGAGCTGAGCAGTGTCCTTGGCTCTGCATACCAGTCTCTGGCAGTAACTATAAACATCCAGTGTTATCAGTCCTAGAAGCAGACACTGTCTCAGAAACTTGCTGTTAATTTCAGCAAGTGCAGCCACTTACAAGAAACTTAGCTGAAAGCAAAAGTACAAACCAGAAAATCACCTTTATCCTGGCCCAAACCAGGACACACTATTAGCAGTAAAAATGTGCTTTTGGTCATAAAAGAGCTGGCATGCCTCTAGCTGAATGAAATTCCAAGTAAGACCCTTAAAAAAAACCCAAACAAAAACAAATGACAAAAAGTAACACATCTGCAAATAATCTATAATATTTTTTTTGTGTGTCTGTCTGTGGGGGGGGCTGGTGTGCACACTATCCACAGTGGTTGTAAGCACTACAGTAAGTGTACACCTCTAAGATGGCACGTGTTTGCAACAAGTTGATGTGACTCAGGGCTTTTATACACAGGAGGAGAACATCCATGCTCCCTGGTACATCTGCAGCAAGCAGGCAACACATCCCATGTATACCAGAAAACACCAGCACTCCATGGAGTGCCACCCACAGAGACAATGTAATTCAGGTGGCAGGAGGTGTGTGGTGAGGTGCCACAAAGAAATGTGTCATTCTTGACAAACCTGGTTTCAGATTTGTGGAAAATACAGGTATTTGCCAAAAAATACTTCTTTGGCTCTACTCAGAATATTCTTGTCACTCAGAAAGTAGCTTAAAATGACATATAAAGTCTCCCTTTTGACTTTTCCACTGTAATAGAAGTAATGGCCTCTTCTAAAACCTGCTCTATATCAGGCCAAAACATCTTTTATCAAAAGCCCTGCTAATAATGCTTCAATCCATAATTGCAGCTTGGTAAATGGCATTGAACTGATGAAACTGAAACTAATGCAATGATAGTTTGGAGGCTTTGTGTCGTTTTTTTCAGTTTGGTTTGGTTTGGCTTTGCTTTTTTTCCTTTGGGTTTAATTCTTAGGGGTTTTTTTTTTGTTTGTTTTCTGGGAAAGTCTACTAGAATTTGGATTGTGGTTTGGCACCAGTTGAAAAAAAATGCATGAAACAAATCCTCTGAAATGGAAAAACTGAAAATCGCTTATTCATTCATTTTCTAAGTTCCTTGCACCTGCTTCTGTTAGTAATTTACCTGCTTATGATTACAATTACTTATAAGCAACCATTTGAATTTTTCATTAAAATTACTCAGACAGTTTTCCCAGAATTCAGGAGCTGAGGCATGAACCAGGATTTGTTAATCTAAGAAGACTTGAAGAAGATTTTAGATAAAACCTTCAAATAGATTCTAAGTGAATGAAAAACATGTAAGAATGAAATACATTTGATCTGGTCAACTGTAATCAGGGAAGTATCTTATTCCTAGTAGTTAGACAGAAAAGAAAAATAAAAGGAAAAAAAATATAGTGAAATACTGCAAATAAGTGTACTTAATATAGTTAGACCATCCTCACCTACCTAAAGTGGTCCATGCTGGTTTCCACATCTCTGGGCTAGATCCTTTATCTCTATTCTTAATTCTTCTTCAAAGGGCAATTCAGCCTGGGGAATGCCTTTGAGATTACTATTTGAAAATGGCTGATAATTATTATAATTTTCTGGGTTTTTATATTTTATGAAAATAGCTTACATAGACATCTGAAACACCTCAGGCTATTAGATTGCAGAGAGGAACTCAAATGCAAGCACATTCATACTGTTTACTTTGCTAAAATAGAAAACAGCACAGAAAATGTGGACAGAAATTTTTATTTTAGGTTCTCTGGATATCAGCATTTTGCCTGGGGTCTTCATTGCTATGCAGTAAGTGCTACATCATAGAGGGGGCCTCAAAGGGGGTTCCGGATGACCAGCAGCCATTAAAGTCTTCTGCCTTGCTGTGCACAGCAAATTTTGGGGAAAACTGAGTGTGGCAGAATGAATACCAAAGAGTGATGTGCCTTAGAACTTGTACATACAAATCAAAATTGTGAGTTAGAGTTTTTCTGTTATTTTTTGTTGCTGTTGTTGTAGTTTG
Organism: Florisuga fusca; assembly: GCA_038090715.1. Taxonomy (NCBI): domain Eukaryota; kingdom Metazoa; phylum Chordata; class Aves; order Apodiformes; family Trochilidae; genus Florisuga; species Florisuga fusca. The sequence continues at coordinate 25,026,122 of JAAWXA010000006.1, forward strand.
TTTGTTTGCTTGCTTGAGCTCTTTGTTTGTTTTAGTTTGGGGTGAGGGTTTTTTGTTTGGGTTTTTTTTTGGGGGGGTTGCTTGGTTGGGGGTTTTTTTGGTTGTTTTTGTTTCTTTTTATTTTTAGAGGCATGTTTCTTCAATATCCTGTTTTTAAAAACAAACAGATCATTTTGAAACATGCTTTTGACTGATTTCCATAGCTCTTTGGTTTTGGTTTCCAGAATGGATGATACTCAAGGAACCAGATATTTTTGAACAAACAGTAAAGGGAACTGCTGTAGAAAATAATAAAGTTTGTGAAAAGAGTTATTTTCTATGGCATTAGTATTGTTTGACAGAAGTGGTCCAGAATATCTGTCTGAAACTATTGTAACTTACTGTCTATGACGAGAAAAAATTATTATTGACACAACCTGTCAATAGCATCACAATGAGATGAGTCCACACTGCCAGCCTTGTTTCTTTTGAATATTTGGAAGTTATTATTTGCAGTGATATGTACTGTAGAAATAACCAGAAGAAAACAGCCTCCAGCCACTCTGCAGGGACAAAACTACATCTTCGTTTTTTAACTAAACAGCACTTCTCCTCCTCACTGCACGTAGATTGATTCTGAAAACAGAAGAAATCAAGGGATAACAGAGTTTATAATTTTTCTCCACTTAATAAGGTTGTCTAAGTAAACCAGAAATTCTTTCATTTTGCTGGAAGAAAACAATTTGCATTTCTACCAGGAGAGATTCGCTCTCTTTTGTGGATACCTCACAGCAGAGGTTAAAGCAAGTTTGTAATGACCTCTTTGAAGATGTTTTGAAGGTGAAGTGACAGTGAGGATATCTGGGAACAGGGGAAACTTTGGCATCCACTGTGCTGTTTGGGGTATCAAAAGCTTTGTAAAAAGGACCCTCTTACTATTGAACCTTGATAAGAAAGTGAGTACTGAGTGTCATTCATGAGCCAGAAAATCTTACAGGGTGGGTGATAGTCACATGAATGATAGTCATTGGACAGATGCTGTAAACACATGCATAAAACCCTCAGAGAGTCTCTCAGTGGTCTGTACTGGAGCAGCATTGATGAACCTCAGTGCTAGAGGGATGAGGGGTACCAGCAGGAAGCGGGTGGGCAGTCCCCATCTTCAGAGGCAGCAGACTGCACACTGGACAGTGGTTGGCCACCCAGGGAGGCTTTGGCAGGCTGGAGATGGAAATGGCCAACTCAGAAGAGTGGTCCACCTTATAGCACTGGATGGATTTGGATTCTGCAGAGCAAGCGTTGAGCTGTGGAAAAGCTGGAGCCTTTCCCCAAGACCTCTGAGCAGCAAGGAAGAAGGGAGCAGGAAAGGGCTGGGCTTTAAGTCCTCCTGGCATTTACAGAGTGTGACAGGAGGTGGGAGAGAATCCTGACCCTTCCCTGTTCCACCCCACTCAGATCCCTCAGGATCCAATAGACTTTCTCTTTTGGTCCTCCTACTAGTACCATAAAATTATCCTGGCCCACTCAAAGTGGAACATTAGGCCACCCAAAAAAACTAATAGCACCCCCTCTATATAGGGTACAGAACTCACCTCTATACTTCACTTTCATCATCTATACACTGAGCTTGCAACAGAAGCATTTTCAAATTATCATTTAAAAAGATAATTTGAATAGTAATTGATAATTACTACCAAGAGTGTCTGAGAATAATAATTTGCGTTACCTCAGTTAGTTCATTATCTTTTTCTTTGTTGAACAATTGATGAGAAACACTGGCATTTATCTAATTTTGATCCTTTCTCTCTAATTCTTCTTCAGAGGGCAATTCAGCCTGGAATTCAGCCTTTGAGATTACTATTTGAAAATGACTGATAATGATCCTTGTTCCTTGTCATCAGAAATAGCATAAACCCCTTTCACCTTTCCCCAGGAAGGGTCCAAAAATAACTTGTGATCATGTCTGAACTGATAAGCACTGTGGATGGTGGCTTGAGGAAGATTAAAAATCCTTTTGTCAAATCAGAATTAAATGTTTTCCATTATATCCCAGTTGGCTGTGTGACTTATGATGGCTCTGGGGGAGGCAAAGATGTGTGCTCCATCAAACCTGGGACATTTTTCTGTTTGATGGCTTTGGTCTGTGATGATTTATAAGAATAGAGGCACTCTGCAGCCATAAAAAGGCTTTTAAGGAAACAGCATCAGTTTGCACAAAGGCACAAAAAGCATGTAAGCAGAATAATTATTTACCTCTACACACAAGACGTGTTGTTTTATCACAGCCACTTATGTGAGTACTGTAGTGGCACAAGACAAAAACAGAACAAAAGGAAGGTGGTAACTAGGGACTGGACATGCAGATGGCACGTGGTGTTGCTGGAATAACTGAGACTTGATGGGAGAGCTGGTGGGACCATCATGCTCAAATGAACAGGTACAAGCTCTCCAACAGAGGCTGGCAGGGACGGTGAGAGGGCTCTCATTTGGGTGATGAGTGGACTAAAGCAAGTGAGTCAGAGCTGGAGGAGAGGGCAGGGAGACAGATGACACCATGGGGGGCTGGTAATGACCACCCAGGCAGGGGCCACAAGCTCTGATTCTCCTGCCAGACTTCACCCTCTCTGACATTGGCTGCACAGGAAATACAGTGAAGCTCAAGACATCAGGGAATTTCTGGAGGGGTTCAGAGATAATGTCATCTTACAGGTCTTGGAGGGGCCAAGAAGGAATGAAGCAGAACTGGAGCTGGTTGTCAGCATCAAGGAGGATCTATGGTGAGAGGTAGAAATCAGAACCAGCCTTGGCTTCAGTGACCATGAAGTAGTGATGGTCAAGATCTGGGGGAGAGAAAGGATTAGAGAGCAGTAGAGGACAGACCCTAGACTTTAGGATAAGAAGGAAATTCTGGAATGTGCTAAAGAGAAAGTAAAGTAAGAGGGTGGAGACAGGTGTACAACACAAGTGCCTCGTTTCAGATTTTCAAGGGCCCCAGCATAAGAACAAACATAATGTTTCTCTACGGATCAGAAATTTCATCACATTAATAACCACAGATGAAACGCCAAATAACCGCTTTTCGCTAAGCAAAAAGTACAACTACATCATCAATTTTGAGATCTCTTTTTTTATTTTGAAGCACATGCAACTTAAATAGCACCTCCACAAAAAAGTTTTGCAGCAACACAGGAACTGGAGTGCAGGTACTTTATCTCTTCATTCACCCCTGGTAGGCTGAGTTCCCTAATTAACTAACTTCTGCCATGGCACATGATCAGCAGGTGACTCCAGTGATGCATTACATACCATTAGCAAGTGGTGCTTGAGGTGCACCAGAAGTGGACAAAATCATTACAGTTGGAAAAGGAGGGGACACACATTCAGCCCATGTAGTTGTCCATGGTGCTTTGAAATGGAAATGTACTATGAAATCTGTTGAAAGGAAGTGGGTCAGGTATAGGGAAAATGCCCCCACAAACAAACAAATCTCCCAACAAAACATTTTGGTTCAGATCAATCTGACCATTGAAGATACCTCTCTGTTTAGTGAAATTAGAAATTTTGCACAGGGAATTTCTTTTTTAAAGACATTATATTTCCTAACAATGAATGTTTTTTAGATAGCAGTTCCCAGATGATCTTTATTAGATACTAATTTCCTAGAAACTAATAATGAAACACTGTGAAGTCCCTTAGGTTATACTGAAAATCTCATTGCAAATAATGGAAAAATCATTTTGGTTTTACATCCATATATACACAAGAAATATATATACCTCAAGGGGCCATATACATTCCAATTGCTTTGAAATTATTCAACATGATGACTGAAGTTGCTCGTATCTGAAATCATTTGTCTACACATTTATGGGCTGCTGCACTTAATACTGATGACACACTCTAGGTCATTAATAACTTTTGGAAAACATTGCATCAGATCCAAGCTTTCAATGATGGTGGCAAAAGCTGCAGTTTGGAAATGGGATATTTCCTTAGGCCATACAGATTAGGATATGAAGAAGTTTAATAGTTTTAAATACATTTCTAATATTTATAAGACTGCAAAATTTCCAAGCCCATCAACACTATGTACTGTAGCTATCTTGGCTTCTTACTCTAGTAAAATCTCATAACCTACCACATTTCTTCTGGCTTCTATGTCAAGTCTTTTTTTAAATATCACAATCCAGTTTTTCAGCTCTTCCTGAGCAGTTCATCAGGACATTACTCCAAATACAGTACCAGTTCTACTCCCTCTCCCCTTTCTTGAAAACTGCTTCAGGAAGAATGGCACCTGCCACAAATGCACAAATGACAAATACAGTGGAACAGAACCACCCTGCCCCTACACTCTCCAAGTATTTCTCATAGGTACTAAGACCTGAAGCAGTCAAATGAAAAAAAAAAAAAAAAAGAATTAAATACAGAGTACTGAAACCCCATAAACCTGCACTCTAGCTCCATATTATTATTGATGGTTGATGCATAAGTAGGCAGACTCATGTATGGCTTTGCTTTTTAGTTAGTGAGCTATCAAGGGCTGAAACAAACTTCATTACTTATTTGCTACTGTTTTGCTATGGGACACATTTTTTTTAAAAAATGTTTTGTTTGTTTGTTACAAAGTTAGCCCAAACCCGTATCATTCCCTGAGTTCAACACAGATGAATACACTATGAGCAAATCTGATTGATCCTACAAGCACAGAAAAGTGTGATTTTGTTTACCTGTCTCCATGGCAAAACTTTTTACTTCAACAAAAACCCCAACCAAGAACACATTAAATTTAAAAAAGAATTTGTTCTGCCATCTTGCAGATCAAATAAAATCAGTGTGTCATTCAATATATAAATCATCTTCAGCAGCTAAGAGGTAATTAAAATTATGTGATCTCTAAATTGCTTCTAATACATCTAGCCCGACCATTTATTACAATATTGTTCATTATGCTTTTTTCTCTTTATCAGAAGAAAACCAAAATAGAGAAAGTGGAGTAGATGTTTTGCAATTACTGTGCAAAATGCTAGCTTTAAATTACAGGAATAATGGTCTAGCTATAAATATCTTTACACTGGATCTGTGCTGGTCACAGCTGCCTGCCTAGTAAAATGAAGGTGATCTAGTTGCTTATTTACATATACTAATATTTTGATAAACCACTTAGGTTTCACTGCCAAATTCATCTTACAGCCAGCCAACACGGGTCCATTTGGGATATTTCTTAGCTCTGCCATGATCTGTGAGCATGTAAGTAATTGGTGTTCAAACCACTAAATCTTATATAATTAAAACATATTTAAAATCTTGTTTTGAAACAACCGAGAATCAATTAAAGCATCTTATTTTTCATAGATTTAGGAAATAAACAGAAGTTCCCATCCTACTCACTGCAGAAACACTGAAATAACACAATACATCACCATGAAGCAGAAAATTTCTCTTTCACATTTTGGGGATTTAAAAATAACATCAGATGTCTGTACTTGCTATAGGCAAGATTAAATATCTTGTATGGACTACTTAGAAAAAAAGTTACTAAAGCCCCTTTCCTGAAGCAGTCAATAAAGGTTTCAGCATTTTCCTTTTCTAAAGAACTTGAAAGTCATTTCTCTTTACAAGGTTCTCCACCAGATGCCCATGTCACAAGGAAGACTAGCATCCCAGAGGATGTATATGCCCTTACAGTTCAAACTTAGACTTCAGCCTTAAGTCTTTCCACAGCCTCTCTCCATTCCCCTGATGCCTTTTCATCTTCATGCATGTATAGATGCTAGGCACTGATATGAAGAACTTTAAATTTTTATATATCTCCAAATATAGCCCTAGGGTAGAGTTATGCAGATTTTATTTAACCTGTCTTAATTGCTGCTGGGAGAAGGAGATGCAATTTACCTGGCATTATAACAGACAAGGCAGCTGAGAATCGCAAACATTTACGGCACAAGAAAAAGCTGAATGAAGAAAAACAGTTCCTGTTGGGTTTTTCTAAATTAACTTTTCTCCCTCTCAACATATGCACATGTGAAGAACTATGTAAATGAAACCAACTGTATGGCAAGCATACTAATTCTAGCCTAATTTGAAAATGAAAATTAGGTGAAATGGGAAGTCAAAATAGACACAATTAGAACAGCCTAAACAAAAGAGAAACTTATTGAGAGCTACACTGATTTCTCCTTATCAGATCTCCTAGTGATGGGTGTCTGATAGTCACTGCAGTCTCAGTAAGACTGCTGTTCATCCTGTGTGCCTCTGCACCGCTCTGCTGTTCTGAGAAGCTAATTTTTTAAAGTCCCTTATTCCTTCTGCATGAGAAGCCATGACCATCAGTTGAATTACAGGAAAAAACCTGAAACCATAGCATGCAGCATAGTTGGTGCCTTCATTGACGAAGTATTACTTTGGAGTTGCTGGCTAGAACTCAATGAAAAAAGAACCATCGGGGTGATGCATAATATTTCAGAATTTCAACATGTCCATTTTGCAGTCCACTTCTTAGGTTGGTTCTTTTTTTTCTCATTCTGGTTGCTTTATGATGCTTCACTAGTGGGAATAAGATTTTGTGCTAGGAAATACACAAGATGGTGAATTAAACCCAAATTACACTAAAAATATTTTCTAAACCAGAAGAGGTCAACAGAAAAATGTAAGAATTTTTACTTTCTGCTGATTGCAAAGAAAGGAGGTAAAGGAGAACAATTTTGGATTTTTGGATTAACTCAACATAAGGCAAAGATCTTACAGTAATCTTGTTTCTAACTCATACATCATCTTTCTCTCTTTCTTTAAAGATATGTAAAATGACAGTGAACAATTCTGTTTCAACACAGAGATACTTTTTTTCACTCTTTTGCAGGGAAATGCAAGGAAGTACTTATGTGTTTGTAGCTCACCTCTCCCCAGATTGACTGAATGTAACAAATGTCACCTACTTCCTTAGTTCTCTTAATTTTTTAACAAATACTATTTCTATGAAAAGTCTGAGTTATTTCTAGTATATATAATTTCTTAAATAGTCAAGTACTATGAAAATTTTGTTGGATAAGGCTTTGTCAGAAGCCTCTGTACATATACTTGATTCAGTGAGTTCAAAATTGAACATGAGCCAGCAGTGTGCCCAGGTGGCCAAGAAGGCCAATGGCATCCTGGCCTGGATCAGGAACAGCGTGGCCAGCAGGTCCAGGGAGGTGATTCTTCCCCTGTACTCAGCCCTGGTGAGGCCACACCTCGAGTACTGTGTCCAGTTCTGGGCCCTCAGTTCAGGAAGGAGATTGAGGTGCTGGACCCATTTGAGCCATTGTTGGGTTTGTGGATGACTTCTAAGGCCATTTAGCCTGCCATGGGTCTCTACCTGCTTCACTCCAGTGCAAACTGTAAGCAATTACCACGAAGTTGGTGCCACCACCAGGAATCAGGATGAAACATGGCCAGTTCAGTTTCCTGCTGTGAGTAAAAACTAGGTGTCAATGGACACACATAAACTGGTTAATGAAGACCACGGCATATATATATGGATGTGGCCTAATGAAGATGGGTGTTACAAAGTGGTTAAAGCATTTTGGTCAAATACAAATTACACCTTTGTTCTCCAGTGTCCTGGGGGACACACTTAGAATCAAACTTGTGAGTAGAAAACAACACTGGTTCTAGGTATTGTACTGGACAAACAAATAATAATCCTAATACCTGTTTTGGCTGTTATGGAGATCTTAACACAACTTATTTCCAGTTCCAAAAAAACGCAGCTGGACCATTCAGTAATGGTACTAAAGCCAAATCATTATTGGATTTGTGGACATAGGGCCTATAAACCACTACCAGCAAATTAGTCACGGATTTGCTATGTTGGGATTATCTAGGCTCTATTTCTCCTCCTTCCAGAAGCAGGTCGTTCCCAATCCGGAGTAAGAGTATATGATAATTTAGGGAAAAAGGAGTTGTTTTCAACAAGCAATCTGTTGAGATTCAACGAGGGGGAACACAAAAGTGGGGGGAAAATGCATGGCATTCCAAAAGGATAATTGAGCCTTATGGGACTGCCACTTGGAATCCAAATGAACTGGTGTGTTAGGGGCAAGGGAACCGATTTATAATCTGAACTTCATAATTCAATAACAAGCAGTCTCAGAAATGATTACCAATAAAACTGACAACGCAACTGACCTTTTGACTTGACAATCTCAATAGATGAGCGCTGCAATTTTCCAGCACTGTATGGTTTTTGATTATTTGTTGTCTGAAAAGGGGGGGACTACATGGGAAACTAAATTTTTCTAACTGTTGTTTAGAAATCAATGATGCAGGTGAGGTGATTCTTCAACTAACCGTAGGAAACTAGCCTATGTTTCCACCCAAACATGGAACAGTTGGAATGGTGACCTATGGTCCTGGCTAATGGGATGAGCAGGGGGAAAGCAGCTTTTCTTTCATCTATTATGTGCATTCGCCACTATGATCTTTTTGTCTTGTGCTATCTCATGTTTGACACATGTAATCCAAAATGTTGTAAGCAATATGCCAGCAATCACTGTGACTTCATCTGATGAAGTAAAGTATGTCAGATTTGTAAGCCCAAATAAGCATCCAGTCACCGAGATCATATAAACCCTTTTTAATTATCTTTTCCATGGCTTGCTGCGGTGTTCCGAAATCACACGCGTCCTTGGACTGGGAGCTTGGAAACCTAATTTTTGCTATGCAATCAGGCCCAGATGCTGATGGGAGAAAACAAGATGGCTACTAGCTCTCACATCGATAACAATAGCCATTTTCAACTTACATTTGGATTTATGTATTGTGGTTCTCGAGTTAATACTTACCCAGTTAGGTATTGGGGCATCTTTTCTTTTGATTACAAAAGGTAGGAGTTGGAAGGGACCTCATCTAGTCCAACCCCCCTGCCAGAGCAGGATCACCTATAGCAGGTCACACAGGAAATGCCTCCATGGAAGGAGACTCCACAACCTCCCTGCGCAGCCCCTTCCAGTGCTCTGCCAAACTCACAGTGAAAAAATTCTTCCTAATATTTATATGGAACCACCTATGCACAAGCTTGTATCCACAGCCCCTTGTCCTATCACTGGACATAACTGAAGAGAGCCTGGCTCTGTCCTGCTGGAACTTGCCCTTCACATATTTATAAACATTAATGAGGTCACCCCTCAGTCTCCTCCAAGCTGAAGAGACCAAGCTTCCTCAGGCTTTTCTCATAAAGGAGATTTTCCACTCTCTTTATAATTGCCCCAGAGTAGTCCAGAAGTCCACAAACAGGAGACTGAATCAGACCATAACAAGCTTTCATGACTCCGGTGTTGTAATGGATGGATACATATGTTTTAGGAAGAACAAGCCAGCAAGGCAAAGGGGTGGAGTTGCTCTGCATTTAAGAGAGCAACTGGACTGTATCAAGCTCTGACTAGATGTTGATGAAAATTAAGTCAAGAGCTTATAAGTAACAATTAAGAGCTGGGCTAATAAGGGTGTTAGTGTTGTAGGTGAGAACTAACAGGTCACCCAATCTGTATAAGGAAATCTATGAGCTATCCCATGAGGCATTCTACAGAAAGCTGAAAGTAGCCTCAGGATCACAAGCCCTGGTTCTCATGGAGGACTTCAAACCCCCTGGTATTTGCTGGCAATGCTGGCAGCACCAGTCCCCCCCAGCGTGCTTGTCCACAAACCCCTGAGCCCAGGGGGCTGCTGGACACCTCCTGTCCCTTTGCCTGCACAGAAAGGCATTGCAGGGAGCAGCATGTCACTCCTGCTGGGCACAGGCACCAGCACCTTTATTTGGCACCTTCCCCTCTGACCAGGCTCTCCGTGCCCTGTCCCTCGTTGCTCCCAGCTCTCCTGCCAAAAAGGGTGGCTGCCCTGACGACCAAGAGTCCTTCTGCTGGGCCCCTGCAGGGCTGCTGACAACCTCCTGGCAGGGCTGCCAGTTCCTGTGCATTCCAGCGGCGCTCCAGCAGCCTCGTCTTCTCCCCACTGCTGAAGGACACAGAAGAAAGGGCCTCAGCTCTGTGGTTGGCTAGAAGGGCCCACAGCACCCCAGAGCCTGGCTGAGGAACAGGAGATGCTGCTGCATGGGGAGCACGAGCAGAGGAAGCCTTTGGGAAGGCAGAGCCCAGCAGCTGAGCCAGCCTTTTGCCTTCAGCCTGGACACCTCTGGTGGTGGGAGCTGCTCCAGGCTTTCCCAGCCCCTGCAGGACCCCACACACACTTACTCTTCTCCTGCTCTCCCCAGGAGGGGCAGCTCTGCCCACCCCTCTGATGCTCTCTGCCAGGCAGAGCTTTGCCATCGCTCCTGCTCCTGCAGCCTCTCCTCCATCATCTTCTCAACATACTGCTTTCTCAGGAGGTAGGGAGGGCAATGGGGATCCTCAAACAGATAGCGGCAGGAGCTCTGCAAAGGCACAAGAAACTCTCCTCAAGCCCTGCCATGCACAGCTGGAGCTGCTCCCCAGGCTTCAGCAGGCTGGGATTCATCTTCAGGGCAGTGGCGCCGAGTCCTTACAGAGAGGCAAGGGCATGAAACGGGCTCTCCGTGCCACAGCCAGCTGCCATATCTGTGCTGGGAGACCTTCCCTGCTCCCTCCCTCAGCCCTTTCCCTGGGGGCTGTCAAGTGCATGCCATACCTGCCCCTGTCCCAGTTGCTGCCCCACTCTGCTGGCATGGTATTTCTGCCACACTTCTGCCTCCAGCTCCCGGCGCTTGTACGCCATCAGCAGCTGCAGCTGTCTTCCTCTCCTTGCATGGAGGGACTCTGTTCCCTGGAGGCCACAGGCACACACAGTGCATGCAGGGTTAGTCTCCTGGCCTTGAGCTGGGCAGGAAGGCAGAGATGGTGCTCTAGTCCAGAGCCCCAGATGTCACCCAGGGCTGGCAAATCCCCAGGATGTACTGTTTCACACGCTGGGAGCTCCAGCTCTGGCCCAGCTGAAGGTCTTTGGTGCTTCAGCTCCTCCTGGGACTTTTTCTGGATAGCTGGCAGCAATCTGAAGAGGCAGAGCAAGCTGAGCTCATGGGAGCCCATTATGAGATTCTTGCTCCCCACTATCCCCAGCTCCAGCACCACCAGGTGGGCTGGCAGGAGGGCCATGTGTCCCACAGGACAACACTGCCAGGGCCTTTCAGCATCAGCACAGGCACCCACCAGGCAAGGGAACATCTCACTTTCCTGGCAGTAAGGGTGGGTGGGTCCCTGTGGCCCCAGCCACACCACTCCTGCAGGAGGAGGCTCACCTGGCTTGGCCAGCCTGCTTGCTGTTATCCTGCATGCCTTTCTTTTCCATCTGCTTGGACATGGAAACCCTCTTCTGAGCCAGGAACACTGGATCCAGCACACTCACTGCCAGCAGGAAGCACGAGAAGAGCACAAGAGCTTCTTTGGGACCCTGCAGAGCAGAGAGGAGGGCCCACAGCCCCCTGCCAGCATTCAGGTGGGACATTACCTCTGCGGGCACCCCCACCCCAAGGAGCCAGTTCTCTTCTGGGCTTCAGAGAGATTGAAAGGGCTGGATCTTCATCTGGGATCTCAAGTGCAAATCTGCAACAAAGAAGGCAGCAGATGGGAAAAAGGGCTCCATGCTCCCTTGGGGACTGAGGTTACGAAGCTGCTGGCAGGCATCTTTGGGAGCCACTGCCAAGTCCTTGGGGGACACAACACTCCATGGGACCTAAGGCATCCCACAGTCTCCAACAGCCTCTGCTGGTGCTTCCCTCTCCTTCCTGCCACAAATCTGATCCTCCCAGCACCAGCCCTTCTTGCTGCCCCCACAGACCCTCTCACCTCTCTCACTCTAAGGGCACATCAAGAGACAACTTGCTGCTGTGTCTGCCTTCTCAAAGCCAAGGAGCAAGTGGCAGGTGGACTGGGAAGGTCTTCTGGGAAAGAGCTTGTCTTGCTTATGTTGGGCTGGAGAAGAGCTTCAGTCTGGGTGCCCTGGAGGGGCAGGAGCTAAAGAGCTGCTCCCTTCACCAAGCAGAGGCTACAGAAGCTGTCCTGCTCACCTGGGCAGCGTGATGACCCCATCTTGACTGATCCGAGCAAACTTGCTTTTGCCAGGGAAGGCCACAATTCTTCTCAGCTTTGAGTCCTGCAAGGGGACAGAGACATGTGCTGGCTGCTCACAAAGGCAGGGAAGCTTCTCACACTGCTCAGAGACACAAAGGCTGCCTCTCAGAAAGCCCCACGCTGCCTTCCCCCTCTGTGTCATTCACCCTTCCCTCAAAGGAGCTGAGGTGCTTCTGAGACTCAGCCCAGCTCATGGTGCCCAGGCAGCCTCATGGTGAGGCAGGTGATGCCAGCCAAGAGAAAGCAGCTGCAGAGAGCTTGGGACACCACTGCCACAGAGCCATGAGGAGGAGCCCTGGAGCACCAACAAGCTCACCTCAAGAAGAGCTGCCTGCATGTTCCCAGTTGCATCCAGCTCCAGCAAGCAGTCTGCAAAGAAGGTCATGCGGACTGCATTTCTTCGCACAGCCAGGATGCCAATACCCTGGAAGAAGAACTCCACCTCCTTGTTGTCTAGGAGGGCCCCAGCAAAGAAAAGCAGGGTCTCGTGTATGCACTGCTCCACGATTTCCCAGCGGAAGTGGATGTCTGCAGCAATCTCCTGAAAGTCCAGTGGAGCAGACAGTGTCTTGTCTAGGAAACAACCACAAAGCGATCAAGTCACTCTCACCCATGTTCAGCCAGGGACTGCTCCTGTTTCAGCTGTGGCCACATCTCCAGAATGGACCTGGTGGACAGTAGAAGGCAAAGTAATGCTTTGCCCCTTGCTGTGGGCAACCATCTGGAGCTTAGGGCAAGCTGGGGAGATGGTACCAGCTCCCTCAGGAGGGAGGAGGGTGCTGGGCTGCCATATGTATGTCCAGGCTCAGCCTTCTCCAGGTCAGAAGTGCCTTTGGTTGGCCACGTCACAGAGGTGTCAGCACCAAGTCAAATGTCAGAGCTGTGCAGGGAAGCACCCATCTTCTTACCAGGAATTTTGGTCTTTGCACACTTGAGTTTGTAAAATTTCTTCAGAGGCCTGCACAGCTCAAACACAGGTCTCTCAACTGGCAACACCTTGTCCTCTCCCACTCTGGCAGACGCTGGGACAACTGCAAATGTCCCAACTCCGATGTCCACCATCTGGAAAGGCAAACAAGAAGAGGGATCACTGGCAGTGCTGTGCAGGGGTGGGCAGACTGCTGCATGGTTCCAGAGACCCTGGGATGCTGCTTTGTGCCCTGCTCACTCTGGAGGTCTGGAGAGGCACAGTGGGCCACAAGCAAGAGGCAAGGCTCACCTTCTTCTGCAAGAGCTGTCTCCGGATGTACATGGATGCACTAAACCAGACTTGGCAGATTTCTGGAAAGCAAAGGAGAAACACACCATGCTCTGCGTCAGCAGTGCCCAACAACCCAGCACCCCATACCCACAGGGGTGACAGTGGAGGACACTCAAGCCCCACCTCACCCTGAGAAAATATTTGCAACAAACACCGGGGCTGCCAGCTGTGCTCTTGACCACCCCCAACCTACAAGAAACTGGCCACATGGCCAGGATGAGCCTGGGGAGGACAGGCAGGCATTTTGCCTGCTGCCAGCCCTTACCTTTGGTTTACCTGGGGATTGATTTGATGTTAATTTGGCATTGGCTTTAATCAGGCATCCACAAGCACTTCAATAATTTGGGGCTTCCATACTCTTCAAACATTTTGCACTCCGCTGCCGTTCAGTGGCCAGACCACAGACATTCAAGCACAAGAGAACAGAATAATGCCTTTTTCTTTCATAGTGTTTTCATATAGAAGGTTTTACACAAATTACTATGAATGCTGTAGTTGAAAATAACAGATCTCTACTACAACTTATAATTAACCAGGTATTGATTATTGCCCTGGTAGGGGCAAGGCAACAGTAATGCAAAGTAGTTGATGTGAAAGTAACTCTTGTATTGCTGTGTGCTACTACTGTAAGAAAAGCTGAAAAGCTATAAAGAAGTAGTTTGGAGTTTTGCTGGCAAAGTAAAAATCAGTATTCCATGCTTTCCTGTAATTTGCACCAGAGACCCCCTGGGAGCACAGAAAGGCTCAGCAAACAGAGATAATCAACTGCAGGAGGCCCAAGTCAAGTGAGCAGGGGTGACCCTATCCAAAGCCCCCTGGAAAGGGGCAGAGGTGTTACAGAGCATCAACAGCCAAAAACATTTTGACTTTGCTGTAAGGAAAATAGCTGTAACAGAATTTAAAAGTTAAGTGAGAAATTCCCTCTTCAAAATGAAACAGTAAGTGATATATGGAAAGACCACACTGTCCCTTAAGACAAATCTGAACTTTTTAATAGCAGCATTAATTCCAAGGTTATAATGGATATGCATGTATTTTCTTCTGCTAAACTTTGGATGTAAGCAACACAAATGCAAACATAAATTACACACTCTTAAGATTTCAGGTTTTTTTTCTTATTTCTGTGTTATCTCTAACCACAGCAACATCTTCATTTGCATGGACCAATCCCAGTTCAGAGAAACACTGAAGTATTGAGCAGTCTGTTCAGACACCACAACACTTCTGGTGTGTCCACTGCCAAACACAGGATCATTCTCTCTCCCAACATAACTGCAGCTTAAGAAGAAAAAAAAAAATGCACACTACACCATTAACTTCCTGCAGAACACAAAGGATAAGAAGGATTTATGCTTGATTGTTGTATTATCCCCTCCATCTCCATAAGTTAAGAAAATATCTTTCAAAAAGGAATTCAAAATAGTATGTTGTACAACGTATGTTCAACTAACATAAAAATCTGTGGCTGAGTACAAAACAGTATTAGTACAGTAGTTTTATTGACATCAGTATAGGTAATCAAACTTTCTACATTTACACTTCAGTCTCTTCTTTCAGAAGGGCCAAGCTTCCAGTCTTTTTTTTGAAGGTATGAATTTTAGTAAAACCTTCAAATCCTAACAAACTCATGAAATATGTACTCAGGAAACAGACTGTACAACTGCAAAGTAAATTAAAATGTGTAAAAAATAAAAATAAGTTAAGAGTGAAGCTGCTTATCTACAGTCTCTTTCAAACTAATTTAATTCATTTGTTGTTCTCTTTTTATCAATATAGATTGTTTCATGGCTCAGGAGAGGCAGAGAATAGCTTGCAATTTGGCATTCAGCTCAGCTCTGATCTGTGAAGTTACAAGAAAGCTGAGGAGAGCTGTCCCAGTGCTGACACAGCACGTGTAGACTTGCCACCTCACCCACCTGAGCAGCTCAAGCTTTATTTCTGTGCAGTCCAGACTCTTGCCCTTGTGCCAGATTAATCCAGCTGGGCAAGTCAGGGGCTGATATTTTGCTCAACTCAGTCGCTGTCATATTCCTCTATTTTTAATTCATCTTCCTCCATGATTGCTTGAGCTGCAACAGGCTGAGGCTGGCTGCAAGGCAGCTCACTTCCACTGCACTGGCTCGAAGACAGAGGGAATCCATCTGATTCATTCTCACTCGTTTTCTTTTTCTCCAGCTGTGCAGTCATCTCCATGTCACAGGCATCAGCATGGTCCCCCTCCAAGGTAACAAATAAGTCTGGTATCCCAGGATCTTTGTCAGTAAGTGTTTCAAGCTTTAACCTGTAAAATCATCAACAACACCGAGTTACCACAAAAATTCCTCTACTTTTCCACATGGAAGCTGCAGTGGAAGACTGCCTGTGTGCCATGCATCACCCACCTTCACTGGTGCTTTACAGCTTCCACATTTCCTGCCAGTAACTCTTTCCATCAGTCACAGTTCCCTCATGCTCACCACTCCCTTCACCATGAAGTGCTTACAGCTCTGTGCATGTCTTCCATGCCCAGATACTGATGCCCAGAACATGGTACTGCCCATCTCAGGTGGCAGCCTACAGAAAACACAGGGCTGCTCTTGGGGGAAGGACTGCTCTAGCTGCTCTCACACCCCATCTGCAGCAGAGGGAAACACCACACTCTATTTGTGCTCCCACTGCTTGAAGTTTCTGCCTCATGGTGACAGTGGGGTTTCTGAGCTTTCTTCATGCACAGGAGCTGCTCACAGTAATTTACTGACAGCAGCCCGTGGCACATTAGAGCCCTTCCAAGCAAAACTGGAATCCTTTAGGATTGCAGCAAGCAATTTAACTTGAAACAGACACATTTAAAAAACAGTGGAAATAATTTTACATTTTATAACTTATTTTACTATTTGGACTTCTTTCTAGCATCTCTGTAGCAGTATTTTTTGTTTAAATAATATTTTTAAATAATACTTTTCCTATATAATTTTTCCCACTTTACAGGGAAATAATAACTTACCACAATACTGACAAAAACTCATCCTGACTCAGACAATTCCAAGTGCTCATATAACCATGCACTCTCAATGCCAGTTTTCTTACTTCCCATTCCATTAATAAATATAATGGAAAACAAATAAAATATTCTTATTTCCACTGAAACAGCCACACATATTAATTTAAGGACTTCTTAATAACACAAAATAAATTATTTTCAATAGAATTTCTGAAGGAAGCAAGTGCTTACCAAAATGCCTACATTTCTCTATACTTCCTTCCCAAAATAGTGACCAAATGAAAAAGAATTACTGGGGAAAGTTTTACCCCCCCCAGATGAAACTCTAAATGATACACACCCAACCTACTAATGCAGATACAAACCATTTATTAATATTTAAACATATGCTGCAGACAAAATTAATGGCACAAGAATGTCTACAATTAATTTGTAAAGTCACAAACATTTTGCCTTAGATAAAGGAAATTGCAAAGAAATGCATCTGTTAGAGACACTTTCCTTTCTTCCTGACTAGCAACCAAAGCAGCATTTTAATTAACTGTTGGGGAACAGGGTGGTTCCCAGTTAATGCTGCCTTTATGTTACAGGTCATTATTTCATAGGGAAACTCAGACAGCAGTGCCACAGCCATCAGTACAGGGGGCTTTCTTGGATGCTCTAACAAACTCTCTCTTGATTAAGAGACAAAAGAGTTAAGTCTCATTCCAGCTGTGATCTTAATCCTTTATTAGCAACAGACCAGCACAACTAAAACCCTTTTTAAATTTCAGAGATGTCAAAGATAAAGAAATGTACCCAAGGCTCTGGTGTAACTGGTGGCTAGGATTCAGAAGGCTCCCTAGTCACAAACACTGTCATGCCATGTCACCCCATGGGCACTGCACAATCTCTAAGCAGAGCACTGCTCTGGCAGTTGAATTACAAAGTGTTTTTTCAGTCTTTAGCACCTAGGCAGAGGAAATTTCAGTAGCTACAGTTTTATTTAAAAATGCAGAGGTTTACTCCAAGTAGCCCAATAGGCAAAAATTCCGCAAAATAGGAACCAGTGCTGCTGATTTCAGAGGAAACCAACATTAAAAATATTTTGTAGCTTCACAGATATGCTACTGCTTCAAAGGAAGTAGGAATAATTCTCCAATTTATTTTCTTACACCTCTTTCTTACACACATGTAAACAAAATGTCCCAACTTCCCAAGTAATGTTCTATGTCATGAAAAACGAGAGGCAAATCATACTATACTCTTCACATCAATTCAGTTTTATTCTCACATAAATGTTTGTGACTGTAAAGAAAAATATTCTAGTCAGATCATGCTCCAGAGAAAAATAGGTCTAGGATAGGTCTAGTATATGGTATAATGGAAAAGAAAACTAAAAAAGGATTAAAAGCAAGACTATAGTAAAAATGTTACAACCATTGTAATGATAAATAAATTTGAACTGGAAAAAAATTTAACAGACAAAATACAGAATTATGCTTTAAGTGAAGGAAAATATGACATTGGAGATGTACACTAAAGACATTTTTCAATGGAAGAGCTGTTTTTCTCAATATATTAAGGAAGGAAAGGTGGAAAGGAGTCTTATTTTCTTTAAAAAAAGACAATTCAAGTTTACCTCCCAAAATGCCTTTTCAGTGGTAGCCTTCCAACATCTTGGATAAAAGCAATCTGAGCTGAGAATAAAGAATCACCAGTATCACACTGTGTAGATCACAATGCACATACAAGTAAACATAATCCACAAGTTTAATCAAGTACTCCTGTATGTATTTGCAATATTTGGGTTATCAAAACACTGCACACCAGTGTATTTTTTTTTTTTTCAAACTGTTTACTACATTACTGTATTATAACAGATTTTCTACACACTTTAAAAAAAAAAAAAAGGCTTAATGTCTTAACTAGGGCCTTAACATCATGATGAATTATTTTGCAAGCTATGGCATATGTCATAAATACACAGTTGAAGAATACCAGGTTTTGTTTTTTTTTAATATATATATATAAATTATTATTAAAAAAAAAAAAAGGTAACATAGCATAAGCAATCTGTCTGAACAGTAATATTTGGATTATCTACCCTAAAAAGTAAATTTTTCCACATGAAGTATCTGCTACTGGATTACTTCAAATTACACATTTTCTTAATACACTGCCAACTTGTTTTGTTGGGTTTTTTTACTTTATCTGGAAAAGGCTTTTTAAAGCTTTTTTAAGTGTGTTGATGTTACTGAAAGGGATCAGTAAGCAATTATGATCTAGTTAATATTGCCTACTACGTTTCCAAAAATCTTACCAAATTCTTAGTAGATTTAAAAGAAGCCTTAAATCTAAGAAAAGAACTTAGTTAGTAAAGATTAATAAATAAATAAATGATGAACAGGGAATGGGGAAAGAGGTATGAGGTACTAGTTAACTCTTGCAATGGAAACACATTGCCAATACAGTTCCTCAGAAACCTGTGCTAGGACCTGGGCTACCCAGTACATTCTTAAACAGAGCTGGAGAGTGAGATGAGTAAGTCTGCCAGTGCTACCCAGTGAGAAAAGCTAGTAAAGATTTAGTGGGCAGACAAACAACTGTGCAAGGACCTTAAGAGAATGAGTGAGAGGGCAACCTACTGACATTGAAAAGAAGAGATACTAGAAACTGATGGAGTAGAAAAAAGAAAATATTAGATCAAATACTCAAACATGAGGACATCATCTGCCTATTTCTAAAGCATTATTAAGAAAAGTACTTATTGTAGTTCTTTCAAGTTACATGAGTTTAAAAATGCTCTTGATGCTTCACACCCAACAGGATAGCTCTAGGTTTGGCTATGTTACTAGAATATTGAGGTATCAGCTATTGACATTTTAGGTTACAAAATTTTTCAGTATGCTCTAATTGCAAAAAAGTACAAGATCAAGAGATACACTTATCTTACCTTGGTTTCTCATTGGATTTGCTAACATAGCAAGATAAGGCAACAGCTCTGTCTGAAGACACTCTGGTGGTAAACAGAAGCTTGAAAAGAGAGATTTTGCAGCAAGGCAATTTTCTTGATACTTTAAGTGTCAGGTGAAAAAGAAACACAAGTAAAATCATTACTAATGTAGACATTCTGTAGCTTAAAAAAAAACTTTCTTCTTTCCTGCTGGATGACTACATGTAAGCTACTGAAAAAAAGAGACCAGCAGTTAAGAGTTAACATATACAGATCACAAAAACTGTAAATTCCTTCATTTTTGCCTTTTGCTAGGCTTTAGATTTCCAGAAAATATTTATCCCTTGAACACAGAATTACCCACCAATCCATAGCCAATATTTTTTTGCCAGATACAGCAGGAGAATTACTAGTTCCAATGTAAAAAATTGCCAAGAACTCTGGCATCTCATGAACATGCTATTGCTGCTAAACACCTAAAACATGACAGCATTAATTTGTTAAGATTACACAACAGCTACTGTCATTGGAACTCCACAAAAAACTTCCTTTAGGAATCATTTATGATATTTCAACACTTGTGTCTCTACTAACTTAGGATTAAAGACTCCCAGCAGTATGACAACTGGAACACAGGAATCAGTCTTTGTCAGACACCTCCAATTTATTCTTCCTTAAAAGGATAATATAAAGTAACTCTTAAAACAAGTGCTTTTTCTGAGTAGCTTTCATCAAAATAGATTATTTGCAGTTTAGCACTGTGAGATCTCTTCCATACTACTCAGTTGTCATACCTTCCCTCCCAAAAAAAGAACAAAAACCAAAACAAACAAAAAAACCCCAAACCCACACAGAAACAACCAACAAGTTTTTACCTTTTTACTGATAAAGAACCACTGGGGTTTATGTAAAGGCCGGAACCCCATCCCTCCTTGGTGGTGGGCAAAGGCTCTGGATGTATTTGAATGTATGACCCCTCTGGTAGCCACAGATGTGCTGTATTTTTCCATCACAAGCCGTGTCTGAAGGAGAAACCAGGCATTATGTGAACTCAAGTCTCTGTGCATTATGCCTTGTTCCAACTACAACACTGCAACTGCAGTGACACCCCATGCCCAGAATATGTTTACTGTGAAACTTTTACTCAAAGCAGGTCAACGAAAAAGATAGAGGAATTGCTTCACAGAAGAGGCATACAGACTCCCAACACATTTTTATCATAAATTTGTTCCCCTTAAAAATACTTTGTAAAGTATTTTACAAACACCCACTATAATAAAATACTGATGGAACCTGGACAAAAAGCTGGGCCTCTCCTATAGCTGATGTACTTTTAGCACTCATTAGCAATTCACAGTCACCTGACTTCAAGTTTGAAGTAAACATGGAAAACTTCAGAGAAAAGTCTAGAAGCTCAGTATCAGACTATTTAAAACAAATGTACATGTAAAAAAACACCACTTACACTCCAATTACTGCAAAGGACATCAGCAGCACTCAAATATTCACTGGCTCTCACTACATCATCTATATCAGAAAAAAAGTCTACATAGTTCTGGTGAAGGTATAAATTAAACATGCTTCCAGGCATATGCGATTTTTCCACAATATCCTATTAAGAAAAAAAAAAATGAAGTTGATGTTTCAAACAGTGTAGAAGGAAAAGCATCCTATACATTTAGATGGTTAGGGAGCAGGCACACATCATCTGCAAAGCAATGCTTCTGTACAAAAAGGAATTCAGTTTGCTTCCAATGAGCAGTAATGGTGAGGATGGAGAGGCAGAATCCATTGCTCCCTTCAACTCTCTTAATGGGTGACAACAGAAAAGTGATTTCAGAGTCTTCGTGGCAATGCACAGTGAAAGGATGGGAGGTGACAATCACAGGCTACAGCAAGGGAAAGTCCACCTTCAACTACAAGTCCATCAGTGAAGTGAGAGAATCTCTGTCCCTGGAGATACTCAAAATTTGACAGCTCAAGAGCCTGGGAACATTATCCACCTCTGCAGTTAGCCTCCAGAGGTCCCTTCCCGATTATTCCATAACAGACAGGCTGAACACATGTGTTAGGATCAGTGACAACACCACTGTGCTTGAGAATTGGCATCAAATCACTTTGAGTCTGTTTTGTTTTCAAACCTAAGTGGAATCAAGTTATTATTGCAGATGTACCTCAGGCTGAATAAGCAAGGTGTCTCGGCGGTATTCTGATAAGTGAGCAGGCAGCTGTGGAAATTCTGATTCTGACACTGGTTCTCCTACAAAGGATTTTACAGTCTTTAGTCTTTTAGTATCAGAAATGCTGTTACATTTCTGCACATCAAAAACAGCCAGAAGAAAGAGACACACATTTCAGATTAAATGTTCAAAATTGCACTAAAAATTAAGACAGCAACAAGAATAGAGATGTGACTGCATGAATAATATTTTTTTTCATTTATTATCATTTTTAGTGACTGTCAGCTCTAAAAGCAACTAGATTACACCATTTTCAGTTCCCAGAAAGCTCTTGATGCAGGAAAAAGTACTCAATTATACAGTCAATATTACCTAGTCAGCAAAATGTAATAAATTACATTACATTTCATGTAACAAATTACATCTGATTATTTTCATATTCCCTCATCTCACTGTTTCTCCTCAGTTGATTTTGGAACTGATAATGTGAATTACTACCAAAAATGTGGACAGCCACAAGCATATGAATCCTGATCTATCTGCATGCAGACAGTACTGGTTTAGTAAGTACCAAATGCTTATGAATTACAGTTTTTAAATGTTAAAAAACAGTACTGCAGCCACACACAGGAAGCAGACAAGCAAATTCACAGACTCTGAGTGTGTAAAAGGTAGAACTTTCAGTAGCAGTAAGGGGAAAAGTAATTTGGAGAGGTGGAAAGGGAGACAGAAGGGTACAACAGAGACAGGGAAGAGGTTTTCAGGACAGAAAGGAGAAAGCACCTATGTCTGTTAAGAGAAAACAAAGAGCTGAGATTAAAAGTAGGGAGGAAAAGAGATCAAGAGTAATCAAACCCAGAAACACAAAGGAGGAAAGTAGTAGCTGTGATGCTGCAGGGCTGTTCTGTAGCTGTAAGGAATACAGACAGAATGTAACAGTACAACATGTAATTCCACACAAAAGCAAAATCTGCTTTTGTACAGGGCAACAACTGTGGTGGCTTAACTATCTAGCTTTGTGTGCATAACAACATGGGGATCTAATGCAACTGGAGTTATCCAGTTTCACTACATAGATGTAGTAGTACAGCTTAATGAAACTTTTATTTACCTAATCAGTATAGAAAGCTGCTACTACAGTTACCACAAACTTTCATTTCTGTTTTTATACTGTTTTTAATGCACAAACACATTAATTGCAGCTCACCTTTAAGTTTTACTTTAGCAAATTTGGCTATTAGCAGCTGACATGCATTGCCCATTGAAAGGAAGAATAAGTCAAAGTTCTTACTTTTGCAGTAAATTATTTTCCCCAGAGCATGGAAAAGAAAGATGGAAGCATCTTTGCCACCAATAGCTTGTATCTCCTGGTCTTCTGAAGTGTCAGATTTACTCTTCTTTCTTACTTTAGAGACTTCTGCTCCTTCACATTTTAGTGTGGAGTTCCTGTTGTTCCTTGACCAAAATTCCTTCTCTAATGAACAGTCTGTTAATAGAAGCAAAAACACTATCAGGATAAAGTACATGAATCTAAAAATAGTTTTCCATTATACTGCTATTGCTCATACTCTAAACAAATACATAATAATAGCAATAACATCAGAAAAGGTTCTATAGATACGGGCATTTAAAGAAAATTAATTTATTGGGAAGGCAATGCAGTCACCTGTACTAGCACACTTCATTCCACACCTGTTTCCAAGTAATTTTATATAATAAATATCTGTTTCTAAAAAAGGTAGTATTCTTGCTTATTTTTTTTTAGCTCTGATGCACCCAACTTCCCTTTATTAAAAATTCCTTCTTTAAAAAGTACAAGTGAAAATATATGTAAATTCTTTTTCATTTACATTCTGTTCACTTACCAGTTTATCTTCTATTTGCATTATCTGTATAATACTCTGACTGAAATATAAGGCAGCAAAGAAAACCATCTGTCTAGGTGATTCTTCCAACAGTCTACTGATAATGTTCTAAGCTCCAGAGCATAAACCCCTCCTTCTACTCTAAGAAAATTTTCACTCACAGTTTGATTTAGTGGCAGGTGAATGTTCCTTATCAAACAAAGAGAACTTTTAAGAAATTACTTTCTTTCCTCCCACAATTACCATGGACTCATTTGACCCATGAGTACTACCACAAAGAAAGTACTGCTTGTGTTTAAACACATAAATAAGAAAGAAATTATTCATATATAAAAACTACTACAGCTTTTTAGATCAACAAGGAGGTGAGGTGTCTCCAAAATTTACAAAATATCACCAACTGCAAATCACTTATCTAACTGAAATATGCAAACAACTAAAAAAGTTATGTTTAACATGAAGGCAGCTCTTCTCAATCTGTTAAAGAAAATATGAGGATGGTGTGTATGGCTTGAGCACATGATTCCAAGATGTCATGTACAGAAGCTCTCAAGCCATATGGCTTTGTTTTCTCCACAGTTTTCTTTAGAACACTCAGGTTTTTTTATTGCAAATGAAATTTTTAAAAAATTACACAAACTGGTGATTTTTAGATTATTTAGATTTACTAGAGTATGTAGAAGCTACTTAGCATCCAGCAGTGAGACAGCCAAGAAAAGTTTGCAGTATCCCCAACTTACTACTTTTTTAACTTAATGGCATTACCATCAGTATGGTTTTACTGAGAATTTTATACTTTGCCAATTCATACAGAACAATAAAAACTCAGTATGCTAGAAGAAAACATGAGAAAAATTTAATTTCTATGTCAGCAAGTTAAACCAAGCAACTTGACTCTCATTCCCAAGCCATTTAACAAAGCTAAGTAAATTTCAATGTACTCTAGAACTCTACAGCACTCCCTCTTACAACAAACGCTTGAAAAATACATTTAATCCTGTATTCCGTGAGCCCATTTTCTGTTTGCAAGGTGCTTGTGAGAGAAAACAAGTACAAGCAAGAAAACAAGTACTGTTACTCTACAACACACAGCAGGAGGCAGTTGTTGAGGTCGCTTCTATTTAAGTTGACAATAAACGCTGGCACCATCTAACGGTTCTCAGAATGAACTACACTTGCCAGAGTGTAGCTTTTAAAAATCGAAGCTTGTATAACCCATATACATTCATTTCTTAACAATTATTTACTTCCAATGCTTATAGAAGCCATGATAGTAAGTCTCCCGTTTTCTTCTGATGCTGGAACATGCAACCTCCCAGTTTTTTTTATTTACCAACAGCCACAGGAATGCCAAAGCATGACCATGCTCATGACAGACCTGCTACACAGAGCCCAGGGGCTACTTCAGAAACGCTTTTAACAGAGAAGTAAGAACACAGAGAGCTTAAGTTTCTTTATTTGCATAATTTGCATTTATTTGCACAAAGAACCATGCAAATAAAGGTTGCATCATAAATGCTTTGGTTAGTAAACACACACCAACAGCAAAGATATCAAGAAGAAAAAATGGCATTTCATGAAATTACATAAACTTACTTACAGCATTATTACTCAGTTTTACGACTGCATCTAACAGTCATGAAATGGAGCATTCTCAGTTTAAAAAAGACAAACCACCACCAAATAAATTGTGTACCTTTTATTCTTGCTCCAGAGCACCCTGCCCAAAATGTTTTGCAAAGTTAACACAGTACCTTTACATCAGAAACAGCCAGAATGTCATTCACTTGTTAAAATTCACGCTAACTTAAAAAAAAAAAAATTACCTTTCATAGAATAAAACTGAAGACTGTTTATTGCACTTCTTATATCACCTGAACAACCTCTGCAAAGCAGCTCCAGAGAATTTCTATCAAGAGGAGAGTTCTTTTCTCTGTTCTACAAGGAAAAGCATTCAAAGTAGTAAGAAAAAGTAGGAAAAGTAGGATTTCAATATTATTCTGGCTGTGAAGACCCACCTCTGATACACTCCATAAACAGACTACAGTGCACCATGTGCTCCAATAATGTTATACTACTAACTTTAAAACATTTAATTTATTTAAGCACATTGCCAGATTTTACATGGCAATATCAAAAATCACTCAGTATTATTCTTGGTTGTAATAAAAACAGTTCAGGAATAATATAGGATTTCAGCTTGTGACTTCTTCTGGCTTTGACAAATACAATTAAAATTACTTCTAATCCTATTAGTTGCTCCTTATATACAGTTTCTATAATAAAAAAATAATTCAGAAGTAATTTTGAAGGCTTGGAAAAAAAGATCAAAACCAAGACATCTGAAAAACAGGACAACTTTCCAGTTTGTTCCTTGTTTTCTCTTGGGGGTTTCCTGGGGCTTTGGAGGTCTGCTATCAAAGATTAAGCAAATACAGTAACAAATATAACTAACATAGTTCAGCTATAAAAATCTGAAATATTTTGGTCCTAGCACTGCACAGAAGTTACCAGTTTTGACAACTTACCGTGCTAGCTTCTGTTGCAGCTATTCGATTAAGAACTTTCATCATAATTGTTGGTGCAACAGGCTTGAAACTGTTGAATGTGATTTTAAAAAAATAATTAGTTTCTGACTTCTCGTTTATCTCAATCAAGTTTAACGAGATAGAAGATCTCACCTGATATGGGATATACACAACTCCTCTAGAATTTCCTTTGGGAACAGCAGCCTCTGGTTGCTGTCTCCACTGAAGTTATCTGAGATGATAAATACAAGAGGACATCTACTTGTCCTAACAAATCTCCTAAACAGAAAAATAAGCAAACATGACAAGAATCAAGCTTCAGTTTACTGCAAGTGGCTGAAGTTAATTATTAAAAACTTACCTGCAACTGACCTGAGAATTTCATGTAGACTGCTAGGGTCTCGATAGAATTGGTTAGGTATGTCCTAGTCAAAACAAATGAATTCCTGTCATTGAAAAAATTATCTTAAAAGAAACTTTTTTTTGTCCTCATCTCCTAAGAAACAGCCTTGGCTGATTACGTTGCTTGCTAGACAAAGTTTTACTCAGAGGATAAACACACAAGGCAGCAGCTCCACTGAGAGAGAGCAGCATCTAGTGTTTGAGATACAAATGGACCTGCACAAGGCAATGACTTCACGGAGAGAAATTACAGACAACTGCTTTCTAACTTCTACAGTACAGCACATTACTTAGCTAGAATTTTTATTTCATCTATTCTTTTTCTTCAAAGTTTACAGGCAACTAGACTATCAGAACTTAGAGAATTCCTCTGCCAGAAAAAAAACTAAAAGCTCTGAAAGAACACACTGTTGAAGCACACTCCTTAGTAAGCAAAAATTAATTCATCTCCTGTACCTCCAACCGCAGCTTAAACACCTTCAGAGTTCACATCTCTGCCCTAAGTAAAAACCCCTTCGTAAGACCAGAGAATGCTAAAATTCAGTTGTTTTCTGATTGCATTAATTCTCACGTATCTTCCACACTCTCATGCATCTTTAAGGGTTTCCTCCCCTCTTCCTGTTTATACACATGTATATTTCTATAAAGCTTATGATACAGGGACGTGGGTATGGCTCTTTAATATTGGTTTGATCTAAATTTTTTATACTCTGTTACTTATTTCTGTACACAAACTTGTCTCCAATTTCCACCTAGGAACTTCTATAGTTTAACTGCAGGTAGAACTTGGCTCTAGCCTGCTGTAGAGACTTAAACAGTAAATGGAGAACTCACCTGCAGTGAAGCAGGACAACTTCTGGCAACACTAATCCACCAGCTGAAGCTACTTAGCATGTCAATATTATAATAAAAGGCATTGGTTTTAAAACAAGATTTCAGAAGTTTTCACTTACTTCAATAAGAATAAGTTTTTTATCATTTTCTGAGGACTCCCCAAGCATCTGAAGTTTGTTATACTTATTTGCTCTTAATAGAAAATCTTGAAAGAGAGTTGCTTGGGCCTGACTTGGAAACGAATGAAGATCTGAATCTGGAAAAGAAAATTAATTAAAAATATGTATTCTGTATTATACCAAGTAGAATACAAACACCCACAAGATACCCACTAATACACACCCTCACTATTTTTTGTCAGTAGCCACAGAACACCAGCAGCCAAGACTGCTATAGCAAGCACATTAAAAAGTGTAACAGAATTGCCTAGTTTTATTTAATTGGCTCAAATGGTATCCAGGCTGTTATACCACCTACACTGATTTCAATTGCAAATTTTTTTGGAGTAAACATTGTAAAAAAAAGAAATCCCTTTTCAGATAAAAGCAACAGAAAGATTCTTATTAAGCACTAAGGATTTGAATAAATGAACATGAATCTAACTTTGTGTGTCACAGAGAAACAAAACAAAAAAAGCCCACAGAATACAAAAACCACAAAAGTACTGGCAAGAAAAATAAATAACACAGAATTAAAAATTAAAATTACTTACAATGGCCAAACATATTTCTTAAGTCTTCTTTTGTAAAGTCTACAGATATTGGATTGGTCCATTCTTGCACCTGGACACCAAGATCTTTTGCTAATATTTGAATAGTTGCAGTTTTTCCACAACCAGGAGGCCCAGTCAGCAGTAAAACAGGGTGACCCTGAGACAGGAAAAAAAATAAGGGGGAGGGAGGTGATATCCCAAACATCAAACATTATAAAGACTGAACGCTGGCTTGGATAGTGCTTGGATTACTTCTACAGTGATTCTCTTTTTCCAATTAAACATGAGTAAAATAGTTTCTGTTATTAATTTACCTACTGAATACTCAGATGGGAGGCAGCCTTGCTCTCAGTTTTTAGTGTGTTTGTTCATTCAGCTGCACATCACAAACATAACAGATACTGAGATGAAGAATCAGGTATGAAAAACACCAGGCAAGACTGGAAAATGGTGCCATGTGTCTAAGAATGTCTTTATAGCAAACAAGAGGTTAAAACCACCCTGTTGTAACAACACAGAGCAATTTGAAATCTGCTAAGATACTTAAAATTAAATTTTGGGAGATAAAATGCAGCTACATGCACACACTGAGGAGGTAGGAAGTGACTGGATGGGAGAAAAGTGTTCTGAGCAAAACCAGAATCCACCTTTCAGCAGCATAAACCCTAAAAAATTGTACAGGCTCTAATCTATGTTTTAAAAATATTTCTTAAAATGCAATATATGTATAACCACTATCCATAAATTAAGTGGATTTTTTAGTGAAACTGAAGTCCAATTTAATCCAGATTGCTTGTATGGTTGTATACTTCCAGCTGTTAACTCCAGCACGAGTACCTGCTTTGGCTGTCTCTGAAATATTTGCATTTTTAACCAGGTTTCAACTTCTTCAATCTTCTTCTTTTGCACAGCAAGGTCACTCTAAAACAAAGATTAAAATGTATGAAATCCATCAATACAGCTCTTGGTTTCCAGGACTCTAATGATGAGATTGAAGAACAAACCATCAGCCAACCAAAGCACTAACAGACATTTATACAACAGTAACATATGTTTATGCTGTGTAGAAATAAGTGCAACAGTTAAGGGAAATAATTTCATGGAATCATAAAAGGGTTTGAGTTAGAATGGACCTTAAAGATCATCCAGTTCCAACCTCCCTGCATGGGCAGGGACACCTCCCACCAGACCAGGTTGCTCAAGGCCCCATCCAGCCTGGCCTGGAACACTTCCAGGGAGGGGGCAGCCACAACTTCCCTGGGCAGCCTGTCTCAACACCCTCAAATTAACTGGTTTCTTCCTGATGTCTAACCTCAATCTCCCCTCCTCAAGTTTAAACCATTTCCCCTTGTTCTTTCACTACACACCCATGTACAAAGCTCTACCCCAGCTTTCCTGTAGGCCCCTTCAGATATGGGAAGGTTACTATAAGGTCAAACAACCAATCCATTGCTTGTAGTTAGGAAATAATTACTTATTTATTATTCCCTGCATCACAATCTTCCCTGTTTGTGTCAATCTGCTTTATAACTACTGCTGGAGCTGGTACTTTTTAAGACTCTACTGATACTAGACATAGATTTTTGGAACATCTGCAAATCTCATGCAGCTTACTCACCTTCCAGCTTTCACCCAATATTTAGGGTGAAACACACCTCCAGAGTATTTAGGTGTAAAATAAAAGTACCACAGACATGACCTTACAGGCTGGGAGACAGTTAACACACATCCTGATTGCTGTGAAACCTGATGTGAAAAAGCTGTTTCACCAGCAGAGCCAGTGCAGACAGGCTCACTAAGAGATCTGATACTTTTTCCCCACAGGGTCCCTCCACCTGCATCTGCTAACAGACCAGCCAGCTGCACTGCAGTGACACACAAGACAGTTCTGGTTATCTTTCCCAAGAACTCAGTTCTCTCTCCTCTCTTTACTGTGGATTTTCCCAGGACTTGGAGCAGACAGATCTGTTTGAAATTCAGTGAAGGTTCAGAAGTTTATGAGTGGAAGGAGAGGAAAACACATCTCATCAGCAGAGTTATCTTCTGAGGAACCCTGGGGGGAAAAAATGCATCTCCTGCAGACAGACAGCTCATTAAAATCTTAACTGCAGGCAGGGAATCAATCACACCAGCACTTCACTGCCCCAGTGGAAGAGGATACACCTGGGACCTGAGCATTCCTTGTTCATGACATGATGAACACAAGCACAACACCTTCCACTACAATGTGACAACTACAACAGCACCTAGAGTAACTCCCACACCTGAGTCTCAGGTTTGTATCTGTCCACCCATGGCTCATCATCAGACTGGCTCCAGCTTTTGGACTTGCTGCAAGGCAGATCTACTGAAGATGACTTTGCTCTTTTTCTAGGCAGCACTTTGGGTTTGCTGCTTTCTGGCACACGAGGCAGGTCCTTCTTCTTCTGCTTTCTTCCAGAGTTGCCTTCTAGGGGCTTCACAGGTATGGCACTAGAAGAAATATTTGTGTTTCCAAAGAAGTCATCAAATGAACGTGCCAACCAGTCTGTTACCTGGCAAGACACAAAAATGTTTCACTGTTAATACAGCACTCTCCTCCCCTTTAATCAGCACAGTGGTCTCTAGAAAACTGGAGATTTTTATCAAGTGTGCATAAGAACATCTTGCAGATGTAAAGCACTTTGCTAGCACTGAGAGACATGCTGCTACTTAGCAACAAATATGGACACTTTATGCCTTTTTAATGTGTGTCATGCTGCTTCAGTATTAAAAAAAAAGGTCATTCCTTAGATATTGTGACAGGGTGTGTTGCAGCTAACTGGCAAATAAGAACAAGATGAAAATTCTACAAACACACTTCCAACTGAGTAAGTAAAATTAAAATAGAAAAAAAACCAACATAAGCTTATTAATACCACTTCTACATTAAGATCTTGTGCATGTTGCCTCTATAATTTTCAATATGTGCCTTTTTCCTTTCTTTTTAACATTTACCATGCAGCCCTTCATATTTAAAAGTCAGAAACAGGTAACAGACAAAAACTATTTAGGCAGCACAGTAAGCCAAGTATTAATCTCTGCTGTGGGAGGAAGCTCACTCTGACACAGAATGTGGATGTCACTTTCATCAGAATTCTGTCTGACAGTGACAAGGCTCAAAACTACAAATAGTCCCAGTATTTAATTTTGGATTTAAGATGCACCCTGCTAGGACAGGAGCACAAACCTGTCACC
This sequence comes from Florisuga fusca, assembly GCA_038090715.1. Taxonomy (NCBI): domain Eukaryota; kingdom Metazoa; phylum Chordata; class Aves; order Apodiformes; family Trochilidae; genus Florisuga; species Florisuga fusca. The sequence continues at coordinate 25,057,088 of JAAWXA010000006.1, forward strand.
CTAGAGCCACCTTTCAGCCTGCTCACAAAGTAGCATCACAGTGGCCAATCTCTGCTGAGAACTGCACAACTTTTTAGTACAGGAGCTTGACAGGCTACACACTGAGACACACTACTGGGAAATCAGAAGTAAAAGGGTAAACACGGCACCTCCAGGAATACTCCAAAGATTACATATATGACAAACGAATGCCACAGACCATGACCAGACAAGTGACTGCCTGACAGGAGGAAGCATTAGCCCCTGTCAAAGAGGATCTGTCTCTGGTTGGTTTGTTTTTAACAGTAATCTGACAAAGGCTATTTTTAGCTTAACTTGCATATTTACCAGCAGGCCGGATACCACCGCGGGGTGAAGGGTTTTCCTTTTTATACATTACACTACAAATTACGCTATACATTACGCTCGTGAGAAACAGCTTGCAGGTAAGGAAAAAACAAAACAAAAACAAGCCACAAACCCCAAAACAAAAAAAAAACCCGACACAAGCGCAACGTAACAAATGACACACAAGCGCAACGTAACAAATGACATAACGCCGACACAGAGCGCCAGCAGCATTTATTGGCCCTAAAAACATCGCTGCAGCTTTCCTGAGGGGAGCGGCCCCCTGCCCCCCNCCCGGCCCGGGCCCATCCGCTGGGCCTGAGGGAAGAACCCGCTACCGAGGCAGCAGCCGAGCGGGACCCCGTGAAGCGACCGGACCGGACCGGACCGGGTCGGGTCGGACCACCGAACTCCTCAGGGGTCCTTCTTCTCCAGCGGCTCTTAGCTGCCCGCAGCGCGCCTGCCTGTTTGCCTAGCGGCCCAACCATACGGGGAGGGGAGGGTGTGACGCCATCGCTCTGCGCAGGCAGTGAGGGAGGCCCCCGCGCACGTGTCTCCTAGGCGACCGCGGGTCGGAGGGGCGGCATGAGGCGGCCCAACATCCTGCTGACGGGTGCGGGGCCGGGCCCGGGGCACACGGGGTGCGGAGCGGGAGGAGCCCCCGGTAGTGTCTGGGCCGCTTGTCCGGGAAGCGGCGGGGCTGCCGGGGCTGCGGGAAGGGAGCGCGGCGGAAACGCAGGCTGGGTGGAGAGAGGTGGTGGGGGAGGCTGCGGCGCTGCTGACAGCTCGAGTGGTCTGGGGGGGTGAGGAGACAGCGGCAGCCGGAGCCCTCTGCCTGCAAACGCGGCTTCTCCGTGTTAGTGAAGGCTTCTAAGTGATGGAGGTTTTACTTTTTGTGTCGTCCCGGTTGGAATAACGCTTCTTGCACAAAGCGAAAGTTTTCTTCGGTTTGCTTTTTGTTTACTGTCTAAACATTGCCCTAAGTAGTTCTTCATTGTGCCACTTTCTGCCCCATTTTTCTTCTAGAAACTTGGCAATACTGACAAAAAACTCCTTTTTGACTCCTTGGAAAATTGTTTGCAGAGCTCTTGCATGCTGTTCTCTTACAGTTGTTGTTTTGTTGGTTTTTTTTTTTTTGTCTGTTTCTTTCTGTCTTTGTGGGGTTGTGTTTTTAGGTACTCCAGGCGTTGGGAAAACCACACTTGGAAAAGAACTTGCATCGAGAGCAGGGATGACCTATATTAATGTGGGTGACATGGCAAAAGAAGGTAAGCTGTGTGCACAGGGTAACCCTCCAGAGTTCTTCAGATAGTTCTGCTCTGTGTGACTCTGCTTGCAGTGCCCGTGTCACTGAATGAAAAGGCAATGAATTTGGTTTAACAGGAGTATTTTTGGTGGCCTCAGTTAAGAAACCATTCATGTAACAGTGGTGTAATTTGTATACATACAAATTATATATATATATATGTGATATGATATATGATATGATATACATATATATAATGATATAACAAACTTATCTGGGTTTGTAAAAGCACTGCTAGTTCTGGAGACTTGCATTTGCATCCTCCTGAAATAAGCATAACTGTGAGTAGTTTGAATACCTGCTGTTACTTCACGAATTCCCACAAATCCTTTTTGCTGCAGGACAACTGTATGAAGGTTTTGATGAGGAGTATGATTGTCCAGTTTTGGATGAAGACAGGGTAAGCTCAGTGTCAAAACCTCCCATTTTTGTGTTTTGGTTTTCTCCGATTTCAGAGAAACCTTTTGTGTAAAACCCTTTGTTTCCATCACAGGTGATTGATGAACTTGAAGATAAAATGAGTGAGGGTGGAGTCATCATTGATTATCATGGCTGTGATTTTTTCCCTGAAAGGTGGTTTCACATTGTGTTTGTCCTTCGTACAGAAAACTCATTTCTGTATGACAGGCTTGAAAGCAGGTATGTCACTGGAGGAAACAGGGAGTGAAGTTGTGTGACTTCACCAGAGATATTTATTTATTTTTTTTTAGGATATAAATGACCAATGAATGTCTCAGAATCCCTTGTCTGTGCATCTTAGGGCTGTGTCTCAGTGTTGTTCTTCTTTCCCAGGGGCTACAAAGGTAAAAAGCTGCAAGACAACATTCAGTGTGAAATCTTCCAGACCCTGTATGAGGAAGCAATGATGTCATACAGAGAAGAAATAGTACACCAGTTGCCCAGCAACACTCCAGAAGACCTGGAGAGAAATTTGGATCAGATTACACAATGGATTGAGCAATGGATGAAGGACAACAACTGATATTTGGTGGAAAAGTAGCTCTGCTGGATTGCTTCCAGGGAGGGTTTAATAAGGGACGTTCATAGTTCCTGTATGATAAATTAAAAATATTTTTATTGTAATTGACATGGTGAGGGAGTAGAAGACAGTTTGGAATAGCCAGGGTGAAAACTTTGGAAGAGCCTCTGAAGCACTGTGGGATGAGCAAACAGAAGCAGCACAAATGACCATTCAGCAGTGAATGAGAGGATGAAAGTGACACTGTGAGTAGCAGGAGCTGCTCAATAATTTAGGGCATTTTGGAGCTGGCAATTAAAGCCAAACCTTATTCTTCTCCTCCCCCCCAAGAAAACTGTAAAAATCCTGAATGTGTGGAGGCTGATGTAGAGCAAGGGGTGTATGATAAGAGTTGAAGGTGCTTTGAGGAGAGAAGTGGTATGATAGGAGAGATCTAAAATGATTACACAGAATTACAGTGTGAGGAAGCATCAGCTGTGTCTGCACTGGAGTGGAACATTAAGCAATAAGATAATTTTTTTTCCTCTCAGTTCTCCATCACCCACCCTGATCACAGAACCTACTTCTTGTTCCTCAAGGAAATTTATCATTTGGCAGCACAATGAGTCTGCAGCCATCTGGTTACACCAAAAGTACTGGCAGCCACCTCTGGTAATTGGTGGTAAAGCTTTGGTGCCAGGAGGGTGGAGATAAGCTGCCTTGGGAGAGGGTCTGTAAAAATTGGTAATAAACTTTATTCATGCAAATAAATCTTTACTTTCTAGAGTTGTGGATATCTTTATTGTAAAAAGTATTATGGTTGCATATTTTAAGTTGTTTTGTTGTTTTTTTTTTCATTCTAAATGTGGCTTTTAGTGATATTGCAGAGGGATACTCCCAATGGCAGCTCAACCCTTGTACGAACCACAAAGGTGAAAATCCTGGGGATTTCCCAGAAAACTGTGGGCTGTCAGGGACACATCCCTGTGGTGTGTCCGTCTCCATAGAGCTGCTCCCGAGGGGGAAACAGGCGGGAGGGGGGGTGATCTCTGGACAGCTCCAGAACGCCCTGAGCGACCCGGTTTGTCCATTAACAACTTCATGCCAGCTGCTCGGCAATGCCACAACACCAACCTCTAATAAAAAGCCAAACAGGAACAGTGACGCTTCCAGGGCTGCTCTCTGCGCTCCGGAACCGCCTTCCTCTTGCNGGAGCGACGCCGCCGCCAGAGCAACGCAGACGCGATTCCACCCAGCCCTGCCCTGCCCCAGCCCCTCCTGCCAGCGGACACGCACAGACCGCTTCCGATTTTTCGCTTCAGGTTGTTTTGTTGCTTTAATGATGGGGGTTTGTCTGTTTTTCTAGCGAAAATACCTGTTGCTTCGGGGCAGGCACCGCTCGTATCGTCAGTAAGCCAGGTGCCCTCAATGAGAAAATAAAAATAAAAACCGGGAGGAGGAGATGGAAGAAAGAGAAGAGGATGATATGACCTGCGGAGACTTGGGAAACGGACTTGGGAGAAGACCTGGAGGTGTTTATGAAGGAGAAAATGTACAAAACTCCTCTTCATTTAGACCTAGGAAGGGATCTGGAAAGGTTTCCAGTTCTCTCTGCTCAGCAAAGAGAGGGGAAGAAAGTGATCCTGCCGCCCTTCCCGGTTCAAAACGAAACAGTTTTTACGAGAGATCACCCAGAAAGCCTCTTACTACTTCCACCCGACAGAGCAGCTGCGGTAAGAGTAATTTAGAAGTTAATTATTCACTATGAGAAAAGTTTGTTGTTGTTGTTGTTGTTTGTTTTTTTCTTTTTCCTTTCTCTTTTTCCTTTTTCTTTCTCTTTTTCTCTTTTTCTCTTTTTCTCTTTTTCTCTTTTTCTCCTTTTCTCCTTTTCTCCTTTTCTCTTTTTCTTTTTCACAAAACTTGAGCAGTTGAGCTGTTCCACGGGGTATCGCCAAGCTGAATTCAAACTGTTTGCTGAGACACTCTGAAATCTCTGAAGGACTCCGAGGTCCAGGTGCATTGCTGCCTGCTGGGACCCCACGGAGCCTCACTGGGTGGTGGGTGCCGCCTGCTGCCAGTGTGGCAAGAGGAGATGCTCAGGGATGTCTCTGTTCCCAGATCTGGCTCCCAGAACGTCAGCAGCAGAATTGCTTTTCGATCAACCCGGCTGTGTCCCTTCTTAGTTTAAAGCCACCGTTTTATAGTGGTTAGTTTTGTATTTGAAAGTAACATTTAGAAAAAGAGCATCCTGTGGTGGGGGACAGCATTGATTTTCTCTAAACATATACGTGAGTGGGATTGCTTGGCTTTATCACTCACGTATGTCTTCCCAGAGAGGGAGGTTGTGTCTAAAGCATATGGCTATTAGACACATATATATGTGTATTCTACAGCATGCTTGTTATTTAGTTGAAATTTGTCAGCTGGCATACCTTTGAGGTTAAGAAGTTGTTTTTAGAACCTGCATATCTCTCTTCTCACTGTGCTGGCATTCAGTTTTTTGTGAAGACAGCACTACTGTAAATAAAATTAGGACAGTGCAGTTCATTACAACTTAGCTGCTGTCCCTTACATTTTTAGCCATTTTTCATATTTTGACTGATATGACTTCCTTATTTCTCTCCTGTAGGACAAATCCCTCTTCACACTCTGCAGGGAGACAAGCCATATAATTATACATTATTGGTTTCAAAACTTTCAGTGGGGAGATATTAACAGAGCAGCATAATTCCTTCTGGTTTCACTGTCCTTCTGCTGGTCCATATGATGCTTGTCTTAGATCTAGGTCTTTCACTCACCACTATTCATTAAAACATAGTTGAAGTCCACATGAACCTGGCCTTGGTCTAGTGGGAGGCTGACCCTTAATGTATCTCAGTAATGCTCAGTTTCAGCACTGTTGTGCCGAGTTGGATTGCTGAAAAATTACAATCTTAAAATAACTTTTAAAAAGAGGTTATTTTTTTTCGTCAATATAGCAATTTGGGGGGGGTTTGGTTTTGTTGTGTTTTTTTATTTTTTAAAGGAAAATCTAAAATCATTGTCTTGATTTGAGTTGCCTTTATACTGACCTTTTTTCCTATTTCACTTATTTAACTGTGAAACAATGTGCTTGAGTTTAGTTTTTATGTGTTTCTTAAGTGTTTATTAGCTCCAGAATAAAAAGCCACAAAGAAGAAAATTCACCTTTGCATCTTACCTCATTTCAGCATATGCTCATGTTTCATTTTGTAAATGTTGAACTATCTCAGTGTTTATGGTCTCCTATAAATCCTACAGAATCTAATACTGAGGTGTCAAATGAAGAACTCAAGCAACAGCTACAGGATGCTCTAGAGGTTAGTAACTGTGCCAAGTCTTCTGCTCTTCAAAATCTGCTTTTCCTTCTAATATAGCAAAGTGAAGTGCAGAGTTAGTTTAGCAGAAGTTCTTGTCATATTCCTAATCTTGTATGGATTCAGGTTCTTGAAATTATCATGATAGCTGGTAGCCTCATTAAATCTATCAGGAAAACTGTCAGGAAATCACAGTAATGAGATCCTGTTCATAGTCTGGTGGGGTGTGGGGTTTTTTTGTTTGGTTTTTGTGTGTGTGGTTGCTTTGGGCTTTTGTTTGTTTTCTGTTTTTGTTAGGGTTTGGTGTTTTTGTTTGTGGTTTTTTGTTGTTCTTTTTTTGGGGGGGGGGGAGTTAGTAAAGATATAGGGTTTAGTAAAGGATTTTCCTCCTTTTCTAGCAGGTTTTTTCTTATTATTAACCTTTGGGCCTGAAAATCTGCACTGTGAATGGAATAGTCTTTGGGATTTTAACTTGCATTTTCTTGAAACGTAGTTAACTCCTACATGTTAATTTGCTGTAGTTAAAGGTGTTAATGGGTTGGCATCAGTCCAGGCAGAAAGCACAGGTTGATTTCAGCTGTAAAAAAAATACACTTCCTCTGCTCTGTGTTCTTTAACCTCAGGAAGGCCCATGCTAGGTCATTTTCAAGCTGTCTTACAATGAAGAACCTTCAGTGAGCAGCAACTTAAAATGTCAAGGAGCCTTACTAATTTTCAATTAGTCAAGACTGATAAATTGTCCCTGCTCCCAGACAGAGTTTCAGTAGCAATCACTGAATTAATAGAACTGGAAGAACAGTGAACAGCTTCACTTCAGGACATGCTCTAGTGGGTATGGTGCTTTTTTCTGGGCTGACAGTTGGATATGATGATCACAGAGGTCTTTTGCAACTGTGACAGTTCCGTGAACTGAGTGACCTACATCTGAATTAAGGAAAGATAAGCATAAGTAGCAATAAAATTTCTTTCAACTTGTGGAAATTCAATTGCTTCCTTCCTGTCAAGGCAGGAGTGTTGCATTGAGATGTGGTTGGTGTCAGGACCTGGAGAAGGAATTGGTTTTGTTGCTGTTTTCTTCTGGACAAGAGCTGGTTTTAATCTAACAGTCCTAACGGTATTTGTGCTACAGTGTGGATATTGTAAATAATATATTTATAGTACATCATATTAATATAAATATATTTTAGTATGTATTTGTAATATCTACAGTGTATTTTTTATATGCTGCAAGTGTTCTGGTTTGATTACTTATTTGATAATTTATTTTAAAGCTCCAGACCTGTGTTGGTATATACAACTTCTTTAACAAGGCAGAACTGCAATATTTAGTGGTTTACTTTCCAAATACACTGTAAGAGAACAGAAAAAATAACAATAAGATGTATTCTCCTTTAAGGATTTTGTGCTAACATGCAAGCTGCATCACAAGCAAGCTATTAGTCAGAAGAGAATCCTATGGGGTTGAAACAGGAGAATCATAGGAGAAGATTGGTTTTTGAGGAGAGCAAATTGACACTGCTGTTACAGTCAAGGTTTGACAGGATTAGCTTGGCTTTTACTTGGTGTGCCTATTTTATTTTGCTTCAGGAAGTTGAAATTTTGAAAGTTGAGCTGGAAGCATCTCAAAGACAGCTTGAAGGAAAAGATGAAGCCCTACGAATTCTGCAGAGCATGGTAGGAGTTCAGAAATAATTTCATTTCCTAGTGGTAAAGAAAACAGAATAAATCTTCCTGCCATTCCTTATCCAAATTTGTGAAAGTTTAAGTTTTTCCCAGGGCTGTAATTTAAAGCATTGAGTCTGCAGGTGTTGGCTTCCATGATTTACTACTTTTTCTGCATGGGGACATTGCAGTTACTTCAGGAGAGTTTCCTACTGTAGCAAATCATCATAATTTTATCTTTGAGGATCCCTGAGGATTTATCTGCTTAACTTAATGAATAAGGTATTCTTTCTGGCCTTTAAGTTACAGATTTTGCCAGTGCTTCAAGTTTTGCTGCAAAGCACAGACATTTCCAGTTGATGACTCCATCTTTGTGTTAGAAGACTGTAGGCATTAAATGTTAGTCTTCTGTTTGCAGGTTGCAGTTGTATTCACTATCACACTGAATTATGTTGAAATCAATTCCTGTTGCCTTCTTGCACAACTCATTTGTAGTTCTGCAGTTTCAGACATTCATAGTAAGTTACATCTGGATCAAAGTATAACTATGTGGTAACCAAGTTTTTAAGAGCTGATTTTGTGGACAAGCCCTAAAGAAGGCATGGTTTTGTTTTAAATGACACTACATTTTTCAGTAGAAAAGACTATGGGATCAAAACTAAAGTTTGCCATGCAATATAGCTATTTATTGACTTTTAATTAGGACCCACTAGGGTTTTCAAGGAAGTTGCAAGCTTTCATAATTCTGCACCCTTCTGTTTAACTAAGAATGTGTACTTATCTTAATGTAAAAATGAAAATTTGTCTGAGACCAAAATAAGTAGATTTAATTACAGTAGTTGACAGTTGTGTTTTGTGTTTGGGTTGTTTTTGTTTTGTTTGTTTTTTGCAGGCAGTATTTAATAAAGCCACTAATCATACAAAAGCAATGCTCAAAAAAACTGAGGAAGAAAAGAGAACTTTAGAAAAGGTAAGGATTCATGTTGCCTTCACATCTGTGCAAAACTACAGAAGTCTGTTTCTATGAAGGAGTTATCAAACTTTATTTAAATGAGTACAAACTTACTATTAGATACAGTGTGGGTTCTTTTTTAAAGTATTCTTACTCCTTTTTAGCAGAAAGGGAAAATGTTCGTGTACCACTCTTTTGATCTAAATATTTTCATGCCATTAGTGTGTTCAAATAAAACCTGAAAGTTACTGGAGTTCTTTCTGTACTTTCAATTGGTCTTTGTTGTGAGTTTCACTATTTCCTAGTTACCAAGCTGACACTTCCCAGTGTGTTCAAGGAATGGGTGGGCAGTTTTCATAGGGAAGGTGGGAAGGAGGAGGGAATCATTGAACTACCTGTTAGACTGAGTTTATCCTTTGTTTCTCTTCCTGTGTGGCCTTTCCACCAAGCAGTAAGAGGACTGGAAAATGTGACAGCATGAGTTTGTTTTTGTCATAGGCCTCTACAAGCAGTAGTTCATGCAGCACGGACTAAAATCCATAGATCAGTGATGCAGAAAATTTTTGGTGTCTGGAAGCAAATACACTTTCAACAGTATCATAGATTGTCATCATTGTTGGTCACCAGAATGATCTGTCCAGTGCCAAATTCATCACCAGCAGCTCTTCTTCTTCCTTTTATTTGGAAGGTTGCAGTGTACAGCTGCTGTTCTGTTTTGTCTTCACAGGAAATAAATATTTTGCAATGGGAAATTGAATTTGATCAGGATAGATTTAAAAACATAGAAGACACGTGGACAGAAAAATATGACAGGTATTTGACTTACACTGTGTATCTTTGGAGATTTTTTCTAATTGCACTGAATGCTGTATGTCATCCTTCTTAGGCTCCAAGTTTGCTTCACAGAGTTTTCTGGAGTTTTTGTGTTTTCCTGATTTTCTTCCAGATATGGGAAGATTTATTTCATTTTAATGCTACTTAAGTAAGTCTCAGTTCTGCAGTGTGTATATAGGCTAGCTTTTCTGGGATGAATTTTTGTTTTCATCCATTGTCTTAGCCAGCTGGAGCCAGACTGCCCTTATTTACTTTAAAAGTAAATGAGGCGTAGAAAATAATGTATGTGTGTGCATGTGGAAATATCATTTGCTGGTTAATCATTGCTTTATTTTCTTGCACTGTGGGTTTGAGCATACATACAGGTAAAATGGGATGCTTTTGAGAGAGGCTGATCAACTGGTTCTTTGTTTAAATAAGACTTGCTCTGGACAGACAGCAGGTGTGGTTAGACAAGCAGAAGATGCCAGAGGCACTAAACTAATAATTCAATAACAGGCTTGGAAAAATGTGACCAGCAGGCTCACTTATTTAAGTGTAGAAAAGATGTTGCTGAATTCTACCCATTAAAGTCACCATTATTCAAAACTTCTAAACCTAGGATAAAAAAATTAGCCAAAGCTTACAAACTATAAATCTCTGAGAAGAGTTTTATTAAGGTACTGTATCTTGCCCACCTGTTAACTTAGTCTTGGCAAGGGTTACCCCTTGAAAATAACCTCCTGACTTCGGAGATGGGAAGGGTAGCCAGGTAGCTTGGAGCAACAAAACTAGTGTTAAGTGTTGAAAGCTGGAGATACAGTTTCAGAAAACTTCCAGCCAGGAGCTCTATCAGCTTTGCAGAAAGATCTTCTGGTATCTAGGACAGCAGGATGAGAAGAATACATATTTCCATTTGTTTATTCAAGTGAAATAATTTGTGTTACTATTTAGGTTTAAACAAAACTATGAATTTACAGTACTCTTCATTTATTGATAGCTGAAGAGATGCACCAAAAACTGTATTGCATTTAGGACTTCAGATTGCCACGCTTCTATTCATGAAGGAATTACTTGAATGCATCACAGAAAAATGCATTATAAATGCATATTGTAGGTTCTCAGGCTGCCATGCTCGAGAGTACACCTGTTCTTAAAAACAGTAGTATGACTACAGGAAGTTTACTTTTTAAAATTAAAACCAGAGCCATGTTGTCACATGTCCAATAACAATTTTGTTCTTTCAAGGAAGTGTGAGATTTCTAGCAAGTGCTTCAGAGGGTCACAGTTACAGATTTCTTCAAATTTCTAAATGGCAATGCTGCACTTAAACTCATCCCCTCTTAAAACCTGAAGCTGTTGGCACTGTCTACTAACATGTGAATGATTTTGAATTTTTTTCCCCATTCTTAACAGTCACTCGAACATACCTGGACGTGTTTAAATTGTTTGTGGAGGGTGTGGTTTCATGAACAAGGAGAGCCTGTTTGAGCAGTGCGTGCTACCTGGCTTGCAGAGCCAAGAGTGTGTGAGTGCAGATGTTGCTGGGTATGCTCCCTGCAGCCTGGGGAGCAAGGAGTGACTCCTCAGGAGCCAGCCTGGGGTAGCCTGCTTGCTTACCCTTGGTTCAGTGACAGAATAAGCCTGCACACAGAACTTTCTTAGTTACTGAGGAGTAGTTTTAGGTTGCTTACTGTCCCCCCCGCAGCTAGCAGATTTGGATATAACAACATAGTGCATATCATTGGTACAGGTATCACTACGGAAGAATTTTACAATTTTTTTCATATAAAATTTTGCAGGTGAGGAAGCTACTTCTATAATACTGCATGGGTAGTATCTTATGAAACTGACTACTCCAATGTTTTTCAGTTTTAAATTTTTGTCTTTAATCTTCTACATAATCCCAATTTTTATTTGCAGAAATAGTATGTACAGTATTTTAACAACCTAATTTGTTTTTTTTTTCATTCTAGTTCCCTTTCTAAATTTTTTTTAAAGATAATGCAGCATCTTTCTAAATTCTGCAGGATATATTGTGAAAATGAAGCTCTTAAGGAAGCACTGAAACTGAGAACAGAAGAAGTGAAAACTCTGAAAGCTGAAAACACAAGTAAGTCACCAAGAACTCTTCTCACACTGTTTCACAGGAATAATTCAGGATTAGGCTACAAAAGAAGTTTTCTGTCAGGTTAAGTCTCATTACTGGCAGCTGATACTAGTGAATATTTAGAAACCCTCTTTGTGTTTGGTTTTTTTGTTTTTCTTCTCACACTGTCCCTTGTGCTGGGGAAAAAAAACCAACAAAAAAACAAAAACAGAAAACAAACAAAAAAAACCCCAACCCAAGCCAAACCAAAACCACATGAAGTTACCTCTGGGAAAACACAAAACACAGAAGGAAGATGACTGAAATAAGAGATTTCTATATTGTTATAGTCTCAGCTTCTTAAACTGATAGCTTAAACTACAGAACTCTTTAATTTGGGTGTAGTTAAATCCATAAATTAAGAAATCGGATCAGCAGACATTTTAATCACTTTCCTAATTGTATCTTGTAGTCCTGAATCAGCAGTGCTTGGAATTTCTTGCGATGCTAGATGTGAAACAACAGAAGATGTTTCAGGAAAACATGTCTTTGAATAAAAGTGACATTTCAGATTTCACAGGTCTTGAAGTAAGTATGACTTGTATGTTTTTCAAAATGGTTGGTTCAGAGATACGTTTATTTACAAAATATATGGATACATTTTGCTTACTGATTATTTAACTGTTTCTTTGGACCCATTTTTAGCTAATCAGAATAAGCCCTTGCATGCCTGTTAATCCGTTTTTGTTTTTTTGTTTTTTTTTTTTTTCTATCTTGCAAAGAAAGACTAGAGAGAAGGAGCATCAGGCTGTTTTTCACAATCCAGCCTGCTTATTTCTTGATTCCTAACACCTTAAATCTTAACCCCTGTGCCTAGTCTTTTATTTTATTGACAGATAAATAAATAAATGCATTCTAATGAGGTCTGAAGGGAGAAGCATACACAGGCTGACAATTTTTGCCTTTAGGTTATATTAATGGAAAATACCTTCCCCCATGTTCCATGAGACATACAAGCAGTCACATCTACGTTTCTTGTAGCTTGCTTTCCCTGACTCTCACACTCCCTTTGGAGTTTCAGGGTGTTTTTTTGCTGTCATCTGGCATCTCTAGCATTCTGTTGTTTATGCAGTTAGATATTTAACTGGTGGTTTCTTTTGGATTTCGTTTTAAGCTGGCAGTTCTTGGAGCCTGTACCTGCAATGCTTCTGGGGGGCAGCCTTGTCCCTGTGCTAAAATGGCAGCAGTAACTCGAAAGCAACTTCTTCATCTCAAGCAAGAGGTAATGCTGCTTGGCTTAGACATGAACAAGCAAAGGGGTGTTTGTGCTGTAAACCAAATAAAGCCAGAAACACTCCACTGCAGCTTATACAGACTAATGTGTTTTTAAACAGAAATGCATCTTAGAATTAATGTGAAGTTTGTTTGTAATGCTTGTAATACCCTTACTTCTGCTGATATAAAATTGTAATTATTGTATCAGTCAGCTTCACTAGTTGGAAAAAAAAACAAATCAATTCTTCCACATTCTTTTATCTTCTGCCTGTTTTTCTTAATCTGAACAAAACCACTCTAAGTATGCACTCTGTAAATGTGTACACAGTGTCAGTGTGGACTGCTCCTGACCCTTTCCCTTCCTTCCCTGGCACTTCATTCCACCTCTCTTGCACTCACATCAGCACTTGCAAACCTGCTCACCCAGCTAGGTCAGGAAAGCTGATCTTGCTGAAAACTATGTATTTATATCCCACTCTGGTAACGTAATTTTCAAGATCTTAAGTTTTCTAAATTAATGAAATTCTATGATTTTAGCATTTTTTCCTCTAAATTGGTATTTTACAAATGTGGTTACCACCCTCGTGTTTCCACTGCAGAAGTTCCAGTTGACTTCCTGGTTTTGAAAATACGTACTCTCCTGTCCCTTTTGTACCAAAGTTATTATCCCTGACATAGGTACCCAACTTTTACTCCTTTTGCTCCAGATGGCATGGCATGGTAATGCCCTCCTCAGGCTCTTCTGCATGTTCAGAGAGAAGTGGGCATTGCTGGCAGCTTGTCTGTGAATATGGGTGATGGTGTGCATGGGTAGAAGAGAAAGGGTAAGGACTCCAGCATACATTTCAAAATTTATTTCTTAATGGGGAAAGAAAGCACTTTCTTTCGTTTCTGCAACTTCCTTGATTACATTTGTCTAAAAGTTGCCTGTGTTCATGGTTTCAGTCTGTCTCCTAATACACATTTTAAACCTGCTGTTGCTTGCAAATTGCTTAATATAAACTTTCTCTGAATTAAAACCAGACTGAAAATCTGAAGAAGAGTAAAGATGAAGCTTATGTAATGGCAGATGCCTTCAGAATTGCATTTGAGCAGCAGCTAATGCAGAGGAAGGACCAAGCCCTGAGGCTTGCAGAAGTGATAAAGATGAAGAAGGAAACAAAATTTATGAACTGGAGACGGCTGAAAGACAATGGTAACTGAGCATGTTCAGCATGTTGACTAGAAAATAAGTTAGCTGACAAGTGGCACAAGCAGACTTTCTAACTGTGTTAAATGTATAGTTGTGGTTTACTTGCTGACAGGTTTCTCAAGAGCCAGGAGAAAAGGAATGAAATTATGTCAAAACTGTAAATACGTTAAATACTGTGTCATGTAGTTGAAGAGTTTCTGCCAGGAGTTTTGCATGTGTAATGTAAGGGTGTCTAAGTGAAATATATAAATATTACTGTAGGACATTGGAAATATCAGTCTAGGCTGTCAGTGTTCCCACTTTTCATGACACATTCATGAACTGTATTAGCTGAGTAAAACGATGCAAGAATAAGATTTTATCCAGGAATGACAGTACCATTCTGGTTGTTAAAGATGTTTATTATGAAAACAGTACAAAAAAGCTAACAGCTGGCAAGTGTAGCCTTGACATTCTAGATGCCATCATCAATTTGATGTGCTGCTGTTGTGGTTTTTTTTCAAATGAACACTATGTAAGGGTTAGGGAAGGAGGAGAAATGCAAAAAAATGTATACTGAGCTTTCAGTGAAATAACAAATAGCATTTTTTATCACTCTTGAAAACATTCTTAGTTTAAAACACATTTAGTTCAGAAAACATTTGTGTATCTACACTTCTATTTATTATTACACTTTAACATGTTACACATAAAGGAGAAAAAGTTCCAATTATCCTTTTCTTCCTTAAGAAAAAGGATAAAGAGAAGTATTTAAGTGCTTATGACATGGTGAAAACCATAGAAGACTTTAGGAACAGCACCTCAGGATATATTTGTGTGAATCCATTAACCTGGAGGTGCCAGCCTTAGAAGTTTGTTTGGTCTTCTAGATTCCTTGAGCACCCTTTGGATGTAATACTAAAACAACATGCATCTTGATTATCTGCTTCCTGTATACCAACATCATTGCTGCCAAGCTCTACATCCCGATACATGTGTTCCATAATTTTAATGTATGTTAATCTTTTTTTGAAATAATGTAAACTTTTAAACAGCTGATGTCAAATAATTATCTTTCAGGCTAACTACTGTTAAAAAACAAATCACCATGTTTTATCATTTGGCTAGAGCCTCAGAGGTTATTTTCCACACAGCAAAAAAAATTTTATTTTCTGTTTGCCCATATGTGTGATGAAAGGTCTGTTTAAAGGGAAGCTAAGAGTGGTGCTGCATGCACATAATCTTCTATATTGTGTACATACAATGGGAGGGTGCTACACATACAGCCCTCTCAGAGGAGATTGTTCAGAATACAGTTTTACACACGCCCATTTTATCCCAAAATTGTTCTTCTCTTCTGGAGCAATTCCTCAGTTCCTGTCCTTTTGTTTTCCTTAGGGCGTGTCAATTTACAAGGCAGCAAAACCAATCTGGGGCAGAAACTCTCCAGCCTGCTCTCATCAGATGGTGACTGCAGGAAGGTTGAAGGGCTGGACAACCCTCATGAAATCCTAAAGATATTAATAGATTTGGTCAGTATTTTGTCAAGCTATTCATTGTGGGTCCTCAGGGGAGCAAGCAGCAGTGTCAGTTGACATACGGTGCCTTGTTCTTAGCTTATGAACGACTTTCTTTTCTTTCTCATTTGAATAAATACTCAGGTAAATGACAAAGAGGAGGCTCTGGCTCATCAGAGGAAGGTTAGTTACATGCTAGCTCGTGCCATGGAGATGAGAGAGGATGTTTTGGAACAGGATAAAGGAAATGGCACTCTGGGGAGTCGTCCACATGAAGCTCAGGGCCCTGCACCCGCCTGCTGCCAAAACCTCTGTTCTCAAAATGGGGCTTCTTCAGTTCGCAGTGCAAGCACACATGAAAATCCTGTAAAAATGCTTCGAAAGTCACATTCCTGGCCATCAGAGACCACGCATGGTGAAGAAATTAATCCACACAGAAAAACAGACCACACTGTAGTGGTCTCTATATAGTCACCCACTGGAATAAATTTGTTTTTTAAAGAGAAAGATTTTGTGGATCTTTGCCTTAAGATTAGATCACAGGGGCATGTAATGGGACTGTAGCAGAGCTGTAACTTTCGCTTTGGGCAAAACAGCACAATTGCTTCACTTCTACAATTTTCCAAATGAGACAGAGCATTTCCCCATGACCTGAACCCCCAGTTTTAGATACCCCATTCCCTGACTCCACTCCCTTGTCACATGGACAAGACAAAGGGCAATGGGGAAAGTTGCTCCTGGGGGGATTGGATCCCCACAAGTATAAGGGACCAGATGGGATTCACCCAAGGGTGATGAGGGAGCTGGCAGAAGAGCTCGCCAAGCCTCTCTCTGTCATCTACCAACAGTCCTGGCTCACTGGGGACATCCCAGATGACTGGAAGTTGGTGAATGTCACACCAATCCACAAAAAGGGCCGGAAGGAGGACCCGGGAAACTACAGGCCTGTCAGCCTGAGCTCAGTGCCTGGCAGGGTTATGGAGCAGATCATTCTCAGTGCAATCACACAGCACCTGCAGGATGGACACAGGATCAGACCCAGCCAGCACGGGTTTAGGAAGGGCAGGTCCTGTCTGACCAACCTGATCTCCTTTTATGATCGGGTGACCCGCCTGGTGGATGAGGGGAAGGCTGTGGATGTGGTCTGCCTGGACTTCAGCAAGGCCTTTGACACCGTCTCCCACAGCATTCTCCTGAAAAAGCTGTCAGCCCACAGCTTGGACAGGAGCACTCTGTGCTGGGTTAGGAACTGGCTGGAGGGCCGGGCCCAGAGAGTGGTGCTGAACGGGGCTGATCCAGTTGGCGGCCAGTCACTAGTGGTGTCCCCCAGGGATCAGTGTTGGGCCCAGTTCTGTTTAATATCTTTATTGATGATTTAGATGAGGGGATTGAGTCCATCATCAGCAAATTTGCAGATGACACTAAGCTGGGGGGGAGTGTCAATCAGCTGGAAGGCAGGAGGNAGCAAAATTTTCTACCAAGTATTTCAGTCATGCGGGCAGGGTCTTCAAGTATTAGTTCCTCTGCCCTTAAAACAACCAGCCAGTCAGGATCTTCAGTTTCTCTAATCAAGCAGCAGAAGAAAAAGAAACTCACCAATTTACCAAGTACCCAGCATTCTTGACTTCCTACCAGAATGAAATCTACTACTGTCCAAACTCCAAAAGAAGACAGATTTGAGTCAATAAAATTAAATACCAAGACTTAGATGTACTGTTTCCCTTTGCAACAGTAAAAGACTAGGCTGAGTTATAAACTACACTTAGAGGCATGAGTTGTCCTTTTATGATTTGGAAAAAGTATCCTAGATTTATATAAAGATGTGCAACATTCATCTCTTTTCAGAGAGAACTATCAACTTAAGAAAAGGAAAAGCTACAGTTATGTATTTAAGCTAACATTAACAGTGTATATTGTTATAATGCAATTATAAAATTACTAGATTTGCTGTGCAATATTTGAACAAATTATTGCAAAAATTCTCATAATTCATAACAAAATCATTTACAGTTGTCTTAAATTCTTTGTTTTCAGAATTTTAACATATTAGCATGTATATCAAATGTTTATTTTGCTTTTTCCCATTAAATACCTACGAACGTATCTTAGGAAATCAGGAAATGTTACTAATTTTATATTAATTATATACTGTATCATTGTGTACATGGAACATGTAAAACTTATCCATGTAAATGGCATTCATTTGTTAAACCTCTTTTTTTCACTCACATTAACTACTCAGTTTTACTCAAAGAAAAAAAATGCAAAAGCAACAAAATGAGCTACATTTCTCAACCAAATCTCAAATCTGCTTTGTTACTTTTTGTAACTGTTTCTTACATGGTTGTTCTAACTGCAAAATTTGGATGAGCTGAAAGCTTATTGCCAGAAATATTTAAGAAAATCCATTTTCTCTTCCTTATTGGTAGACACAAGTAACTTTTTAGGCTGTTATGCTTTCAAAATACTCAAAAAGAAAGGAGACTCACAAATCTGAGACCAATCATATACAAAAAGATGACATTGGAACAGGTTGCCCAGGGAAGTTGTGGATGCCCCATTCCTGGAAACTTTCAAGGCTGGGGTGGATGAGACTTGTAACAACCTGGTTTAGGAAGAGGCGTCCCTGTTCGTGGCAGTGGACTGGAACTATAAGAGCTTTAAGGTTCCTTCCAACCCAAACCATTCTATGATTCTACCATAGCCAAAATCATGGCTTAAGTGTAAGACTGGCTGCTGTAGGCAGAAGGTTGGAGAGGGAGTAGAAGCAAAGAGAATATAAACTGAGACCAACAGGGAGTATGACTTAATCCAAAATGTTAACCAGTGACTGTTTAACCCATGAAGTGGTGGAATGCTGAATTAAATAAGATAAACAGTCTTTACAAAAGTTTACAAAAGACCTGATTCAGAGGTTATTGACTTGGTTATTGACCAACCTGATCTCCTTTTATGATTGGGTGACCTGTCTGGTGGATGAGGAGAAGGCTGTGGATGTGGTCTACCTGGACTTCAGCAAAGCCTTTGACACCGTCCCCCACAGCATTCTCCTGAAAAAGCTGTCAGCCCACAGCTTGGACAGGGGAACCCTGTGCTGGGTTAGGAACTGGCTGGAGGGCCGGGCCCAGAGAGTGGTGCTGAATGGTGCTGCATCCAGTTGGCGGCCGGTCACCAGTGGTGTCCCCCAGGGATCAGTGTTGGGCCCAGTTCTGTTTAATATCTTTATTGATGATTTAGATGAGGGGATTGAGTCAATCAGCAGCAAATTTGTAGGTGACACTAAGCTGGGGGGGAGTGTGGATCAGCTGGAAGGCAGGAGGGCTCTGCAGAGGGACCTGGATAGGTTGGAGAGTTGGGCTGATTCCAACGGGATGAGGTTCAACAAGGCCAAGTGCCAGGTCCTGCACTTTGGCCACAACAACCCCATGGGGAGCTCCAGGCTGGGCACAGAGTGGCTGGAGAGCAGCCAGACAGAGAGGGATCTGGGGGTTTGGATTGACAAGAAGCTGAACATGAGCCAGCAGTGTGCCCAGGTGGCCAAGAAGGCCAATGGCATCCTGGCCTGTATCAGGAACAGCGTGGCCAGCAGGTCCAAGGAGGTGATTCTGCCCCTGTACTCAGCCCTGGTGAGGCCACACCTCGAGTCCTGTGTCCAGTTCTGGGCCCCTCAGGTCAGGAAGGAGATTGAGGTGCTGGAGCAGGTCCAAAGGAGGGCAACCAGGCTGGTGAAGGGACTCGAGCACAGATCCTATGAGGAGAGGCTGAGGGAGCTGGGGCTGTTCAGCCTGGAGAAGAGGAGGCTCAGGGGAGACCTCATCACTCTCTACAACTCCCTGAAAGGAGGTTGGAGCCAGGGGGGGGTTGGTCTCTTTTCCCAGGCACCTCTCAGCAAGACAAGAGGGCATGGTCTTAAGTTGTGCCAGGGAGGTTTAGGCTGGATATTAGAAAGAATTTCTTTACGGAGAGGGTGATCAGGCATTGGAATGGGCTGCCCAGGGAAGTGGTGGATTCTCCATCCCTGGAGATATTTAAAATAAGACTGGATGTGGCACTCAGTGCCATGGTCTAGCAACTGCTCCAGTGGATCAAGGGTTGGACTTGATGATCTCTGAGGTCCCTTCCAACCCGGCTAATTCTAAGATTCTATG
>JAAWXA010000006.1:25077043-25093949 GCA_038090715.1 Florisuga fusca
CGCGGAGGGTCCCGGCGCTGCTCTGAGGGGATTCTGCTCCCCCGGGGCTGCTCCGGGGGGTGTCAGAGCCGCCCTGCCGCCCTCAGCTCCCTCCTGTCGGCGCTGACCGCCTCCGTCCTGCCCGGTGTGGCTGAGGTACCTGTGCTGGGCGAGCGGAGTGCCCTCAGCTGGCAATGGAGCGGGTTCCAGGCCTCGGGCAGGGTTTGTGTGCTTACCGCTTCAGAAGCGGTGAGGAACTTTGCGCTGAGGATTTTAGAGGCTCCCACGTCAGTGAAAGCCACCCTTTGGAACTGGAAAACGGCAATGGAAAAAAAAACAAAAAACAAACAGCCTGCGGGGCTTTTTTAGCGTACGGCTTGCCGCTGTCTGCGTAGGGCTGTTGCAGGGACGTGCACTGGGTATGTGATTGCTCAGGTGGGTTAGTAGCCTCTGGAGGTTGATACATTCTTCAGATTTTTGCATACTTCTGCGCCACTTATTTTGCTGGCATACAGAGTACAATGCAAACACTTAGACCATACACTTAGAGGCATGTATTAAGACATGCTTCTGGATAAATTCTCAGTCTGTGTTGAAATGCAGGCTGTGATGGCAGAGAACTGGTTATTAGTACATTTTTGAGAAATCAGTAAGGCACAGAAAAGGATGCAGTTGGCTGCCAGTGCTAGATGTTGTTAGTGCCTTCTGCTGTATTTCTGGGGTTGATGTTCATATCTAGTTATTAATAATGCAGGTCAGAGGAGATGGGAATACTGAGGGAACACTGATTTCCGCCGAGGAATGATCTTTCAGACCTGATAAAATAATCATGTTCCCATGACTCATTTTCTAATGCTGAGTAATAAATGCTGATCCAACTAATGATGCCACTGTGGGCACTGTGTGAGAGAAGCATTTGTTCAGCTAAGCAAGTGGATTCTTCAGCTCTGGGTCTGGCTGCTGATGGTACCACTGCTGTGTGGGAGCACTGCTGAAAATCACTAGTTGTTGACAATTGTTTCTGTGTGGTGTGGGTGATACTGTTTTCAGATAAGCAGTAACAAATTATTGTGGATGACCAAAAGGAAAATCTTCATGGGCTGGCATGATGTGAGGATTGAGTTGTTTCATGTAGATGGTAATACCGGAGTGCTGTTGGTAAGAGCTTTGTTCTGAACAAATTATGTTGAACTATCAGTATCTTGCTCTTTAAGCAAGGCAGATTAGGTTTTTTGCAGTGTGCAACACAAGCTTCTCCTATGTGTCTGAAAACTTCTGTAACTTTTATCTTCAGTCACTGATACAGCTAATAAATTTGCAGTGGCAGCAGCAACTGCAGCTTTTGAGTTAGATAATAATTTGTCTCGTTCAGCAAAAATGGTTTTGGCTTTTATTTGACAACATTTAAGTTTTTCATGAAGCCTTTGCTCATTGGTAATGAATGTCCCTGTTGATTGCTGATGAACTCCACAGGCAGAAGTACCCTTAATTAGCTTTTTTTTTTTTTTTTTTTTTTTTGGCAGGTGAGCAGGAGAGAGCTGGTAATTAAGTGGTAAAAGATGTAATATGTAATTCTACCACATACCTTTATGTGGTAGAAGAGGCAGGCTGTGCTTGATGCAGCACTTGACTTCTGTAGCCCTATGAACTTCAATAGTTCTTAATGATTGTGTTTTTATTAGAGGATTTGTTGTAGTTATGGTAGTTGCTGGGCAAAAAAAAAAGTTAAATTCTGTGGAGAGGATGGAAGCTTCAGTATAGCTTTCTTCTGAGACTGATTGTAGTAATTAAACACAATGATGAAGTAATGTAACTTTGCAGTGGGTGAAAGGACTTCCCTGATCACCTGAAATTAAGATTGTTGCTGTGGTCAGCTTTCTGGAATGAAGACCTGTGTGCATGTGTGTGTGTGTGTGTGTTGATCTCTAAACCTGATTTTGTGTTGGTTTATCATGCTGCATGTAAAAGTAAGCCTGGATTCTGCAGTGATCATAAGTTATAACTAGCTGGAGATCTGGTAATGCCTACATATGTTAGCACTGCTGAGACTGTTTTTCAGGGATTCTCAAACATAAGAAGGCAGCTTGTCACATTTTATTTTACAATATTTTATTTTACAAGTTACCAGCACTGAATACTACTACTTACCTCCATTTAGAGACATTATCCATCCTGTAATTTGCTGTTCTCTATCCTTGATGTTACCTTTTCTTTTAATTAGGAGTGCGTTGAGAAGTCTGTGGTGAAATGCTGGTTTTGAGATCTATGAGTGTTACATTTTATAAAGGTTGTAAAAGAAGTGGCCCGTAAAGTGTTTTTAAATGAATGCACTTGTAATCATTGCAACATTCATCTAGGTCACAGGTATTTGCTTCCTGTAGGTAACAGATTTTGTGTAGTCGAATTATTGCCTCTGTTCCTTGAGATGCTATCTTTATGCAATTTAAAGTGCAGTATTTGGAGTTTGTCAGAGACCAAACCTCGTATGAGTGGGCAGGCAACGTAAGGAAATCTCTGCTAGTCTTTTTTGCTCCATAAAGTATTATTCTGTCTTGAATCTAAAGAATACTCAATTAACAAAGCAAGGAGTTGAAAGTTTAATGGGAGGGGGAAAGAGGGATCTCTGCTAACCCATGTATTTGGAAGGCCTTGTGATTAATGTGTTCTGCTCTTCAAGTGAGATTAGTTTCTGCTGAAGGAAGTGAGATGCATGTACATAAGAAACAATAGTCTGATTAGAATTGATGACTTGAAATGCCGTAAGATGTTAAGAATGTGACCTGTCTGTCCATCAGTATATCATCTTTGTTGTTATTTCTTGCTCTAAGAAGTAGTAAGTGAGCACCCCAGCACTTTTCTTTACATCAGGCCTCAGTTTACTCATTTAGTAGGCAGTCTTCAGGAAATAATTCAGAACAGTAATCTGTGACACTAAATCTCTAAAGCTAAGTATGAAAGATTTTTTATTTAAAAACGACTGATGTCATTGAGATACCTGAACAAAATTCCTTTCAGAGAACATCTTTTAAGTCTGATTTACTGGTGACAGATGCTTGTTTCTTTCATTAACAATTATCATTTTTTAGAAAACTTGTATGGCTGATTTAAAAAATACACAAAGTTCTGATTGCAGTGAATTGGGAGTTTAACCTGAAGGGCTGTAGCTCTGCAATGTTTTGTGTAACTACTGAAGAGGACACAACCAGGTTTACAAATCCTTGCCAGGGCTGTTTCACTTCAGAGACCTGTTTTGTTTTAGAAACAAGCAAAGAACCAGCTTTGTTCTTTGTGTTGGGGTAAGGTGCAAGTGGGTGCAGTAGGCAAGAAGGCTTGGGGAACATATGGCTGGAAAGTGTTGTGGGGCCTGTGACCATCACCATAACCTTTTGGAGACAGCTCTTAGTCTATACAGTTAGTGTAATTTAAGTTGTACCTCAGTGATGAGGTTGTATAACATATCCTTACAGAGAATAAAAATCAGTATTATCTATTTCTTGATCCCCAGTTTTCTCATAATCCTTCAATGTTTCTAGTATATAAGATCTGGTTTTGATTTATTTTTTGACCATCAGTTTTGTTGCTGTTCACTGGTACATGCTTTAAGGACAGGCTCTGCTCTTAATCACAGAATGCTTTGGGTTGGAAAGGGCCTTCAAGATACCTAATTCCAACCCAACTGAATCACCAAAAGCTGTTAAACATGTACAGTTCTTACCTGAAATAAGTTCCAGTTCAAGGTGTAAGCTCCCACGTGCCAGACAGTTGTGGAATTATTTGGTTGTTACGGACAAGAGCTGTGTTCAAATGTGTGTAAGAGAAGGGGTGTTAAGTGTGTATTTGTTGCAGTTTCATGCTCCTGATGCAGCTGTGTGAGCCCTGATGTATGCTGCACCATGCTGAAGACCACTGGGATGCCTGTTTTGTGATTGTGGGTATCAAGACAGTGGTATATATTCAGATTGTGTAAGTTTTGCTTTTATATGGGCACAAACACTACATTAACTTGCAAATACTCTTTGTTTTGCCTTTCTTGTGCTTTGCAAGTTTCTATTTAAATGATATATTAGCTTTAAAAAGTATTCTTGTCATGTACATATTAATATGGTCATAAATGAACTCACCTAATTTGAACCATTTGGTGAGAAGAAAGGCATGGAGATGTGTAGCTGCAGGGTGGTGTAAGTGGTAGCAGAGGATATTTCCTTGGGCTCTGTGCTTTGAGAAGAGACAGTGAGAGGTGGTCAAAGTACATGAAATGGGGTATGAAGTCAGCCTGTGGGGAGACTAAATGCATTGGTAAGCAGAAGGACACCTAAACAGACCTCCACAGCTCTAGGTTCCAGACCTAATACTAAGGGGATCCGAGTCCATTCAGTTTATTTCAGAGAAGTGTAAATAGTATCTTGTTGATAGGTCATTGCACACTATGTATTCAGACATAAAAAAGATGTGGAGTTAGAAGGCACTTCAGAGTGACCAGAATGGCATAATGTTGAGTGACTGGAAATCTTTGTTAAACAAATGAAATATAACATTTTGCAAGATGGAATGTGGTGAATAAATACCTTTCTGATGAATTGGGGAGTCTCTAAAAAACAGACTATTTAAAAAGTATATATTGTTTTGCTTAGGTCTCAGAGTAAGTTAGAGCTAATGTTGTTTTGAGAAGAACAGAGATGATAAGCTGAATTACCAGGCTGCACTTTTTTTTTTTTTTTTTTGCTCACTTAGGCATCGTGGGGGAGGAGAACTGACCTCAACCTGCTTAAACACTTTGCAGCTGTGTTAAGAGGACTGTGCTACACTTCAGTGCTTCGATCTGATAAATTTAAAGTTTAAGCCTGTGTTTATTCTTCTCTGAAACATTTGGTCATAGCTTAAAGTAAATGAAGGTTGATGATTTGTATAGCGTGGGAACAAAGAGAATCTGTTTCTTTAGGCGTTATATCCAGATGCTGTGTTGAGCTGATTGTCAGGCTAGGGCTCCTAAAGTCTTTTATGTTTTCTTGTTGGTATCCCTGCCAACAAAAGGATAGTTTTTGTGCTTCCTACTGCAGTTTAAAGCATGAAAATTCTGGGATTATGGAGGCATCCGTTATTTAAACTGTTCACTTGCACTGCAAGGGTACTGATGGCCTGTTTGGTTTTCTACTTGTGAACTGCATAGCATAAAATGTAGAGGGGTCAAACTAGAAGCTCGTAGCATCCCTTCTGGGTTTAAATTTCCTGACCTTGTAATATTGTAGTGTATGCTTTCACATGCATTTGTTCCGCAGCCAGTTTCCTGATATAAGGTGAAGTTTTGAGTGGATTATTCATGGTGTACTGCAGAGCATATCAAGATTACCCAGCAGCTGAGAGTCTGCAGTCCCTTTTGTATTTACATTTTGTTTATATGCAGGTAGAATGTCTTATTAAACAAAAAAACCCCTTTACATTCTTGCTGTAACACTTTGATTTTTTTAAAGAACAAAATGCTGTGAATGAAATGCTGTGTTTTTCTCTTTAGGTTTAAGAAGGCTGAAGCTTCACTAGAAGGGTAACTAGAATGGACAGTTACTTTAAAGCTGCAGTCTGTGACTTGGACAAACTGCTTGATGAATTTGAACAGAGTACAGGTTAGTTCCTGCACTGCCATTTTCTCCAGCATAATAATATTGGTCAAATGACTGTTACTGTGGAATTTGCAAGTAAGGTAATAAAAGCTTGTATTGATGAATAGATGGGGTTTAGAGGGAGTGCACTGTAGGAAGAGAGAAGTCTTATAAACTTCACTTTTGAACTCTTTTTTTTTTTTTTTAAAAAAGCAGATGAGTATGACTACTACAGAACAGCTCAAAATCCGTGTGACTCAGAACACCAGTCAGTTTCTTCGGTTCTGGATTGCTTGTATCTACACTCAACACCAAAGCTGCAAGAAGATGCTAACAGTTGCACTTCATCAAAAGAAATACCTCTAGCTAGCCACAGTGGAACAAGTGAAGTTCTTCTGAGCTATTCACCACAAAATGAGCAAAGTGTTTCTGAACTTGATCTCTTGTGTACTGTGGACAGTGGTTCATTAGGTGAAACTCAAGCCTCAAACCTGAGAAGGTGTAGTATACCTGTGTGTGATCTCATTAGTGACACAGGGAGATTAGTCCATTCAGTGGCTGCTCATGAAGATACTCAGAAGTTACAACCGGATGACTTCCAGTATGGTGAGGGTTTGACTGGCTTTGGTGTATCTTGCATACCTGTTCCTACGTGTGTGTCATCAGCAGGTTGCAGTGGTGCTTCAGGGTCAGAGCACAGTGATGGGAAGCCAATGCCAGAAGATCCAGGACATCCTAAAATGGAGGAGATGAATAATTTATCTTTAAAATCAAATAGTTATGCTACAGCTGAGGTCTCAGATGCCTGTGATGATCAACACAATACAGAAGCTGTAAAGTGCAGTAAAGTACTTGATGAGCTTGAACAAACTGCTGGCCTTAATTATGTGTGTGTCCCTGCAACGTCACAGAATTTGAATGCATACAGTCCCAAAGATGAGAAATCATATGAAAAATTGCCTTGTGAACCCGAAGATGAAAGTATGTGCTCTGTAGTAAGCAAAGAGATGTATGAAAGAAATGTCATAGATGACATAGACTCAAAAGACAAGAGTAATGTAGAATCCATGCCTTCAGATCTGCCAAAGAGGCCTCAGTTGCATAAAAGCCTTGCAACATTACCTGGAAATTGTATAATACCAGGCTCTTCATGTCAAGCAGAAGCTAAAGTTGAGTTGGAAAATAAAATCACAGAAGACAATATAGGTAGCAAAGAACTTAATAGCAATGAAATCCTAGAGAGTGCTTCAGCTTCATGTATTTCAGCTGATGATGTCCAGGCCTGTCTGTCACTTTTATCACCTCCTGTATCTACATGCAGTTCATTAGTTGGAACAGAAGGAAAAGTTGATCTTCTACCTCAAGATGAAATCACAGAGGTTGCTAGTGATATTGTAACTGTTCATGCTGGAAAGTCTAAAACTGATCTCTCAGATACAGAATCCTGTAAAAAACCTGACTTTTGTGAGCAGGAAGGATATGTAGACAAAAACAAGGAAAGTATTGTGGAAAAAAGTATGGATGGAGAGAAGGATGATACTGAGAATGTAACTGATGACACTGATTCTCAGCAAATCAAAGTTGTTGCTTCTGCTTTTGTAGAGCATGAAGCTGAGCCTTATAGGGCCGATAGAGACTCTTACTTTGACAAAATTGAGAGCCCAGTTATGCCTGCCTTTACTGTTGAGGAATGTGTTACTAAAGGAGATACTCTAATAAGTGATGCTGAGCTTGACAACTTCTTGTATGGACAAAATCTTCAGTCCAGTGTGCATCATTCTTCAGTTAATGGTAGTAGCTTAAAGGAAGCTGATGCAGATGAAGGGAACTCATCAGGTACAAAGAGCCTGGATTTCATAAAAGTCACCAGAGAACACGAGCAAGGAAAACTGGAGGAGATAACAAGCACTAATAATAACCTTAAAGTACCTCTTTGTACAGAATCTGCAGCAGAAGAGAATATGCCTCGTATTCAGGACGTAACTGAGAGTGGTGGTGAAGCACTAGTTTCTAATATTTATCGTGAAGGTGCAAGACCAAAGCAGTTGGCTGGCCTTTCCCAAGGTCAGAAACAGCTGAAGAGAATTGGTGTACTTGAGGAAGAAAACCAGGAAGCCAGTTCTGTTATTCCAGAAGCTTCTCCTTCAGGCACCATTGTAAACGCTGGTAAAAATTCTGAACCTATGGACTTTGGGGAAAGCAGCTCCAAAGCAGGAGGAGGTCAAACATCTGGAAGTGTAGAATCACCTAAAATACCTGCAGCTCTCTCACAGAAACAGCCATTGTGGATTCCTGATGCAGAGGCACCCAACTGCATGAACTGCCAGGTCAAGTTCACGTTTACAAAAAGAAGACACCACTGTCGTGCATGTGGAAAGGTAAATTATTAGAGAGGAGGCCTGTGTTACTGAAAAGAAATGAATTCTGATTTAGATACAACCAAAATACAGAAGAGAAAGAGTATTAGCAATTTTCTTAAGGCTGCAAAATACTTTCCTTTAAAAATGTTATTTTTCCTTCATAGGTCTTAGACTGTTGGAAAAGACTGTTATGTTTAGCTGGGTTACAGATGATTTTCTTCATCAAGTATAAAGCTATTATTTGAATTTGTGCTGAGAATGATGTAGATAACACACTGGTGTTTTACTTGTTACCAAGCAAGGACTTTTTCAGTTTTTCATACTGCCACTGTCCTCTCCCCTGCAAGAAGTTGAGAGAAGCCCAGCCAGCTGGACTAAACCACAGCAGTCCTTTTTTTGATGCCCAGTGTGAGGCATGAAGGCTTGAGATCAAACCACAATAGACTGATACTGATTAAGAAATATACAACCTTATTTTGTGGAAATAATTAAAGTGAAGTAGGGAGGTAAGAACTTTATCTTACCTTACTGGCTAGACTAATGTGTTTTGCACTGTACAAGGAAGATGAGACAGTGGACTACTTAGTAGTCACAGTGATTCAGCTTTAACTGTTGTAGCTTTTCTGAATGTGCAGCAGCTTAACTTGTGCCTTGTGAGACTTTTTGCCTTTTTAATAGTACCTTTTTGTACTGAAAAAAAATCCCAACAAACAAAACTTTCTCTGTAGACAGGTTGTATGTTGTGTTTCCAACCATTTGGACATGAAGAGAAGCTGGTAGAAAAATCTAAGTTCTCCTCTGTGGGCTGTCATGGAAAATAATTGTATAGTTTTCCATTCAGTTTTGAGTTATCAGTGAAAATGGCAACACTTCTGAATTCTGGCCTCTGTGTTGGAGAGAAGTGTGACGTTAGTGTGGTCCCTGCTTTCTCCTGCCTGGAGCACTTGTGAGGCCAAACAATGTCACAGTTTTTTTATTTAGGTGTTACCTTGCTCTGGTACACCTCCTGTTCCTAGCTCAAACAGACCCAGTTTCTTTTCTCAGCATCCTCATCTTATTTTCCACATTACATTGCCTGTCCCTTAGTGTCTCTTCACTGCATGCCTCCTGTGTGTTAGGATTAAAACTGTTTTCTGTCCCAGTGGCACCAAGTGTAGAGGATAATGCCAACTGCAAAGGACTTTTTGAAGCCTCAGGGTGTATTGTAAGTGATTAGAAACTCATCTTCACGGTTTGCAATCTTAACATCTTTACTGAGCATGTGTGTTTTCAGCTGAGATAATTTACCTGTGACACTAATGCAGAAGTGATTTGAGTAGTGTCTTTTTTGACCTCACATTTTACTGATGAAGTATTCGCTGTTTCTACAGTGACTCTTCCTACTTTAAGGAGTTTGCTTACAGTAACTTAATTCTTTTCTCTGTCCCTACGATTTGGTTTGGGTTTTTTCCCCTTAATCCACTTTGTTTTCCTGGAGATAATTGGCAGTAGCAGAAGACTTTTAGTTTTCTTTCCACTTAGCAACAGAAGGCTTCTGTCAGACCAAGATTTCAGGAGATACCTTTGGAAAGGCTAGTACTGGCTCTGTTATCGGTGTATAGTTAAAAGTGGTGGGACTCTTCAAAAGTGGGCAACTCACCCTTGAAAAAACATCAGGGAAAAATGAGAAAAATACCCAGGTATTCATGGGAATTCTTCCAGACAAAGCTTTACTAGTGACATAATTCTTTGAATGGGATTCTGCAGATGTAGTCCAGGCTAAAGAGACACAATTTTTTCCCTGTCTCTGCTCACAAATATACAGAAGAATACACACTGTTAATTAAAAGGAATTTAATTAAGGAAATACTGCAATTTTGGCTATAGTACTTAATTCAGTCTTTTTTCTTGTTCAGGTTTTTTGTGGTGGCTGTTGCAAAAGGAAGTGCAAACTACAGTACATGGAAAAGGAAGCAAGAGTCTGTAATGGCTGCTATCATGATATTAATAAAGGTAAAAAACAATTTTTGTAGTAGTTACAGTCATCATTAATAGGTACAGCTGACATCTCTTTAACCTTTGTTCTTCTGGTGTATGCTTTCCTCTTTCTGAGATGAGGAGAATAATTGGACCCCTTGGTTGGATTTCAGTTCTTATCCTAAACTTTGAATAGCAAGCTGATAATTAAAAAAAAAAAAAAAATAGTAGGTTTGAACTCCATAGGACTAAACATAAAGTTATATTACTGTGCCAGCCGTGGCTGAAGCCCAGCAAGAGATCCTCCTCCCTTACAGCAGCCTTCTGTGTGTTTAAGGGCCATCATAGCCTTGATTGTTCTCACGTGTTATTTGCACATTTTAAGTAGCTTTCAGTGCTGGTATTTTTTACAAGTCACTTAAAGGTACTGCAGTAATTGAATCACAAGAACTGTTTCTTAACTGAAAGCTAAGCATGGATGCGTATGGAAACATCAGAAAAAAAAGTGAGGTCCTGCTTATTAATATTTTAAACAAGGTTGAAAGCATACCAGAATTTTTTAATATGCCACGTTAATGGAATTCTACTTGATAAGTATGATATGTGTGTATATATATATATATATATGTATATATATATTTACACCAACATACAAAGTTTATATAGTTCAATGTAGTCACTACAGTGGTAGCAGGGTATACAGGGAGGTCTCTTTCTCCATTAGGAATGAATTAGGCAAATATGTGGGTAGAAAATAGATCAACATTTTCTGCTGTTCAATAGCTTGAGTGTTCATCTTCCATAACTAGCTTCCAAATTGTGCACTACTTCTGCAAAAAATCCCACCCGTAGTACACTGCACTACAAATAAAATTTAATCTTAAAAACTAACTAAATTTTTTTAGCACAGGCATTTGAACGGATGATGAGTCCAACTGGTCCTGTCCCCAGTTCAAGTAACTCTTTTGAGTATTCTGTTCCACCTGCGGAAGAATCCCAGATACCTGTTAGTGCTTGCTCTCCTTCAACTTCTGCTGTGTTACCTATCTCAGCACTTAAACAACCTGGTATTGAAGGTATGCTAAATATAGATAGTAAGACACATCTAATGCTTAAGGATCTTTTTGAAAAGAGTTGTTTATTGCATCATGAATACTTTGTGTACTATTGATATTTTTGTGTGTGGGAAAAATGGAAACCTAAGTGGGACACTGGAAAATTGCTTTTAGTTCCCAGCTATGTATGAACTTGATCAAGTCTGTCTTAAATCTCCATTTATGGAAGTTAGATGGTTTTTTATTGTCTTCTCTGTTTATACTGTAATTATTTTTTTTTGTGCAGATGCTACTTTCATCATTTTAATACAGCTTCAGAGATACGGCTTGTGTTGGCTGCCAGTCTTACAGTAAAAGCAAAAAAGTAGTTCTTTAGGAAAAAGTTGCTAGGGATTCATTTTCTGTGTAAATGATTACAGGCTAAGCAGTGTCTCAGCTCTACTTTTATTAACATCTGACTTTTAATGAAAGTAAATTTTTAAACAAAGTGATAAGCTGATGTATTTAGAGTGCATATCACAACTAGAGGATAAAATACATTTCATTATTATTGTAATACACAAGGATGACTGAGGAAGTAGCCTTCCTTAAATATGAGCTGATAGATTTAACTGTAGCATGGGAGCTTACTCTGCAAGTAGGAGATAGGGGGTTTTGTGTGTATTTGCCTGGCTGGTGTCAAACTGTCTACTTTTGCTTGGTTCAGTGAACATATTCTTTGTATTTGAGGGGAGAAAGGGCTTAATTTTTTTTCCTTCCAACTGCTACAACAGTACAATAACACAAAGTAAGTATTGTTTTCTGAACTTGTCCTAGGGCTATGTCCCAAAGAACAGAGAAGAGTTTGGTTTGCAGATGGTATTTTGCCTAATGGTGAAGTGGCAGATACAATGAAACTTTCATCTGGAGCAAAAAGGTCATCACAGGACTCCAGTCCAGTGAACCCTGACTTGCCAGAGGTGCTCATGGTATGAATTAAGAAGTGTGTGTAGACGTGTGAATTACTTGAAATACCTTTGTTTGCTATTGATGAGGCCTCTTATTGTACCATAATACAACTGTTGTTTCACAGTTTTTGCAATCTAAGCCAGTATTTGATTAATTTTTGGGGTAGGTAGAGCGCTGTGAAATCCTTGGATGGAAGTATTCTCTAAACCAAACTTCAAAGGAAACCATGTTTGGTTTGGAGTTTGTGAATTTTACAAATTGTATGGCAGAAAATACTCCAAAACAATTTTGGTTTCTACACAGCCATTGATTAACTACTTTTAAGAAGTCAACATCAGCCATAGTTCTGAAACCTGTAATGAACAATGTGTTTATTGTAGAAGTTTGTGCATTTTTCCACTGGCTTTCGATAGTTTTCCTGTTGGATTAGACTAAGGAGAAGTTGCTTAATGCCCTGAAATACTACATTATAGTGTGCAGCAAAATCTACTTCCTGGTGCTAATTCAAACTAATAATGAACGGAGAGAGGGATTGCTTTTCTAGAACCCATCATATATATGGTGTTGAACCAATTGTGCTGGACAAAAGTACAAACAAATGGTGGAAGTTTGCTGTGGAAATGTTTGGAAAGATTCTTCAGTTGAAGTTTTTCTGAAATCAAACACAGCTCACTGTCTCAAGTGATAATTCTTTTGTTCTAAAAACATTCAGTATTTTTTTTCAAAAAAGTTAAGTTAATCACCATCTCAGTTTATTATTTTTTGTGTATGAAGGGTCTGAGAAGCTACCAAGTGTATAGCATGTAAATCCACAGTAATTCATGAAGAATGGATAATAATAAATAAGACTTCATTTGAACAAGGAAGGACTCCAGTTAGTGTCACGGGGAGGCTTGGAGTAATTTGCCAGCACAGCCAATATGGTTGTAGCAAACCTCGTTTATTCACCTCCATAGAGGTGCTTATATACACTCAGGAGTGTTACTAAATATAGAACATTCAGTGATTGGTCATTATGCCGTGATCACATTCCTGACAATTAAGCTAATTGGTCAAAGGCTGTTGTCCACGCCCCTGCCGGGCAATCCAAACTGAAAAATATTTGGTTCTGCTGTTACCCTGTTATCTTGTTTTTGCTACAAAGCCAGTTCTGTTGTTATCTCCAACGCCAAGGTCAGTTCGTTAACACATTCCCGGACATGGCTTGTTCAGTACATGTCTGCTTCTATGGAAAAACCCCACAATTCCCCCTTTTGTTTTTGAACAAGCCATATTTCATTGATGGTCTTTAAGGAGGCCCTGTGAAGGCAAGAGGCAAAGAGGAAAACATCTTATTTTTCTAACTAACAGGCTAATTTTGCAAGCTTATTTGAAGCGTTTCCAGCAGTTGAATTGCAGGCACTTAAATTGCTAATGCAAATCTATCAGATTCACTCAAGAGCTCAACATTGTCACCACAGGTGGGAAGTCTCAGGGATCCCTTTTTTGTCTTTCTGTTTCATTTTTTTTTTCAATTTGTTTGGTAAAACTATAGGACAAGGCCAAGGACACATCGGTCCCAGCCCAATTCCGTGCCGGCTACGGAATGGACTGAGTGCCTGCTAACCTTCCCGGCCCGTCAAGTATGTCCAGCCTGTCACTATAGTCTCACCAAAGACAAAACATTTGTGTCCACTTTCGAGATTTATTGCCCACTGATCGTGATCCCAATAAATTGAGCTCCCGAGCATCCCATGACAAACTAGCATTCAAGCCTTGTATTAATTTTACTGCACATTCTGCTACTTGATCAACCTTGTTACACAAACCTATACCGTATTTACTAAGACTGTTCACATCTAAATATGGTAACCCCATTAAACACATTCTGAAAGGATCAGTGGCAGAAGCCATTGCAACACAAAACTTCTGGGTGCCCGTTTGATTCACCCCAGGTGACCCACAAATTCTGCCTGGGATTGACATTCAGGGCTCCAGGCAACAATGAGACTGAACTCATCAGTAGGCTTAAGCATATGAGTAGGCCGCTATCGTTCCGGCTTGTTGTTTGGGCTCAGCTCCTTGTGAGGCTTGTCTGCTGCCTCCAGATAGTGTTTGATACAGCGCAGCGGGTACCGGCGAATACCAGAATCTGTGGAGACAGAAGGGTAATCTCAACCTGTAAATAACAACATACTCGGGCCTTTCCATTCTGCCATTCCTGGTTCCTTACACAACACTTTCCCTTTTTCAGAACTGTTGCCCAAACCCTTGGTTATAGAGTCCCAGTGTATTGCAGTCGAGGGTTGATCCTGTTCCCCCGTTAAACAAAGGTGGTTAAGTACATATAAAGCTTTTGGAAGTCTATTGTGGACATCCAGGATCTCTTCCCCCTTTTTGTTTTTGCAAAAGCGTCTTTATCGTGCCATGGGCACGTTCCACTATGGACTGTCCCATAGGAGAAAGGGGAATGCCAGTGGTGTGCTTAATGCCCCATCGGGAGCAGAACTGTGGAAATTAATTAGAACAATAAGCAGGTCCATTGTCTGTCTTTAACGTCTGGGGAACGCCTGATACTGCGATAGCCGCATGCATGTGTCGAATCACATGGTGTCCAGTCTCACCAGTTTGTGCCCTTGCCCAGATCACCTGAGAAAACGTATCAATACAAACATGCACATACTTAATTCACCCAAATTCTGCTACGTGAGTAACATCCATTTGCCAGAGTTGCAAAGCCTGGGTACCCCTAGGGCTGACACCAAACCCTAGCCCTATGCCTATTTGCTGACAGGCAGGACGAGCTCGCACAATCTCACGCTCCTCTGCCAGGGTGAGATGAAATTGCTTAGCTAACATCTTTGCTGACTGATGGAGAAACTCATGAGACAGGCGTGCCTCTGCAAAATGATCAGGAGTGACTTGAGTATAGGTGACCAAAGCATCTGCACGATTGTTACTTATGCTAAGACCCTGATCAAATTGATGACTGCGGGTGTGAGCAATAAAAAAGGGTGAGGTGCGTAGTGACACGGCCTGGTGCACCTGTAACAACATAGAATACAATCGTTGATTCCTGAGTGGTTTGATAAAGGCATGTCCAAGCCTTGTGGCCACCCCTACAGCATAAAGTGAGTCTGACACTATTAATAGGAACTTGACTCCATCTCATCAATGCTTCACAGATAGCTTTCAGTTCTAGAGTCCGGAGTGAATGTCACTGTTCACCAGGAAACAATTGTTTTTCCCACCTTCCTTCTTCCTGCCAGGTCATATCTGCTCTACGGGACTTCTTTCCAGCACCTGTAAAAACTGTTATTCCTTTTACCGGGGTTTCAGAGCAAATTGGCTTTTCCTCCCAATCCTGTTTAGTTAGGAATTGCAACAACTTGTCTTTGGGATAGTGCACTTTTAGATCCCACTTAAAGTCTTACAAGGCAATTTGGAATAACAATGAGTAACTCATTAGCCAATTGAGGTAATTTAGTCATTTAGGCAAATAAATGCAAGACAGGTCATTTCCACTAATTTCAACAACTCTATTTCACGCTTTAATAATCAGGTTTACTACTGCTTCAATCCTAGTACAATCCATGGACTTGGGGTGAAATGCGGGAAAAACCCATTCAATGATTTTGATGATAGGGTCCTCTTGGGCAATAACAGCCTTCAGGTGAGCAGATTCCAAAGACTTATTGGCAATGAAAACCTCAAGGGGCGAGCTTTCTGTAATTTGTGACACGCTCGCGTTAATTATTTTAGTTGCTGCTTGCCCAATTGCAGCTTTTTGATTATCTGAGGGCTTACGGGCTGTAGATGCATCAACATCTCGCCGTAATAAAGGCATCACTGGTGCAGTATCATCATTGATTATGCCACATACATTCCGACCCCATTGCAATTCCCCTAACAACTTTTGAGCGTCTGCTACAGTTCGTATCTCCACCTTAAGATCTACCTTTTGTGGCCTAACTGTTTGTTTGGCTATCTCCCAGACAAGGTATTGCCATGGATTGGTTTTTTTTTGTATCTTCTCTGGTGCTATCTTGAGTCCCCTGTTCTCTAGCTGATTTGATAATTCCTTTAAAAGGTGATCTACATTTAAATCGCGTCCTGCTATTAATATATCATCCATGTAGTGATATACCAACAGATCTGAGTGACGTGCTCTGAAAGCTTGCAAGGCCCAAGCAACATACAGCTGACACAGAGTGGGTGAATTTTTCATTCCTTGAGGTAACACAACCCACTCATAACCTTCCACAGGGGCTTGCCTGTTTATCATAGAATCACAGAATCATAGAATAGGCTGGGTGGAAGGGACCTCAGAGATCATCAAGTCCAACCCTTGATCCACTACCATTGTAGTTACTAGACCATGGCACTGAGTGCCACATCCAGTCTCTTTTTAAATATCTCCAGGGACAGAGAATCCACTACTTCCCTGGGCAGCCCATTCCAATGCCTGATCACCCTCTCAGTGAAGAAATTCTTTCTGATATCCAACCTAAACCTCCCCTGGCACAACTTGAGACCATGTCCTCTTGTCTTGCTGAGAGGTGCCTGGGAAAAGAGACCAAACCCCCACCTGGCTACAACCTCCTTTCAGGGAGTTGTAGAGAGTGATGAGGTCTCCCCTGAGCCTCCTCTTCTCCAGGCTGAACAGCCCCAGCTCCCTCAGCCTCTCCTCATAGGATCTGTGCTCGAGTCCCTTCACCAGCCTGGTTGCCCTCCTTTGGACCTGCTCCAGCACCTCAATCTCTTTCCTGAACTGAGGGGCCCCCAGAACTGGACACAGTACTCGAGGTGTGGCCTCACCAGGGCTGAGTACAGGGGCAGAATCACCTCCTTGGACCTGCTGGCCACGCTGTTCCTGATCCAGGCCAGGATGCCATTGGCCTTCTTGGCCACCTGGGCACACTGCTGGCTCATGTTCAGCTTCCTGTCAATCCAAACCCCCAGGTCCCTCTCTGTCTGGCTGCTCTCCAGCCACTCTGTGCCCAGCCTGGAGCTCCCCATGGGGTTGTTGTGGCCA
>JAAWXA010000006.1:25093969-25204329 GCA_038090715.1 Florisuga fusca
ATCAGGAACAGCGTGGCCAGCAGGTCCAAGGAGGTGATTCTTCCCCTGTACTCAGCGCTGGTGAGGCCACACCTCGAGTACTGTGTCCAGTTCTGGGCCCCTCAGTTCAAGAAGGAGACTGAGGTGCTGGAGCAGGTGCAAAGGAGGGTAACCAGGCTGGTGAAGGGACTCGAGCACAGATCCTATGAGGAGAGGCTGAGGGAGCTGGGGCTGTTCAGCCTGGAGCTCCCCATGGGGTTGTTGTGGCCAAAGTGCAGGACCCGGCACTTGGCCGTGTTGAACCTCATCCCGTTGGAATCAGCCCAACTCTCCAGTCTGTCCAGGTCCCTCTGCAGAGCCCTCCTGCCTTCCAGCTGATCCACACTCCCCTCCAGCTTAGTGTCATCTGCAAATTTGCTGATGGTGGACTCAATCCCCTCATCTAAAGCATCAATAAAGATATTAAACAGAAATAAAGACATTAAACAGAAAATGCTAGGTACTGTGAATGCAAATATTTTTGCAGTCTTTGTCATGTAAATAGGTAGTAAAAAGGAGGTCTTTTAGGTCAATAACTACTATGTCCCATTTTTCTGCTATCATAGTAGGGACAGTATGTCCAATGCGTCACCCAGAAAACCATAAACTGATATCTCGGCAGAACCTGCCTCACTGTGTGAGGTAACATGGTAATGATACATTGACATAAACAACATACTAATACAAAAGCAATAATAAGTAATATAATTGATGAGCCTTGTCTAATTGAATCTCTAAGCCATCTTCATATCCCTAAGTGGTTTGACCATTCATCTAACCCAGTATATGCAACAGTTAATTTTTTCACTTTCTGACTAACAGTGGGTGTTAAAGGGTTAAGGGAAGTAGGAGCAGGAATAGGGAATGGGTCAGGAGGTAAAAGTGTATTAGTGCCCCTGTGTTGTTCAGGATGTTCCCCAGAGCAGAAACTAGGGGATTTTCGAGGGCTATACTCATCTTTGGTTTCCAGTTCTTTCAGTTTTTCCAGCAGTTCCCTTAGTTGTTTGTCCCTGAGTCCCAGTTCTTCCCCTGGTTGTTGCTCTATAGCAGGCATTGCCGGTGTTGACAGGGGAAGAGGGTAGATTGATGGCAAGGGAGGTCGAGAAGATAAATCATGTGGCTTAGGTGGGGAGTAAGGCGGCGGTGGAGCGGCCAGGAGCCACGGTGGGTGGAAGGGGGGGGGTCTGCATTCTTGGATTCCTCTCCCGTGTTCTCCAGCTTGTCTCCCTCTGGGTCCTCCCAACGATTCTGGT
Source organism: Florisuga fusca (assembly GCA_038090715.1). Lineage (NCBI taxonomy): Eukaryota > Metazoa > Chordata > Aves > Apodiformes > Trochilidae > Florisuga > Florisuga fusca. Next base: position 25,095,241 of record JAAWXA010000006.1, read on the forward strand.
GGCAGTGGTGTTTTCTGTTGCTTTTGGTTTTGCTTCTTGGTCCCATTTTTAGTTTTTGACCACCAGGGTCAAATGGTACAGTTGGCTGAGCTTGAATCAGTATAGCCCCCTCAGGTGCTGGTGGGGGTATTTTAAGTGTCTCAAATAACTGTTAAGAGGTCAAGTCCATATTTTGAGCATTCATCGGTACCGGTAAATCAGGTGTTAAGGCAGCAAACTTAACTGCTGCCACCCTCTTACTTTTCATTTCTTATATTGTGTCTCGAATCAGCCTCCATAACGTGGCTAATTTTCCAGCCTCCTTAAATCCTTTGCTAATTTCATCCCATAGGGATTTCCCAATTTCTTCCCACGTTTCCAGCTTGAAAGCTGTACCTTCAGTGGGGATCAGGGCTCTCTCTTTGGCCCACTGTAGCAGCTGCTTCAGACTGCCACTCTCATAAATGCATCCCTGTCTTGGAGAGGATGTCCCACAGTTTATCATCCACCTGTCTCCATCCTGATGGGCTTTTCCCTCTCATAGAGAAAAGATGTAGGAGAAGTTTCACCACTGCCTCTTCCATTTTGGACAGGGTAGTCCCCATTTCTCCCATCTGGCCGCCTGGGTGGCCCACCCCAGGTTTTCCCTTACCTAGCACTAGGTTTTTCTCTTTAAATCTGGGCTCACCGCTTTTCTGCTGTAAGATCCTGTGGAACGTGTGTTCCTGTGCCGGGGTCAGCACTTTCTTGGCCAGCTTCCCCCCTCCTTCACACGAACCTTTTCGCTGCGTAGACTTCACCGGTTCGGCGAGCATCGCGTCTCTGTCTCGGGCGCCATTTTGTCACGGGGAGGCTTGGAGTAATTTGCCAGCACAGCCAATATGGTTGTAGCAAACCTCGTTTATTCACCTCCATAGAGGTGCTTATATACACTTAAGCGTGTTACTAAATATAGAACATTCAGTGATTGGTCATTATGCCGTGATCACATTCCTGAATTTAAGCTAATTGGTTAAAGGCTGTTGTCCACGCCCCTGACGGGCAATCCAAACTGAAAAATATTTGCTTCTGCTCTTACCCTGTTACCTTGTTTTTGCTACAAAGCCAGTTCTGTTGTTAACGCCAAGGTCAGTTTGTTAACACATTCCTCAACATGGCTTGTTCAGTACATGTCTGCCTCTATAGAAAAACCCCACAAGTAAGTAGCAGGTGACTCTCTGGCTTTCCTAGAAACTTCAGACCTGAGGATCCATTCAGAGCAAAAGCAACAAGGTACTAAGATTATTTTTTTTTTAATAGAGATGATTGTGCTTCCCCCTTATATTGGTATGTAAGGAAGGTAGCAATGGTAGGGATATAGCTGGTGCTGTTGATGAACCTGTGTATCTAGAAAAGCTCATCAGGAGCTCTTGAAAAATAAATTAAGCATCAGTAAGATAAATCAAAAAAACATCCTTCCAATTCACGAAGATGGAACTGAGTAGCTAACTTACATGATAAAGGGATGAAGATTTGACTCAATTTTCTGTCTTGGAGTCTGTGCTATTCAGCAGACTCACAGATGCTAAAAAAAATGTAAAGTTCTTAGGCAGTGAAAGCAGATTCCTGATACTAATGAAATGGATGCTAAAATGACAGATGCCATTATGTTGTTAAATGTAGAATAAGGAGTGCATGACTTCAGCTGAGCTTTTTAAGACTACACTTACTACCGTATCACTTATCAGAAAAGGAGAATTTACAATCAGTGATCAACCTGAAGGAAATATTTGAGCAGTTGTTAAAAAGGAAATTAAAGGGGCAGTATAGATTCCCAGTATTTTGGGTTGGAAGGAACAATTAAAGGTCAACTAGTCCAAATCCCCTGCAATGAGCAGAGACATCTTCAACTATGTCAGGTTCTTGGAGCACCCATCCAACCTGACTTTGAATATTTCCAGTGATAGGGCAAACAAGGGTAAAAGAGAAAGTGAAGCAGAAAGATCATTGTAATACTAAATGCATCAGTATACGTAGCAGCTCTTTCTGTATCCATTTTAATAATCAAAAGATACAAGCTGTCTTCAGTCTTGGGAAAGAGTAGAGTATTCTTACTTGAAAAAAATCAGCAGCATCTCAGAAATTAAAAGCAGCATGGACAAACTGAGTGGAAGACAGTTGATAGTTCTTGTGTGCAGCTTCAGAAGCCCAAACAAAATCACACTTCAGTTCTAAAGGAAAGGATGTACTTTAGTAGGTAAACATAATCCTGAACATGCTGCCACAGGATACTGTGAGGGTCAAAAGCATAAAGTTTACGAAGCATCAGCAAGGAAATTCATGGGTAGGAAATGTGTGAGAGGCCAATTTAATCATGTATTTGTCTGTTATTGAAGTGTTGTCCTGGTGTTTGGTATCTTTCTGGCACATGCAGTCCTGGCACATGCAATCCTCTAATTAGAGAATTTGCTGGAAGCTGATGGCTTACCATGAGAACTACTACAGGGCAAGCATAGAGTAGTTAGGTTTTCTCTTATTGCAATGCAGGATCTTCTCTATTGAGATAGGATGCAAGTCTAACATCCTTCAAAGATGCAAGTGCACTTAGTGTTTTAGGTTTTTTTGTGGCAGCTCATACCCTCAGGTGTCTATGATCTGAGCTTGTCATACACATCCCACAGGGGGGAGCAGTATAGGTTTAACTCCAAACTAGAAATTAATCAGACTGTGAAAAGCTACTTAAGATAATAGCACATTGTGTAGAAACAAGCACACTTGGAGTACTTGAATTGCTAATCTCAGTGATGGCAAATTACAGTGGTGACAGTGTTCAGTAGCTGTTAGTGGGGAAACAGTAATACTAAAAAGATCCCTAGAGGGGTACTTGTTTTATTGTTGATTGTGTCACATCTCACTGTTGTATGCTAAAATGACTAATCTGCAGTGTTTGGATAGGAATTTTGTGTTACTGAACAAATCAGTTAAGGATGTATCTTCACATAAAATAGGGTCTAATATAACTTCTGAAGATGGGGTTAGGAGGTGGAGAGGAAGATCCAGGAGAGATCAGTATTTGTGGTGATTTTTTTCTCCATTTGCTTCTAGAATGCTAGTAATAAAACTTGAGCTTGTTGTGAGAAAAGAGTGTAGACCTATTTTTAATTTTTCTTCATAGGCTGCAAACCCAGAGGAAAATGCCATATTAACTGATGTAAATCCAAAACCTAAGGAAGAAACTGATATAAAAAAAACAGAGGAGTTCTGTCCTGTTTATTCAGCTGATACACAGCAGGCTGTTTTAAGCCAGAGTGAGGTGGTACATAACTATAAATCTGTAACTGCAGAAGATGGAGAGCATTCTTCTACTCCAGAAGCTGAGAAGACTGTTTCCAGTTTTGTTGACCAGACTGCAAGTGATATGCCTGTTAGTCCTGTTAGTTACAGAGCTCTGTGTGGTGTTGAAAACTGTGTTTGCAAAGAGATCAGCCTCATCCCTGGTGGTGAGCAACTGCCACCACTTTTGCTTGCAGTGCGTGAAAAAGGAAGAGGTAAAATTTTATAAAATTGTTAATACTTTGTCACTTGATGCAAGATTTCTTTATATGAACTTTGGTGTATGTAATTTATATTCTAATATAGTTCTAATATCTTATTTGGTGCATATGGGATAGTTGGATAATTTAACATGCACTATTAACTGGAAATACTATTAAAAGAATGCCTCATCACTTAAATTAATTACAGTGGTGACTTCTCACTGATGGTAACAGACAGTGCCAGTATGGAGGAGGAGACAAAATACACATTTGCCAGCAATTACTAAATGAGGCAGCCCTAGTTACACCTATGTTACAAGTTACTTAGTTACTTCCTTTTTTTTTTTTTTCTTTTTTTTTTCTCTTGAATTTTAGGGTAAACTACTCATTGATCTGTAGCTAATTCTAAGTTTGAGAATAATTATCACCCTCTTAAGATAGGGGGATGGGACAGTCTTTCATATGCTAATGGTCTCTAAACCTTGTTTGAGGAAGTTGGCTGACATGTAGTAATTTATTTGTTAATTTATTTAGGTCCTCTAGTAGAAGAACATCCATCTCACCAACAGGTTACCTTGCTGCTTGTGGAGGAAGGTCCTAATCTGTTAACTTTTATCCTAAATGCAAACTTGCTTGTGAATGTCAAGCTAATAACTTGTAAGTAGTGCACCTTTTCTTTCCTGTTAAATCCGTCTTTTTTTTTTTTTTACTGACTGTGAATCAGATTTACTGTGGTGTTTCTTCTAATTAAAGATTCTTCAGAAAAGTGTTGGTACTTCTCAACAAATGGACTACATGGTTTGGGTCAGGCAGAAATAATAATTCTGCTGCAGTGTTTGCCAGATGAAGAGATTTTTCCTAAGGAAATATTAACATTATTTAATGACATCTATAAAGATGCAGTTAAAGGTATGTAATTTTAATGTCTAATTTTTTATTTTATAGTATCTTCTTGCTCATCTTGAAAGCTGGGAGTTGATAGGTAATTTTTCTTGAAGTATTTTTGAGTATCTGATGAGTCTGTTGAAAAACCTTTCAGTGTTAACCATGGGTTCTAATTAAACGAGGAAGGAAAGAATGTAAGCTTTATTTCTTGCATATACTTCTGAAAACATTTTGTTTGCAGTTTTTTTGTTGTTAGTCGTATTATGTTGGAGATTCTGGGTGTTAAGTCCTTCAGTCTATGGTTTAGGACATCTGTCACTTTTTCTAAATATGTAAATACTTGAGGTCTGTTAAGTGAAGTTCATCAATTGCTGTGTACCAGAAAATTGTACACCTCAGTTTTTTTGGTATTTGTTTGGAAAAACCTAGTTTCATATTTGAGTTCAGTAGTAAATACAGAGCACTAAGCCTTTGGGTTTACATGTCTGTCAGACTTCCAGGAAGATGTAAGCCATACAGGGTGTCTCACAAGTCTGTAGGAAACTACTGGTTAGTGTAGTTCTCTTGTCACTAACTACTCCTCTAGATGTGCGAAGACTCTCTGCCCCTCTTTCTACAGGAAGGTTAATAAGAAACATGGAAAACATTAGTTTTACTGAAGACTTCCTTGGTAACAAAGAACATGGAGGATTCCTGTTTGTTTCACCAACCTTTCAGATACTTGATGAGCATATTCTACCAGATAACCCTTTTCTTTGTGGCATTCTCATCCATAAGCTGGAAATACCCTGGGCAAAAGTTTTTCCAATCCGTCTAATGTTGAGACTGGGAGCGGAATATGGGGGTAAGTTTTAACATTTTAGCTGTTTAAATGTAAAATTCCCTTCAGAAAATACATTGGGGTTTTTTTAGATGAGCGAAACATTTAAAATCTGTGACATGCTTTGTTTTTGGTCCTGCTCTGGCAAGGGGGTCGGACTTGATGATCTTCAGAGGTCCCTTCAGCACGTGAAGTTCTGTAATTTTGTGATTTTGCAGTAATTTATATTGCAAATTCCAAGAAGTTTCATACATGGGAAGCCACATATTGAAACACTCAGGAATTTACCTTGTGTTGCTGGACTCTGTTGATAATTTTTTCCTCTTTGCTGATGGGAAAGATAAGAAACCAAAACAACAGTAGTCTGTCAAAATGTCTGACTTTCACTGATAGGTTTGAAGTTCACACGTCCAATTTATAACTGACAAATTGTATTTTTAATTAAGTTACTGACATTGAGTATATTGGTGAAGTGCTGCTGCTTTATCAAATGGATACAGGTTTTCACTACTTAGAAGGCTAACTTATTAATTAATGCATCTGAAATATCTAGGCCTGTAAAAATGCAGGTGGCATTCTTTCAATCTGAAGGGGATGGAGAGCAGTAAATATGCATCACCACAGGTTGTGCAGTGACACAGCCTCCATGTGAGACTTGCCTTCCACAGTCTGCTGCAGGCTGATGTGAGCATTTTCTACTTTTCAGAAGAGATGTGTAATGGCTCTGCTCCAGGCTCACCAATGGCAAGTGTTTGCCTGTAGAAAAATGTGGTAGATTCCTCATCCATCTTCTTTATCAATTTTTTTTTTTTTTAACCTGATTTTGCATCTTTGTCCTGACTTTGCCATGGTCTTTGTTTTGTTTTGAAAGGGCTTCATCTTGTTGTCTGTGGTCTCCTACATCTAGTGGCCTTCCCTAGTTTCCATCTGCGTGTTTCCATTGCAGCAGTGGGGCTTTAAAGAATGTTGCTGTGTATAAGTATCCTTGCTCACTTTTTTTTTTTTGTGTAGGTATTTTTTGTATCAATACTAAGTGGTACTTCACTTTGTATTACAGCATTAACATAGAAGCAGATGTTAACCTGTATGGTATTCAGATTCAGGCAACTACAAAGCCTTGCTGGTGACCTAAAGACTGAACCCAGGATGTTTCTGTCCAAATCATCAGTTGCAAGAGACACAACTGGCAAAGCAATATGAAAGCAGCAACAAATCTCTGCCACAAAATTACTGCCACAACAAGAGTGACTCCATACAGTGACATTGCAGTAGGACTCAACCATGGGAAAGTGATGCAGTGGGCTGAAAGACAGTCCCTGACAGAATCAGACAAGGGCTCTAGTTCTTTGTTTGGTCAGACTTTGAGGATAAGAAACATAGTCTATAGGTGAAAAGAAAAATAAATACCTGGATTTGCAAGTTTTACAGGTGTTGTTAGGTAAAGGTAATTTTTTTTTTTCCTCTAGCATATCCAACTTCTTTTTTAAGTGTCCGGAACCGGAAGCCACTCTTTGGAGAGAGAGGAGACACAATAATGGATCTACTTGTTGTGAGTAAATGTTTTATTGTCTTCCCTTCCTGTTCTAATTTATATCATGTGAAACATGCTCAAAAATCTGATTCTTGAAAACGAAGTAATTTTTGGTGAAGATAAAGGGCTAATGTTATTGTTTTTCTTACCTAAATTGAAACTTCCTTACCAACGAGTGTGAGTTTGGTAAGCTGGCAGTGTAACTGTAATAGCAATTACCTTCTCAAAAAAACTTGACCTCACCACATTTAAACATTTTGACTGACTAATGTGAAGAACTTATTGCCAAAATCAGCACAGGAAGTCAAGGCCAGAATTTGTGCCATTGCCTGAGGAAGTTTTCCCTCTGTTACCCAAGTGATGTTCTTTGAACTTCCAGTAAGTCTGTATACCTGGCCAGCCACCTTCCTCTTCAAATACCTAACACAGAATTTACCCCTGATGCTATGATGAACAGTGCTGTAAAGCTGTGGGAATGTATTTAGGTGATCACTAAATCCTCTTATGAGAGTGTAGAAACCATTACTGCTGTCTTTGGCTCCTCTTTCCTTTTTGCAGCTGTTGATACCTGTGTCATTGCATAAGGAATCAATCAGATGAGCTGTGCTATCTGGAAAAAAAATAGTTTATTTTTCATGGGGGAATCTTCCATTTTAATTCCATGAGCCAGCTCCTTGCCTGTTTGGTGCAAGTACCAATGTGCAATTGCATAGTCAGAATTCGAGGAATCTTAATGTTGTGCTGCTGATGAAGGGGGAGTCTGTGGAGTTTTTCAGCTGGTTTGGAGTTACTCCAATTCTCCTTCATAGCTCTGTTGTAGTGCCAGCTTGAAGCAAGCACTGAGAATGCATGTTTCTTGGCAGGACTACCTCTTTTGATGCAGTAGGAGTTGTAATCACCACACACATAACGATGGCTGCCAAATGTTCTCTTGGTGTTGTATTTTTAACAACAAAGGGTGCAAATCCTCCAGTAAAGATCATGTAAAATCTAGTACTAAAAAGTGACTGAAGTAGAGTTAAATGATTAAGGCAAAGATCATCTGTGATGTGTATCCTTCATCTTGCTGAAACAATGCCAGCTCAGTTGAAACCTGTAACCTTCCTTGCTACTGTTGTGCTGATTGAGGGGAATACTGATTACTTGACTTGGCTGGTTACAAGAGCCTTCCCTAACCTTTCTTCACCTGAATTAAAGTCAGTTGAGACCATTTTACACCTAAGGTAGTTCTTCTGGAATAAAACAGATAAAGACAAATTCAAAGAAGTGTCTCAGATGATGGATGGTAATTTAAGTTGGTGTCACGGTTTAACACTGCCCTGGCAGTTAAACCAAGTAACAGATGCTCTCTAACAATCCCCTCTCTCCTCCCTGATAAAGAAAGGAGAGAGAATAAGGGAGAGGGGCTCATAGGTTGGAAACTAAACTACACAACTTTAATGAAACAGTAATGATAAATAGGAAAAATTACTAAATATATACAAATATACAGGAAAATCGATACTACGTTGCCCCTCCCTCTCTCCCCCCAATAACTCTCACGTCACCACAGAGGCTGCAGGGCAGCCCTGGGACAGTCCAGGCTGGAATCCTGGAGTCAGCAGCAGTGGGGAGCTGGAGGCAGGAATACACAGATTCAGGCTGGCATGGATCAGGACCACAGGCAGATGAATGGACAGAATCCTCCCAGGATGCCAGAGCAAACAGGGACAGGCAAAGGAAGGGAAGCAGGAAGGGCAGGAAGGGGTTTGACCCTTGTGATCCCTCAAATTTATAGTGAGCATGACGTGTACAGGATGGAATATTCTGGTCAATTCTGACATCTATCTTGTCCAGTCCTCCCCAGAGGAGGGGTTCAGGTGGGACCTCTTTACTCCTTCTGGAGGGTAAAATGTTCCTCAGAGCTGAGCAGTGTCCCTGGCTCTGCATACCAGTGCCTGGCAGTAACTATTAACATCCAGTGTGATCAGTCTTAGAAACAGACACTGTCTCAGAAACTTGCTGTTAATTTCAGCAAGTGCAGCTACTTACAAGAGGCTTAGCTGAAAGCAAAAGTACAAGACAGAAAATCACCTTTATCTTGGCCCAAACCAGGACAGTTGTTGAAAGAAACAGTGCAGTACTCAACAGAAGTTGGAGGTGTAGGGAACAGAGTATGAGCCTGAAACAAACTAATCTAGGTGGTGGCTTCCATGCTTTGCCTTTCTATCAGAGAGGGAGGGTGCTAAAGTATTTTGTTACCCAAATCACTAAGATTGTAGTGTGCATAAAGTAGACACAGTTTAAATAACCCACTAATGAATAGTTAGAGCTGCTTTCTCAGTGCTATAAATTTGTTAGTGTATTCACTAAGGTACCTTTTGCATACACTTCAGTAGGAAAAAAGTTACCACTATGTCTTTAAGCATCCTTAATGTCAGTACTCTTTAGAAGTTCTTTTAAGAGTTATATGTCAAGTACTTGAGGTAATACTTCTTACAAAAGGTAAGAAAATCGTACTTATTTGTCTGCTAATGTAAAAACTTTGTTACAGGACCTAAGAAATTTTCAGTATACGTTGCATACCATAGACAACCTGTTTGTTCATGTGGAAATGGGTAGAAGCTGCATCAAAATACCCCTAAGGAAGTATAATGAGGTGAGTAAAACCATCTTGATTAGCTTTCCAACCAAAACTGCTTTAGCCTTTATTTTTCACACATACCACTCACATCTTTAACATGAGCTCACCTGCTCTTTGCTCTTTAAGAACCTTTCCTCTTTTTTTAAAAAGGCTGCAATGATAGTATTCTTTTAATCAGTTTCCAGGCAGTTCTGCAAGTGAATTCTTTGCTTGGGAGTAGCTCTCTAGATAACTTTGCTGGGCAGTAGGCTCTTTAAACTTTAAATTGATACAAGCATGTGATGAGGGGAGGGCATGAAATGATCAGAACACACATTTCCTTCTTCCTGGATGTGTTGGAAGATGATTAATATAAAGTGAAAAGCTGAGCTTTAGGAAAACTGTTGAATGCTGAAAAATCAGCAATTATTTTCAAAATCTTTTAGTATATATTTTCAAGGATTATCTCTTGCTAATTTTCAGGTGGTGATGTTTTGCTTACAACTAAAAAAAATTAAAGTCTAACTTAACAATGTAATTTTTATTACAGTTTGTTTACCTCAGCTTTAACAAAAACACCTTGAACAGTAAACTGCATCTGCTTCAATGCATATTTTAGCCTTAAGACGAAGAAAACCTTTACAGCTTTGATATTCTGCTTTGTCCAGAGGCAGTCAGATTTACTCATTCCTGTCTTCTTAGTGTTACTCCAGCTTGGTCATGGCAGATTGTGTTGTTCAAACTCTCTGGATCTGACCAAGTCTTGGGATTTGAGAGATGGAATTTTCCAATGTCTTCTATTTAAATTGAGTATTTTATAATGAGATCTGTCAATTTAACGACAGATTTTGTATTGACAGGTCATGAAGGTGATAAATTCTTCTAATGAACATGTAATTAGTATTGGAGCAAGTTTTAATACTGAAGCAGATTCTCACTTAGTGTATGTGCAGAATAAGCATGGCCTCCATCACACACAAGCAATCAGTGCTACTGGACATTCTAGGAAAGGTAAGCTGTCTAGTTTGGCTTTGGAGAAAAATCAAGTTTCTGGAGCAGAAATAAAAGTTGACTTTTAGGCTGAAAGGAAAATGCGTAATCGCAGTAAGTGGTTAAGACAAAGTCCAGCATTCAAGCAGCAGAGTAATTTAAATGCAAAATAAAAAGTTGCTGGTTTGTATCAACACTTAGCTACCATTTACAGATGTTGTATAGAGTGGAGAGTAATACTTTTTTCCTGTTTGCTTCCAGAGTGTTATTAATACATTATTAATACATTCTCAAACATAATCAGATTCTTTACATACTTCAGAATCCAAATTTAATGTTACTGTGGCTTAGGCACTATTTTTACACATGCAAGCACATAGTCTGAAAAGCTGGTTTCAGTTGCTTTCAGTACCACTGAAAATGACCTAAATTTCAGGAATATCTTCTGTAAAAAAATTAAATACAAAAGTTGATTGGGATGTCTGTTTTAAAGGACAACAGAAAACAACCAGCAAGCCAAAGAAAAACCCCACATCACTGTTTCTTCAACTATTCTTGGTATAGGGAGCTTTTCTGTCTGGCCTGTGTTGGTTTGCTGCCAGCATATTCAATGGATACTGTCTGCACTCACAAAATAACTTAACAAAGCTGGTCTTTTTTGCCAAGGTTTGATGGGAAAAAAAAGTCTTCTCTCTTTAGAGTTACGTTTCACATTGTCCTGCCAGTAAGGGATTTTTACTCTTTCAGTATGTTAGTCCCTTTTTTCTTGGCTTTTTGAAAATGTATGTTAAGTGTTAGTAATGACAAACTTGACCACTACAAAATGATGCTCACTTTGTTGCCACTTTTTCCAGTTACAGGTGCAAGTTTTGTTGTGTTTAATGGAGCCTTAAAAACATCCTCAGGATTTTTAGCTAAATCCAGTATAGTTGAAGGTAAGAATTTTGTCCTATATGGTTTCTTCTTAAGAGAACTTGCAAAAGACTGCTGTAATTTTTTTTTTTTAAGATCTTTATCCTCAGTAAGCTAAAATTTTTCTTTTTTGGATTTTTAACCTTGTAGAATACCTATTGCAAAGAAATGTTTGAAAAAAAAAAAGTTCATAGACTTGTTTTAAAACATATTAAGTCATAACTCTTTTTGCTGTAGTCAATGTAAGTCTGTCCTTTACGGCTGCCTATACCTGGGACTATTTTCATTGCTGTATTGATGAAGTACATATATTGACAAAGAAATGCAAAGAACTTCTAACATTGCTTCTTTTATTCTGTTGTTCTGTTTAGTCTGTTTAGTTCTGTTAACAGCAAGGTTGTCATTACTTTCATGTAACATTTAACACTCTAGCTGGGTGATAGAGTCCATTTGATGTGCATTTATTAACAAGCTGTAGGAGAGGTTTGGTTCCACTAGAATTCAAGCCAAGACTCTACTAAAAAGCTGTGCTACTCTTTCTGTAAATAAGCTGGAACTTTACTGGTTTTCTTCTAGATGGGCTGATGGTACAAATAACACCAGAAACAATGGAAAGTCTACGCCAGGCATTAAGAGACAAGAAGGACTTCAAAATAACTTGTGGCAAAACAGATACAGAAGACATAAAAGAATATGTAGATATTTGCTGGGTAGAAAATGAAGAGAAAACAAACAAAGGGTAAGCATATTACCAAAGCAACACATCCTACATAATTCTTGTTCCCAGTTTTCCAGTATCCACTTTTAATTTCTTTCATCTGTGGAATTTTTATTGAAAGAAAGTACTTGATACTAAAACCTGAAATGGGATAGAACAGTAAACTACCTGCTGGCCTCTGGATGTCACTAGCAGGACAGTTTTGCTTGTAGCTCACCAGAATTAATAACTTGTTGGACACTACCAGGAAAAGTCAGGAGGGGGGGTACGATGTCTGAGACATCTTTATTTGATGTGATTTGAAGTCTCTTTTATGTACCTTCAAACTTTTAATTTCACATCACTAACTTAAAACTTCTTAAGTTGTTTCTTAGTCCGTGGGCTTGACTTCATCTGCCTTTTTCTGTGGCTTCTCCAACCAATTAAACCATGGCTTTACACAAAATGGTTTATAACTTCTTAAACCTGTAATATTAGATTTTTATTGATTGCATTGCTTGTTCTCTATTTAGGATATTTCTTTTTGTATTATCTGTTATTTTCTTGACGCAAGTCCTGTATTAAATTTTGTTGTAAAGCTGGTTTTAGTAGCTTTTAAGGAAGGATAAACATTATTTTGTATGTTAGTCTAAATCATAAAATGTTTAATTATTAACTGTACTGTTATCTTCCACAGAATTGTAAGCCCAATTGATGGAAAATCAATGGAAGGAACGCAAAATGAAAAAGCATCACAAGGCAGAGACTTTGAAAGAGAGGGGAAGATTCTGAAGTGCACTGAAGTTAGTAATCACATTGTTCAGCAGTTTTGATGCTTTTTAGAATAGTGATTGTTCTCAGTGATACTACTAACAAGACTAATTTATTTGATGTCTAGCTATACTGATAGGCAGAATGTTCTCTGTAGCTCTTTACATTTATAGACTTCTCTTTTTTTCTCCTCAGAAAAAATCTACCAGCATTAATAACTCTAAAAACTAATCCAAATATCCCTGTTGTCACTGAAATGTTTTCATTGAACAGAGGAAATACTTGAATACTTTGCCAGGAAACAAGCATTGCAGCTCATTCTGTTCTGCCTTAGTATTATATTGAACTACTCTTTTCCTTACTTGGTATTATAAAATGTCTGCTGACTCTCCTTATCCTTTCTGTAATTTCAGGTATACTATTTTCTAGGAGACCATGAAATATCCAGTCCTGTTCCTCAACAGTTTGCTAAAGAGATTGCTGTTGCCTGCAGTACTGCTCTTTGCCCGCACCTTAAAACCTTGAAAAATAATGGGATGAATAAGATAGGCCTAAGAGTTTCTGTTGACTCTGATATGGTAATCTTTCAACTTTTATTGCAGACACTATTTCAGCTGAAATCTCTGCCTTGTAAAGACCTTGGATATCTTTCTAAATGTTTAGGTTTCTGCCTATCCCAGATGCAGACTGAGGGTGAAATTCTGTGAAGAAGTATCTTAATGATTAGTTTTTCTTGAAAGGAGTGGTCCTGCTTCCTCATTCTGCCCAAATTCCCTAATAGCTGTTTGTTGTAAATTAGCAGTCTTTCTCTAGTTCTAATTCTCTCTGGTGCTTACCTGCCTCCAAGGTGAGTCAACTTAAGAGAATCACAGATCAATTTGCTGATGCTTTTCCTGAAATACATATTTTCTGCTGGTTTTGCTCCCTGGTGTAGGTCAGTAAAGGATACCTGCACCAAAATCTGCACAGCAGAAAAGGTCTGCCCAGCTGAGCATGGAAGAGAGGGAAGGCAAAGTTATCCAGTGTGTGAAGCCCCTCTAAAGATTTACAAGCCTGTAAATATTTTACAGCCTTGCAGATATTTTACAAGCAAATATCTACACTGTAGAGTAGTTCAGTTCCTTATCTCTGAAAGTGTTGTTACACTTAACCTTTTTTTAAAAAGAATCTGGAAATAGTCCTGTAAATCCAGTTCTCAGTAGTATACATTGCAATTAATCTGATAGTAACTGTGGTAGTCAGGTATAACTGGATCATTCTTGGACACGAGACTGAAGCAGTGTGGGACATAAGAGGATGTGTGACCCCATAAACCCAGGGGGAATGTTGTGTACCTCTCAGTGGCAGGCCTCACCAGTCACAGTTGCCCACTCAGATGCCAGTATTCAGATATGATTTTGTCACTTGATGCTAGCTGAAGTATTCTTTTTACCAAGATACTACACTTCTGCAGTGTCTTATTAATACAAAAAGTATTCCTATCAACAGTATTATGTTTTTCTCCTAGGTTGAGTACTTAGCTGGATCTGGAGGTCATCTTCTTCCACAGAAGTATCTGAATGAATTGGACAGTGCTCTGATTCCTGTGATTCATGGTGGAATGTTAGATCCTACAAGTCTACCGTTGAAAATGGAATTAGTATTTTTCATTACAGAATGTCTGTTTTGATTAGTCTGATTACTGGCAATATACTGATTTGCTAGATCTGAACACCAAAGTTACAACAAACACTACCAACACTAAAATCATTAAACATTTCTAAATCTGTTCTGTTTAATATTCAAACTGTTTTTTAAAACCCTCAAATCATCTCTGGTTATGTCACCATAAAAGAACTGTAGTTTGTAATGTTTCCTAGAGTTCTTGAAAGTTTACACTTAATACAGGTGCAGAAGAGGACAGGTTTTGTTACCTCTTTACAGACTTGTAGCATTTACTATCTGTAGTGTAACTTTAAGCCATAATGTCTTGCCTCTTAACCTCAGACAAATGTTACTAGAACTTGCTAGTGTTAGATCTCATCGCTGCAGCATGTGCTTTCCATGTGCAAATGAGCTGGACACTGAAGTAGAAGCTGGCACAAAACTTCTTTTGCCATTTGAGATTCAAGATCTTCTGTAGCTGACTGGAATCTGTCAGAACACAATACCAGTGCACACCTTCTGACATTTGTTTATGGTCAGCATGAGGAAGAATTTCACAGGTATGTTGATGAAGACTTTGTAGTTAAAGTCCTTACATTAGGATGTAATGCTGGTGCTTCAGGAACATATGCTCTGAATTAATTTTTCTATAGAAAACCTGATTTCTTGCATTTCTAAGAATTTATCTAACTTAAATGGATGCTATTTTTATAAATACAGCTATTTTATCTTTACTCTGTGCTCATGAGTCCTGATACAATTTGACCTTTCAACAATAACAATCCAAATTACCCTTTATGTAAACAACATTTAGCAATAAGACAAGAATACTGCAATAGCCTTTCTGCTCCTATCTACTGCTTTTGTAGCCTCTCAGTAGCCACCTTTACTTTCAGGGAGAATTGATGTATTAAGTGTGAATTTTCATGAACAGATTGGTATTTTTTTTAGTATACCTGATGTTCTTGTATAGTATGTATTTTTTATATTGGGTCAAGATCTATTTATGTATTTGTGATGCATGTGATTTTTACTGAGGTTCAGTGAACCATAAATGGGGTTTGGGAACTGCCACACAGCTCTTTATCAAGAATGGAACCAAAACTGAATATATACACAAGATCTGCGTTGTTTTCAGTAAAAATGCTGGTACAATTTTATAATCAGACTATTAGAACTTTGATGCCTTCTTGATGCAAATAGGGGATATGTTTTTGTATCAAAAGCAATTTTTAACTTTATCTGCTCTGCTGTTACCTATGCTTAAAAAAAAACTAAAAAAGGATTTAGGCTTCTGCAAGGCTTCCAAATGTTGCCTTGGGGGGACGTGATGCTGCATTTGAGCTTTTTTATGAACCTTGTAAGAAACTGCAGTTCTGGAGAAGCACTCCAGACCTCACCACGAGCAGCGTGCACACAAGAACACGTTGCTCTAAAGGAAGCTGCAACCGGACACGCCAGGGAGAGGAGGGAGGAAGGTTGAGGGCTGTGAGTGTGGGTGGAGGTGGCTGCTCCTCCCCACCCGTGTACCCCGTGGGTGAATCAGCCTCCCCCCTCTCTGTTCCCAGGGGTAACCAGAGGCAGGGCAGACCCTCGCTGCTTACCCTGTACTAACTTTAAATAATCAATAAAGGTAATTAAAGAAAGCTTGGTATCATACTTGTGCTGTTTAAAAAAAAAAACACACACACACAAAAACCTCAGAAACAAAAAAACATACACCCCCCTCAAAAAAAAAACCAAACCCAAACAACTCCCCATAAAAAACGAAAAAACCCAAAAAGCACAAAACAAAAAACAAAAACCCCAAAAAAACAAACCCCAAAAATCCCAAAACCCCCAAAAACCCCAAAACAAAAAACCCAAAAAAACCCAGAACCCCAAAAAAACAGAACCAAAACACACACAAAACAAAAAAAAAAACTACCTAGAAACCCAAAATAAAACAAAAAACAAAGAGCTACGAAAAAACCCAAAAAACAAAACAAAAACAAAAACCAAGGAAAAGAACAAGGAAAAAACAAAAACCAAGGAAGAAAACCAAAGACAAAAACCAAGGAAAAAAAAAAGGAAAAAATAAAAACAAGGGGGAAAAAAAAAAATCAAACAAGGAAAAACCAAAAACCAAGGGAAAAAATCCAAGGAAAACAAAAAAACAGAAAAAAAACCCCACAACAAAAAACCAAGAAAAGGAAAAAAAAAAAGCAAAAAAAGCCCCAAGGAAAACGAAAACAAAAGAAAAAAAAAAAGGAAAACAATCAAAAAACAAGGAAAAAGCAAAAACAAAAACCAAGGAAAAACTAAACAAAAAAATTAAAAAAACAAACAAAAGACAAAAGCAAAAAATACGTGGGGAAAAAAAAAAAGGGGGGGAAAAAAAAAGGAAAAAAAAAAGGAAAAAAAAAAGGAAAAAAAAAGGAAAAAAAAAGGGAAAAAAAAAGGGAAAAAAAAAGGGAAACAAGAAAAACCAAAAACAACAACAAAAGGACAACTTCCCGCTGGCCCTGCTTGCCCCTGGCAGCTTCCTGCAGCTTCTCCTCGCTGCCCCTCTCCCAGTACAGCCCTGGACGGGGTCCGGGGGAGCAGCCCCGGTTCCGCGGGTGCTCGGTGCCCCCTTCCCTGGAACCTCCCCTGTCCTGGNCACCGCCTCTGCCCCCTGCACCGCGGCGGAGGGGCCCGGGGTTAAGGGGACCTCTCCCTTCGCGCAGGCGCCTGGAGCCAGGAGGCGGTGGGTCACTTCCTGAGGTCGCAGAGCATACGGGAGAGAGATGGAGCGGCGATCCGGTGGTTCCACGCCGCCAACAGCAAAGCCCGAACCGGGGAGGCCGCCAGGAGTAAGTGTGAGGCGGTGTCCAGCGCCCAGCCCAGGGCAGCCATGAGCTCCCTGGGGGGTTTCGTACCTCCCCTCAGAACGCTTTGGGCTTTAGGCTTGGGCCGCAAAAGCTTCCCTGCGCGGGGTTAAAAATCGTCCCGCCCGTCAGGTGAGGTGCAGTGTCGGTGCTGCCAAAAGGGCAGCAGGCAGGGGAGGAAAAGCTCCTGGGAAAGGACCATTACAAGGAAGACATGGTTGTGCTGGAGTGTGTCCAGAGAAGGGCCATGAGCATGATCAGAGGGCTGGAGCACCTCTCCTGTGAGGACAGACTGAGAGAGTTGGGGTTGTTCAGTCTGGAGAGGAGAAGGCTCTAAGGAGACCTTGTTGTAGCCTTCAGTATCTGAAGGGGCTACAAGAAAGCTGGGGAGGGACTTGTTAGGATGTCAGGGAGTGACAGGAGATGGGGGAATGGATTCAAACTACAGGAGGGGAGATTTAGATTGGAAATTAGGAAGAAGTTCTTCACCATGAGGGTGGTGAGGCAATGGCACAGGTTGCCCAGAGAGGTGGTGGAAGCCCCATCCCTGGAAGTTTTTAAGGCCAGGCTGGACAGGGCTCTGAGCAACCTGATCTGGTGGGAGGTGTCCCTGCCCATGGCAGCGGGGTTGGAACTGGGTGATCTTCAAGGTCCCTTCCAACTCTTGACAATTCCATGATTCTGTGATTCTGTGATTCTTTGACCATGGGGATCCTCCAGCTAGGTTTGTCCCAGTGCCAGCTGTGGAGTAGCAGCTGTGGTGCTGGGAGGAGAGGTGCCCCTGGCAGCTTTGTCAGGGCTGTCCCCTCTTCCTAAGATAGTTATGGATTCACAGGGAGTTTTGGCCCCATGTGGATGGATCTTGTGGGTATTTTTAGGATGGTTTGAAGTTGTGTGATGCCATAACATGCTGGGTAATATTTCCTGGGTGCTACAGGGCCATTAATAAAATGTACAGTAATAAACTGTTTCCCCCCACCCACAAGATGATAAAGTATTTCAGATTACTTGTGAGCAGTTTATTTCAGTGAATTTTACTTTTTGATAATATGGGGAAAATACCTAATTTATTTTTATGACAATGTATACTTTGCTTTCTAATAACTTTTTAATTGTTTCAGCCTAAGTGTATATTGAATTCTATATAAATATATATAAACATGTATTCTAATATTTAGGGCTTTGTATAAATACATATGCAAAGCTAGTAGCACTGTACAGGCTCTGAAATGCTTCTCTTTTTAGAAAGCTGTTTACAAGAGACTGCAGCATTCTGAAGATTTCCATTCACTTGTCCTGTGAATGGTTTTCAGCTACCATTTTCCTGGCAGATGTTTCTGGCTAGCTGACTGGCTGACTGGCTTTTTTTTTTTTTTTTTTAATTTTGGCTTGGATCAGCTTTGATAATGAGCCAGGGGGAGTATTCAATCTCTGCCACTGTTAAAATCACCTGGTCAGCTTTCCTCTAAAAGCTTCTGTTTAGAACTCTTGTTAAAAGAGGGAAAGATTTGAAATTTCGCAGGAGTGGATTTATATGTTGAGTATTCATTTTGCTGTTACTCTGAAAAAAATGTTATTACTTGGCTGACTGTATCTACAAAGATCAATCACCTGTAGATGTCTAAGAAGTTTAGTGACTTAAGAACCGAAGAACCCAAATAAATGAATCTCTTGTTGCACAGACAACAACTAATAGTGGGTGTGCACAGTCCAGTGTGGAAAGGCTTGCCGTGTAAAGGTGACTCTGAAGCAAACACTGGAAATGTTTGCTTTGCTTCTGTTGGATAATTCATTTTTTAAATTAACAGGTGATGCTCACATGATAGAAGCAGATGTTCTCCTTCGTGGTGGCAAGGGAGGAGATGGAGAGCCTATCATGGCTCATCCACCTGAAACAGACAGTGACAACACCTTGCAGGAATGGCTAGAAGAGATTGTCAACACAAATAAAGGCATCAAGCTGGATTTTAAGAGGTATCTCAAGGCAAAGATACACAATGCAAATGTTTGCATTCAAAATAATTAGCATTTCTACAGATTGTACTAATCTGTATCTTTTGGTGTATCTATTTTGCTGTATCTATCTTTTGGTGACAGTAGACCAAACTTTTTCTTACTGTTCAATTTCGTGTGATGCATTCCTTCCTGAACAGAAAATGTGGTAAAAGACAATCAGTATTACTAAACTAATTTCAAGGGTAAAAAGTTGTAAACATTTTTGGAACTACAAATAATGATAAATAAATAATGATTTCATACTCAGTGAATTAGTTACTGAATTGCTATTGAGCAAAGTTTTCCCATGAGCAAAACTGATATGATAGTGCCTCTCTGGGAGGCTTCTGTGAGTTTCTACTTGTGCAAAGAAGTTGGGAAAGACAAGGTTCAGACCAGGAGGTGAGGCAGTGGCTCCCAGCAGCAAATGGGGCTGAGTCCCCTGGGTTTCCTTGCCTGGCAGCACACAGGTTTCCTGCAGCCATCCAGCTTTCTTGGTATCATTCTCTGCCATGGAAAGAGTTTTGGGAAGAGTGTCAAGGTTTTTCATGGAGCTTCTGAAAAGGTTGCTGAAAAGGCAACAAGTTGTTCCTGGTCTGCTGGAGTTCATACTAATTTAGAAATGTCATCCCATGCCACCATAAATATCTTTATTTTCCAAAAACTTTTTGGTCTTTTGTTGTTGTTGTTGTTTGTTTCCCAAGGAGGGGGATTCTCTGTCCTGGTCAGTTCCAGTACTAACAGTCTTGCTGGAGGTGTCTTAATTGATTCAGACTCAGCTGTGATTTTTGGATCTACACACTTGCAGCTAACTTCATCTTTGTCTGAATTTGCATGTACACTACCTGTTTTTGCAGCAGATGGAAAGTTGACCTTCATTCAAAAAAGCACATCATCAGTGCCTAAATGGGGAATAGAAATGAAAAAAAAAGCTAGATAGTTGTAAAATGTGCTTTGTGTCTGTTGTTGTACCTAATGCAATCACAGTTTTCTTGTTAAAAGTTCATAACAATCAAAAAGGAAGGAAAGGACAAGGGAAGGTTGTTGATGGGTGGTTGGTTTATTTTTTTACATTTTAATTCTTCTTTAAATTAATTTAAGAACATCTACCTCTTACTTTTCTGCAAGGAATTTCCAGCCAAGTGCAGTGGCTTAAAAAAGCAAGCTTTAAAAATTATGTTGCATTATGAAAGCTTGATTGCATAAAAGCAGTTAAAAGACCCAAGCACACAGTGTGGTCTAAATTAGTGGCAACAGAATTTGATGTTCTTTTGGGTAATATTTATTTGAATATTGTGGCTGAAGTTTTGAAGATTATTTCAGCAGTGCTTAAAAAGAGGTATTTCTACTCTGCCAGCATGATTGGCCACATAATCACATTTCCTGCTGGCTTCATCTACAGGAATTAATGTGTTCTGCAAAAGGATTTCAGAGTCTGCTTCAGAAAATACAGAATCATTCACTATGGAGTCAGCAATATGTTTGAATTTTCCAAATGCTGTGCAATAAAACCAGTGCTGTCCGGGCTTTTTTAAATTTATTTTTTATTTGTTTGTTTCAAGAGCTGCTGCTTTGGGCTTTTTTCTTTGTACATTGTCTTGTACTTTGTGATTTAGAAGGAAGGCATTCCACTGGCTTAGACAATCCCTTGTATATAGGAAAATACATTCTGACCACACACAGTTTGGCAATAATTTTGATAACAATAGTTGACCATAATGTTAACTCAAGCCACTATTAGCTTTTCTCTAGGACTTGAGCTAATACTAGGCCAAAGTGTTGAGCAAAATTCTTCCCACTGTGCATTTAACATGTATCTAGTTCCCATCCTCAGTCTCAGTGAGGTGTCTCATCTCCTCCCACACAGCCTGGAAGCTCTCAGGCCTTCCTTGGAGCTTCTTCAGCATGTGAAGCAGCATTTGAGGCGACCCGTTTGGATCAATGCAGATGTCCTACTGGGACCTAATGGAAGCAGTGCTGTAGTGGATGCAGAAGAGTTCATCAACACTGTCACATCATTTTTCCCAGATGTGACCTTGTCACTGGGATGGACAACTGGCTGGCACCCTAACAAGCACAATAAAGGTGGAGGTCGATGAGTTATAATGCAGCATAGTCTTGTTTCCTTCAAATTTTTTTCATAGTTGATTCAAAATAAGTTATATGCTGCATGTTCAGTTTGGAAGTAATGGTGAATGTAAGAGCTAAGAATTTTCTTGGTGTACTTGATAAAAATAAACTGTTGTTATTGAAGTTAAGATTTTCATAGCCTGTGAGAAGTCAGGCATTTTAACTAGCTCCAGTGCTTTTAGAAATCTCAGCAGCAAGCCATTGAAGCATTTCAGGTAGCTTGATTTCAGCATTTTAAAAGTCAAAATTATTTTCCATGCTTTTGCACTCTATAATTTAAAGTCTTCTGTTGCATTCTTTCTAAATTTTTAAAGGTTTCTTGTTTTTTAAGGGTCAGTCTCAAGTTAAAACGAGTCCATGATGAAGTGAGTCACAAGATTTTTTTTAGAGAGAAGCAGAGATATAATTTCCTGGATGTTAGAAAATGTCACATTCTGTATCTGAATGCAAAATAGCACTGTAGTTGATGGAAATAAAGATTTTCAAAATAAGTTTATTTTTCCATACTAGTATTGCTTTTCTCCTCTGGGACAATGACATTTTTTGTTTAAATTTCATTTTGCACTTCCATCATTTTAATGAAACCCATGTTTGCCCTTGTATAACCCTGCAGCCTAACAAGTCTAGAATTAATTGTTTCTTTATAGAAATTGCATTTGTGTGGAATTCTTTTTCATTAAATGGTCTTCACTGTAGGATATGATTGGGCAATGGTGAAAGAAATGGCTCAGATGTGCAGTAGGCTTTCCCAGCCTGTAACTTTCCCTGTGAGAGCAGCACTGGTACGACAGTCAATATCTGAGCTGTGCTGGTTAATGCAGCAGTCAGACAGGTAAGTTTGAGGGCCTTCATTTTCATCTGTTTTTGTTACTAAAGGCATGTAATAATTTATATTAAACACACCACACTTATGTGCAGATACCTATCCCAACTATGTTGATAATACTTGGCTTCTAGATTAACCCTTCAGTTATTTAATTCCTTCAGTTCTTACAGTGTGGTGATTGTTCATCTCTTTAAAATACCAAAATTCCAAAAGCCTCTTTTAAAATTACTTTCTGATTTTTCTTAGTGTCATGATTAGAAGACAGAAATTCCTGAGCCAGTTTTGCTGACATACAACTTACCTGTACTTCAGAGCTATACAGCTCTAATAATCAAAGGGGGGAAAATGAAGTATTTGCCATGTGGAGATGGTGGAGTTTAATGGTTTTAACTTTGAATGATACTTTAAAGGTTTTAAGATTTTTTTTAAAGGGTAAAATAAATTCTGTGTGACTGAAGAGAAAATGTGGTAAAGTACAGAATACACATGTAGTAAATCAGGTGGCATTGCTATACACCATGAAGGTGACAAAACATGGAGTATGAAAACCACCTATAACTGAGAGTGCCTTGTGTTTTCTGTTACAGTGCTCTTTATGCAACTATTTATTTGTCAAACTTTAATTCTTAGAATGTACATTTCTTCGCTGGAAATCCTCCTAAGATTTTTTGTTTGGTCCTTGCTAGTTTTGGCAGAAGAGTTCATACAAAGACCAGTCTTAGAGCCACAAAAATTGTTCTGGGTAGCGCAAGGTTGTCCACTTTAAGAATTTGGCTGTCCTCTTTGGGATGTCCTAGCAAGATTACCTTTAGCAGCAAGAACGTGAAGTTTGAGTGGAGCCAAAGTGTGTGACATACCTCTGTAATGAGGAAAACACACCTGCCAAAGGAACAGACCTCTGCAAATTTTAGTTTGTATGCGTTTGTCCTTAAACACATTTGTTTAAGGACAAGTTGTCCTCCACCAGGTTGAATTCTTCACCTTAGTCTATCAGTACCAAGCATTCTGTACACCCTGTATACAGACTAGAACGTGTTTCTGACAATTGGCCCAGTAATTGCTTTTCCCTCTAACTTTAAGCCACTGTGGTAACAGAAGGATTGAAGAGACTCTTAGTGCATCTGTGGTAGCACAAATGCAGGGTTGAGGATGTTGACTTGCCTGGTTGTAGAGGGTGAAGAGGGCAGGGACATACAAAATTGTTTATTCTGAGAATTCATAATTGCTTAACCTTGAAATCTAAAGGACATTTTGTTCTTGCTATTTAGCTACATTACTAAAACTATGATACCAGAGCTCAGAATGTTTTCAGGTAAAATGTCTTCTTGTCTTGTATACTTAAGATAATAACATACTCTTTTTTCTCTTGTTGTTTTGGTTTTTTATATTGATTTTGTTTGCTTCTTGTTGTTTCCATTTTTTTTTTAATGCAGATACAGCCTGACTGTTTGGACAGGAAAGGAAGATGTGTATTCTGTAGAAGATTTGCTTTACATCCGAGAAAACTTTGATAAAAGTAGGGTTTATTATGACCTCCTAGAGCCACAAAATTCTGAATTCAAAAAAGCCATAGGACTAAAATAGTTAATGCAAAGCAGTCAGCCTTGTCATACATAACTTCTTTAAATATGGAGATTCCTTGTTCAGGGAAATGCATTTTCATCCCTAAAAGATTTTTGCAGAACATAGCCATGGTTCTTGAAGGAATTTTATGTAACACTTTATTGAAAGGCTTCTCAAATAGATATTTAATGCCTTTTTAATAGGGATTAAATTAAAAATTAAAAATACATTTTAAAAATTAAATAGGCAATTTTTTAATATTAACTGTGAATTACTCATCATGTTCATGTTCCTCTCATTCACCCGGTGTAGTAAAGGCTGCTCACATTACCTGAATATTTGTCCTGGTGTTCCTGCCCTGCGAGCAAAGGGAGAATGGGCTCAGCAGATAGCTGTGGACCAAGTGAATCTGCTACTAACTGGTTTTGTGTAAGCCAGAGTCTGTGGGACACTCAGTCTCTAGTCAAGCCTGTTTTCACATTTTATAGAGGAGGACAAGAGTCATGACTCTATTAAGAACTGTGCAGTTGGCAAAGGGGTATTTTGTCACTCGTTTTGATAAACTCCATTTTTAATGTCATTGCATTTGATAATGTTCTCATTCCTGGTCAATAAAAGATTCTTTTTTTGCTAGATGGGATCTGTGGGATCTGTGATGCTACATGTTCCAGGGCTGGTTTTACTGAATGAAAACTAACCAGGTTCTCTGGAATGTGGTGACTGCATTTCACACCACAGTCCTGGGATTGTGAAAAGGCTGAGTTGGAGCTGTTGCTGCAGTGCACGAGGTGCTGGGGCAACCCCCCAAATGGAAGAAAAATAATCCAGTCTTGTACATAAAGCACAGTGATGGATTGTAATGAGATATACATTAGATGCAACATTAAGAGAGATGTACAGTGTTTTATAAGATGGAGAAATGGTGGTTCTTTAAATAGTTTAAATTAAATTATAACAGGGGTCACGTAAATTGTTCTGCTTGCAGCCCATCTGAAAGCCAGAGGCTCTAAGAAAGAAATAGCTGTGATCAGTACTTTAAGCAAAAATTGCCCATTAATGTGACAGTACAGTTTGGTTCTTAATTCTCCTGGATTCTGCATCTTTTTAACAACTGTCAGTATAATATCAGAAATTTTAAAAAGGAAATTCTATCAGAAATTTTATTATCAGAATCTTCCCTTTGAGGAAAACAAGAAGTCATTGCAGCTCTACTAACCTACTGCAGGAGGAATACAGTCTTTTAATTTTAAGCAGTTTTTAGCTCTCCTGCTTCTGCACCCCTTGAATTGGGATCACTTGAAATCATCACTTGGAATCATCACTTAGTTTCTCTGTTTTCATGTCAATCTCCATATAAATGCTTTCCTGTAAGGTGTGTTTACTGGGGGGCTGACAATAAGATAATAAAACTGAGATGAAAGCCAGTTATTTATTCTGTTGGAAACTGGGGGATCTTTGGCAGGTCTATGTTATTCTGGCTGATACTGTCTTTTTTTTTTCCCCCCCCCCACTTTTGAACATCTTTTCATTCTATCTTAAACCATTGTTTGGTAGCTGTAAATTTTATCATCTCAGCAGAACAATTTTCTCTGCCAGTGTTGCTTTGTGTCTGTTGGAAGTGTTGTTTTGTGACAGTCAGGTTCTTTGACTTAATTGCCCTTGTTACGTGAAAAATATGGTTGACTTTAAAGGAATTAGATAACTGTTCAGAGTGTCCAGGTGAGTTAGCTGATTAATAAAACACTTTTAATTTACTGCAGATGTAGGCTCTGTATTCTTTCTGTGAAATTGGTGGAATCTCCTAAGTAGATGTAATAACATGTTAGAGAACTGACATCATAAGTCCTGTGCAATTACACAATAATATCCTGCAGCATCACTTAAGTATGATGAACACAAAACTGAAGCTGATTTTCTGAGGTTTGCTTTGTTTGAATGTGCTGTGAAATAAAAGAAACTGCCCTCAAATACAATTTTTTTTTCAGAAGCAATTCTCCCTGTCTTCATCTTCAGCGTTCATTGAAGAACTACTCATCTGTGGCTTACTCTGACTGCAAACAGTCTAGTCTTCTGGTCTTTTTTGCTTGATTTAACATTTCAATTTTCAGAGAGTATTTATTTTAATAAGGGTAGAACTACTAATGTAAGAAGAGATACTAGGAAGAGTTTGGACAATTTTTAATTTGCATAATCTTTGTTACTACAAACCTTTTTGTACCACAAAATTATATAATTTCTCAAAATGTTAATATAAAACTAATTTTTTATTGCATTTTGATGTTCATAGATGTTCTTTTTGTTCATTTTTTGTTGCAGAAAGTATCAATTTTCCTATGCAGTGTGTTTCTCTGATGTCTGAGCTTTCTGTGTATTAACTTGTGCTCACTGTCAGTTTTCTCTATAAATTTTGTACTAACCTCTGTGCAAAAGGAAGGGCTGCCAGGATGTTGTATTAGTTTTCAGTCCTTTGCATCTCCTCTAGGGCTTTGATGGATGAGTTTTGGCATGTGTTTTTGCAGTGAAGATGTTACTGCCTTCCTCTGGCTACTTCTGATACACCTATTTATTGCACATTGCTGTAATTACTGCATTATTACCCTTTTAGTACCATCGTTGAAGAAAACACACACCCAATACTTCAGTTACTCCAAATTGCACTGGGGTACTAAGGCTGGTGTTCCCTTACACAGCAGCAGTAACTTCTGGCAGGTTTTTTTAGTGCAGTTTTTTTATTGTGCTTCCAGTAAAATTCAAAGCACTATAATACATCGTTTTCTGAATTTTTAACATCTACATTTGTTGGGCAATTTTATGTTGTTTTTTTAATATCCTTATACTTTGGCTTTGTTCCCTTGATTTTTTTTCAGTGATCCTTCTGTCCTTATAGCTGTTGCTTTCCCTGCCTAGTGGATTCCTGTCACTGCTGGAGCAAAAAAGTAAATAACTGGATGTGCAAATTCATAATCACAAATGGGGATCTGTCCAAGTAGAATTAAATAGTGTGTTAAAAAGTTGTTCTTGTTACTGTGTTTTTAAAATGTACGTGCAGGTCAAGGTTGTATTTTAAAACAGACTGGCTTCTGGGAGAGAAGACTTAACTCATGCCATCTGTGGCAGCTCATGAAAGTGTTCAAAATTGCTAGCTGATGCCTCCAGGGAAAAAATGCTGAAATTAATTACAGTTCATCAGCATGCATCTGCATCTGGATTTCAAAAATTTCCTAATAAATGGGACTGTACACAATTCTAAAAATAAATATTTTGGAATTTCAATTTTAAGATCATAGCATGTTTGGGTTTTTTTTAAATGGCTTGATAGAAATTCACTTATTTCCCTCCTTGAAAAGCTCTGAATTAACTTCAGACTGGTGTGGTGCTAGCACAGGAGGTGCCAGCTTTGTGGTTAAATTTAAAATGGTGGTTTTGACTTTGTGTTTGCTAACTCTCTGTCCTCAGGTGCTTTCTTAAGTCTTGGTCTGCTAATACCTGGGCTGCCTGAATCCCAGCTTAGGTGAGCAGCAGGGCTGAGGCAAACCCTGCTTTGAGCTGGAGGGTGGATGAGACCTCCAGGGGTTCCTTGCACCCTGAGTTTTTGTATGATATGGTGACACATCTCACCTGCTACATCACACCCACTACTGCAGAGGGTTAATAAGGATGCAGAGGAGGTTTAGGAAGTTCTGCAATTCCTCATTTGGTTATTACAAACTTCTGAATTTGTTGGAGATTTTGTACAAAACCACTTAACTATCACCGGAGTACCTCAGTTCCTCACAGAAATTCTCAGGTCCTGTTGCCTCTTCTGTACCAGTGAAAGGAAGGAGGATTTTGTTTTACTTGTGTGAGATGCCAACAGCATTTCTGCAAGGGCTGTGGTTGCTTTCAGCCATCCACCTGCATCGTCAGCCAGGGAGGTGCCTGACTTTGCTAACAGGTGTCCTTTCAACAACAGGAATTTTGCATATTTTAATTTTTTTTTTTTTTTTTAAGTAAGGTTAACTTGCATAAGAGATTACAAGATGTATTGATAGCTATGAATTTTATCAAAACAATTATTAAAATTGGAATTTTATCACTTTCACGACTGAAAAAAATTTTAAAAATCTAAAAAATCTAAAACCCTGAGTTTTCTTAAGATGTTTACTTATCAAACCTGATCTCCTCGAAGGTATTGCGGTGCCACTAATACATTAAGGTGAAAATGTGTGACTCAGAAATACTGGGAAATATTTTCAGCAGCGATTCCTGCCTCTAATTCTGGATTTCAGAAAAATTAAAGCGTGTGTCCCTTTTATGAATACAGTGTGAGTGCTTTTAGTGTGATGGTTATTTGTAACTAATCTTAGCCTTTCTGTACCAAGCCATGCTCTTGTTACGTGAACGAAATAACCAGCTAGCAGAGTAATGGTTTAGTATGTAAGAATTCATGTATTTATAATTGCCTGGTTTCATCTGGAAAATTAGTTGTGCAGCCTAGCAGATGCAGAGAGAGGAAGGCCTTTTTACAGACTGATAAAAAAAGAATAATGGCTCAGTTTACCTTTTCTCTTGTGTAACTATATCAAATTATGGTAGTATTCTTCTGGAAATGGCTGTGTAATTGTGAAAGAGCTCAAAATGAAGCAACTCCAAATGCTTTTGCCCTTACAGGAAAACCAAGAAGTTCAGGGAAGTGTATTTTGAATACTGTATTTTGAACACCATGCCTTAAATGCAACTTTAAAACTGCCCTTTTACAGCATTCTTGAGTTGTTTTAGAATTCTTTAACCAAAGTACTTGGCTTTTTAGATGATCACTATTTTTTGAGAGGCTACCCTATTTGTCCAGAAATTACATTCATTGTATGGTTTCACAATGGTTTTTTCAGAGAAAATGATCACCTTTCTGAATGTTCCACTTAGACCCAAAATGAATAATCTCTTAGGCAGTGTGTTTCACTGGAAGCTGTAGCTTATGCTGACAGGAATGCTTGCTCACAGAAATGCCACTTCCATTTTTTGTAGTTTAAATGTTCAGGAGTTCATGCCCATTAATCTTTCCATAAGAACAGATGAGCTTCCCTGACTTTTCACTCCAAGCTGTGAGAACCAGTCCAGAGAGTTGTCTGGGGATAGGAAGCCTCAGCCCCCAAAAGACATGTCAAAGAAATATTCTTAGTTTGTGGCATGATGCATAAAGATGCATAAAGTGAACCTGACATGTCTTCTGTAGTTTGTAGCTTTAATCAGGGAAGATTGAACATGAGAAATTCGGGACTTGGTTTCCATTCTTTGCTTAAAAGACATTATGAATGACTCAAAAATTAGGAGAATTAATACTTCAAAGATGGCAGAAGTGTATCTCCACTGAAGTGGGACCACAGTACGCAACCAACAGATGGAAAGAGCCTCTCACACAATAATTTGTACAAATCAACTGTATTGGATTAAATCAAATTAATTGTTCCAATTTTCCTGTGTAGAGACAGCCTGAGAAACACAAGTGAGTACCTTTGGTAGTGACTCATCATCTCCTCTAAGTGGTGAATAAAAGGATGTGTCTATTTCCATATTCCCTCAATGGGGAGAAAATAACTTTTATTTTTGCATCAAAACAACATCAATAGAACAAAACAGAATTGTTTTTCCTTTGAAGGTCACTTGTAACATTGATGAAACACTAAACATTAATGTTACTCTTTCACATTAGTTCTGTATCAAAATTAAGCACGAAATACTGTTCACACTACAGAAGAACTTTACTTTTCATGTCATACCATTTCTTGACCATGTGTAAAAATTACTGTTTTACCAGTAATCCTATATAGCTAGCTAATTTTAGACACACTAATTTTTAGCAGAAATTAGACTTTATATATCTGTAACAGAGATACCAGTTAGAACACAATCTGCTGATTTTTACTATAAAATAATTTATATTATTTAAGAACTATTTTTAGCTTAAAATATTTAACTTCATTATGAAATGAACAGACCAGAAAATACCATTTTCATTTATATCATAAAAACATTTGAACATATATTGTGCCTGGTTGTGGTGTTCACAGGGACTGGTTTGTACACAGTTAATAATTTAATACTGACATTTGCTGCTCCACATAATTTCTCTGTCATAAAAAGATTTCTGTGTAATCCTTGTTTCTGGTCATACAGGACCTTCTGCTAACCTGTATGTATACCTTATGCTGATATATGCAGGTGCTGATCCAGTGACATCCAGTAAGAGGCAAAACCTGGATGGAGCCAGGATGAGGGTTTGGCAGCCAATCCATAGGTGGCCAAGTGGATTGGCCATTTCATCAGTGGATGACTAGTTCATCTCTGGTTAAATAAAAACCAACCAACCAAATAAAAAAAACCCTGTTTGCCAGCAACATGTCTGTGACTGGTTGTTCTTTGGGGTGAGAACTAATTAACTGGGACAATCATGTCTGAAACAGATGTGATAGCATAGTGCAAGCTCACTGTGGCCCTTCCCAGCTTCACCAGGTTAGTGAGCCATGGCTGGAGGAGGGCAAAGGACACCACGGCTTATTTTGTGTAGGAATCATTATTTTTTGACAACAGTGTTCAAGATTTCCGTATTTGCTCATTCCAGTTATAAGAGGTGCTCAGAGGGCTTGGCCAGAGAATCAACAGTGAGATTATCTGCCTTCCAGGATCATCACTAGAAACTGGAGAGGCTTTGTGTTACAAAGTTGATTTAAAGATTTTAGTTTTTAATTCCAGATCAGTGCTTGATATACAGCTCTGTTGTGTAGAGATGCAAACCACATTCCTTTACTTTCTACAAAGTTTCCTTCCTCAAATTATGCATATTATTAACTTCTGGAAATTTTTACACAGAAAGGTATTTATAGAGTATGTTTATCATCCACTTGAAACTGTCTAACACTAAGGGCAAAGCTAAATAATGTACCAGTTACTTGTTAGACAATGTCAGACAATGTCAGACTGGGTGCATTTTGACTGAAGCTGCAGACAGGCATAGTACCCACAGTATCCACTGTACATTCAGAAAAAATTATTTCAGTACACAGAAATTCACATTATACATACACAACTTCAATACAGTTATTTTCAGTAAATAATGACAGAACACATTCAGTATTTCTCAGTCTAGATGAGTTATAAAATGCCAGAAATCAAAAATCTATGGAATTTGCAGAAAGACAAGGTAGAAGTTTGGAATCACAGAGCACTAAATGGTAACGAAAAAGATTTTTAGATGGAACTACTTTAAAATATGGAATAGTTTGGAGACAAATGAATGCTTCTTGCCTGTAAGAAATTCCATCCTCTTCTTCTAATTAGGCAGAAGACAGACCTAGATCTCCCAAGTGGACATTTTATTATTTTTTTTTAAGTCCATCTGAGCAGGAGGACAGAGCTCTTCCTTGCTCCCAAGAATGTGTGTGAAGTGTCCTCTATGATCAGGACAACATGAGGATGTCCCACCAGCTGCAACCCAATCCTGTGACCAGGGAGGAAGAGCTGC
Organism: Florisuga fusca; assembly: GCA_038090715.1. Lineage (NCBI taxonomy): Eukaryota > Metazoa > Chordata > Aves > Apodiformes > Trochilidae > Florisuga > Florisuga fusca. Next base: position 25,126,448 of record JAAWXA010000006.1, read on the forward strand.
TGCATGATCTGGAGATCTGTTTTTTGAGTCTGAACTACAGATAGTAATGGACCCTAGTTTAGATACAGCCTTCCCCCCCTGCCCTTCCTCTGTTTTAAATGAGCGGATTCCAGGAATGGGTATCTTGAGAAGCCCAAATTGCTTGGGCAATGACATGCCTCACAGACACTGCAAGCAGGGTTTGGTCATTTTACATGAGATTACTCAGGACTTCTTGCTTGCTGTGATGGGTTTTTAGCTTGCAGGCATCATGTGCTGAACTTGAGCTCCCCAGTGCTCCGTGTGCCACACAGGTCTCCAGTGTCAGCAAGGCATCCAGAGCAGGCTCACTCTTCAGCAGCTGTGACCTGGGTACAGCTGTGTGTGCAAGACTGCACTGACACATGAATTTTATGGACACTGTGTACTGTCCACTTATGTACAGAGAAGACACTGCTGATGTACACCAGCCACTGCCCTCACTTCATCCGCAATGGTTGTGCCTGAGATTTCTGGATATTGCACAACTCAGAGTCTGGTGTCCAGCGTGACAGTCAAATGTTTCCAGATATGATGTCCACCACCGTGCTAGGTGGAGAGAGAGTACGTGATTGGGAAAACCTTGCAGGGATACTGTTTACAACCTAAAATGAGAACTGTGGTGCCTAAGACCCTTCGAAGGTTCAGCCTGTTGAAAATGTTATTGAAACAGTACAATAAATATTCCCCAGTTTGCAGAAAGCAGCATCATTAGTTTGCAGAAAGCAGCATCATTACTTAACCACAACTTTTCATGTAGTCTAAGCTATTGAATTCATTCCAAGGCAGAGAGTCTTATGTGATGTGTACCTTTATACTCAGGCAGTGCAGTAAGTAACTAAGTAACTAAGTGCAGTAAGTAACAATGATAAAGATTTTGTGACTCTTTAATACCCCGTTAAAAATTCAGTAATTGCTTAATCTGCTCAGTTTGTAATGACTGCCTCCTCAGTAGCATTTTTGTATTTTTGGTCTCCTTGGTCTCCTTGGGGAAAGCAGGTGCTGGTGGTGGTAAGTGCTTTTTTCCACAAGAAAGTATCCCAGAAAACTTGTTTATGAAAGCTCCATTATCTGGAGCTGGAGGCTGAGGATTCACGCGCAGTGGTGGAAGAAAACCTGGTCTTGTCTGAGCAACGTGATCCAACAATAAAGGTCCTGAAGCCTGTCTTTGTAGAACAGATGGATTTCCCTTGCTCAGGGTAGCAGGAGGCAAGTTCTCCAGTACTCCTCTAGAATTTGGAAGCAAAGAATGAGCTGGAGAATGAACTTTCTTCTTTCGTGTCACTGATTTTCTATCTTCTGCAGTTAACTGGGAATCAGAGCTGTAGTGATTTGCTCCAAAATTTCTTCTCTGGATAATGCTGCTGAGGTTTGAAATGAAGTTGATTTGTTCTAAACTGGCATCCTTACCCCTAGGAATCCCACTGGGTTTATGTTTCTCTTTAGCAGAAGAAATCCAAGAATTTCTCTCATCGTATGGTAATTTCTTTGATCCAGGTTGATCGAAGGTTTTCAATAAATGGGCTGTGTCTTTTATGTCAATACTTTGGTTCCTGGTGATGAATTTCTTCCACAGGGAAAGGCCATTGATTTTAAAAGAGAGCTTTTCCTCTGCAGTGATATTCTGAAGGTTGTCTTGTAAAGAGGCAATTCTCTTCTGGTTGAACAGTGATGGAGACCTCTTTGCCCAAGGCTCAGACTGTAGCCTCTGGACTTGTGTCATCTTGGGCCCTACTTTTGTTGAGCTGCGTTTTCTTGTTGGTGAAACTGTCTGAGATGACCTGTCCACCCTTCTTGGACGATGCAGCTCTTTAAAGCTGAAGAGTGCTTCTCGAGTTCCCTTTGAACTTCCAAGTGGGGATGGGGATATTTTCAGTTTAATGCCTGAGGGGGAAGTGCAGGTGGCTGGGGAACGGCACTCCTCGAGGTCTGCAGGAAGCATATTTATGTACTGCTTTGTTTTCTGCCTTCCCAATGGGGACACCTCTGTTGTGATGATGATGACTTCTTTCCCTTGTTCCCTGCAGGCATTAAGAAGAATTTTCAGGGTCTCTCTGTCTTCAGAGTTTATTGCATACACAAGTGCAGAGCAATTGCTGTGATCTTGCAGGCTCGGGTCAGCTCCACTTTTCAGGAGCAGAGACACCACTTCAGGGCCTGCTTTTTCCTGACAAGCATGAATCAAGGCTGTCTTCCCAGATGTGTCCTGGATGTTCGGATCAGCCATGTTTTCCAGCAGGTATTTAACCATCTTTGCCTTGCTGACACTCTGGGAATCAGAATGTTTTGTCCTGCAGGCAATCATTAGAGGGGTTTCACCTCTGTCATTGCTCTCGTTGACATAGGCACCCCCCTCCAGCAAGAGTCTGGTGAGGCGAAGGCGTCTTTGATAAACGGCTCTTATCAGGGAGTTCCCCTCAGCGGGCGGCTCCGCCGGCTCGGCCATGGCTCTTGCCTGACACCCTCCTAGTGGCTGACGAGAACAACTGTTTCCAGAGAGAGCAAGGAGCCCTTCCCCCAGGAAAAGAGAAAAGAGCATTTTACTTTATCAATTGTTCCTGCAAATACCCCAGTACTTCGTGAAGAGTATGAAGAGAAGGGGTAAAAAAAAAAAATAATTAAAAAAGAAATATAAAAAAAGAAGGCAGCATTTCCCCCCCTCCTAGGCTTCAAGAAATGCATTAAAAACTTAAAATAATACTTGGATATAATTGTAGTATCTATGGATGCATAAAGTATGGTTGACACTTTTATGAGTTTTGTTGCTTGTTTTTTTTTTCTGGACAGCTCTCCCTTGTGTCACACTCTTATTCTTTCCCATAATATAACAGTGCTAAACATCTAGAAATCAACGAGAAGAAGAAAGTTTATGAGTCTTAATAAATAAGAAAGGAAGTATAGTAAAACATTTTTTCTCTTAGAAAAAACAACATGGTGGGAAAATAAATATTAATATATTATATTAAAAACAATCACATTTGTGGATGTACACTACCTTCCTCATGCTCCTTTGAAAACATACTAAGTGGGGTGAATCAGAATGAATGAAGTGATGCACAGACCATCCCACTCAGTGAGGATCAGTGGGCTGAGAGCAGTCTGGTACCTGGGCAGACAAAACAAGCTCTAAAAGAAAAGAAATACAGCATCAGAGAAAATCTGGAGGTTTCACACAAAAGAGGAGCTTAATGTGGTATAAATAACAAAAGGTCTTGTCTGGATGTACACTTCTATAGATGCAACTAATTGAATTAAATTAACTTTATTTATGTTTTTTGTGTGTTTGCTTACCCAGCCAAAGCTTGTAGAAAAAATCTTTAGAGGAAAAATTTTCCGTATTTAACAGTTGACAGAACAATATAATTCTATTCCTAGACGAGACTAGTTGTGAAAATTGTATTTGTTTATTTACAGTATATTTCTAGAGAAACATAAATTTTTAATTAGTTTAACTGCAATGGACATTCACAGAGGCACCTCTTCACTTAGCATGGAAAACACTAGTAATGTTCTGGTGAATAACTGAAGAGCACTAATTTGTGGGTTTCTTTGATACTGGAATTTTACTTTGAATTCCAAAAAGAAAGGATGATATAAACGTAGTTTGTTCCAAAAGTCCAACAAACCAAGTCTCTTCTCCCAAGCAACAAGCAATAGACCAAGAGGAAACAGCCTCAAGTTGCACCAGGGGCGGTTTAGATTGGATATTAGGAAAAAATTTATTCACTGAAAGGGCTGTCAAGCACTGGAACAGGCTGTCCAGGGCAGTGATGGAGCCACCATCTTTAGAGGGATTTAAAAGCTGAGTAGATGTGGTGTGGACTTGGCAGAGCTGGACTTGGTGGTCTTAGGGGTCTTTTCCAACCAAAACAATTCTGTGATCACAGAAGCCCCATCTCCCACTCCACACTTATTTCACTCTATAGCATCATGGTCTGCAGCTAGAGATGATTTTGAGCAGCTGTTATGTTCAGTGACTTATTGAGTAAGTGTAAAAACACTTACAGGGCTTCATAAATGCAATGTGTTAATGGAATATTTAATTATAATTCAGTAGTCCCTGCCTGGTGTAACAACAGTCAGACATAGCACGTGTTAGGGTAAGATGCCTGACAGTATTTGTATATGTTAGGAAAAACAAACACAAACAAACAAAAAAATATTGCTTTGTTTTGGTTTTTTCCACCCCCAGCCTTGATAAAACATTTCTTTAAAAATAATTCCATCGAAATTAAGGATTCATTACATTACACTAGAATGTACACAATTCAATAGGGCCTATCTCAGCTTTCACAGATGTGCAAATCATAATTATGAAATGCATATTTTTGACAAGTAATATTTCCAAGATTATTATCATGTCTTTTATAGAAGTACCCAATTAATTTGTGCATTCAGATTTCCGGAAAAAAAAACCAAAAAACCAACAAACCTAAAAACAAACCAGCAAAACACACACAAAAAAATAGAAAACAAAAGAGAAATATATTTTAGAATACATACATGCTGGAATTCTGATTGTGTTCTCCCTTGGTTTTGACCTATACAGAAGTCATCAGTGATTTTACATTTCTTTCATACCTATCTGAAGTTCTTCTGACACTTAATTGATGGCTTAAATGATGGCACATCACACTTCTTACACAACTCTTCACATCTGTAGAAATAACTTTTATGGCCAAAAGAACATTAAATATCAAAAGGCATAAAGGAAAGAATTCTTCTTGAGGTCCTGCAGCAGGTCAGTGCTGAAAATGAGACTTTTCTGATATCTGATCTAATTCCTCCAGTTGCTAAAATTCACTGTTTCCATAAGCTTTCCCAGGAGTATTAACATAGGTACTAATTAACATTACCATGTACTAATGAGGTTAGAGAAATTCTAATCTAAGCCAACGTTTAATGTTTGGAGCAGATTTTGGAGCCAAGATGTTGCATGAACATGGCCTGGAGAAAGCCCAGTTCCAGTGCAGTGCACCCCAGATCTCACCAGGGCTTGTAGGTACTAATAAATTGCATTTAAAAAACCCAACTAGCCATTGTATCTGCAGGCTAGGGCTCTCAGGACTGCAAAGAAGGCTAGCTGAACCCTGGAAAGAGCACCAAGATCCAGCTCCCTTAGCTATAGGTTGATCTATACTTTGTAAAGGGGGCAGCATGGGGGCAAAGCAAGGAGTAGAAAGAAATATAAAATTGGGGGGGGGGAAATAAAAAAATACTTTGGAATCAGATACAGTATGATTAAAAGGAAATGTTGCAGGTTTGTAACTGAAACAATATAATGCAGAATACATTCTTGAACACTGGATGAAGATGAAGATTATTTCACCTGGAGAACCTGTTAAACACAGGAGACCATGCCTGGGGCTGCATCATCCAAAAACTGACACTGTGGGAATAAAGTGCAGCTGGACTTTCACAAGACCCACAGACACTGGCTCTGTGGAAATACATGTGCCACAACCCTGCTCCAAAAAAAACCTTGCTATTTCAAAATGAAGCATCTTCCCTAAAAGATTAATTTATTTGGTTATTCACGGACTGATGATAAACAAATTGAGATTATATAATGTTCGTACATCTAATTAATTGTGATGCCAGAACTATTAAATGTATCACTGATACGTCAGAAGTGACACAGCTTCTTTTCAGTGGTGGAGGTAAAATTGTATCAAGACAGCAATTTAAAGAATTAAGAACTACAAAACCTACTGTGGGACAATCATCAACTGGTGTTTCAGATTATCCACAAGTTTCTGGTGATCTTGTACAAATAATATTCCTGGAATACTCCTCTCTAGGAAGAGCTCAATTTTGTTTTCAAAAAGCAATATTGTCCTGGAACACATTCTGAGATGAAGTAGCAGGAAGCATCTCTTACTATGAAAATCAATATTTTAAGCCAATAATGATTTGTTTCCCAGAAGCAGACAGCAACTGCTGTGGATTTGTGCTGGGCTCTATCTTGAGATCAGGATGGCAAATATAAAAGTCCTATTCTAATGCAGGTCCTGCTGATATTGAAGTGGGAAAAGCCACTGAAACTCAGAAGTTTTAGCACTTTTTCCTTCAACTCATGCTTCTTGATTTGTAAATACCATTTAATTTGTAGAAGAAACACTTACAGTGGTTTGTTAGATCTAACAGTAGAAATAATCACAAAATCAAGGGAGCAAAAGCTCATCAATGTTATGTGTAAACAAATATAAACATTAAACATTTTCACTAAGTAACAGAGTGCTATGAATGAGTGTCCTTGCAATATGTTTTTTGCTTTTTCAATGTGAAAGCCAATTTTTCTGCCCTCTGTGCCTCAGTGCTCTCAGGGTTACATAAACAAGTTTTCATTACAGTGTTGGGAGTTTAAACTTATTCCACTAAGTCATTCTTATCTCTGAAAATAAATAATAAAAAAAAGATGCATAAGCCTTTCAAATATTTCTGTGATTCTTCATATCCACATTAGCAAGCAAATTCAGTCCAAGAAGAACTCTGATTTCCTACACTGCCAGGAACACGGTCAATGTACATGAGAGTAAACTTGCAATTGAAAAAAAAAATTACTATTGTAACAGAGCCAAAACTTCCTCTCTACCCCCAGAGCTGACAGAATCAAGCCCAATTTTGCAACCCTGGCTTGTAAAGTGCACACTTTCCATAGAAAAACATTGGTCTCTTCAGCCTTGGCATCGTGCAGGATGGCCAGGATCAGCATGTTTCTTACCTGTCTCCTCACTTAGGATCTTTTGAAGGAAGTCTGGAGAAGTTCATACAGCTCACCAAGTACCTCACAGCATTTAGTGTCTTTCCAAGTACTCTTCCTCATTTGGAGGTGGCAACAATTGCTGCCAGAAAGTGGTAGGAGAATGGTGGAGAGCACTAGGAGAGGAAAGTTTTCACCGGGGCTCTGCATTAATGTTGCTGCTCATGCCTGTTCCACAGCATCCTGACTTGCACGGCTATGAGGGGTTTTTTTTCCTGAAAGAGATCTGGAAAACAAAACAAAACAAAACAAAACAGGAACAAGCAACTTCTCTACAGAGAAGTTAAGTTACAAAGATCACACCTGAAAAATACAGATGCCAGTCTAGAAGAGTGAGGCTTTTCCCTTCAAAATTCACCGGGGAGGGAGAGAACCGCTTTGCTCCCGCCACCCACCTCAACCTTTCCTCGGCATTCTGGACACCATAACCTCTCCAAGACGGGACACAACCTCCCTTCCCTTTCCTGACAGGACAGGCGGGAGGCAGGGGTGTCCGGGGAGCCGAGGGGAGCGGTTTTTACCTCTCGGCAGCGTCTCCTCCTGCGGTACCAGGGAAGGGACGGACCTGCGGGTCCTGGGACAGCTCCGGGCGAGGGCAGCGGTCTGACAGACCGCACGGCATTCCCGCGCCCAACTAAAGGAAACACCACAGAAAACGCGCGCCCAAGGGTGCGAGGAAGTTCTCCTTACGCCCTCCACTCTCCTGCTGGCGGAGTTAATTCCCCTCCTCCTCCCCGGCCGATCCTCTCAGGAGGCACCGGCGGCGGGAGCGCGAAAACCCTCAGAGAGGCGGCGGTGGGGAACGGGCTCCCCGGCNCCCTCTCACTGCCCCTCACATCCTCTCACATCCCCTCACTGCCCCTCATACCCCCTCACAGCCTCTCACATCTCCTGAAACCCCTCTCACAGTCCCTCGAATCCTCCCACAGCTTCAGGCCCCCCTACCCTTACAGATCCCCACCACCTCTATACCTCCTCTACAGCCTGACACATCCCCATTCCTACACCCTCTCCCTTCTGCCACTCCATACCCTCACACCCTATACACCTCTCCATCCCACAGCATCTCCAGTCCTTTCCCTCCTGGTGAAGAGCATGTCCACCATCCTGATTCAGCCATTAATTGAAAGAAGTGACACTTTAAGGAAAAAAAATATTTGGGAAAAAAAAAAAAATCACATACAAGAGAGTGAAAGAGACATGCAGAATAAAAATAGGGCTCACATAACAGTGAAACAGTATAATTTAGACAAAACCAGACAAAAACCCCACATCCCAAGTGCTCAACAGCCCATCCTTGGGCACAGGCCTGCACAACAGATGAAAGGGATGGGAAGGAGCACTCCCTACAGCTCCACACAACTTGTCTTGGTTACAGCCTTGAACACTGTCTAGAAAAACATCAATAATTGGATTCACTGAATGAACATACCATTAATATATTGATGAGCTTTTATTAGCATACTGGAATACCCAGCCATAGGCTGGAAGGACCCCTGCTAACAAAAAGCCCCTTAGTCTCTGAGCTTGCCTGGTGAAAGTTTTGGGCATTGCCACCTTAAATGGAAGTGAGGAGTTAGTTAACCAGCCATGGGTTAGAGATAAAGTTCTTTCTCACTATTTTTTGTATAAAAGCAGCACTTGGGATTCAGGAAATCTAGCTTGTTATGTGGAATACAACCCTGCTCCTGTTTCTGCACAGAAATGGGTTGTTGTAAAATATCTGAATTCTGTGTGTGGACTGGGTTATTGCACATCAAGGAATGGAGCCCACTGTCAGGACAACAAGCCCATGGGGCAGAGAACACCAAGATGTGTTCATCTTTACTTTCCCATTTCCTTAGCATGTAGTCAACAGTAGAAAAAAACCACATTCACCACCTCACAACTTCCCAAGCCAAAGGGGCTTGAATTTAATGACGTTAAAAGGAATGAGAGGAAAGTGAGCTTGAAGAGGTGCTTCCTTCATGTGTACTCAAGTTTTACTCTACAATAATTTCTGGCTGCTTTGGATGGCAAAACTGGCAAAAAGGAAAAAAAAATCATACCCTCTCTGCTATCTATCAGATGTACCTACCTAACTACCTAATCTATCTCACAAAAGGCTTCATTATTAAATAACCCAGCTGGTTAATTATTTATTATGAATTTTTCCTTCTGCAGCATGGACCCTGTTGGAGATGAAGGCCCTATATGTCAATATGGGATGATCTGATATCATTCAAGCAATATCTTCTGCTATCAGAAGATGCCTATGTAGGTATCTTTTGACCAGAAGCAATCTGGTCGAAGCCTGCCAGGAAACACATTTTCTTCTTTTGTGATACTAGATGTTATCCACTGCCAAATGCACCTGTCACCAAATTAAATCCCAGTTCCTGTATTTTTGTTGCATGGCAGGCATGCAAAAATTCATCTGCAACACTGCTTAAATGCAACACCACTTCACAGGAATTTATTTCCTGAGAAGCAGGGTACATTGTGTGTTAAATACATACTTCCTAGAGTGGCTTGAACACACACTTTGGAGCCTCAGCACCCAACAAGTTTCAATCAGAAACATCCATTCCAACAAAGCCAGGGTATAGACTCTTAACCATAAAATTGGAAAAAAAAATGCAATGCAAAATAAAAATTTCCTGCCAAATACTAGAATCAATTCCTTCTCACAGCTGTCAGTTTATATTTCTCTGAAGTTAACTCCTTGGGTCCTGTTATTTTAAGCTCATAGTCTCATTGGATTTCTCTATTCCAACCAGGGTCTTTAAAAATACTACTGAAATTACACAATTTCAAACCATGGTAAAAGAACTTTCTTGATTTTCATGCAGTTTTAGGACACCTTCACAAAGTCACAGTATGCTTGAGGCTGGACATGATCTTTGGAGATCATTTAGTCCAATCCCCTTCCTCATTAGACAGGGTCACCTAGACTCAGATGCCCAGGACCATTTATTTTTTAATGTCTCCAAGGATGGAGACTCCATAACCACTATGGGCCACCCATGCCAGCTCTTGGTCATCTCCACAGCGAAATGTTTCTTGATGTTCAGAGGGAATCTCTTGTTTTAGTCTGTGCCTCTCATCTCTTGTCCTGTCACTGGACAATACAAGAAAGATCCTGGCTGTGCCTTCTTCCCATCCTCCTTTCAGATACTTGTATACCTTGATAAGGTCCCCCTGAGTCTCCTCTTCTCTAGGCTAAGCAGTACAAGCTCTCTCAGCCTCTCCTCACAAGAGAGATGCTCCAGTCCCATCTTCATGGCCCTTTGCTGCACTTATGGTCCATGTCTGTCTTGCACTATGGAGCTCAGTACTGGACACAGGTCTCCAGATATGGCACCACCAGTACTAAGCAGAGGGAAAGGATCACCACCCTTTACTGGATGGCAATACTTTGCCTAACATGATCCATTGTTAACCTTCTTTGTGGCAAGGGCACATAGCTGGCTCATGTTCAACATGGTATCCACCAGGACACACAAGTCCTTTCCTGCATATCCTGGTGCCTGGGGTTGTTCCTCCTCAGGTGCAGGCTTTGGCACTTCCCCTTGTTGAACTACTGGAGGTTCCTGTCAGCCCATCCTCCAGCCTGTCCAGGTCCCTCTGGGTGGCTGCATGACCCTCTGGTGTACCAGCCAGCTCTTCCATTTTTGTGTCATCTGCAAAACTCCTGGGGTACACACTCCTCCCCACCACCCAGATCGTTACTGAAGATGTAAAACAGGATTGGGCCCAGGATTGTCCCCTTCAGTACACTGTTTTTCACAGTCCTCCAGCTGGACTTCATGCCACTGATCACCACCTTCTGGGCCTGGTTGCTGACCCAATTTCCAGCCCACCTCACTGCCTGCTTATCCAGCCTGTACATCAATAATTTCACTATGGGTATCTCCGGTGAGACAGCGACAAAGGCCCTGCAGAAGTAAACAATATTCACCACTCTGCCAAGCAGTGGCACCTCATCTACTAAGCATTCATTTAGTTGCAGAACCTTGGTTGAGCATAATCACCTTGGTGAAGCCAAACTGAACTTCTCCCAGCCAACCTGCTGTGCTTTAGTCTTGTTTATCTGCTCGGTGCCTGTGGCGGAGCACAGGTCAGCACACCTCTGAGTGGCAGGACTTCCTAGTGGCATCCCAAACACTCCAAGGATGTTTTCTTGGAACACTGACTGCCCCCACAAGCCAGCCGTAGCAGTCCCACACAGCATTTTTTCAGAAGTTTTGGCTGCCTTTTGTCACACTAACTTTCTGTGGTGGCAGCAGACGGACATGGCTGTCTCGCCTCCCCCGCAAACGCAGCTAATTGTGGGGGCTGTGCTGCTGCAATTGAGCAAGGTCCTGGATCATCTATTTTAAAAGCCAGCCACTGCCTCAAAGACATTGTTGTCCCAGTGTATGATAAAAGGCAGCAGGTGAATGCAGCAAAGAGGGGAGGTGAGAGCAAAGTAACATCCACAATAAGTAGCAGTCACAGGGCACCAGCTTCCTTAATGCTATGAAGGACTTTTAGGCATCACAGGAGAGATTGTGAAGGAGATATGTGCCATCCTACCTTTCATAAGTGCATGACAGGATCAATTGGATACTGGCATGACTAAGAGCTGGGTGAATTGTATGAATAAGCCACTAAGACAAACAACATCCCAAGGGCAGGTTCTTCAGTTACTCTTTAGCCTCATCTTTCAAAAAGTTACAAGAATACTTGTGGATTTATTTATATATTTATTTATTTATTTATATAGTTATTTATTTATTAATTTCCCCCCCCCCCCCNTTCTCTTAACTGTCCGCACTTCACCCACACTGCTAATACTCCTTTTGCCAAGCAGCCTGAGGAAGGCTTGTGTACTACACACCCACACTTCAGGTCACAGCTCTTCTCAGACCTGCTGTTCTCTGGCTTATGTAAGGTATGGAGGCGGCACACACTTGTGTGCGGTTCATCAGTTCTGCTGCGGGAGCATCTCCACAGCTGCGGTTTCTGCAGCTCTCATCCATGCTTTCTTACTCCGCCTCCTGTCCTTGCCTGCATTGTACTGTTGTGCTTATGATAGCCAAAATAATTTTTTTTTTTTTTTTTTTTTTTTTAAAAAAAAACGAAGTATTGCATGTATTGCACACACACAAAAAAGCAAGCAACACTTTCAGGGGAGATAATTAGTTTTTTTACAAATGTCACGGTATCCTCCCCTTTGGCTACTTTTAATTGGGTCTAAAAACAACTGGTATCAAGAAGTTAATTTTTATGGTAATAGCAAAGGAGGGTGGAAAACCAGAGTAGGAAATACAACAAAGCAGTGCAAAGTTAATTCTTAAATACATAAGGTTTTTGCGTATGCACACAGCATATGTATTTAACATACTTCCTGGTATCACTCTCAAGATCTCTATCAACCCATCCTCTCCTGTACCTCACTGATAGCTGGGCGATCTCATCATCTACCAGGGGAAAGTTTTATGGCCACAGGATACTAATTTTAATTGACTAAAATGTTCCATTGCACTGACCCTGGATAAACTATTGGCCAAGTACAGGCAGGCAGACAGTAAAACTAAAGAAACTGAGTTTTCTGGTAGCCAGCTCAGCAAGCTGCTGGGAGCCCAGACCTGGACAGCAGAGCTCAAGCCGAGCAGCCTTGTTTTGGGAAGGTGCTTCAGAGCTTAAAGTCCAGCTGGGATGTCAGGGAACACCCAAGAACCATGCCCAGGTTTCTGAGCACTGCTGTGCACAGCAGGGCACTTCTGTGGATCCCTGCAGACCCTGGGAAACAAGAAGTTACCCACCCCATTTTCTTTATGTGAATAAAAAAACCCAAAAACATTATTTGATCTGAAGTAAAACTTTTAAGTTTTGCTTTCCATGGGAAGTTGTAAACACTCCGGTTGTCATGTCTGTTTGGTGCTGATCAGCCTGAGCCTACACAAGAAAAAAGTAATCCCAGTGAAGGACATGATTGCTTACTATATATATATATGTATTTATAAATGAATGCATTAGTGTGTAAATGGAACATGGCATAATGTAATATAAATCATTCTATAATTCTATTACTTTACTTCATATTGGTTCCTAGAATTTTTTCCAAAACTGAATAAACAGAAAAATATGAAAGCATGATTAACTTCGTTCAGTTGTGGTGACTAAAATAAAACAACCCTGAAATTAATATATTATAAACTAATTTTGTACCTTAAAATACATCTTAAAACATTATGTGCAGTGGTAGATGTTTACCATGCTAGAACTGTTTGCTGAGGAGAATGAAACAGCCCATTGTAAACAAGAGTGTTTCTCAAAAATCTTTTATTAAATGTAGTGGGTACAGATGCTTGCTTGTTTAATGAAGTGAGATTATGTTGGTGATCTACAGACATCACTGGAGAGGTCTAAAAGAGAAGAGAGGAGACAGAAACAGTAGGTAGAGTACAGAGAAGTGCAATGTTTTGTTTAAAAAATAAGGAAGAACAAAAAGAAGTGAGGACTCCACCAGGAGTCTCAGGAAAAGCCACAAGTCTGTATGCAGTATAAAATCTCGAGTAAAACCACTTTATTAATTTTGTGGTATGTTTACTTTGATAATTCTGATTTTGAGGTATCCCTGATACTGCATTGTCTTTCCTAACACACTTTGTTTTGCCAGTCACCCCAGGTAAGAGCATTCAGAGAGGTTTATGTGACATCCAGTCAGGTTCTTACCCCTTTGGCTTCACTGAGTGAAGATGAGTGAAGCCAAGCTTTCTCCTGATTTCTTTCAGGCATTTTTAATTTATATAGTGATTACAAAGACCCTTCTTTCTGGAACAATATGGTCTCTGAAGTGTTTGGTGTATTTTTGCTAATTACTTCAATTAAAAAATTGACTGTGCGTGGGAATTGTTATAGTGGCACTTGCAGGAATAATTATCAAAGGAATAGGAGTTCTTCAAACAATTTCACAGACTGTGTTGCACTAAAATGTCTTGTTCCATGGACACAACCACTTGCAATGATGCACAACACAAATGCTAGCACTGAAGTCTTGTGATTCAGAAGGCTTGTGGGATAACTCTTTTGCCAGTATTTTTTTATCCTCCCCTGTGAATCCAATTTACTAATGTAGTGTACATGGTGTTGACTCTTTCTTGTGTGCTCAGAAAAATTGAAAGTAGATTGTGAAAAAAAACTTCTTAAAATTATTCAACATTATGGTATTAGGCACATTGCTAAAGAGGGCAGCAAAGCATACTCTCTGCCACATAACAAGGATTTGTGTCAGTACAGGGATTAATTATCACAGCATTTGTTTCCTAATCAGCATGAAAAATCCCATAATAGTTCAAGACACCAGCTGCTACTTCTCTGCTTACAGGCTTGTTTGAAACTCCTGTACTAGTGATGATCAGCATCTTACACACTACTGAGAAAAATACACACAGTTTTGTTACAAAGCTTTTTTTTCCCCAATAGATTTTTTTAAAATTTATTTTTTGAGCAGGCCTACCTATAACTCTGCCATAAACTGCAGGATAAGTATTTAATTCAAGTGAAGATAAATAATACACTGAATGAAAGCAACCATTGTTTAGATAATAGCAGAAACTTTTCTGTACCCTTTGTAAACTATAGTAGTTTCTACAGAAATCTGAACTGCATACTAGGTAAAACTATACAGTAAATTGTGCAGTAAACAACAGTGTAATTGCTGTGTGACAAAATGAAGAGAATCTACATGATTCTCTCTGAAAGTGAACCATAATTTAATGAAGGACATTGAGATTCAACACTGAAGAAATCATTTTTGCATGACTGAAATAGCAATATGCACAAAACTACCTAGTGGCTGAAGAACTCAAAAATAAGATATTTCTATATGAACAAACATAAAAAAAAAGTTTAAAATTAATTAGGAAAATTAGTTCTTTCTCAACTTAGATATGTTAAATTCTACCTAGTACTCTTGATGGGAACAGATCTAAATGTCAGCTTTTCTGAACAAAACTTAATAATATGAGGTATAGTGATTAAAATGCCCTTCTTGCATTTGTGTAAGTGAAGCTCTCTTTCAAGTTGATTTAACAAGAAATAGTTTTCAGGAGGCTTTTTTGCCATGTTTATTAACCTACTGATACAGCAATGAAAAGTTCAAAAGCTTTTGAGCTACTCCTTAGTACAACTGTACAAACTTCAGAATTCAGTGGCTGAGCTGGCCCAATCTATTCCAAGTTGTTTTCTCAGACAAAAAAGGTATATTTAATATTTTTCTATTTTCTGTGGGGTTTTTCTGTGTTTGTTTTTTTTTTTTTTTTTTTTTTTTTTTTTTTTTTTTTTTTTTTTTTTGTGGGTTTTTGTTTTCTTTTGTTTTTTCATTACTGCAAGAATGGGATGCAGTAACCCAGGGAGATGTTCTCATGGTTCAAAGCAGGCATCCTCCAATCACATGGTCTGGGGTCTGTGAGGTGTTTTCCTCTGTGAAGCATTCTGAGACAGCTCCTGTCAAATTATTCCAGGTTTTAAAGCTGCTCACTTAGATCTTGCTGAAGTGAGTG
This sequence comes from Florisuga fusca, assembly GCA_038090715.1. NCBI lineage: Eukaryota > Metazoa > Chordata > Aves > Apodiformes > Trochilidae > Florisuga > Florisuga fusca. The sequence continues at coordinate 25,141,760 of JAAWXA010000006.1, forward strand.
ACATTATTGCCCTTACTTGCTCACCACTGCCCTGCCCATCAGCAGGAATTACTGGCCCCAGAGCTGTATCATCAGTAGGAAGCATCACTGGAGTTTTTCTCCTTTTTCTTTCAGTCAAACCCACTTTGTTCAGCTGAAAACACTTCACTGAGTTCTTAAATGAACCTACCTGGCCCAGTTGGAAGTGCAATAGGCTTTACACGCTCCAGCCAGCTGAGAGGTGGGGTAGGGGTCTCCAGCAAGGGACTGGTAATTTGTTAATTAATACAGCTGTCTGAAATGAGAGTGAGTGTTCATACCAGGGGGTTGTGTGGAAAATTGTGAGTTCAGAGGAAGGAAGCACATTAGAAGCATGTTACTTTGTCAGGGAACTGTGAAGCAAACATCGTGTTTTAGTGACACAATTTGTAGCCAAAGTGAGTTCTATATAATGGGCTGTTTGTTGAAAAAGATTCTGCTTGGTGTTAGGACCTCATTAAGCTGATCTGCTTAAGAGACTGATTTTGGCTTCCATGAGTTCATTTCCTGTCCTCTCAAGTTTATCTTGTCTTTTTTTCGTAGCAGACATACTTACATTTCATAGCACATACTTAAGAGAACTCTATTTGAAATACCTTCTTTTCTTGACCAGAACAGTTGTCTGAACTTCTGTTCATTTCCAACCCAGCAGGACAGCTGAAGAGCTAATGGGCAAAACCGAAAGGACCGCAGCTTGAAGACTGATGGGAATACACAAATGCTGTAGCCAAGACCATTAAAAGACACGAGCAGAACAAGGTTTACATGGCAAGATAATCTACTAAGCCACCCAGTTTAGTTGGAGACAAACAGGCAAGTTCTGGCACAAAAGCTCTTGTTCAAGTCACCTGGAAACAGTCATGAGAAAGTAACCAGGATAGGACTCCGAAAGCTCACCTGTTTTTTTCCCAATTATGTTAATTAATCTAGCAAAAGAATTGTAGTACAAATTTTGCTTTGATGTTATGTGAAAGGAGAGAGAATGACCATGAGACAGGAAACAGTGAATAACCCAAGATCACCCAGAGCCAGCAGAAAACAAATCTTATAACTGGAGATTAAAAAAAAAAAAAAAAAAAAAAAAATAAAAAAAGAGTATACTGTGCACCAAGGGAAGAAGGAGGTCCTCGGTGTAGGCACAATGCTGACCCTTGGGCTACTGGATGCTCTGTGATGGGACTCTTGCTTTCAGATGTAGTGCAGGCACTTCATGATAGGAATTGTAGCTGAGGACTTCTGTGTAGCTGACAAAGGCAGTCAGGCAGACATCCAAACCCTGAAAATCCTCCACTAATGAAATTCTTTGTCACTGCACCTTACAAGTGCTAAACCCTGCAACAGTTTGAAAGTGCTTCCTTAGTAATTATAGTTGCAGGGCAAACTAACATAAGAAACTGTGAAATCATTCTAGGGGACATCAATTTCCTCCTCTCACTTATCTTTGCCACTTTCCACTCCTTTGTTCCAGGACCTGCCTCTTTAGATTTTTGTGATTTTTTGGTCAGTCTGCCCTGACCTAGTAGGCTTCATTGCTACAGCCCTCCTGGCCAAGCAGAGACAGTTAATGCAGAACTGAATAATGAGGGAGGTATCTCCGTTTCATACACTAAGATTTATCATCTCATTTGTCACCTCTAGTCACCTTATTCTCTGCACTGATTAACAAAGAACCCTTCCCACAGCTTCTCCCCTTTTTGAATCTGCTGCTTCCTGCTGACATATTCCTCTTCTGTTAGCACAGCTCTTTTAAACTACTCAGAATAAGTTTGGGTTTAGGTGTCTTTGGCAAATTAGCTGATGAAGACTATGTGGTTGTCTGGTCCTAATGAAGATCTCACACAAGTGCTCCTGATGCTCTTTTTAGACAACATGCATAAGTTTAATCACTGTAATTTTCCCCTTCCTGTTTTTCCCCTCATGCTCTGTATATGTACTATTATTAATCTGTTTGCTAAATTAGGAAAATTTTATTATTTAGTGCGTACATTTCTCCTCCATGGATTACTCTCCATGTCAGAGATGTGTTGTTGGAATGTTCCCAGTTCTGTCCTTAAATACACCATGGCCATAACGCTACTGAAAACACCAGCTTCCTACTGCCAAATGGAAATTGCTGTCCACTGTCAGATAAGAGAGATAATGAGTAATAGACAAGCAACAGAAACATTAAATGGTTTGGTTTTCACCTCTTATGCAGACCCTCAGGCTTTAGCTGTCTTGTTAAAACTAGTATTATCCTTAAAAATTAAATTTTTAATCTGTTTAGAACACTTTGTTCCTGGGAAAGCATGAATGAGGGGGATTAAATTACATCTGTACTATACTTTTCTTGGTGATTAGTGATTATGTTGTCACTCATGATGCTGTTAATTGCACTTAGCTGCATGGAACTGAGGAAAAAACATGACATTTCCCCCTGTACTAGACATAATGAGAATATATGGCTTTTCATAGAATCATACATAAGTGAGGTACAGGAGTAAACAAAACGTGGGAAAGTTGTATCTGGAACAGAGGATTTCTTACTTCAAGCCAGAATGAAATATTTATACTTCCCCTGGCAAATACAGATAGGGAGGTAACAGGTGCAATGCCCAATTTAGGTGAACAGCAAACACTTTATTTTGTATGCCTTGCTTTTTCAACCAACCTGTCATGCAGCAAAGCATCACTTTTGTAAAAGGCCCCATGCAAATTCCAGGTGCTAACTCTGGCCTTTAGAAGAACAGAGCAAGCACTTCTGTCTTAGTTTTTCAATGAACAACATGAAGTAGCTTTAAAAGGACTCAGATTTAAAAAAAAAATAGTGCAAAGTAACCACCTTCTGGAAATTATGTATCTGTCAACAGCCTTTGTGTGTGCTTCCTCAACACGTGAACTTACACCCTTCTGCCTGCCCAGCTTCCTGAAGCAGTACATACCCCACCTTGTTGTGTGTCTGTCATTAGGATGACACACTCTTCTGGGCCCAGCTTCACTGCAAAGAAGTGTATCTTCTTAATTCTTGATTCCAATCTGCAGGGCACATTTAAAAGCACTGATGCCAAAGGTGTGCCCCAAATGTAGTGCTTCTATCACAGCCAGAAAACAAAAAACAAAACCCCAAGAAAACCCTGGGCCTAAGTGAGCCACATCCCCTGCACCATGTGTTCAGGCACAAATTTTCTAACACGTATTCACATCAGCATCACAGTGCAAGCTGACATTGCCTGCAGTCTTTGCTTCCACTTCTATTAAATGTCAATTGACAGAAACACAGGTGCGTCACAGACTAGGTGTGCAGAGCTTTTAACATTGATCTGTTTTTGGTACTTCTGGGAGGCTATTTTCTCTTCTGAGGGTCACTGTAACTTTTTATTTTTTAAAAAATAACACCTTCCTGACAACAGTCTTTTTCCTTCCCTTTCACAATGTATTGGCAAATTACAAGGAGAATTTTTGTTATATTGCACAAGCATGTTACTTCGTTGTTTTAATCTTTATCAATTGATATAAATTCAGCACACATGGGGCAGGATCAACACAGGAAGTACTTATATTTTTAAGAATGAAAAAGCGACACAGAAAAAATTGATATAAACAAGAAAGGATGCTGCAAAACCTGTTTTTTTATCAGTTAAATGTTGTGACCGGCAATGGAAAATTCAAGAGGTGCTCATAGCTGATATTCAAAGTGTTTTTTTTTTATAAAAGAGGTTTGTTTTTTCATAAGCAAGAAAAATCAAGGTTTAATTTTCTTGTAGAAAACTGCTATGCTCCTCTGTGCCAATACCTCCCTGATGTTGCAGCTGGGCCTCAATGTGACATTAAAAAAAGAGCATGATTACTTGAATCTTCCACAATACTGCTTCGTAAGACAATGTTTTAAAAATGCTTTGATGAAACAGCAGGTTTTTTTAAACTTTTTTTTTTTTTCCCCACTCTTCTGGTCTCAGACTGATCTGCAACAAAAGGAGGCAGCACAAGGGAGGAGAGATGGACATGGTACATCCCAGCTTGTCTCCACAACACTTTGCATATGGAGTCCTCTGCCATCTGACAAACCCCTCCCAAGGCAAAACAGAGCAACAGAGGAATATTACTGATAATGCTGTGATAATCATAAGCTTTGTGCAACAGTTATATGCCATTAGAATCACAGTGTTACTACACTACCAGTGTATTTCTCACTACACTAGGTTGTAGGGAACAGCAGTGGAGAACATTGTTATCCCAACTATGTTTAATGGAAGAGGTGACAGGACCCCACTACCTGCTGCTAATCTATATTCCCATGTAACACAGAATATTCAGAATCACACTGACAAATGAACACTCCCAATCTGCACTGCTAACACTTAAAAGGAACATTAACACAGATCCTGTGAAGAAGGCTACGTTTATGCTTTTATACAGCAAACTGGCCACAGTCAAGCTGACATAACAACTCTTTATAAGAACAGCAGGCTTTTTCACCAGCTTGAATTTAATGGAAATGTTTCAGCTTCTTTATCAGGTTACTTCGTAAACTGGTATTTTCAGCCAAAAGCTTAAAGAAAGCTATGTACCCAGGATTGCTAAAATGAGAAGAGATCACCTCCATGAAGAATCAATGTATCCCTCAACTGCTGCCTGAAACTTCCAGACTCCATTTCTCTTGTTATGCTTTCAGAAATTCTCTTCTTTGCCAGTACGATTTAAAGATTGTTACAGACATCTATACAATTCCAGTCAAACCCAGAGTTTTGAGATTTTCTCAGTGCTGGACATTTTAAACTAGGAGATACTCAAAACTTTTGATTAGCTGGAAGGGTTCTCATGCAGTCTAATACCTTTCATTACTTATGGCATTGTTAGGTATGCTGCCATGGGTTGTAAAGATTAATGCAAGGTCTCACACAACCTTAGTTGTGATATTGCTTAAAGCAACCTCTTTCACACCACTTACCACCTTCCTATTTCCACTGCAGGTTTTTACATTCTGAGTGTGGGGTGTGTTTTTGGGAATCGTTTTGCTACTCTGGTATTATACTACCAAAATGGATTTTCTCTCATTAATTTAATATATTGCTTTCAGTAAGACTCCATGTATTCAAATGTCTGCCCCTACACAGAAGTACAGAAAGTCTTATCTATTGTGCCAGGACAGCTTTTTCATACACTTCAAATTTGTACTGGATGCCATTCTCTTCTTGGATATCAGCAGGGACACCTGGGTATCTGGAGAGAGGGGAGAATAAAAAGTAAAGCCAACAAGTAGATAAAAATATCAGTATGAGTCACTTGTAAGACACTTTGAAAAATCTGTTCAGCTCCCTTTTGCCTTTAAGGGAGAAAGAAATCTTCGGTTTTATTTGCCAGGCTTGATTCTATCAGATTTCCACTGTAGAGAAAGAATTACCTGCTATTCTGTAAATTTATGCTCTAAGGCCAAATTCTGATTTCAGAACACTGGCCCAAACCAATGTACTCCTGAGAAACAGCCAAGAGGGAGAGAGAGGAGCTTTGGGTCAGACATCAGGACACTCAGGTGGGCTCATCATATGGCACAGAGCAGTTCAGAACATGTTAGAACTGGAAAAGGTGATTTCTCCTCTTCAATCACCTTGTTTGTCTCTCCCACATCCTTCCTTCCTGCCTCTAGCTATTCTCCCTCACTTCAGTGCTAATCCATTCCTGTGCCACATGCACATTTCTGTTTCTTCCACTGCTGTTCTGTTACCAGGTGGGAACCAAAATGAGAGAAGCAAGAAGAAAGAAGCAAGAAGAGGAAGTCTTCTCCTTCACAGTTCTTGAGGCAGACATTTGAATTTTTGCCACCTTCCTACTGCCTGTTGGGTGGAATCTTTGGAATCTTGATGGAGAAGACAAAAGTAAGACTGGAATATGACAAGGATAACATAGGGAAAAAAACAGAGTGAATGGCAGAAACTTAACAGTTTAATACTTGTTCCTTGTTAGGAAGGAATAATTTTCTAGAGAGAAAGGAGTAATCTTACAAGTCTTTAAAAGCTCTACTCCATTTAACTTTTCTGGCAATTTACCAAAGATATTCAGAGACTAAATACTATTGACTAACAACACACCGAGACTTGTAAAACTTCATAAATATTTGAGTAATTCTAAAGGGATAAACAGCAAGAAAGTTACTTTCCAAGCAAACCAACAAATGGGCTTGTTTACTGCAAAGATTATGGGAAGGTTTAAAGTCCCCAAAACCTCTCTGTGCTAAGTGCAGTGCAACTCCAGGTTCTAAGTACAAGACAGAGTGGGGACAAATACAGTGAAAAGTACCTCCAAGGCAGAACAGAACATGTCTTTAATAGTGTCCTTACACACCCAAATTAGATACTAAGTTTCCATCTCAACAGAAGACTAGTGTGCATCTTGATACTTACTCAGAGAGAAGTTTGTAGTCTTTGTAGTCAATCTCTGGAAAAAATGTGTCACTTTCAAATTCCTGCAGAATTCTTGTAATAAACAATCGATGATTAATTGGCTTCTCCATCGCTGCCTTTTAAAAAAATAGAAACAAGTAAAATTGAGTTGTTCCCTGTGAAACACTTAACAGCACATGAAGTAGTGCTGTTTACTAAAATTATTATTCTTATATTAACAGTGGTTTTGTAACACTATTCAAAGTCCAGAAGATAAGATCACATATATATTCTTATTTGGAACACTAGCATTCTTCACCAACTCTCAAAATTGTTGTTCTGCCTGCATCAGCCATCACCATGGCAGCATTCAAAAAGAACCAAGAGACAAGAGTCAGATAATATTTGCTATTTCTGGCCTGCATTCCAAAAATGCAAAACTAAAACTGAAACTCAGTTACTAATGTATTATGTGGTTTAAACAAAGCAGTGAAAATTGAACTATAGATCTTCTCTTTTGGACTTGGCTCAAGAAGACAATTTCATCTTGTGCCAGTTCCACCTGGTAAGTGGCAGCAATACCAATTCTCAGAGCCTGGGACATCTGACAGAAATCAAGAAAAAATTTGAGTATTCCTCTGAGAAGGAAGTAGTATGGTCTAGTCTCAACATGCAGTTAAATCATACCTCTTTGTAAAACAGGAAGCTTTAATTGGCAGGAGAGGCCCACATATCAAGGTAACTTGTTCCAATGTTTTACTAACATCACTGCTAAGGATTTAAAATATATTTTTACTCTGCATTAGTTTTCAGTTCCAGTGATAAAATTATCTACCAGTTTCACTGCAAAGTTTGACCTCTGGATTATGACAAAGTGAGACTATGCACTGACAGCTACATAACAACAAAGAAAGTTTCCAAGGTCCTTGAATTAGGCCAGTTCCTCACTAACAAATTCATACAAACTCAGAAGATAAATACTAAGTTTTGTTTCCAGATCCATCTGGAAAGACACCTCTTCCAGACCTTCTTGGCACTAAAATAACCCATTCAATGCTACATTGGCAGTTTACTATGTATTTTTGAAAAGCTTATATCTGTTTCTTCCCTTAAATTATCAACGAGCAATGCTCTTTATTAAAGGGGATTCACACTGCAGCATACTGTTAGGTACTACTTTGACAAGTACAGGAACCAAGTGATAGTAAATTTAATAAAATAAAATTAATTGGTATCACTGCTGAGAAGTTAGTTTACAGCAAAGCTGCTCTTTCACTGCTGAGTTGCTTAAAATGGAAGGCCTAAGTCACAGCACACCAGCATCCAACAGCACTGAACTGCTTGTCTAGTTTGTATATAAATACCACATTTTTTAATTCTTTAAGTAAGGGTGGGAGGTAAAAGGACAGACAGACACCTTCAGAATGACAGAATAATCCACTTCACAAATACAAATGTAGTGTAGTCTGCAAACAGAGACACTTTCGTTTTGTAGCAGAGGAATAAATCAACTTCCCATCCAGTTCTATGGGAATCCAGCTTGAGGAAGAGCTCTGCACAGCCAAGGCAGGTCAGGGAAGCACATAGAGTGACCAAAGACAAATACTGCAAAGAAAGCTGAACATAGCATGAAGGGGACCAGAGGGTGACCTCCATTATAGATGAAGTTCCATTAGTTGAATGAAGCAGCCAGCTGTGTAACTGCCCCCAAGTTAATAAAAATGCACACAAGCTTTCCAAGTTATCCAGACCAGCTCTGAAAGTCTACATATGGACATGGCCCCTAAAAACTAAGCTACAAACAAAAAGAATCTGAGGAAGAGCTGCAGGCTTGAGCTGATTTTAACCCACGTGGTTCCTTCTCAGCAGCTGGAAATGCCCAGCATTATGGCAGTGAAAGATGGGCAAGGAGAGACACATCTGTGAAGTGATTTGACTTCAGTTTCTGTTGTTCTACCTCCTCAAGTGTGATTTTCACTTGTTTTGGGATTGAAGTACATAGCTGAACCATGTCATAGCAACCAATTGCTGCAGAAGGGACAAATTATTTCCAGGAATTTAAAGATTCACAGGTTTTAGGAATCACACCAAAGGCTTCTGCTTTCTCATCTATCAGTTAAATAAAGTAAATAAGACAGACAAAGCAGCTATGTGAGGCACTTGTTTTCAAGTCTGTTGCTCTACTTCCTCAAGTGTGATTTTTACTTGTATTGGGATTGAAGTACATAGCTGAACCATCCCATGGTTCAGCAAGGCCTGGGCTTGGCCTGCCCCTATCAAATCATCCCAGGGTTATGTTTGTCTCTGGTTACCTTTGTGGGGCCTGATGCCACCCTGTGGACCATGAGCTCTGGTTACTGAGCCCAATCCAAGACCAATATTGTGCCTTGGTCCCAGCTCCCACCTCTCTGCAAGCAGCTGGTCCTCCATGTTCCCTGACAAGAACTTGAGAATACTTCAGATAAGTAAACTTTGTATCAAACAGGAAACTTGCCATGTGTAGAGTCTCTAAAGGAACCTGCCTGGAGAGGACTGGACTCTACCTCTGCAAACTACTGCTACAGCCCTGGCAATATAAGGAGGTGCCTCATCACAACCCTGGCATTTGCCTAAGGATTAAGGTAATTCTTCACTGAGTCTTGTCTCACTTCATCAGTCCAAGATGACTTTGTTTTAATGTAACATATACTAAGATGAATTTACAGCTGTAAATAACCTTGAATATTGAAACAGAATGCACAATATCTGGACATATTTATAGTGGCCAGGCAATACCATGGGAAGTTAGCACAATATTCAATAGACAAACCATTTTCAGTAAATAGGAGATCAGACTGCCTTTTTTTCCTTGTTTTTTTGTATTTGGTAAATGTAAGGATAATGGATGTGGTGGAAAAGATAGATAGTAAGAGGGGACTCTTTGGAATAATTGTAACAGGGCAAGAGGAGTACTTTAAAACAAAATTATGATGTTTCTGACCTCAAGGTTCTGTAAAATTGAAAAATCTGCATCCTCGCTCCATTCCCCTCACTCCACTGCCATGATGGGTCTCAAAATCATTATAGGTATTATTTTAATTGGCTGTGTTTTTCCCTCATAATCCCATCAGTTATCCTTGGACTGTATTTGTACCTGCACTGTTTTCCCTTGGGAATTACCTATGTGTTTTTTCTCCAGGCAGACTCACTTCCTTGTGTAGCAGCTACTGAACTTTGTAAGAAATTATAGTCTGATACAATAAGGAAACACAAAGATGATTTTTGGTCCACATGAAAGCACAAACTATTAAAACTGTGGCTGTTGATCTTTCAGAAACACCACATCCACTTCTCTCAAGCAGAGATAACTTTCCACAAGAGACAGGGGACAGGAGAGCTGAAGTGTCAGGATCCCTCCTGTTGTCCCACATACACCAAAACTGTACCTGTATCTTCACAACCCTGTGAAAAGATTTTGGCATACCCTTTTTGCTCAGTTCCAAATCCTCAGCAGGCCTGAAGCATAAAGCAAAAATGAGATGACATAAGGATCCCAAATAATCTCCAACTGCCTTGAACTGTCAGCCAGACAAGATTAGATTATGTCTGCACATGCAGGACCATCACCCTGAATTAGTCTTAATTTGCAGAGCACAAGTTAAAGCAGCCCTGAAGCTCTGCAACAAGGAATAGCTGTGCACAGTCTCACAAGTATTATGTGGAAAATATCTGATAGATCTAAACACAGAACACTGTAAACTAGGGGGCATAGCAATCAGTTGCTGCAGAAGGGACAAATTATTTCCAGGAATTTAAAGATTCACAGGTTTTAGGAATCACACCAAAGGCTTCTGCATTCTTATCTATCAGTTACATAAAATAAATGAAAAAGACCAAGCAGCTATGTGAAGCACTTATTTTCAAGTCTGTTTACTGCTAGGCAACAACTTTGCCAATTCAGACACTCTTTCAAAAATAACTTTCAAAAACTTCAAGATAAACAGTACATTTATATGCATTCTGTTTTCAGATCCTTGAGAAGTACTAGATCATATAGGCAAACTGCATTTTGAAGCCAGAAAAACATTAAGATATGTATTTTATACATTTAAGAAATCTCACAGCTGAAGATCTCAAAAAGTTCTAGATCTTACCTTGGTAAAAGGACCTGCCTAAGTTAAACTCTGGCTATTAGAAGGGTCGTGGTGATAATCAGGTGAATCAATACCTTCAAAAGTCCTTCCTTCCCACACTGCTAGGGCTCAGCTTAGCAGGGGTACAGCCCTTCCTTCCCAAGCCACTAAGGCTTTGTGTCTGCAACTGACTCATGTATTAACCTTTTTAAGGCATATTTTTTTTTCCTAGAAGAATGTCAGATCAATGTGTTTGTTCACAAGAATGAGCACACAAAAAGCTTCCTTAGGAGTAGTAGCATTATATACACCTTTATTTCCACATTAAAAAACCTCTGTGTTTATTTTGAAGACTGTACTGGAAAGGCTGTATATATCCCTTTCAAGCCCATGAAAGTATAAAGTTGCTAAATTAAAGAAAATTCTTAACCTTTTAGAAGAGATTTTTAGTTAATCCACTAGTCCATTGCTAATACTGTAGTTCCGTTTCCTCTAATTTAATTTTAAACCAAGTAAACCCAAGAAGGATTGGCCACTGGAAGTATGACTACAATAGTCATAGATATGATTTTAGAAAACAAATCTCTATGGGAGGACAGTGCTGTCAGCTGCAATGCTGTGACATCTGCCACTTTTATATAAAACAGGCATTAGAGAATTGCACTAAGAGTGCTCAAACCCTTTCTCAAAAAACACCTAGAAGGGCACAGAAATACAGGAAAACTTCCTGCTTCTATCTTTTAGTTCAGACAACTACCCAAATCTACAGAACTACCCGTGCAAAAAGAATGATTCTGCAACATTACAGTATGGAAGTAAGAGAGTTACACTTGCATATACCCCAGGAAGACAGTAACCTTCCTTGGAAACAATTCCTCAAGACCAGAAGCATTCAGACCTGAAAAACATTAACATGAGCTTGGTGGGACAGAGAAACACATAGACAACACAACCACAACAATCTTCAGTCTTCACTTGACATAATGTTACCAGCTTTCAAAAACCTGATTAGGATTAAGCCATAGTGATTAGTTCACTCTAAACCAGAGCTACCAGAGAAGCCAATGCAGTGCTCAGCTTTTTGTACCAGTTGCTCCCAGAGCAGAGTAATGCTCTGAGCTTGCAGTGTGATGTCCCCCAGGTCCATAGCATCACACAGCTCAGAGAAGCCTGCTCGTTGCAGGATGCTTTGAGAGCATTGCTTGAAGGGAGCAACAGCCCTGTGACCTGCAAGAGTGGAGCATACAAGCCAGGAAAAATGAGCTGTCTGCATATGCCCCTTGTAAGAGCATCTCAGTCCTCAGTCATGCCTCAGACTGAATGCAGCACTTGAAAAATAAGGTAACACAAGCACCAGTCTCTATTCCAGCAGGGACACAGCTCAAAAACGCTTTGTCTTATTTGCAGGGAAGGTTAAATAAAAACCCAATTATTTCTGTTGCAGTTTACAGGAAATTCAGACAAACTAAAATGCTAGCTTGAAAATGTGTATTATCATAAGCTAGAAAGGTGTTGACAAGCTTTGAAAAAATAATGATAAAACTAGTGACTCAAATTGTTAATACTTCACTCTTTCTAGAGCAAAGATTTGAAGCTCAGCAAATGTGGCACTCACAACCCACCCAGGGCACTCAGAATAGGGAAGCTGATATGCTCAGTCAAGAATCACTGTTTAAGAGGGTAATTAACCATCTGCAAGAGACTTGCTGCCCTAAATATGAATGAGCAACTTCATAATTCAATGATTTTGAAGAACAAAAGAGGGTAGATTACTAAACACAACATGTCAAACACTAATACATAGGAATACACCTGAGCATGAATATTAGATAAAATTTATCCTGGGAGATTACTGGAAATTTAATTTTCCAGTTCACACCTCTGAAGAATTTCCCCAAATGCTACTTATCATCAGCAGCTACTTTCTGTTACAGCCAGCCTTGGTATTAGCTAAACAGCAAAACCAATAAAACCTTATGAAACAACTTTTCATTTTGCTATGATACTACCAAGCTTTTTCTCCAAATTTATCCCCAAATACAAGTCTGTGTTTCAGCAATGTCACCTTGAGTGTCATTGTTTGCTTCTGTGGCATTGAGAAATCAACAAGCTGAGTAGGAACATATAAATTAGAAGAGACAATTTAAAACCTTTGAGATGCTGTAGGAAAAACTATTTTATCAAGGTGAAAACCTGTTTGAAATATAGCCTGTTCCGGTGTTGCTGAAGAGGCCTTGGCTATGAGGACCTGAGTCACTAATTCTTCAATTCTTTTTTTTAAATTTTGTTGCTAGGTTGTTTTTTCCTTTCCTTTTCCACCAGTAGGCTCACTGTTAGGGATTTATGCTTAGTTATTTTGTGCTCGGTTATTTGTACCGTGACAGATTTATATTAAACACTCTACACAAAACATAGCATAACATGATACTATCCACCTAAGTAAATCTCCACCAGTTTTTGTGGGTTTTTCTTGTTTGCTGTATTTTTTTTAAGGCTTTGTTTGATATTTGGCAGTGTGCTGGTCTTACAGTACCCATTTCCAGTAAAACCCGAGGGTTTTTTATCAGTTTAAAATACAGTTTAAATCCAGTAAACAGGGACTGATGTAATTTATACTGTATAGGCTCTCTTAGGCTCACCAGGTAGTGCTATTTTTCAGAGTCAAAGCCAAGACCTGAACTTGTCAATTAAGAGGCAATATGGCCATGAGAAGTGTATTTATATCAATGTCTTAACTCAGAGAAGAAATGTGGTTTTGAAATTAATTTTCCAATTGCCCCTGCTCACTGTGCTTTACCATGTGATCTGAACCAGGGATCAGTCTTGGCATGCATGAACTAAATTTCTTGGGGATGACCTATCAGGAGATCACAAATCTGAAAAGGTGAGTGGTGTCAAGTCAGATTTAAGTAGATGAAGGCTGCACGAGGTATTTGAGCATTCACTGGACTGTGGGAGATGTTTCCAGTCCTTTCTGCTCTCACATCCTAATACTCTGCTCAGCTCTCCTTGACCCCACCAAAATGCCTACAACATCTCACTGCTCTGCCTTTTCCTGTTGCTGGGGCCACAGCCCAACAAGAGGCTGTTCCCCCTGTGTACACTGCTGAACCCAGCATGAATGTAACCTACATGTGAACCTGGCTGGCCACTTTGTTCAGAGCTCACCTTTCTCTGCTCTTCACAGGACTTGAGGCAGCCTATGCCAGTGCTATCACCACCCTGGAAAGAGCTGTGTCCTTGAGAACCTAGAGGCAGTGGGCAAGAGGGAGATGACCAACAGAGCTGCACTATGCCTTTAAACATGTTCAGAGACTGTCAGCTTGCTCCTCTCTCCTCTGCAGTCCTATGAGGAAGAGGTTGGACACAGCAGCAGTCCCTTGCCTACGTGCCATCCCTTGCCCCTGCTGCTGTGAGAAGCATTCTGTCCTGAGCTGCCATCCTGGAGTGCATGTCTTACCACCTTTGATTGCCTCAGAGGCTGTGGAGGACACAGCAGCCATCTCTGCTTGAGACTGAAACAGAATGGACACCTGTGTCCCAAAGAGTGCCCTGCTGCACTCAGGCAGCTGGGCAGATGCTCTACCTAGGCAAAACTCTCTGGATGGGGATAAGCCAGGCTTGTGTTTCAGCATGGTACCTGGGAAGCCTCTGTGCAGAAAGAAGGTACCAGCACCCCTTTTCAGCCTTAGCTTCTTTGAAAACCTCGTGAAATATCTCTGAAATCTGCCTCATTTCATGGGCCAGTCTTGGTAGTCTTTCTACTTCTGTATTTTTTTTTCTTTCTACTTCTACTTTCTACTATCCAGCCTGCTATGCTGGATAGCCTACAAAGGCTATCCCACAAAGGGTGTGGGAAACCAAAGAGAGCAAGAGCCTGGGAGATCATGTGCATGTGCCCTCACCATATCACCTACAGAAATATGGCTTGGAAGATTGCTCCAGGGTGTCCACTGACAACAGCCCTGGCCATGGTGAATCTCCCCAGGCCAAACTGATTAAGTGATTAGAAGTTGCTAAGGTTAGGCATCTGCAGGTGGCTGATGAAAAGTATGGCCACTTCCCAGAGTGGCCTGTTCTCATTAAGGTTTGTTGTCACAGAGCTCTACCTGGTTTGAAAAATCTGAACTTTGGGTTACACTCCATAAAGTGTTTGAAGTGGAAATGTCATGGCCTCAGCACTACCTGTGTCAAACCACTCATGCTGCAATTACTTGCAGAAGTAGTTACTCTTTCACTATCACAGGCTGGTATTAATAAATAGAATCTGTTCTAAAGCTTCAAGCCAAACAAAGCAGTACAATCAAAATAATGCTTTAAAAGCAAATACCTACCACAACTGAATAAAATGGTTCACTTCAATTACCAACCACTCTTTTACTTCCCACACGTTTCTGCACAGTATAATGGAAATATTCCTGTAATCCTTTGTGCACCTTGAATACAGGCACTAAAAATTTGACCCTGCAGTTGTACAAGAGGTACATCACGCCCTTTTAATTAAGATCACAAAGCTAGTTTGAATGCAGGAATTTGTCTAAAACTGCCAGATTTATCCCTAATGAATTACAAATTCTTTTGAAATGTCCCGAATAGATGCTTGAAAGTTGAAATTTTAAGTCACATTCCCTTGAGCTGATTATCACAAATATGTTGCAAAAGCACTCTTGATCAAAACTACCTATTTACAATCTAAGTATTGGTGAGTAGTACTCTTTTGCATTGTTTTCTACAATATATCAGCTAGGCACTGGAAAAATATTTAAATTAGAAGCCCACAACACAGACACTCCTGGAAGAACAAGGAAAAATAATCACTCTTTACAGCCCTAGATGAGTATGTGGCCATTGCATAGAAGCCCTAATTTGACACCAGGATCATGAAGGCATTTTCATCACACGCCTGAAGTTTTAAGTGCCCAACAAGAAGTGGTGTGTATTTCACAGCATACTTGTAATAACTAATATTAAAAATTAAAAAGTCTGCTTTGCAATTCTTAATGAATATTTTTTTTATCAGAAAAAAGAATGCTTTCTGCTCACTCTACATTCCCCTGATTGATATGAAAGGAACTAGTGTTGACAGACATAATCTTTGAGTGGTACTGTCTGACAACAAATACAAACCATAGGAGCTTAGAAATCAAAATAAATTGAGAGAAAGGGCAGAACCGTGTCTGTGTAGGGGCTGCAAGGATGACTCTAGGAATGTGGGTGGAGGCATGGATAATTGACTAAAATTTACATGTGCATGAAAGGAAGATGAGAGGAAGGGCTTGGGGGAAGGGAGAAAGATGGATGAGGAGTCAAACACAGTGCACTCCTGGGAAAACAGGGCAGTTTATACAGAGCTTTGTCTGTGAAAAGATGGTCCCAAGAAAAAAGTGGCACATGCTGCCTTTCTGGGACATGAATGGACACCAAGAGAAACCCAGGGAGTAGAAACAGCAGAGACATCTGGCTGCTGCATGGGAAAAAAGAGAGAGTTCTACGTTTTGTTATATGAGTATCTCCTCTTACTGCTGACAGCACCACCTCCCATCCCTAAATCTTACTTTTCTTACTTGTATACTTGTATAAACTATGGCTTTAAGTTGCTACATTTACCATCTGGCTACAAATGCTGGATCATTTTTCCTTTTTTCCCCACATCCTCTGCAGAGTCAGTCAGTAAAACAGACATCAGTAAAGTTCAGTGCATTCTACCTCAGGGAAACAAACATAACAATAGTAGTAATTGACTACTATTAAAGAAAAGCTCTCAGAAGTGCAACAATTGTATGGCACTGGACCATTAGCAAGGCCAGCACTTGATTTCTTGAACAGGTATTTTAAACTTTCGAGTTGAAATTACTCTCCAGGACTGTTCTGTTGGAATCACTGGAATTTGCTGGGTCACTATTAGAAACTTGATCTGTCCTCATGTCACTGCAGAAACAGTCACTTAGGAGAACTCTTAAATTTACCTTGTAAACTGAAGTACCTCCAACAATCCAAATCATGTCCACTTTATTTTTTAACTCTGGTGAATCCACAAGAGCTAAAGCATCATCCAGACTTTTGGAAAGATAATGTGCACCTTTTGGAATTTCCCTAGAAAAAGCAAAGTTTTATTACAAAAAAATTAAAGGACCATTAATCATGATAACATAATCTAGACATACAAAGTGTTCTGACAAATTCTCAAATGAGTATATGCTTCACATTAGTTAATTATTTTGGAATGCCTATTATTGCTAACCTATGTTAGAATTTTCTGACTGCAGGATTGCTCAATAAAACCACAGTTTAACCATAACCATGACTTAAGAGGCATCATAAATTACTAAAGACTAAAAGATCAGAAGATTTGTAACATATTTTCAAAAAAGTGTGACTGAGAAATTGATAGATCTATACAATATTCTTTTTGAATTCTAGAAAGTTAGTATTTCATTCAGTAAAACTAGTAAAAAAGGCCCTGTGTACCCTGTGCCACTCCCATATTCAGCCCCAAACTCACCAAATGCCCCCAAAGCAATAAACCCTTGTATGTGGATGTATTTCTTTAGGAATATTTGGATGATTAGGGGTGATGCATTCAAGAAGAGTGGTCTGAAAAAGGACATTTCTTTTTCCTTAAATGCTAATAAAAACAAACTTTAAAAAAGGGCCACCAGACTAACCAGGAACTAGAGAAATTCAGTCAAATGTATGAGTCAGAAAGATACTGACAATTGTATGTAGAGTTAGGACTAGAATTTATAGTACAAAATAATGACATTTATCTCGTGAAGTATTTAAAAAAATAAAAGTAACAAGTAACAAAAGATAAAGAAGATAAAGATGTGCTATCACTCAGAACCAATAGCAGAGATGATGCCTAGCCAGACGTATTGCTACACATATTTTTAGATGCAGATTTTTATTTGTTTTACAGGCTTATCATTCATCACACATACCTGAGCTCCCTGCTTAGCACTATATTAATTCTGTCTTTTAAAGGCCGATTTTTCTCAGGAATGGAGAACCAAGTTTTTCTACCCATTATCAGTGCATTCTGTTTACCTGAGAAAGAGAGAAGACACTTATTTTAAGGGTGTTTTTGCTCTGTTCCACTTTGTTTTGGTTGTTCAGTGACACCTGGTGGACTTCCCACCTCCTTCTGAGCTCTATTTCAGCAGTTAGCAGAGGTACAAACTTAGGCCCTGATACTTAGATGAGTCACATGCATAGAGGAGCATTTTGTAGCCTTTTTTGGTGGGCAGTTGACACCACAGTAGTCTCATGCACACCTATACACTTATAATGGGAGGAAAAACAAAAAAGGCATGTCACTGCCCATTACATGCACCACACAGACATTGACTAGTCTGCTATGGTTACGAGGCCGAATTAATCTTCATGTGTGATACCACACCCCAAAAAGTTCTCTTGATGTGAAAAACCATCATTGTTTTCTGTATCAATCCCAGCACCATTCTGTAATCAACTCTGTGTTTGCATGTTCCCTCATTCCAGCCATATGATCAGGAATAATTGCCAACTTTGTATTGCAAAAAAAAAAAAAAAAAAAACAAACAGCAGGAGCTCAATCATATTCTAGAATTCACACATACAATTACTGACTAAACCCTAGCATTCATAATCTGATTTTCTTTTATGTATGCCCTGCTAAGAAGGTTTCTCTTTATGACCAAATGGAGATGTCAGAGAAATAAACACAGAGGTCGAGAGGCAGGTTTTTTACAGCAACACAGCAGGAGGGATTTCAGAGAAAAGAAAGTATTATTTGTTCACATCTATCCAACCTGCTTCTTGATCTGGTCACCTTGGTGATGTGAGAGTTATTGGGGGGCAGAGGGGAGGAACATGGTATCAATTTTCCTGTATATTTGTATATATTTAGCAATTTTTCCTTTTTATCATTACTGTTCCATTAAAGCTGTATAGTTTGGTTTCCAACCCATAAGCCTCTCTCCCTTGTTCTCTCTCCTTCCTTTATCAGGGAGGGGGGGTTAATAGAGAGCATCTGTTATTCAGTTTAATTGCAGGGTCACTGTTAAACTGTGACACTGGATATACCAGACCCTGCCAGAGGACAGATGCTCTAGGTGTTTATCAGCAGTGTCTTAAAGACCCTTCTCCTGCAGATAGCTTTCAAGAGCAAATTCCCAAGAGACAGACTGCAGTTTCAGCTTAGACCAGACCACTACCACAACTGCTGAAGAAAATGAAGAAGTTCTGAAAAAATATATGCACTTTCTCACTAGAGTGTCTCAGTGGGATAACTACAGGGTGAGAACAATGTCTTGATCAGTAGCTAATTTACAGCTGTGGACAGTGGAGGCATGCAGGAAGACTAAAAGCAAGATCAGGTGATGCTGCTCTGTTGTACTCTTCCCACTTCCAAACATCAGTAATCCTGACATTTCCAAAAACAATGGTGAATCTCTGCTGTGAAGATTTATGGCAGAAAAATGCATTAGGAGGTCTGGTTATGAAACAGATTAACTGCCTGGCTTCTAAGGTGATTACTTATCAAAATAACTGTGAACAAGATGGAGCAAATTTTTTTCTTTTTCATTATATTTCCAGTATTTTTTTTCAGGTTATTTCTGCTAGGTAAGATGCAAGTTGCAGAGACATAGAAAGACTTTGTGTTCTGCCTTTTTTGTACATAAGGCTGTTGAATCACATCTCCAAAACGTAAGTAAAATCCTTTCCTTAGGACTGTTGCAAAATGAGGTTAAATATTCCTAGTGGAATGTGGAATAGACTTTCAAATCACATTATGGAACAGGTCACTCAGTTAAAATAAGGGCACATGTTAGCCTGGACAGAAGTTTTAGCAAACAGGTGAATTCTGCTAGTCAGCAGTTTTAAGAGAAACAAGAAACAAAATCCCACAGAAAAACTGGTGACCATGTTGGCAAGCATAGAAGCAGCAGAAATGTCAGGATAAATCTATTGTCTCTCATGGCTCTGATTTCACCAGAAGGAGTGAGCTAACTGCATGGCTCAGGAAGGTCCTATTCCCCCTTTCCCAGTGCTTGCTTTCTTCTCCTGCCACACACCTTGTGCTGGCAGCCCCTGCAGACACCCAGGAGCCCAGTCTGCTTGGTTAGAGAATTAAAACAGTGGAAGTGTCAAACCAGCACCACAGTCAGTGTGAAAAGGCAATGAGGACAGAGCAAAGCAAGACTTACCTCTTCTGGCAGCACTAAGTAACCAGTCAGAACTAATCTGCTGTTTGCATTTTTTGGCATTCCAATTCCTCTCTTTGTTGTGCTGATGATCACATTTCTTTGACCCCGAAATAACTGGTTTTACCTCTACCAAATCGATAGTCTACAACATTGCTGTGCTGCAAAGGTCTTGCTGGGACTAGACATTACTGCTGTATATTACCAGTATGGTTGCATGTTGTAGCACATGGCTATACACATGTACATATGGCTGCAGCATCACTGCTCAAATTATTATTAGTGTGGCTAGGGTTTCCTGAGATATGAGGAGAGCTCAGCACTCAGAAAATAAAGCAAAATTACTGTCACAAGGGTCAGAGCAGTGGAACACATAGCCAAGGCTGAGCTACAACAAACTCAGACAATACAGCCCAGAAAAACCCACCCTTTTTATTAATCAGCATGTAAAAACTTTCAATTTTCAACTTGTTCACAGCCAGAGCTGTAGGTAAAGGCAGGCAGGTGAAATTTTCTACTCATTTGGGGAAACAGGACTTGGAAATTATGTCAGCCCAAGAACGTCTGATTCAGCTCCAGTTTCTTTATCTAACATGACAGCTTTACAAAAATGTAAAATACTCGGGAGGCTTGGGAGAGCGGGGAGGGCAGGCTGTTTGCAGAAGCAGAACTTCTGTGTCAGGGCAGTGTAAAATTACCTACCAGTCTTTTCCCTAACTGGTACTAGCACAAACTGAGGCACAACTCAACAACAAAGATGTTACCTTCTACGTGGGATGTGCTTGTCATTCTCTGGAAGTACTTGTACTCATTCCTGGCAGGAAAACAAGAAGAGAATAACAGCTCGGTTTGAGAATAAGTTGCATTTAGGACAAAAACCTGTAAGTGCCGACCGCGCCGGGGGGTGGAGAATCTGGACTGGCAAGGTCCCGGTACCAGAGGGAAGACTGCTGGTCCGGGCTCTGCTTGTATGAGAGATAACCCTTTGCCTGCTGACGCGTCTCCCCGAGCCCCTCCGGGCTTCTCGGCAGCCACGGTCCAGGCCTCAGGCCCAGTCCGAAGGCCCAGCCAGCGTGGGTGCTTTCGCGCCCTGTTGAGCACCGCCCTCCAGGACTACAACTCCCAGCGCGCACCGCGCGGTGCCACGGCGCCTGCTGGTGAGAAACGCGCCGCGCTGCACGCCGGGAGTCGTAGTCCTGCCGCGCTCCCACCGCGCTGGCGGGAAGAACCCCGCCCGACCCGCGGTACCTCAGGGGCGGCCAGGGCAGGTTGCCGTCCTTCCCGATGCCCATGTTCTGGCACACGGCCACGATGGAGTTGAGCGAGCGGACCATAGCGCTCACTCCCGTCCCGCCGCACCGGACTTGCAANGTCACCCCCCGTCTTTAGGGCTCTGTGGTCACCCCCAATCTGCAGGGCTCTGTGTTCACCCCCAATCTGCAGGGTTATGTGGTCACCCCCCGTCTTTAGGGCTCTGTGGTCACCCCCAATCTGCAGGGCTCTGTGGTCACCCCCAATCTGCAGGGCTTTCAGAATGGGCAGAGCTGTCCCCAGCCCTACAGCAGGCCGGGGTGCCTGGCGTCTGCCCTGCCAGCAGTCAGGATCTTCTTCCAGTTACCCTGGCTCTCTGGAGCATCCCTGCCGTGGTTAACCCTGGGGTAATGATGCCTACTGCTTCAGGAAACAGCCAGGCTAAGCCCGTTTTGTAGGAGCTGAAGCTTGGCATGGGTACAGTGAGCTTGGCAGAGGTGATGTCCAAGCTTGTGACACCGTCAGTCCCTTGCAGTAGCACTGGCATAGGTTCTGATTCCTGGTATGCAGTGGTTGAGCTGGTGGCCCGAATCATGGAGTTCTGATGCCTCTTAGCTTGCTGTTAGGCCAAGAGAGCTTGCAGGGATCCACCAGCCTGCCCTGTTGCCACTGGGAACAAAGATGCTGTCTCTCAGGGACTGGATTTCACCTCAGTTTGTATTTTCCAGTCTCCCTCTCGTTAATGTTTCTACCCCTTTTTGGCCCTGAAACAGTGTATAGTTTTTTCACCTGTATCTCAAGTCAATGCTTTTTTCTTCCGCTTAGTCCAAAAACATTTTGAAAGGTGTGGTTACTGCTTTCTTTCCATGCAGAAAAACTGTTTTCTAATTAATGTTAATTTAGTGAAATATAATAGTGGATTTGGAAGTGAAACTTGTTCCCACTCATATGGGCTGTGCATGTGGTTATGTTATGTTATGTAGAGGTTATGGGCTTACTTGCCAAGGGTGGGGTCCCAGCCTGGTAATGAGGACTTTGAATTTCCTCAGTAGTACATTTAAATGATCTGAGAGTACCATATGAAATGTGGATCACAGAATCATTGGGTTGGAAGGGACCTTTGTGCATCATCTGTTCCAGCCACCTTGCTAAAGGATGTAAGCTGCTAAGAGCACCTGTGGTGCGTTCATCCTCAAAGTGAAATGATGTGTTTTTATGTTACTTGTTCAAGTTTGGTCATATTTCTTGCATTCTGCCAAACAATATGGTGAAACAACAGAAATGGATGGATTTTCTGTTTGCAGGGTGTTAAAAACATGTGTTTCAAAAGCCATCTAAGGAGCAATAGCTGAAAGTTCTGTTCTTGGTCACAGAAGTAGCTCCAAGCTGCCTTTTGAAGTTTTGGTAGCTGTTTCTTTTCTGGCACAACAGCCAAATTGTTCACAGAATGCATTATTTTTCTCCCTCTTGTAGTCCTGAATGCTAGAATAACTATTTTATAAACAAGAAGATGTGGAGAGTTAAAATAATTAGGGATTATACTTGTTGTAAATTAATTTTGCTTTTGGCATTGTCTCTTCATGAAATCCTTGTGTGCATTTTTGTCTTTCGTAGAGGAGGCAAAGAAAAAAAGTAACTGAACTTCTTTGTTTGATTTATATTTCAGGCTCCTGAATTTGCCACAAAAAGGAGAACATCAACTGAAAGCAATGAACCTTATGAAAAGAAGACCAAGACACGACAAATTACTTTAGAAGACATCTGTAACCCACTGAAGACTCAGGATAAAAGTTTGTCAACTTTAAATAAATCTTAAAGCACTTATACCCAGTAGTGTCAAATGTAAAAAAGTTTGTCAGCAAATGCATCTCTGAAGAACCATTATGAGCATACTAGCTATACTGTTGGAGCACCTTTCTGTGGCTCATCAGCTAGGTGTTTGAGCCTTGCTCCAGAATTGCTGTGAAAATTTTTCATCTGTCTCAGTTTGGACAGGTTGTTCAGTCCATGAAGTGCAGAGGTCCAGGCAGAAATGGTGTAGCTTCCCTTTCTCTGTTGGTTTACCAGGCTGTCTTTTAGACTCAGGCAAAGCAGGACTGACATCTGACAGCTCTTTGGAGTCTGGCCTGTGGCTGGGATACCCAAAGGCTTCCTCAGAGTAAATACTTGTAATGCACTGCCCTTAACTGTGAAATGACATCCACTTAATAACATTGAAAATGCCTGTGCTCCATCTGTCTTTGAGCCAGCAACTTAACAGATTAATAATGCTAGAAAAACAGTGAATATGAAGTTCATTGCATTTACATGAGTTAGCCTCTATAATGTTTTTAAAGAGGGAACTGCATTGTTTTATTGGTGTGATGGTTTGAAGTATCATTAAGAAACCATCAACTAGCAATACTGTCTGCTTAATAACTGTACTGAAAAAATGCCACTCATCCTTCAGTAATCTTGGCTTATGTGTGGCTTTGCAGTTATCATTCCAGAAAACAATTGTGCCTTTTTTTCTCATGTATGAAGAAGCATAGCAGTGAGTAGTACTGATTTTCCAGGGAAGTTAATTGAGCAGGGATATATGTATGATTCTGTCAGTCTGGCAGAAATACCATGAGGGGAGAAGGAATGTGGTGGAGAGAGAGAAAGAGCAAAATGGTTGCGTTCTCTTCTCAGTGATGTCATTCCAATAGACATTGTGTTTTAGAAAATAAGTTGCTGATATTTTCTGTTGTATATTTTTATTGAAGAGGAACCTCAGAAGTGTGAAAAGCCCCGTATATGTTTACGAACCCTGGACAAACTGAGAGAATTCTGCAGTGATTCAGACCAGCAGTGTAACAGAGCTCAGGAGGATAGTTTTCGGGAGAAAAAATCTTTGAGTACTGCAAAATGTCCCAGTATTACTGCGAGAAGTTCAGAATTGAAAAACCCTCTTCAGTCTGAGGACATCAGCCCACAAGTTACTCATAAGGTATGTAGAGCCTTGGTCAAGAGCTGTGTAGATTACATTTTATGGTTTAAAAAAAGCAAGCTTTGGCACAAGATTTATTTTCTGGTTTTTGTGTTCTGACATGAAACAGTGCAGCAGTACCCATCAGGTCCATCTTTTTGTACGGATGATTTCCAGGAATCCTTAGCACAGTGGTAGGCTGCCTCTTACAGTTCTTCAGTGAAATTCTTGAAAAAAAACAACACAGTAATGAGAGAGCAGAGCACAGGGAGTGTATCTCCTGATTGTCAAGAATAGTGTAATAACAAAGTACAATAACAAATGCAATGTGAAGTGTGGCTCTTTGCTCTGCTTTCTTTCAGTTCTATCAATATGGGCTGTAATATTTCTGAAAGGCTTTCTTTGCAAAAATGTGATTTGGAATTATTACTGAGAAGTAGCTTAATCCATCTGCTAATAAATGTAAATACTAAAGATTGTTTTGGTTTTTTCCCTCTGCAAAAAATGTGGATAGCTCCGTGGAAAACTGTCGTTACGGTACCTCTGATTCAAGTTGTTAAGAGCACAGTACTGCCTTGCTTCTCCTTTTATTACAGAGCTAATTAACATTAGTTAGCTAGCTGGGTTTTGGGCTCACCTTGCTCAGTTTGAAGTATTGAGGTCCTAAAAGTCATCTCATTGTTTACTGTGTTGTTGCACTGGGACCTAGCTGCTCTTTAATAAGGCTTTACATCTGGCTTTCTTGAAGGAAGGAGATTGTATAAAAGGTTGTGTAGTTAATTTGACCTTGCATGTTTGAATGTGGTGACCTGAAACTGTTGTGTCTGGGTTGTGTGAACATGAGATTAAAATAAAAACAGTGAAGTAAACAGCTTGTGGCAAAAGATTTCTGCAGTGAAAAGGGATTGAGTTTATCTACGTGTGGTTAGTTGGAGAATACAGAAAATAAATTCCTTCTCTGTCCCACTCTTGCAAAGCCTTGTCTGCCTGGAACTTCGTTACTTCTGACCTTCTGTTCATCCAGTTACATTGAAGCAAGTGTTGCCCCTGCTAGTTTAATCTATAAATTGTACGTTAGCAGGTCTCACAGGTATTTGGGAACCAATTCTAGATGCTGAAACTATAGAATGTATGTGTGAAACATACATGAGAAGTATTTTGTCTTGGAGATTTTTCCCTTCTGTAACACTGGAGCCAGCCTGTGCGTGGCATAGGTTTTCAGTTAAAAATGATTGTGTTCTGGTATCTACAGTAGTAAAGAAGTGTGTGTTTAGTCAGCAAAGACTTGTGCAGCTCTCCTCCCACCAGCCTAAAATGGTTGTTTCTGCAGAATTCAGGTTTCTCTTTGAACAGATGTTTGTTAATCTTCTGTCTATGAGCTGGTGCAGTGTTTTTGCCTTCCTGTTCCAATGCACTGGTGTGCTTTTTATAGCAGCACTGCCACTGCATGTTGATATGCTTAGGTGCTTGTTGCCAAACAGCTCTTGTGTCTGGTGGATCACAGATGGTGAGATTTTGACTGCTGTTCTCTCTCCCTTCCTAGAGCATGAAGAAGGTCAGCTTTAGCTATGTCCAGAAAGACTGCAAGCAAGGTGTATGCAAAGTAAAAATAAAGATCAGTTATTTTGTTCTTCATGTACTCAGTGAAGACCCATACCCTACTTGACAGGGTATTACTATAATCTCTATGAGAGACTCCTGTTGGGTTTGTGCTGGCCAGATAGGTGGAGGATGGCCTGCTTTCCCTGGAATGGCTGATCTTAGATGTCTGCTTCTTGCTTTTTTCTTAGTGCTACAACTTTTTTATGTGAGTGATTTTCTAGCTTTCTTGAACAGCTAACTTACTACCATTTCAGCAATTCAAATTCCATCTGTGTTTTTATTTTTATGACCTTGTTTGACATGCTCTGTCTCAACAATTTTCTCTGTAAAATGAAACACGATCATGACTGCTGGTGTGGTGCAGACCTTGGATTGAAGACCACTGAATCTTGGGGCCGAGGGTTTTGTGGTAGAGACAGTTAAGCTCCAAGGGCCACCAGAGTTCTAGACAAGTGCAGCTTTGTGCTGGGCTTTGTCTGCCTGTCAAATAGCTCATCCCTTGATTGTGTGCCGTTCTGGGAATTTTGCAATTCAGTTGACAGTAGACCTAAGTGTTTGAGTTGTTTTCCCCCCATTATTTTCTGATTGCATTCTTTGT
This sequence comes from Florisuga fusca, assembly GCA_038090715.1. Taxonomy (NCBI): domain Eukaryota; kingdom Metazoa; phylum Chordata; class Aves; order Apodiformes; family Trochilidae; genus Florisuga; species Florisuga fusca. Next base: position 25,167,832 of record JAAWXA010000006.1, read on the forward strand.
ACTTTCCCATGACCCAAAGTATACAATTTTTGCTATTTCTGTGTTTCTTCTGAGTTAACCATTGCTTCTGAACAGTCTGTTGACTTTGTTCCTTGCAATCTAGGTGAAAAGTTTACTGAGTTTATTTGCAGAGACAGAAACTCCCAGCACAACACAAATTGTGTGTTGTATAGTCAGAGGCTAAAGAAACTGGTGAAAGGTGTTGTCTATGTTTTTTTTTAACCAATTTTATCCAAACTTGATACTGTGATGAGAAGGAACTTTTCTGTAGGTGAAGAACACCTTAGCAGTGTTGCTCACTGCACTCCTAAAAGACTGGATCTGTCATCCTGCTTACAGTACAAAACAAAACAAAGTTGTAAAGGTAAAGCTGTTTGGCTACCATAGGCTACATAATGTCATTGTAAATTATAAGCTGCAGAGAGAGTGGGCTCAGTGCCTTAACTGTTAGGGGTTTTAGAAACTGTAATTTGCTGCAATTAAGAATAAATTATTTTTGGAGGTCTGCTGAGTTTATGTAGAAAGGGCAAACTGGGCAAGAAAAACAGATTTGGTGCTTGAGACAGTGAGTGAGCTGTCATATTGAATTGCTTTGCTTGATTTACTGTGGACTTTTGGGACATCAAATCTCTCTGTGCTGCAGCTTCTGATCTGTAGATTGGAGTGGGAATTCATCCTTGCTTTTATATGTGGCCAGTTGAGACTGCCCAGTCTCTGCAGCCTGCATGATCTGTGTTTTGAGAACGTGTGATACATTAGAGATCTCATTTCAGCTGTGATGTCCAAGGGCTGTTGTAAAGCAAGGTGAATTACTGATGCAAAATCTTTGACTTTCATGACTTTTCAATTCCTTTTAATTCCAAATACACTGTATGCTGTATATCCTACTGTAATAGTTTTGCCATAGTTCTTGGGATAAACAGTCTTTAGCTCTATGGGCTACAGGGATAATGGATTTCTTTGATGGTTCCTAAGGATACTTCTTCATCTTTTATTTACAGGAGGAGTTACGCTGTGATCTTAGTCAGTTCTCTGCATCTTTTAAGTCCTACGAGAATACTCAGAATACTTCAGATGTGAATCTTAATAAAAGAACTAAAAGCATTTATACTCCACTAGAACTTCAGTTCATAGAAATGAAGAAACAGTATAAAGATGCTGTTTTGTGTGTGGAATGTGGATACAAATATCGCTTCTTTGGAGAAGATGCAGAGGTAATTTTTGCCAAGGCTAAGAAGGGATGTTTGCATTCTGTTCGTGTTATACTAGGTCCTGAGTACAGCAGGTACAGCCTGGGTGCAGAGAGCATCTTAAATGCATGTTCAGATGTTGCATCTACACATGCCAGATCTGTAGGATCTGGAAAGTACTTAGTAACAAACAATTCTAAAGTGATAGTTCATAATGATTTTTTTGTTTTTCATAGTCTGTCCCAAAAATCATTGCTAGCAGTGTAACTTTTAACATTTCAGACTTGATATCAGTAAGAAACTTTGCTTGGTTACTGGGAATTATTTTTTCTGATCAACTTTGTACTGTGTAATTTGTCTACTTGTTTTCTGGTGCATTCACAGTCCAGAAATTGAAGTGCACTATCCAGGCACACAGTTCAGTGTTTGACTGCAGTTCCTGGTTAAGACTTATTTCCTCTAGTCAGTGAACACCCACCTTTGGGCCAAGGGGCAAAAAAAGCAAATACAAATCATACATTACAATCTACTTTATCAAGAGTTGCTACTCTTTTTTTTCTCTGGAGCATTTAGTTTCCACCACTGTTTGATACTGATTTTTCAGTATTTTAATACTGCAGCTCCTGTTTGTGACAACATACTGGGACAGGAAGGTGGAGGGGCTTGGTTCTTGGGGCTTTCTCCTGTGATTTTTTTCCTTCTGACAGTGGGCTTGTAGTTGTGCATCAGTGCTGTCATAGAGATGAGCTCCTGGATTGCATTTTGAACTATTGGCTGACTCTTTTTGTACTTTGCAGATTGCAGCTAAAGAACTGAACATCTATTGTCATCCGGATCATAACTTTATGACTGCCAGTATCCCAACTCACAGACTGTTTGTCCATGTGCGGCGGCTTGTAGCAAAAGGATATAAGGTTATTCCTTTTAATTAAATGATGTTAAATACAGAATAGCACTGAAATAACTTGCACTTACTGTACCAAGGCTTTCTTTGAACTGAGACATGTGAAACTCATTGCTGTTTTTGTAATTAAAATTGCTAACTTCCCATCATTTCAATTTTTTTGCTCTGGTGAGCGTCATGAAATTTAGGTGAATTCAAGTGTCCTCTGTTTCACAAAGAAGTATTGTTGTGTTTTCTAGAATAGTTCTAATATAATTTTTTATCTCTATAAAACTATATAAAACTATATAATAAAAAATATAGTTTTTTATTAAGCCTTTGCCTCTTCAGGTATGCATAAGGAGAAATTTCATTAAGAGAAATTTATATATCCGCTCTCTCTTCTTATGTCAACCCATATTTTTTTCTCTTTTCCATCCTGTTGGTGATCTCTGTAAGTCATTAGCTTTCTCTTTCACAACTGTAGCTAAATTGTTCCAAAACAGGACAAGTAGCACAGTGGTCAGGTTTGAGAGGGCAGTTAGAGATGGATGGAGCTTAAAGAAAAGTAGTGCCTTACAGTCTCATCAGTAGTATTGATGCTAGCCTGTGCCCTTCCTGCTCTGTTTTAGTGATGTTGTTTGTACATCTCAAAAGATAATGAAATTTTAAAATAATAACAATAAAGCCAATTTATTATTAATCACTTTATTTCTTGTGTCTGTGCCTGTAGGTAGGAGTAGTAAAACAAATGGAAACTGCAGCACTGAAGGCTGCTGGAGAAAACAAAAGTTCTGTCTTCAGCCGGAAGCTGACTGCTCTCTACACAAAGTCTACACTTATTGGAGAAGATATCCTTTTTAAATCAATGTAGTTTCAGACTCTGATCTTTAGTGTATGAGAGGCCATAGTTCTTGTAGTATCACCTAGATGGAACATGAATAGCTAGTGGGTATTGGAAGAGTAGCAGCAAGAAACAAAGTTCCTTTAATTTCATGTTGTGGTAAAACATAGTGCTGGCTTTGTAAAGAATTTAATCTCTTCAGGGTTTTGTTTGTTGTGAAACAGCAGAACTTGTGTATATAGTAGCTGCTTTCTGAAATCAGGGAGTGGACTGTAGGACTTGTCTTCAACTAGGATTTCACTGGATGAATGACAAGGTGGAGCAGCCCATAAGTGGAATCAGCTGCTGGTTTAACTTTTGACATAGCTGCTCTTGCTTGAATGGGCAGACCCACAGACATAGTCAGAGGTGACCTCTGCATAAACTGACAAAATATGAGTATTGTGTTCTGTGAAGCATTGCCTGTCCTGTGAAGACAACCACTGACTTCATTCCTTATGCTGACAGTCATCTGAAGTTCACTGAAATTGTAGGAGGAGTCAAACCAATGAAAGATGAATTAACCTTTAGTCTTAGAAGGCCCAACACAAAATATAATTGAGGGGAACATAAATCTAGAAGGACCTATGAATAATGCACTGAAGTCTGTGTACTATGTTGGCTTTTTTTAACATTTGTTACATGTGAACCCTTTGCTGAAGCTAGATGATTCTGTAGATGTTGAAGAGGTAACAACAGATGTCCCTGATAACTACCTTCTCTGTATGTGTGAAAATGGAGAAAACTTAAAAGACAAGAAGAAAGGTGACATTGCTATAGGCATTATGGTAAGTTAGATTCATAGGGAAATTGGTAAATTGGTATTGGTAGATACTTGGGGGAGGGGTTATTCTGTTGGGTTGTTTTTGAGAGGTGGGTTATCTCCATTTATGATTGTTCTGTTTAGATTTTTTTGGGTGGTGTTTTTTTGTTCGTTTTTGGGGGGTTTGCTTGTTTTTTGTTTTGTTTTTTTGTAGCAAGGTGCAGTCTAGGTAAGGTATCATCTGTGTGTGAATTGTGATGGCTGATAGCTGAATATTCCTAATACCATTTTTGTTGCTGTAACACTTGAAAACACAGCTGTGTTTTAGCCAGATACAGGGAAACCACTAGTTCAGATGCATTGCTAACTTTAAAGTATAAACATTTTCAGGTAATTTAAAACTTGTGAGCACTTTTTCTGCTACAAAATACTGTTCTTCAGAGGAAGAGATTTCTGGTTTTTTACTCTTTCCACTGTAGATTTGTATTCCCTTTTACAGTGAAGATTAAAACAAGGATTGTTTAGCTGGCAAATCACAGTGATAACAGAAGGCCCAGATGGTAATTAATAGATTTTAAAAGCACCTTCATTGTGCTTGTGTTTGAATGTTACACTGTGTCTGGGAGAGCACAACAGTATGTGCTAGGATGACAATTTCCAGCCTGAACTGCATCTGCCTCCCAGAGACTTCCAATTATGTAGATTGGCCTGGTAATGACACTTGAGCAGTGATGGACTGAAGATGATAAGAGCACATTCACATTTTTAAGGTATTGTTGTCATTTGCCAAGACAAAATTGTGGTAGTCTTTGAAGTTATTGCCATATTACAGGTGTGAAAAACACCACTGTATTTTTTGATCTGCTGCTTTTCACTAAGCGTGTGGGCGCTATGTAATTTTGTGCTCTACACCATGAATTTTCTCCCAGGCGTAGCAATTTGAGTCAGTAAAACACTGACTGAAATTTTAAATATTCAATGCTTTTTTTTTTTTTTTTTTTTTTAATTTTTGACAGTTTTCGGGACTGTGCATCTCGCTTAGAACTGGAAAGTCGGGTTTTGCGCCTGCAGCCAGTTGAAATAATACTTCCATCTAGCTTGTCAGATCAATCTGAAAAGCTCATCAACAGTATAACCTCCATGAGGTATGTTCTATGAGGATTTTGTTGTGTGGATTTTTTTGCCTTTTGGTTTTTTTGGTTTTTTTTTTTTTTAGTTACAACATAGCTATTGATGCAGTTCAGATCCAGAAGTAAGCATGGATGTGTTGTTCTGTAGCTTGCTTCTGGGCTGAAAATTCCCCAGATCCCACTGAGTTCTGGGCACTCATTCTTTATTTGTACTTAAAATGAAAGATATGCCTTCTGTCTGAGGCCTATGAAGGAGTCATGCACCTGAACACTCAATTTCAATTGAGTTTCAATTTAGATCACTTGCCCCCATCTCCTTATTGTGTGCTCTGCTGAATTTATTTCAGAGCTTATGCACTTTGGGATCTGAAAATGCTGTTAGGTCACTGTTCTTCTTGTTTGTCATAATTTTATGAACTCTAAAAAAGCATGAAACTTTTTTATATTTCTGTAGATAGGTACAGGTAAGGTTTGCAACCAGTATTTAATTCTCTTTGTCCTTTAATGCTGTCTTAAACTTGGACTTGGAAGTGTTATGAGTGAATATTTGTATTTTTAGTTCTCTTTGTGCATTCTAAGAAAAAACTCGTTATATGTTTTTTATATCAATTATACTAGGGAACAACTAAAGTCAGAACAGAATGTAATTTATAGGATGATAGATGAAGGGTAAGGCAATCCTCTGAATGGATGTGGTGAACTTGCAAAGCCTTGCAGATAAACATTTTGAGCAAAAATACCAGTTTCTAATTTTTTTTTTTTTAAGGATGGAGCTTTAGACTATAGAGAGTTAACTTAGAATTTGGCTTTTCCATTTTTATCTCACTTGACAGAAATGATAATGTTCTTCTTCTATGTGTTAACAAAACTGGAACTAAATAAAACTGAAGAAAAATGAATGTATCACTTAGACAAAGTTTTGTATTGGGGGGAGTTTACAAATACCATCACTTCTGTTAATGTAAAGGTGGGTAAATGCATCATAGTCACATGGATGGTAGCCACCTGACAGACAATCCTGTCAAAATATACAGTTAAGGTTTGTGAAATGATTTGTTAAGTCTTGGGCAGTTAAATACCAGACTAGGAAGTAACAAACCTTTTTCATTTGCCAACAGATGTTTGATTTTGCCTTCCTAATCCTTTCACTTTGCCAACTTTCTCTTCTGCATATCAATTCTATAGGAGTAGATCCAAATTATTTCCATTATTACCATGATGAAAATCAACAGGTTTTTGTTGTGTTGCTAAAGTTGTGCACTAAGAGATTTGTAGAATCAATTTCCCCCTCCCTCCCCCTTTTTTTTTTGGTTGTGCACTTTTAATTTATATTAATTTCTACTTAGAATGAAAAATACCACCCATTAGCTGATTTTGTGAACAGATTGTAGTTTTTTCCCTTTTCTAGTAATTTATAACCAGCTTTTCAGGCTAAATGTCCTTCATTACATGGGAATGGTAAAAATAAACACCATTACTTCAGTATTCTTCGCTAGCTTTATTTCAAAACCATTTTTAATTAATTTTGTTTTATCAAAGATTTAACCACTAGAGGGCCCTAGAGTATTTAATGTTAATTTAAGTGGTTCCAACATGTTGCTTTCATGTGCTTTAAACTAGGCTTCTCTATTTATATTATTATACAGGTAGTAATTTTATGTTAATGTATATTGAGTGATCTAAAGTGTTAATTTTTGGTTATTCTGGATTACTTGACAATTTCATTTTTATCTGCTATTTTATAAGACCTAGTGAGAATCATCTATTACCTGGAGAAGGTTTCATGGCTATAATTTTTTAAGACCTTTCTGACCAAAACAGTGGGAACTAGTATGTTGTGTTTTAAGAATGCTCCACATCTCTTTGTGCATTTGTAGTGCATCAAAAAAATAACTTGATTTATAAAGTCAGGATACAGATGGGAGAGAAAAATAGTCCCAGAGGTGTACAGCTTGCAGTGTTCAGGAGCAGAGAAGGGTCTTGCTGCTCATGGCATGCCCATGTCATGTGAGAATTGCACCAGGAATTGTTTGAGTAACTCAGGGGAGGACTTGATTTTGGATGTTGCAGATTAGACCTTCTCACTGAGCAACCAAGGTGCTGTGGCCTGTGTCTCCTCCAGCACAAAGAGTGCTCTGATGGTTCTTTAAAAAATATTAGAATAGTGCAGATAAACCACTGCAGCTTTATGAGAGTAGTCATAATCTGGTTCAATGCCTGATTATATTGACCTGTGCTGTCCTTCCATTTCTGTGTCTTCTTATATTTCTTTTAACTATAAAAAGAGCAAGAGTAAATACTGGATGCTGCTGTATGTGTCTGTCTGCTTTTATTCAACAAATAAAATAGTATATACATAGTATATGTATTTCCTCCTTATGGAATGCTGTGCTTCCCTCCTCCTGTTCTTGTTGCCACCACAGCTATGTCCAGGCTCAGCTTTGTCACTCATTCAGTATTTTATATATGAAATACAGTCTATTTATATCAATCAGTGTATATATCCATATATATTCCATTTCAGTACATTTTCACAGCCAAATGTACACCAGAGGAAAGCCTGTCACAGCATTAAAATCAGCTGAGTAGTGGGGTGCTGCTGGTTGACTTATGAGGAGCAGGTGAAGTCACTTGGAGTGCTCAGTTTGGAGAAGAGGAGGCTGAGGGATGATCTCATTGCAGTCTGTGCCTTCCTCGTGAGGGGAAGAGATGGGACTGAGACTGATTTTGTCACTCCTGTGACTGAAGACAGGACTCAGGGTAATGGTAGGAAATGGTCTAGGACAGATATAAAGAGAAAAAAAGTTTTTCACACAAAGGGCAGTTGAGCAGTGGAAAAAGCTCCCCAGGGAAGTGGTGACAGCACCAGACCTGCCTGAGTGCAAGGAATACTTGGATGATGCTCTCAGGCACATGGTGTGATCCTGGGGGTGCCCCACACAGGGACAGGAGTTGGACTTAATGATCCTGATGGGTCCCTTCCAACTTGGCAGATTCTATGATTCTAAATTTGTTTTTACCCAAAACAAGTGCTAATTAAGTCACCAGAAAGGTTTTACTGTTTTAATCTGGTTGACAGTTACCTAGTACCTCAGCCTAAGGAGTACTTCATTATTGTAGTATTTCTGTGGATTAATGTAAAATAGTTATAAACTTTGAGTGGGACATGGAAGCACAGATAAAATGTGGCCTCTTCACTTTTTAAGTTTCATGCAGTACAGTGTTGGTGAAAAGTTTGCTTATCCTGCAGACTAGTAAATAGTTTCAGGCCTTGTATGTGGGTATTAGCAATAGGAGGACTGAAGCAAATTTTGAAGTAAATCAATAAATGACTGCTGCAGCAGAGCTGCTTCCAGAACTGTCTAAGAGCAGCAGTTTGAGCTGTGGCTGAGAAAGCCAAAGTGGGAGATTTGGTCCTGGTTTTGAAGTTTCCTTTATCTAAGTTAGGCATGGACATTAATGTAACAATCAATAAACCAAGCTAAATGCTACTGTACTAAGATTGCTTAGCTGTTCGTGTGATTTATTAATACAATGGAATACCAGTTCAGTTACATTTTGCATATTTGGGACAAAGGGGTGGAAAATCTAAGCTGTAAGCAATATGTATTTTACTAGTGATTTAAATGAAGTTAGGCTCATACATACTTTTTATAAAGATTTTGCTTAACCATTTGTATTAAACTTCTTAATAACAAGCTTTAAAAAACAGTTTAACTTACAGTATAGATTCATGTGACAAGTCACAAACTTTCCCCTTTGGTATTTAGAACTCATGGAAGCAAATGTATTGAAATACATGGCATGGTTTCATTTTGCTGTTTCAGGTGATAAATGAAATGCTTTTATTGTCCATGCTATGACAGACATTGTCCATAAAAACAAATAACTAGAAAGTACTATTTGAGGACAGATTTAATGACTAGAAAGTACTATTCAAGGACACTGAACTGCAGGTCACTTTGGGGGACAGCATTCCTTCAAAAACAAAGCAGAAGTTAAAAGTAGGTTGCAGAAACTGGCTCAGAACAAACTGTTCTGGTGGGCAGTCTTTTGTTTCTGAACCATTAGTAACATCTGTTTGCAAGTGCTGGCCTGGCTGGAGGAAAGTGTTTTAACACTTTTAATTTCCTTGATTCTGTAAGATGGAGAAATATTCTTGCATTTAAAAAAAAAAAAAAGGCATTTTTACAGGAGAGCACTGAGTTCTGTATTCCAAGCTCTTCCTAGTCAAGGGTCAATATCCATCCTCTTTAACACACTGTCTGCTTTAAAATTTGGCCTGTACTGGTCTTCCTGAAAAACGTGGTAATTCTATCCAGTGCATCTTCAGAATGTCCCAGTGGGCCTCTGCATTTTTTTCCCATTTGCCCTTTTTTAATATGAACAGTGGTGGTGTTTGTATTCTATAGCATTCAATGACACTTTGGAAGAACACAATGATCACAGGTGCTTCACTTTCAGCTCCAAAGAACCATTTCACCCAAGGATGCTCTGTTTGGGGTTTTTTTCAGTCTTGTTTGATATCTGATGTCTGAAGTCTGGATGTTACAGTAGTAATCTGTCCATGCCAACATATTTCTCACTTAATTCTGTTTGCAGAGCATAATGTCTTCTCCCTATTAACTTGGGCCTGTAACCTGGGAGTTGGTTTTGACACAACCCCCATCATGTGCTGCTTTGTTCAGGCTGTAGCTTAGGCTGCTACTTGTTAGTTTTTTTTTTTTTTTCTTTTTCCTCTGGTTATGGCCTTCAGGTTTCTGGTTTTATTTTGAGGACTGCAATATTGACCTTGGCTTGGAGTTTGCTGCCTGGATTCCCTTCTCTCTCAAATCCATTGGGAACTCACTGGTATGATCAAATGACTTCCAGACTGAATCCCTAGAGTAGCTAACCTCTGTGACTACAAGCAGTGCATGCTTGCCTGCTTTGTCTGTAAAGATCTCTACCAGTGAAGTTTCAGGCTTTTCCTGCTTACAGTGTAGTGCAGGTAGCCCTTTGTTTCAGCAATTACTTCTGCCTTCAGTTTTGTATCAGCTGTGGTCTCTCAGTTACCTGCATTACTGCACAGATGTGTTGTTCTCTGGTTTAATCCATGTTGTGATCTCTTACCAGCCCAAAGCATTAGCAGTGGCATTCGTATCTCTTGGTGATATGTGTCATCTGGTTGGTTGTTCCTTGTTGTCCTGCCCCCTGACTGTAGTTTATCAGAAATTAAGGAGAAGATGGGGTTTTTTTTGTTTCAGTAGGTGTGGTGCCATAGTAGAATACAGCAGTTCTTTGAGTTCCTTGCAATGGGAAGTGTGTTGTCTTTTTAAGTTAATTTGGAAAGAGCGTAGGAGTGAGCTGTAGACAATTTGTTACATGCATTGCACAGTAGTGCTATTCACTGCTAATTGCTGTCATAGAGTTAGGGATTTGTGTCATCAGTCAAGGAGCAGAAACTCATTTGAAATGAACACACTGAAGTCTTGTAAGTTAATATAAAACACTTTTAACTTTGCAGATCTTTATGTGTGGCTGATGGTTGCTCAGATCAGAGGGTGATGCTACAGTTAACATTGCATTTTAAAAATGGGGAGGAGTTATGTGCATATGTTTATGTAGCTCAGCTTTTAAGGTCTGTAGGTGAGCAAGGACAGGACAGCTTATAGTGACAGGAACAAGACACCAAGTGGTTACCATGATTAAACTCCATGGCAAATGGAATTGCTGAAAAGAGGAGTGAAAAGTATCTAAAAAGTTGGTAATCATAAAGGCTAGTGGTTTCATGGTTTGTATAGCTTGTAACATTCCTGTGGATATTTAAGTGAAAGGCAAGCTGTGACAAACATCTTGAGAATGTTCCTGTGTAAATGGAAGCTGCAAGCAGTTGAATTTGCAGCAGAAAAAAACCAAGTAAAGTACAAAACCAGCATGTGAACTATTTTCTGTATATACAAAAACCAAATGCATCACTGAACAGATGTTTACTGGCTAGAGAGGGATTTTGTACTGCTAATAATCCAATTCATGTCCTGGGCAACTCAGCTGTATGCAGAGTTGCTTGCAGAGCATTGATCTTTTCGTAGCTCACTTGTTTTGAATAGTCAGGGAAAAAAAACACACAACAGTGTTATCAAATCATGTAATGACTTGAAAAAATTGCTGGACAGGCTTTTCTCAATTTAATCTTGTTGCAGCCATGAAACATGCTGTTCTCCATATTGTAGTCCATTATTGTGAATGAGCTATATTCATTGTATGACAGTGTGGGTGAGGAAAGCACAGGGCTTAAATCTCTTGACAAGTTGCTTATGTGCAAAATCTACTTCTTTACCATTACCCTTCACAGTTCAAGACAGAACACAGGCATATGGCATCCTTTTGATGAAATTACTCTTCCATTATATCGTAGAAACAATAATATTACAAGGGTTGGACCAGATGATCCTTGAGGTCCCTTCCAACCTGACATTCTATCATTATGCATATAGAGCTGTCACTTGAAAAACATGGGAAGGCAGTTGCAAACCACTGTGCCTGTGTGCAGTTGGGTTAAAAAATGTTAATATGGGTTGTTACAGTGACTGCTGGCCTTTCCACAGCCCCTGTGTTTTTGTAAATTCCTCTAGGTAAAAACAAAGAAGTCTTGATAAGCTTCCCCAGCAGTTTGTACTTGGTGATTCAAAGATACATTATTTTTAAACATGCTGTGTTCTGGAGCTTTATTTGTGGCATTTTAGCACCAATTAGTGATATTCATGGGTTTGGCTCCTTCCCTCCTCCCCTCCCCCAAGTAATTGAGTCAGAAATTATTAAATGAAGTATGATTAGATTGATCTTGATGTTTGTGCAGTTTCTTCCACTCAAAAAAATATCTTTTCAACCAGAAAAAAACCCATGTTATTGAAAGAAGTGGGGAAGTTAAAGTATTTTTTTTTCACGCTTTAGCACCTGTTTGATTTATTGTTATAGGGTAGATTAGAAACTGCAGGAAGGGAAATCTAACTAATTCTACATTTTATGGTCCCCTCTGGTCATTATGGTTTTCCTTGCTTATTTTTCTCAATATATATTGATATGTTATGGAAGTTTCTCAGCCAGGGAAGGGGTGTTGAAGCTTAAGCTTAACAAGCCCAGATGGGAGCCTGGAGCTCTACACCTCAATCTTCCAGGAGGTGTCACCACCATGCTGGAGCGTGGTGGGTCTGAGGGAGGGAGGGGGTGAAGCAACCTTTTGGTAATAATTGATTTTCCCTAGATATCTGTGAGGAAAATAATTGTGGTGCACTAGGTGAATTGGTAGAGAATGGCAATAAATTTGCAAGCCCAATAATCCTAATTTGAAGGAGCAAGTCTCATGAACATTTGAAATCTTTTTAACTTGAAATAGAGGTGATTGCTATGATAAAAAAAAAAATAAATTACTCTGGTGAATCGCGTCAGAACAGTAACACCGTGTGGGTACTGGGTTTTCAGTTTTCAGATAATGCAGTTGTTCAAGGAAGTGAATATTTACTGCTTAACATTTATTTTGTTGATGTGCTAATATAGATGTTATACGCATTGGAGATTTTTAATGACAGAGCAGGTGATTGTATGTGAAAGGCATGTGTAAATCTGGGGGTTGTATAGCTGTTAGCAGTATAACAACTGCATGCTGCACTGAGAGCAAGGAAGGCATGCAGACATGCACACACCTAAAACTGGAAGTTGTCTCACCCCTGTTAGGTAGAGTAGAGATAAAAATGACTGGTAAAAATGTTGAATGTAGAACTACTAGGGAGTGCTCAGGTCTTCATGGTAAACCAGGCGCTTGTTTATGTGCTTTGAGGTGACCAGAACAAAAAGTAAGCAACTTTTGTCTCAGAAATAGCCAAACCCCAAACACAACTGGCAGCTTTGTTTGGACTGAGAGTGAGTTTTGAATGAAAGTAAAATCCTTTTTGAAGGATCCAGTGACACCAGTACTTTGCTACTGTAACTCCATGCTACACTGTCCTACATGTTGCCTGGTCCATGGTAACTTCCAGTGTCTATGTTCTGTGTTTTAAATGTGAGGGTAACTGGTCTGTTTTCATCCAGAGGTAATCTAACTGGACTTTCATTAGGGTAAGTGCATGCATGAAGTTTAATCTGTTGTGGAGGAGCTAAGACACTATGAAGCAAGTCTGATGCCAACTTGGTCTTACAAACAGAACATCAGTTCCCTGAAAATGTTGCATTAAACTGCATCTAGACTGCACACATTCAAATAGAGAGGGATTCTTAAACTCTTAAAGCTGGCATGGAAATTTTAAATTTTTTCAATAGACTGTGATTGTTGGTGTATTTGCTAAAGCCCTAGCATTTTTTAATAGCTTTTTTTCTATAATTTATTCTTTGAAGCAGACGTGGGACATAAATCTTTTCCTGTGAAAACAGTTGCATCAGGGACACTTTGGATGTGTTAATTTCTCAGCCATTAATTCTTCCCACATTTTATGCCCTCACTGTTGGTGCTAGGAGTTATACATTCATCAGTTTTGATCAAAAAAATGTAGTGATTTGGGACAGGTGTGGGAAGGAGAAAGACCAAAAACTTCCTCCATTTTTGACATGCAGGTAGCAGTGATACTAGGTGGTAGAGAAGAATAATTACCTTGTTATGGTGTTTTCACAACTCCTCCTGAGTTAGGGAAAAGAGGAAGTCCATGAATAAATTTGTTTATTTTTAATTGAAACAGAATATATTAATTTTCTTTATCTTGAAGAAAATGAAACTAAAATGAGGTTTTATGTGCTATCAGTCTCCTGAACTGAGAAATGGAGACTTCAGACTAGCTTTAACAGTTTAATTTTCTGCTTGACTGGCTTACATTTGTCTCTCTTTGAACAGATTTTCTTTTAGATGTATGATGTAGGTAAGATGTTTTCAGTAAATTACAGCTGTGAAGAATGTACTTTAATCATGGACTCATCCTCTGGCAATTTGGAGTAGTAAAAACGATTGTTAGAAATTTGTACTTAAGTTCTCCTCTAAATTTATATGGATATTTTCTGAGTCCTTGATTGAATTGAAATCCTTGCTATAGTAGTTAACTCTCCCAATACAAAGCTTTGTAATGCAGTATTTTTTAACCATAAAAGTTTTCATGCATGTGTATCTGCTTTCCCTTCATGTGAAAGAATCTTTCTGCAGAGGCAGAGGGAGATACTTGAAAACAATTTCTAGCAAATATACCTGCATCTATTCCTGTTGTTATTTTATGTTGTGCTCATCTCCTTTGCTAACCTGGGAGTCAGCTGCCTGCCTCTCCATCCCTTCTGCCTATTCTCAGCCACCGTGCTACCTGCTCTCTGGAGTCTTTTCCACCTTTTTTTTCCACACTATTTTTTTTTTTTAAGTTCTTGTACCTAGGGTGTCCTTGTTCCCTCTCAGCATGGTTTTAGGCACTGCTTGCAACAGACTGCTTGCCACTGTTCTTTTCCTCTACATATGGCTGTACAAAGTTGAGGCTGACAGGGACTTTAAGATGGAGACAGAAGCATCAGATCCCCACATAGTGTCATTCTACGGAGGACATAAGTCAGACCCTTCTACCTTTCTTCACCTTTCACAAATGCTGATGAAGTGCAGGGTACTGAGAAGGAAGGACAGCTTTCCTGGAAAGCTTTACTAGGTTTTTTGTACTTCATCTCACTGCATGTCTTATACTGCTTTTGGGCTATGCATTTGCCTTTTTACTAAAGACCTCTTGTTAGGGCTTAATGAAGAACCAAGGAACAGTGTGAAGAACAAGGTTGTATATTGTAAGAGATCATAGAACAGTTTGAGTGGGAAGGGGCCTTTAAAGGTCATCTAGTCCAACCCCCCTGCAGAGACTAGGCATATGTTCAATTAAATCAGGTTTCTCAGCACCTTGTCCAACCTGACCTTGAAAGTTCACTTATGAGGGGCATCTACCACCTCTCTGGGCAACCAGTTCCAGTGTCTCATCACCATCGTAGTGAAGAATTTCTTACTAATGTCTAGCCTAAATCTTCCAGTTTAAAGCCATTTGTTACCCATTGTACTGTTGCAATAGGCCATGCTAAAATGTCTGTCTCCATCAACCCTTCGGTTACTGGTCCCAGTGGGGGACCCCTCTGGAACTCGACTTGTTACTGGTCTCCATCCAGAAACTGAACCATTGACCACTGCTCTCTGAATTAAGCCATGGGAAAGATAACTTCCCTGCTTTTTCACTTCTATTAACTTTTCATAAGATGTGAAGTCAAGATAAGTAGTCTCTTGTGGTTAAAATGTACCACTCTTAATTAGAGAAATATGGCAGTGAAGAGAAATTTTATACGTAGAGGGCATAATTATTAATACTATTTGTATTTATTATATTAGTAATGTCAGTCTGCTTAAGCATCTTTGTGAATCTCACAGAAAAGCCTGAAATAATTTGTTGAAAAATTAACAAGTTCATTTCATCACATTTAATGGATTCTTAAATCTATATCAGCTTATCAAAGGAAATGTTAATTAAAAGTGTAATTGACTAGCCAGCTGTTTCCTGTTTTCTGTCCAGCAGCCCCTATTAAAAACATTACAAAACATGTAAAGCTCTTTATCTGTGGCAGATGAGAAGTTCCCAATGCCAAATTCTGCTCAAGCAGTGAGATTTAAATGATAGTTTTTTAGTTCAAGGCATGTTGGGTGACCAGTATGTGTAGGCAGGTAATGTGGAGGCCAGCTACATTACCAATTGACCAATTTCCCCCTTAAAAGGGGAAGAACTCCTTTTAAAACATGACATACATGGTGAGCACACCAGAATATTTTGTTCCCAGAGGTAAGCACTGCACAGCAAGCTGACTGTGTGGTTGCATTTTATTCACTAAATGCAAGAAAAACTCTTAACAGCAGCCCAGTTCTCAGGCTAGGCTTATATATGGGGAGCAGTATATAGGAACATAGTAAATAGGTAGTGAACATGAGCTCAACCTTGTTGAGTTGAACTGTTTTAACAATGTAAAATGTACAAGTCTTTTCTGCATGAGTAGAACACGTCTTGTCTGTCAGGTTCCAGTGTTCATTCCAAGCTTGAAAATCATTCTCTTATTTTTCATTATTATGTATAAGAAGTGGCTCATTGAACCATTCCATGTTTCAGTTTTCCTTTTCGTGACATGATTGGGAACAGAAAAGGTCCCAGTGGACCTTGATTGTGGAGAAGCTCCATTGGTCTTTTGGATGTATCTGGTTAACATCAGGGATGTAACTAGCTTGCTTTTGTATTGATACTGCACTTTCCATTGGGCCAGGGAAGAAAAGTCATGACCAGCCTCAGTGGCTAGCTCTCTGTCTCTCCTAGAAGCAGAGGTTGGCCTTCCTAGGGGTTACCACAGAACTCTCAGGGTCTGAAGACATCTTTCAACATTTGGCTACCATTTGCAGGGGTTTTTTAATGTATGAGCCAAACTTCTGTTTGACTTACAATTTTTATTAGAATTTTTAAATTAAAAATTAAAATTCTGTTTGCATTCATGATCAAAACCCTGAAGCCTCTTTTATTTATTTTTTTAAAACTTTTTTAAATTGTTAAAAAAATTTTTAAATTTTTTTGTAGTGGAGAATGAATGTGATAGGGTTCCTGTTTGTTTTTTTTTAAATTTTTTTTTTTTTTCTTTCATTCAAATTAATTCCTTGGCGTCTTCTTCATTTCATATCTGGATTTGTTGTTATATTCAGCTCCCTCTCTCCCATCTTAGATGCCATCCTGTTTGCATTGGGTGAGTGAAAGATCAAGTTAGAAAGTTTTGTTCCATAGTGCAGGACAAGTGTTGGTGACACCAAGGAGAGCTGGGATGCAGCAGAAACCAGGATGCTGTCACAGCATGGCAGGAATGAAGAAGAATAACTCTAGTAACAGCAAACAAAAAAGGAGTGGGGATAGAGCAGTACTTTGCCTGTTGTGTTAGATTTGAAGTAAGTGTTTCACTGGATGTAATTGTGGGTCTGCACTTGGAGGCTCTTTATTTTAGTTATAGTTGGAGAGCTCAAATGAAGTAATTTTTGGAAGAAAATCAGGGACAGTACATTTTTCCAGCCATGCTAGGTAGTAGGCAAACTCAGTTTGACTTGAAGCTGCTTCAAAACAGAAGAAGTTTCATTTTGGGGATTAAGGTGCTTAGTAGGTTTTAATAGGCTCTAATTACAGCTGCAAGATCTTGTGGCTAAGTATTTTTATTTCTGTAATGTAGAGGGGAATGGAACGTGCTAGGTATCCCAAAGAGTGATCTCCAAGTGGAGGGGAAAAAGGGAAAAACCTAGTATTCTGAGTAGTTACATAATCTATCATGTCCTTTAGTTGGAGTCAGTTCAAGTGATGCTTTCAGTGGTGTGAGAGGAGAATGAAATGTGAACAGCAAGATGTGCATGCCAGGAATCAAAAAAGAAGATGAGAGACTTTGTGCAAACAGTCTCACCTGAAAAATATGGTTAAATAATCAGCTTAAATAGTATGTCCTGTCCTTCCTGTAGCATATGAAGTTTGCCTGTAGAAAAAGGAAGAACATACCTCTTCAACTCCTAGCTACTGGATTGTTGGAGTCCTCTACATGGAGACATAGTGAGAGAATTCCTGCATGAAAAATTCCTTAGTTTTCCAAAGAGCATACACTGCTTAGGGTACAGAACTTGAGTTGTGTGAAGAAGACTCTGTGAAGGCAAACCAAGTGAGACCATCATGTGGTCACAAACCAGCTCTGAAACTATAAGCAGCCCAGCATCAGATCCACCTCTAATCTCATTAGTAGATTGTTGCAGACAGTAAACTGAATCTTACATGCTCATCTTTTTCCTAGAGCACAAAAGAAATTTCTTGGTAGAACAGTGCTGTATGGCAAGTAAGGTTATGCAGCCAGTCTGTATGTTCTTGTTCTTATTGGTGCAATTAAGCTGCAGCTGCTTTATATTGTATTTAATAACTTCCACAGTTTCTTAGATAATTTTTTCTCACAATCTTGGAAAATTTTGTCTTGGATGGGATTTCTGGAGATCATTTTGTTTAACCTCTTGCTCAAAGCAGGGCTTTTTTCAGTGTTGGCTCAGGTTGCATGAAGTTTTCCCAGTCTGGAAAATCCTCAAGGATGGGATGTCTCCAGCCTCTCTTTACCACCTGCTTATGTGCTTAATGGGTCTTGTGGAGAGGATTTTTTTCCTGAGGTCTGTGTGGAATTTTGAACAAGTTGCAACTTGTGACTACCTCGTTTTGTCCTTTCATTTTGCACTGCTGACCAGAATCTGATCTAGGCTTTTCTAAAATTACCCTTACATTGTAGAAGATGCCTGCTTATCTTTCTTCATAACAAGCAAGTTCATTTTTCTTAGTCTGTCCTCATCTGAAATATGCTTTTGGCCCTCAAGTTCTCTTAGATACCCTCCTGGATTCCCTCTAGTTTGTTGATATGTTTTGTAATGGAGGCCCAAGCTAGACTCAGCACTCCAGACAGGATCTTATGAATATCTAGCAGAGTGAAATAATCACTCCCCTTATCTTGCTATCCTTGCACTACTGCAGCACAGTACAGGTTAGCCTTCAGTGCCACAGGAATGATTTACCTTCATGATACTCCCATTACTTTATCCTGGTATGTTTCCCTGTTTTTTCTTTTCACAAAATTCATTCCAGTTTCCCTTGGTGTCCTACCTGCATTGAAAAAGCAAGTCTTAAGTGATGAGAATAACTAAGGTATAATTGTAATGATATCAGGCAAATGAGCCCGGGTTTATTAGCACAGATACCAGAGCTGTGAAGGTGTGTGTGCTTCATAGTGCTCTTGTAACTCTTCTGGTTGAGTTACAATTAGTACAGCATAGCCTAGATATATTGTTCCTCCAATGAGGAGGTCATGTAGGCTGAGTAGTACTTGACTCTGCTCTGCAGTTGGCAGGACACACCTGGAGTATTGTGTTCAGTTTAGGCCCCCACTGTACAAAAAAGATGGGGACAGGATGGAGAGGGTTCAGAGAAGGGCCATAAGGATGCACAGAGGACTGAGAAGCCTGCCATATGAAGAAAATCTGGGAGAACTTCAGTCTTGAGAAGAGAAGCCTTAGGGCAGACCTGATGAGCATGTTGCACTATTGGAAGGGCAGTTACAAAGAAGATAGATCCTCACATTTTACAAGGAGTCATGTGGAAAAGACAAGGCATAACAGGTAAAAATTACTCCTGAGGAGATTCTGATTGAACACAAGGAGAACATTTTACACTGTGAGATCGATCAGCCATTGGAGTAATCTCCCCAGGTGGATTCTCCAACCCTGGAGGTTTTTAAGAAGAGACTGATGTGGCACTCAGTGCCATGGTCTGGTAGCCACAATGGCAGTGGATTAAGGGTTGGACTTAATGATCTCAGAGCTCCTTTCCAACCCAGATAATTCTGTGATTCCTCAACACTGGAAACGTTTGAGATTTGGCTGGACAGGATGCTTGGCCATCTTGTCTAGACTGTGCTTTTGCCAAGAAAGGTGGGGGGAGGTGATCCTTGAGATCCCTTTCAACCTGGAATTCTATGTAGACCTATTTAATGTCATTCTGCATATGGAGCCTTCTGCAGTATATAAACACCATGCTGTTGTTTTTCTTCTCTGCAGCTTGGATGAAGGTATTTCCCACCTTTATTTTTAATTTTTATTTTTAATCCCCAGGTAGTACCTGGAGAAATGGTAACTCAAAAGTTTCAGGTCTGATAGGGTAGTTATTTTGCAGTTAGTTAATAAAGAATACTAAGAATATTAAGTCTTATGCAAAAATATGTTAATAAAGTGATCCAAATCCTGAAGACATGTTTTGGAATTTTCCCCCCTCTTTTTGTTGTAACTTGTTAGAATAATGTTGTGTTTTAAATAGAGAATTCTAGAATGGTTGCAGGTTTTCTGCCTAACTACCAGGTTTCAACATAGTGTGTAAACATACCAGTGTGTGTTTGTTCCTTTTAAATTTAAAGTAAAATGAGATTCTATATGGGCTGAGTTATGTGGTTTTTTTGTTTGTTTTTTTTTTTTAAGTTGGTCTGTAATCTTAGAAGGCCATGTTTGTTATTTCTCAAGATGGTTCAGTGTATCTATTTTTTTATGGGGAATATTTTAAGTTATATGTTACTATTTGACTTCCATCACTTTGAGAACCAGTGAGTTTCTTGGCACAGGACTTGGAGGTGGAGTTCATGGCAGAAATGTGAGGCCATTGTTTCTGCTCTGAACTGTGATCTCCACTGCTGGTAAACCGAAAAAAGGAAATTTCCAGTTAACACTAGTTTATTTGGAGTATCAGGCCTTCTCCAGCTGTGAACACAAGTCTGTGGATCAGAGGGCAGAGTTAGTTACATGTAGCTAATTTTGAGTGCTGATCAGTTTCCATACAGTGTTCAGAACATTATTTTCTGTAGTGCAGACAAGGCAAAGATAGATTCTTCCTGGAGGCCCTTCACCTCTTCCATTCCCAGATGACATCTGTGAAAGTACATCCATCTGCTCCCTGGCCCCTTCCCTGCTTCAGGCTGTCCCTGGGGAACCTTTGCGTTTTTTTCTTATTTTTCCCTTTCCTTTAGTACAGCAGTCCAGCTCAACAAAAGAGCTAGACAGTCTTGTCATAAGAGTTCCCTTTTTGTTCTGTTGTTTGTGTTTAGATGTCTTATAAAAGATTCTGAGCTTCCCTTGAACAAAAGTGAAAATCAAGCAGTGGTCATGCTTTACTTTACAGACCACAGGAAGGTGTGTAAGAGCCTGAGCAGGGGCTAGATCCCTTCTTCTGAGCCATTAACTGAAGTATTTTTTGTGCAGTGATGGGTGAGGAGAATCATGGCATGGCCTTCCTGCTTGCAGAAGCTGTGTACTTTATTAGTGTGGTGATGCTCAGTGCTCCTAGTAAATTTCAGCAGCAATTGTCATGCTGATTACAGAACAGGATTCTTGGTTTTGACGGTTCTTGGGAAGGTAGAGTTGTGGTAGCAGTGTGGGAGGTTAGTTCAAATTGATTGGTAACAGACACATGGATGGAGTCTTTCTGTCACCATCTCCATTATTTCTTTCTTAATCAGTGGAAATGATGTTTCAGAAGCTGATGATGATTTCCATTCAACTTCCTATTTATGTTGTCTATCTAGTAGAATATCCTTTTTTCCATCACCAAGGCAAGTACATGGTTTATGCTTCAGCAGCATTCCTCAGAACAACTGTGGGTTTGTTGTGGCTGATAAATTCTGCAGCATTCATTTTTGACTTGGAGTTCTCTTTAATCCTGTGAAGAAGTCACTTACCTGAATTCAAAATTCTTTCCACAACTGTGTTGTAGTGTAGCTATCTGGTTGTAATTTTCGTTTACTTCAACAGCCTCTCCTAGGAAGTGCTCTCCTTTGGTGGACAAAGGACTAAATGTTGGGCATTTGTGAGGGGAGGATCCAGATAATTTTGAGGGTTACAAATATATACAATTAAAATTGCCTAAGAGATTCTTGCCCAGGAACAGCATAAGGCAAAGGGAGATAATTAAAGGGTATGGAAAATATTGTTAAGCACTGAGCTTCAGTTTGTTCAAACTGAATTTAGGCTATTGCTTCTGCTGCTAGGGAAGCTATGTCTTTTGAGTAAGATGTACTCTAATAATAATTCTGCTCCATCAGCTTGATCCTAGAATGGTGTTTTAATGACAGTAAGCAGTAACTTGACATGGGCACAATGTTTTCAACTTCACTGCAAGGTCTGGTAAGTGGGAAGCCTTTCCAAAATGATTAGAAGAGAAACAAAAGTGCTTTGTGATTAAAAGTTGTTGCTGTTCAAAATGGGAAAGTTTCAGTTCCTGTCAAATCAACACAGTTATGGTCTTACAGCATGTGGTGACCTTGTGAAACAAAAGAGCAGTATGTTCACTTCTGGAAGATGCATAACACAATGAAGGAGGTGTGGAGTTGTGAGGTAGGTAGCAGAAAGGCTACTGTTTAGAACAAGGTGGCAGTCCAAAATTCACCATACACATTTGTATTTGAGTTTCAAGACTTAATTTTATTTCAAAGTTCTTCTGTCGTCTTTTCCTTCACTCTGCCTGTCCAGGATTTTTTGGCTGTAGTCACTCTCTTCTTGTTATTTAATTTATTGTTGACATTAGCAAAGGACTTGAAGGGTTGTTGTTTTTTTAATGATACAAGAAAAGGTTTTAATATAGGTAGCTAAATCATATGTAATACTCAATTACATATTTTTGTATGCTCAATTTTTCTGTCTGCCATCCTGTTGTCTGGTGGTGTAGTCATTCATTTACAGGTCCCTTTTGGTAAAATAGCATGGTAATTTAGAGGAATTTTGAGAGTCAGTTATCGCTGTACTAAAGGATAATTTAAAATTCTGGTAAGTGGTTGCTGTAAGTTTTATGGTCAAATATAAAGTTATCTAAAATATTTCTTTATATGAGCAGATTCAACACTGTTCTGCAATAGGGCATAATCTTCATATAAATAAATATTTCAAGATGGGTTATAGCTGGCTTCCAGGGAAAACACATCAAAAGCAGATTAAAATGATGATATAATTCCTGGATTACATGCCTGCTTTCTTTTCCAAATGGTTGTACAGATGAGACTTCATTTTGACCCCGAGATTGCTTCTCTAAGTTAAATCTCTTCTCCCTAAATATCAGTTTTGTTGTGCTTTCCAGAGAACAGCAGTTCTCTACATGTTTCCAGTGAGTGTCACGTACTGTGAAACTTTGGCACTCAGCACCTCATCGTGGTTTCAGTACAGAGCAGTTTTCCTTTTCATGCTGCTGTTTTCTTTTAGTGTGCAGCAGTACTGGTGAATAGATGTGCTGTTGTCCTGTGCTGTTCTCTGTGGGAGTTCAGGATGTAACTTCTGCAGCTGTGGCTCTATAGCATGACTTCCAGAGGTCTCCCAGTGATTCCTGCAGCTTTAGAGGCAGGATAGGTGTTCCACTCTGCTCACTGTGATCGCTGCTGATACTCAAAATCAATTTGTTAAGCAAAGAAATGAGGAAAACTTGATGGGGGAGGTTGGGGGAAAGAAGTTCAGGCAGTGAAAGTTTCCAAGGGACAACTCTTGTTGCTGTCCAAAGGCAAACAGTAAAATAAAGCTTCTGGTCCTGGAAAAGGACTGTGATACGGACCTGAGATAATAACCAGTGCACCTAAGGCTTTCTGGTGGCAAGCTTTTGCCACAATTTCCCTTACAAGTAGTGGTCGTAGATAGCTTCTCCAGTTCTGTCACCATCACTGTCTTTTCCCTTTGGTGTTGCTGAGCCATTAAAGCAGCTAGAAAGCTTTTTATTTCCTCCCACCATGAATTTCTTCTGCCATATGTGCTCCAAGTGCTTGCTGTAGGGTCAGAAAAGCTCTGCAGTCATTACAGCAGAAGCAGTGGGAATAAGTAGCCAGGGATGGGGTGGAGAGAGTGGTACCGTGACAGTAGCTACACTGGCGCAGGCATGTAGAGAACTGCAAAAACTTGGGCAATATAGAGGGAGGAAACAATTTTTTAAGGAAAAAGAGCACAGGAGTTCAGAATTTGAAAATGATCTCTGAAGCACAATGTGGTGCTTAACTGTTTCATGGCCTGTCAGCTAGGTGGGGAAAAAGAGACCTGGGGAGGGGTCTTCCACATCTGATTGTAGGGTCTATATAGTGTGAATGTGGAGATTCATTCATTTCTGCCACTCTTGCATTCTTGATCTTTGTAACTGTATTGTCTGGGGTTCTAGAAGTACTTGCACTGGTTTTTAAATTACCTGTCCTTCCTCAACCCCAGCCAGAGTTAGGGCTGACTTGATCCTAAGTAGCAATGATCAAATCACTCCCTCCTTTCAGGATATTTCTTCTTAATGCTGGGACACTGAGTTGCTCTGATGGGTTGCAGCAGTTTATCCTGTTGTTCTGTGTCATGCCAAAAGGTTGTTATAAGCTCTATGGGTCATGTCAGGTTAGTGGTGTCTTTTTGAAGAAAGTTCTGGTAACTGTTAGCTGGTAAGTGCTTTGTTTCCAAGGAGTGCATGCATCTGGAGTTTGCTTAACTGTGACAGGAACCACAGTGATATCATCTTTCTTAACTTAAAAAAAAAAAAAAAAAAAAGTCTGCTAATTCTGCTGGAAACTTCAAACCTTTAAAAATTTATAGCATGCATATGATAATTACTGTTTGGTTGTTACAGACAGCAGCAAACTGCTTTGTGTTTAGCGTGTATATGTGTTTTGGTTGTTTAATGGAAAGACAACACCACCTTACAAGTTAGAGTTTCTATCCATTTATCTCCTATTCTGCTTAGAGGAGGTGACTGTGCTGCCATTTTCCTTGCATTGTCTCTATCTCCAGTACCTGAAGGCTTTTGAGATCAAATGTGGAAAATGCTTTGGCAGCAGAAAAAAATCTGTACTTATAAAAATGTTAGTACTTAGTGCCAAAAGAACAGTTGCTTGGAAATGTCATCGTGGCTTTGTCAGAGAAGCTACTGGAGCTTCAAGCCAAGATTTATCAAAAACGGATGATTGTTCTCCGGTTGTCACAGATAAGTTCAAACCTAGAGCCCCAGAGCTAGAAGTAATTGTATCACAAAGGAAACACAATAATGGCAAATAAAGGAAATGTAATTTCTGGTAAACATGTCAATACAGGAAGATGACACTTGGATTTCTGGAAGGATTAATGCATTCAGGTCACTTTGCTTTACTGGGCAGTGTTTTCTCTACAGTGACAGATTGTGTTGTGAGAAGGTGCAGAGAAAATTCCTTGCTGAGTAAAGTGTACCAGTAAATTTAAATAACAGTTACTTGGACTATGTATCTGTACTTAGCACCAGAAATAAAATCTTCTTACTAAATTTTATGACCAGAGATTTACTTTCCCATATTCTGTGTTGTTACAAATTTGTGTCGTATGTATGTAGAGTAAAGATTTGTAAAGTAATGCACCCCTGCATTTGAAAAATCCTAAAGCAGAGTAGGCAGGGCAGTATAGTTGTTGGAAGCTGAAATTCTGGAGTTAATTTTTTTGTTTGTTTCCTGATCTTTCAGAAAACTTAATTTGGATGTGTTTGTTGTTCAGGAAGCCTTTATGTACTTTATGCCTGTTTAATTGTTACTAGTAGAACAGTAATGAAGTGGCTCCTATTTTGTTCAGCAGAGAGTTTTTGTTCTTACATGCCAGATCGTTCTTACAATAAAATACTGTGGGGTTTTTTTTTTTTTTATTATCTTCAGTCACTTTCTGCAAATTAGTCTTATTTAAATTGCTTTACATTATTTTAGCTTATAACATTAATTTTTTTTGTCTTTTTCTTAAGATATTCACCCCCCCCCTCAAATTTAGTGATCTCTTAAATATTTTTCCTGCAGTACTTGGTAATCAGTAAATCTTTATGGTTTTCCCAGTAGGGCAACAGCTGAGAGCTAAGTCCCCCTGTAGTAACAGAATCATATAGGCTGGAATGGACTTAAAAATTATATATACAAAAGTGTTTGTATCTGTGTAAATGTTTGTATTTTGCCATCCCATCCTTTATGCATCCATTTATGGACACATTGATTTTATATTATTATCTGAGGCTGTTCATTGTCTCTTCAAGAAACTTCCATAACTCCTGTTGCAGCAAATCCCAGTGCTTTCAGAGAGCAGAGAATTTTGATAAGGGGCACTATGGGGTCTTTTGTACCAACAGTTGAGAGTCTGAAATTCTGAAACATCTCTGTTATCTCAATATCCAGTTGAGGGTGGTTATAGAAGAACTAACACAAGGAAAATAAAAAAGCTTTGAAAAATTCAGTTGCATTATTGACTAACCCTGTCACTGTCATAGAACTATGAGGATTGCTTGTTTTCAAAAATACCAGAAGGTACATCAATAAAATACTGGATGAGTTGCACAGCAGTTAATTGTAGATGTTCTGACAAAAATGATGTTTACAAAAGTTGATGGTGGATTGACTTTGATTTAAATAGGCATTGGTACCTGGAGACATAAAGCATCAACATTCTGGCCATAATCAGAAAAATGGCCTATGGGTGGTCATCTGGCTCAACAAAGGACAGATATGAAAACATTCTGCAGCAATTTTTTTCCCATACATCTTGATCAAAATTCAGATTTTTCCATACGTTGACTAGATATCTATAACTTTCCAGGTTTTTTTTTTACTTTATCCAGGATATCAAATGCATCCTTTCAGATAAAAAAACCTGTCAGATATTTGTTTGATGTCATATCTAGAATAAAAATATTAGAATATGTCAAGATATCCATAAATCAATGAGACTTTTAACACTAATTTGAACTATTTCCTATCAATATAGTTGATGAACAAAAGTACTACTGTAGGAAGTCACTTGAGTTATATATATTCTAACTCATATTCTGAATGTGTTGTGTATCTGGAAGTTAGCAAAGTACAGGCCTTTCACTCATTTCTGCAAGGCAGCTGGGCTAAAGATAAATCTGTAATGAAATGAAAGAAAATCACAAAAATATTAGAGAAAATAATTAATTTTTAACCATTACTTCAAGAACCACCAGGTGTGTCATAAATCATCCAATGAATTACCTCAAAAATTACCCCTTCCTCTTTTGACTTTGGTTCTAAAGATGAGTTCTGCAGACCTTTCTAAGCCCTGCTATTCTGAAGGAGGTGTTAAGAAAATGTAAGAAGTGGAAATGAAAAATGAAATCCTGGTTTAAAAACATTTCTCTAAGTCCCTACTCACACATGGTCAACAGAAAAGACATGGTCTGTTTGTCTTGCAAAACTGAGTCAAAGGCTTGTACTCAGCTAACTTCAGATATACAGCACTTTTCAAAAAGTTCAGTGCTGAAGCAGTATTCTTGCAAGAGGTTGTAGTGGGTATGCATGCTAATTTAGCAAAGTAGATGGATGTGTTAGGTGGGTTATTACTGAAGCTTGGAGCAAGTTAAAAACACGAGGAAGAAAATAGCTGATTGCTTACAGAAGTTGAGGAATACAGACTTAATTGTCTTTTAGAGAAATTAATTTGGTTTAAAAATGTTTACTTGGCCTGAGTAGGGTTGGAGCTGAGGAGCACCCCAGAGGGTCTAAGGGCTGAAAACTGCATCAGTCAGCTGAAACTAAGTCACTCCAAGTAAGTGCTTTGTAAGTAAGTAAGTGCTCCTTTGGAGCATCTAAGATGTGAAGAAAAGTCAGACATCTGGAGACTCAGTTCATTTTGCACCTATTATAGGAAGAGAACTCTCAACTTTAAGAGTTAAACCTCTGAGACGTATTGATCCTTTCAGATAGGAATATGTACAATGCAATGCAGGAACTGTGTTTGGTTTTTTTTCCTGTGAAATTGAAAAGCCCTGCAAAAAGGGTATTGATTAATTTATTTTGTGTGCTACCTACACAGTCCCTCCCACTGGCATAATTCCAGTCTGCTACAAATATTTGTTTAATTCATGCCTATGGCAGTATGAGACTGGATACCCTTGAAACCATATAGGTTTTACATATGTATTTCTCCTGGCCTCTTCTTCAGTGCTTATTCTATAGCTGTATAATTATGCTCAAAGATTTCAGAGGTAGTGTGTGTGGGTTTTGTATTGGTTCTTAACCAGCACATCTGTTTAATACTGTGTTAACAGCTATAAAAATTAAATTGTTAATGCAGCATCCAGATTTAATTTTGCTGAGCAGTAACCAATGTAGAAAGATTGTATCTTGAAAACATCACATGCATACTCTTCTATGAGTCAGATTTTGAAATATCCTGGGTGTACTGTTTGCCCAGATACTGTGCAATTTTGATCTTGTGTACATTGATGAATAAAAGTTTTTGCCACTCTCTTACATAAGCAGGCTGTGGAAAGCAGAGGTCACAGGAAACAGGTTAGATTAATTTCTCATGGGTTGGAAAACTGGCCAAAATCTTGTACTGCTGTAATTCTGTTACTTGCTGACAGTCAGGAAGGATTAATGGAAAAGATCTCATTTGGCTCAGTGATGGAACAGTATAAGTTTGTACATTTGCTGGTGCTGCTAATAACATCCTTGACAACCTGGACTGCAAAAAGATGGGGAGAAATTGAGTCTTTTAGCACAGGGAAGAGAAAAATCTTTAAATAGTTATGAGTAAAGGACAAGAATACTTTATTTCTTCTGCATGTAGGAAAAGATGTAATTTAATGTGGCAGCAGGTCAATGGCATAGAACAAAGCCTCTAAAGGTAAAGGGTGATTACATATGGTAATAGATGTAGGACATGTAGGAGAATTGCTGCGTTGTTTAATCATCCTAAGTCTTTAGAACAGATAAGGCAAATCCTTGTTATGGTTGATAAAAACATCTCCCTTGCAGGTATACGAGACAGCCTATTGAAGTCTCTTTTGGGCTTCCTTGCTCTGCTGCTTGGTTTTTATTTGTTTATGCTTTTATAATGGAGAGAATAAAGATTTTTCAAAACCCACCCAACTTAGAAATGCTCTCAACCCACTGAAGTATCTCGTTTCTTTATTCTTTACCCATTCAGATGTTAACAAAGGAAAAATGGAAGAAAGTATGTCTTTGTAACCTACTTAGGTGTTCATAAAGGGAGCATAAATATTGAAAATCAATTATTTTTTCTTTGCAGGTTACGGGAAGACAGAATTAGGATAGAAAGAATGGACAATCTCCATTTTGAATACAGCCATGCTTTCCAGCTGATTACTGATTTTTATGCAAAAGAAGTGCCTGATACTACAGGTATGTCTTTCAGATTTTTATGCAAAAGAAGTGCCTGGTATTATGGGTCTGTCATTTAGGATGTCTTTGAAGCATGCATCCTGTTTACACAAATAAGGGATACGTGTGGGTGTACCCCATCAGGTCTCATGCCTGGTCCCTCTCCAATTTGTTTTAAGTGTTCCCTAACTTGATCCTCCTTTGTTAAAGAGAAATCTTCATTTCTCCATCATTTCCCCTTGGTCTGAAAGGCCTGGGATTCCTCAGGGCACATCTTATCAGTAAAGACCAGGATAAAGAAGACACTGAGTTCCTCAGCCTCTTCATAGTCTTTGTCACCAGATCTGGCCCATGTTTTCCCATCTCTTAATTTTGCTGCTGATGTATCTGTAGAAGCTCTTACTGTACTTAATGTACCTTGCCAGTCTCAACTCCAGGTGGGCTTTGGCTTTCCTAACCCCATCCCTGCAGCTTGAACAATGTCTCTGTATTCTTCCTGTATCATCTATCCCTTCATCCACCTCTCATAGTGCTCTTTTTTAATGTTTGAGTTAATCAGGAGCAACTTGTTCATCCATGAAGGCCATCCACCACCTTTGCTTTTTTTCTGCTCATTGGGATATTTTTTTGAGCTTGAAATAGGTGAACCTTGAAAGTGGAGATGATTTTAAATAGATGTGAATGCAGGTCTTAGCTTTTTTTTTCGTAGCTTGAAGATGTATGTTTAGATGGATTCAAATTCACACATATACAGCAACTGAGGGAAATTACTCAACATCTGAAATGTGTCTTCAGTGTTTCTTTTGTGTATGTTGTCTGTTGTAGCAGCTTTAAAACCATCTCTGAAATAACTTACGTACATAGTTTTTAAAAGCAGCATTTTATGGTGTGGTAGCATGTAGTGAATTTTCCTATTATTGCAGCTGGAACAGGAACTGTAGTAGAGCACTGTTAGGAACATTACCAAATATGAATAGCTGCCTCACAAAGATAGAACCATGTTCTGTAGACTGGCCAAGGCAGATAAGTCATCAACACACGTGCCAAGGCCTGTTCATTCCTTTTAACTTACAAAGATGTTGCCTGCAGAGATGAAGATTTCAGAACTGAGATTTTAGTTTGTATATTTAGAAATTTCCTGTGCCAACAGTTAGTCATTTTTATGATGAAAAACCTGTGGAGTTGAATGTTTTATGTTTCATAATGTGTTTATATTATTGTAATGTTCTTCATCCTTTGGAACAATAAATGTAACTTTGGAAATGTCATTTTGTGTTGATTGACATATATATCATAGAACACTACACCTATTGAAGATTTCCACTTAATTAAATTGAAAAATAGATTGTGCTTTTCCTAAATTAGATAAGTAGTAAACGGTAACAAGAAAATCACATATTTTTTTTTAGGTCCTCAGAAACTGTCTGTAATACTGGGCTTGGATAAGCTTGTTGTTTGCTCTCTGGCAGCAGTAATTGCATACCTCAAAGAATTTAATTTGGAAAGGATGCTTTACAACCCAAGGTAAGTTGCTACATATAAAGTTGCAACTCGAGACAGGTACCAGTGTTACCTTGTAAGTTTTAGAAGACAAGCTTCCCTTCAATGTAATGAATGCACCTGCTAGAGTGATAAACAGTTCTTGTAAAAATTATACTTTCCATTTAAGCTGCTAGTCAGAACTGAAAAAATCAAGTCTTTTTTTTTTTTTTTTTTTTTTTTTTTTTTTTTTTTTTTTTTTTTTTTCAAATGACCATGTACTGCTGCCAAGTGTTATTGAAGCAAACAAGGTGCAAAAAATAGAGGGAGAACTTTAAAATTTGCCAAGAAATATAAGCCATCATAGATCAACCTTGGGTTTATTTTCTGAACAAAATTTGGGGAATTTTTGGCAGCTCTCTCAAAAAAAATGCTGTGATTCATCTTTGATTATGATGTTTTATTTTGCCAGAGCTATGTAAGGAGTTTTCTCTTTCTACTGCTTTGGTAGCAGGTAATGTGTTGTAATGTTTAGACAGTACTCAGCAGGTCTGTTTGAGCTGGTGAATCTAGTTATCACTTGTAAAGAAAAAAGATGTTCAACACATCCTGGCTTTCTGAAAAATCCCTATTGGCTCAGTGGTAACTAAGAGTGGGAGTATATTAATGGAAAAAATTGCTGGTAGACCATTGTCACCATTTGTGCAAAGTCACTACAAAACACAAAAGCATGGAAATAATTTTGTCTTCCCTTAAGTAGTCCAAAAATTTGGGTTTGTTAGATATTCTCACACAAGTACTCAAAATTTCTAACAGGATTATGCAGGTGAACTCAAATGAAAATGGAAAGATGCTGCCACTTGAGCATCTTTTTATCCTGTCTTGCGCAAGTATAAAAGATTTCTATTGTAAGTGGCTTTCGTTTGAAATATCATTGAGGCTTATTTTATGCCTCAGTAAACATATTTATGTGCAATGGATCCTGTGCAAAATAGTCTCTTGATTGTCTCAGTATTCCTCTGCTCTGTAAGTAGGCAAGATTTAACAAAAGTAAGTCTAGCTGCAAACTGGAAACTTAGAAATACATTGTGTTGGTTGTTCACACTTGTAGATCACTATTGTCACAGTGCCTTATGTGCAATGACACATAAGGTGGATGCTCTTTCAGATGGGGGAAATACAAAATCTATCCTTTAGATAGCAGTAATTCAGTAGCAGAGGAGAATCACCATTAACGTGAAAGCTTATTTACCAGCAGTCAGTCACATTTGTAGTAGCAGCATCTAAAAATCAAGTATAATTATAGACTGGGAAGGAAAAGCACTAAATCTCAGGGGTGACATTTGCACACTGAAGGCTGCTTTAATGGAATCTGTGTGAATGTATGGTTATCTGAATGAAAAGGCAGTGAACTATTTGGTATCTTGGTGACATCCTATGAGAAAATAAAATATTTTCTTTGAGGTAACGTTGTCCCTCTGTTCAGGAACTTGAATTGTACTGCAGTTATTTCTAAAAACTTTACTGCTTTGACTGCCTGATGCTGCACTCTAACTGCCGTTTTTAGTGTGTCACATGGAAATAGTGAATGAAATACTGAAGCAAACTTAACTTCAGTATTTTTCCTAATGCCAGTGAGCACTACCTAAATGCTGAAAAGTGAAATCCTGGTACACAAAGGGTGTCAGGGCTTAAGGGTCTTCTGTGATTTGGCAGGAAATAGTAGAGACATGTATCACACTGTCAAACAACTTAAAATTCCTGGGAGAATTCAGGTCAGTGAGCATTTACTGATGAGTAAGTGAGCATGAAGTTGTAGTTGTGAGATAGTTTTCAGTTTATTAATGTAAGTGACACAGATCTGGTTGAAAGACCTATTTGATTGGAAGAATGACAAAAAATTCCCTCTACCTTCTATAACTCTCAGCCTTCTTCAGATGAACACTCTTCTCCCAGCTGAACAAAAGTCCAGCTCAATTTAATAGTAAGAATCATGAAACATCATGTGAGTGATGAGGGTTACTCATTACTAAGAGGAAACGTGTTTTGTTAATACTTAGATGGAGCTTTTAAATCAATTTTTGAGCTTTTAAATCAATATTTTGAAGCAAAATATTAAAAAGGAAAGATAATGTCTGCCACAGCAGAACCCTGGGATATGGCTAGACTGCATTAGAGATCTAGTAGCAGGTAAAAATAGATTAAACAATGAATGATAGAAGCTTTTCTAGTCAGCGTATTCTAATACCTTTACATACTGAGAGACACTTATTGGCCTTTGACAAGAAGTTGGTACACATTGAGGAGAGGTTTTTAAATACTCCTTTGCTTGAAAATCATAATTGGCATAGCAGTTGCATGGCATAGGGAATGTGTCTTGGTGTATTTTAATTTTACTTACATGTTTTCCAGCATATTGGAGACAGAATAAGGAGATTAGGTCTTAGTTTTTGAACAATGACTGATAAACTTCAAGAAATACAGGGAATAGAAGAGCCAGGTATTTTTCTGAAGGAGGAAAGTAGCTTTAGAATTGGAGAACTTCCCAGCAGTGAAGGCAGAAAACAGAGGCAGATGTGAAAGAGGAGAGGGGAGGGTTAAAATAGCATTGAGGGAAGAGAGGAAAAAGAAACTAAAGAGGAGAAATGTTTGGATGTACTCCTTAACAGGTGTGGAAACAAGCTGGCCAGATGAAATTGTGAGAGAAGTAGAAATGTAAGCTATTGAAATGGTGGATATCTTTGAATTTCCAGAGGAAGTGTCATAGAAATTGAGGAAATGCTTTTCATAACACTTCTGTATCTCTTGGGGGATGGTGATGTCAGAAATATATACAAGACAATGCAACCTGCTTTAAGTTTGAGAAAGGGAGTACTGAAATAATTTTGGGAGATTTCAAAACTGCCTTGGGAGCATGAGGGATTGAAAAGGATAGGTATGGTTTTCAGACACTAAGGAGAGGTGCTTAGGAAAGGATTTGCTGCCTCATCTGAGGCCACAGAAGAGTAGCAAGTGGGACTTCTTGCACTCCTGACGTTTGGAACTGAGGCTACGTGCAAGAAAAGCAAGCTGAGAGAATGCAGACATCTAAGTAGAACAAGGTTTGGGACCCACCCCTTGGGGTGAGTTAAGTGAAAGAAAAAGATAAGTAATACAGGATAAAATTGATGGATGTTATTTTTGTTTCTCTTAATCCTTCCCAGGTCCTCTCATTTTTTTCCCCTGTTCTTTGTTATGTCTTTCTCAGTTTTGCTTTGCATGTGTTGGGTTTGTTTTAATTTGTTGCTGGTTTATCTAGACATTTCTAGATTCCTATGACATCAGGGATCCAGATCAGAAGTTCTGGCCCCATGCCAATACTCACTTGCAAATTCAAAACTGGTTAACTAAACACTTGTTTTTACCCTTTAAAGATGAATAGGGATTCCTACAACTCTGGTCTAAATATATAGGTTTGTTCTGTGGTTTATTCACCCTTAGAAATCTCGAAGACGTGGACTCCAGAGGTCTGTAAAAGGTAATTGAGCAAAGAAAATATGCTGCTTAGTAGGCTTTCAATGCATTGCCTTGCAGCTTCACTGGAAATTTTTTACAGATTTGCAAAATTAAAGTAGTTGAAAACTACTGATCCGAGTAATATGCATTCACTTAGGCTGGGTTACTGAGTACAGAATTATATATAACATCTCCCATGGAGAGAGTAATGAACAAAGCATAAAAAGTGCCTTATCTGTAAGCTTCTCAGAGTGCAGAGTGACTAAGAAGATCCAGTTTCACGGGTAACATGTAGGAGTCAATGTCTGAGGATGTAGTTTACTGCCATAAAGCAATTGTAGTACCCCTTTAATACTCAAGTGTGGTTCTATTTTGAAGTAATTTTTTGAGTAGGAACCTCTTTCTCATGAGTATTCCCCAAAGGTTTCTTAAGCATGTGAAAACACACATCCAAAGCTTCTGTTTCTTTCCTCTTTTCATTTTCCTTGGCCCAGATATCATGATCCTTCCTTGCCTTGCTCCTCAGTAGTGGAATTACTGGCTGTTTCCTTCATTTGTTTTGTGCTGCTTAAGTACTTAAGACAGTTACAAACCTGTCCTTTGAAACTCAGGTCACACTGTCACCTACAGCAGCAATTATTGCTTTGTGATTCAGTTGAAGTGATTCTGAAGGGTCCTTCTAATATCATCACGTTAGGATTTCTCACAATATTTTGACGCCCTTGCTGCAAAACCAGCACTGACTTAATATTTGTTTACAGTCTTCTTCCTATGCCATTTTTGTCCCTAAATTCCCCACGATTCTCTCTTTTTTTCACATATATACTAAATCCTGATCCCAGCCTGAAGAAAGATGAGGGGGTGGAACCAAAATATGGTCTGTACTGTGACACCTGGAATTGTTGGTTGGGCATATATACAATGCAGTTGATCTTGGCTATTATTCATGTTCTATAAGCTATCAATTGCCAGATTAATAGCAGGTTGAGTAATGCAAATGAAACAGACACTTGGATGATACAAAACA
This sequence comes from Florisuga fusca, assembly GCA_038090715.1. Lineage (NCBI taxonomy): Eukaryota > Metazoa > Chordata > Aves > Apodiformes > Trochilidae > Florisuga > Florisuga fusca. Next base: position 25,202,370 of record JAAWXA010000006.1, read on the forward strand.
GGATTTATGCTGTAAGAACAATTTCAGTATATCTGAACATGAAAGAATAGCAAATAAACTCTGCAGCTGGGCAGTTAGTTGTCTTTACAAAGTGCAAGTTTGGTCTTGAAAGAATATGGTCTGTGTTAAGTGCTCTGAAGCCAGGTGAAGCAGGGAAACACTAGAACAAGTAAGCCTTGAAACTCATTTATAGGTGATTGAGGGTTGATAGGAACAACCAAAACCATACAATTTGCTTTTGGGAAGAGATGTACAGGCATGGATTGTATCCAGCTGGGTTTAAGAGGCCACCAGCTCGAGCAGTGGCACATTAAAATGCAGCAAATGGGGAAAATGAAGATGAGGTAAACCCTATGTGCAGAAGAGCTGCTTGTGGAAGAGTGGGAGGGGTTTGATGTTGGTCATAATGATTGAGAGACAGGCAGAAATAATACCTTTTTAATTTTTACCAGCACCTATTGTGACTGAATATAATAAAAGGTTGTATTGTTTTGCTGTTGATAATATTGTGAACTCTGGAAAGCACTGCTGCTTTTGCCTCCAAAGATTTTTTTGACTGGTCAGCTTTGTTGATTGCTGGGATAGCATACTAGAGCAGAATAGTCATGACTATGGGTACAGTTTTGAGTCAGCTGTACTTCCAGCATTGAACTTCTTGAGAGTACTCAGTTCCATCTATTTTTAAAAAAAATTTTCTGTAAATTACTTCTAATTTGACCCATTATTTATGAAAAAATTGCTAGGAGGCCCAAACACCTGCTTACAACATAAATACATACCAGTGTGAATATTAATGTTTCTGAAAGTTTTAGTGATGTTTTTGTTTTTAATATAGCAATAATGCAGCTGTGTGTGCATATTAGAAAAGTCTGAGCATTTGAGTGTTCTTCCAACGTGTTTGAAATTGAAAGCACTGAAAAAAATTCTGTGAAAAGTCAGGAAAGCAGTTCTAAATCCTACCCAACAAGTCATTCTTCTGTTAAGTCAAAGTTAAGTCAAAGACTAAACAGTGTCCTAGATTTTGTCCAAAGGGCAGTCAGCAGTATGATTAACCTAGACAATCATGACTTCATTTGTCAGAAGCATTTAATAAGGATCTTGCACTTCACTTCATGGTTCCTACTACTGCATGTGTATGTCTGAGACTGAAATAATTTTCATATCGAATATGGTTACACATCTAATATAGTTGTTTTGTTAACATTGATTCTAAACCAACAGAACCTTTGCATTTGTCTCAACCTTTTCATTAAGGCTGAAATTGAGTCAAGAAATCAAGTAATTTTGGTCACAGTTACTTCATATTAAAAATAAAACAGTTTAAATGTACTCTATTTTAATTTTCCTAAACAATTGCACTAACAGTCTGTTTACACTTGTAGTGGTAGTAAAAAATAAGAATATGCATTTTGATGTTTTGATGATGAGTTGTGTTAAAAGTCTGTTCCACTCCTGAAGTATTTATTAGTCCTAGCCCTGCCTAATCCTACAGTGGTCATATCAGGAGTCTAACAATAGCACATACTTTTCCAGTTTCATCATGGACTGAAGAAGAGATACTTCATTAAACATTTAGTGGATAGCAATTAGGTATTTCTTAATTTTAAAAAATTGCATAACTAATGCATTTTCTTACGTGAGAAACCCAAGTGTTTCATCACTACATCTGTGCCTGAATTTAAAATATAACATATAAAATTCCTCTCCCTAGCAATTTTAAACAGTTGTCAAGTGAAACTGAATACATGACAATTAATGGGACAACGATGAAAAACCTCGAAATTTTGCAGAATCAGGTAAGGGCAAGTACAATTTTTTAATAAATGCTGAAATCTTCACAGCTGTTTGACATACAGTGAAGTTTGTTAAGTTACAGAATCACAGAATTGTCATGATTGGAAAAGACCTCTAAGATGACTGCATCCAACCATCAACAACTTTCCACATGCTCCCTCCCCCC
>JAAWXA010000006.1:25204349-25298220 GCA_038090715.1 Florisuga fusca
CCACATGCTCCCTCCCCCCCACCAAAAAAAAAACCCCAAAACCCCCCCAGGTCTCACCATGCCCAGCAGAACATCTCCTGAATTGCCTCATCTACACGGTTTTTAAATACTTCCAGGGATGGTGATTCCACTGCCTCCCTGGGCAGCCTGTTACAGAGCCTTTCTATTCTCAGTAAAAAAATTCTTCTTAGTATCTGGTCTAAAACTTCCCTGGTGCAACTTCAGGCCATTTCCTTTAGTGTTATCATTATTTAATTGAGAGGAGGCCAGCACCCATCTCACTGCAACTGCCTTCCAGGTAGTTGTAGAGAGCAGTGGCATTTCCCTCAGTTATTACAAAGTTGATTTGTACATCTCACCCAGAAAGTTTAAATTATTTTAAATGGAGACTTATGTTTTCAGAGGCATAAATGACAGTCTCTGCTGGTTTTTAGTATGAGTTAGGTACTTGCACTTGAACTAGCAAAGAATTTTCCAAAAGCTGGAGTTCTTGAGCAACTGTAGTCAAGCAGTATGTCTGAAGTAGGGTTTGTTTTTCCTTTTGTGCTACTGAGCAAACCTTTATGCACAGACTTAGCTTCTTTAATTTATTTCAGTAATCTTCCTAAAAATATTTTCTGGCTAAAGGAAAAACATACTTAAGTATCTTATGACTGGTGGAGGTACTTTATGTAAGGCATTGTTCACTTAAAAATAATTGTGCTCTTTTTATAATTTTAGACTGATTTGAAAACAAAAGGAAGCCTGCTCTGGGTCTTGGATCATACTAAAACTTCCTTTGGACGTCGAAGATTGAAGAAATGGGTAACCCAGCCCCTCATGAAATCCAGGTGACATATGGTTCCTTATCCTGGGCTAAATTTGTATTTTAAAATTATGATTCTGAGTATGACCAGTGTATTTATTTCTCCTGAAGATGTGAGATACACAGTAGAGTTTACACAGGAAATTATATGATTGAAACTGTGGACTTACATGTAGGTTTCAAAAAAGTTATACCACTCCTGGTAGTTAAGAGGAGTAGGTTTCAAGCAAGTTAGAAATTCCTGTGCAGAATTCAGATTGGGTATCATTCTAATTCATTGTTCTTTTTCAGATAGTGGATGAGGTCTGACTGCTACTGGAGGATGTATTATTCCTAAACTTGCTAGTTAATGCTTGATGTTTTTCTTGCTTCAAAAGTATTTGTGTTCTTAATGTGTCTCATTTGTTCTAGAGTAGCTGTGGATGTTTCTGTTATCCCTGTATATGATATATTTATTAGTTATGAAATGTGTTGGTTGTTTGGTCACTCTTCTAGTTTTAATTATTCTTTATTAATGCTTTAGATATGCTTTGTTTTGTGGTACAATCATGCTTGGTTTTATTAGTCTGTGTCTTGAAATAGACTCCATCTTTTCTGATTTCTCTTTGCAGGCTTTCTTGAAGTGTTGTACTTGAACATATAGTGAATTACAGTATGGAGTCCTTGGAATGTTTGTTGCCTACATTTTTGATCTATTCATTGGAATGTTCACTGCATATTGTCAATATAGAGCTTACTCTGTTGTCACTTTATTCACTTCAGCTATAGCATACAAGAAATCCTTTTGGTTTGGTTATCTAAAATAATTTTCCCCTGTGATTTAATTTTGTAAATGTATTGAACCTTTTAATCTTTTAACAATTGTAACAGTTTTAAATAGCGAGACATACCAACGTTTTAGCATGTTGCTATTATTAGTAATTTACAAACATTTTCACAGAAACACTTTTTTTTCTTGACCAATTTTTAGTATGTTAAGCCACTATACTTCTCAGTAATCAGTGCTTATTTTTCTTATTAGCCATTTTGTAAAGATTTTTTCTCTGTAGTGTAAGAAAAGCACGTAAGTATTTTCTCTCCTATTTTGATAACTTAGAATACTAGATAAATTCTTGATTTGAAGGAGTCATACTAGCTAGACTATTTCAAGCTGCAGTTTCTGTCAGGAATTTAATAAATTGACTTAATTATACTTTTTTTCTTTAATTCTTCAGATTAGAGCTTTTATGCATCTTGCCCAGTTTAAAAATAGGTTTGATGTGACCATAACAAATAGCATTAGACTTTGTGGAATTTTATTGCATCCATGGTGTTCACCTTAAAAGCGTACAGGTAGAATTTCTGGGCCTCTTTACAGGAATAAATTGAAATAGTATTATTTCTTGTCCTGCCCTTGAGACATTGACCTCTGGGGAATCGTTCGTGAAGTTGTCAGCGGGGGGAGCCAGAGCCCAGGCTCAGCTCTGGTGTGGTGGCAGCTCTGAGGCTGAGGGCCTGGCACGAAGTCCCTCTAAACCGTGTTGTTCCCAAGCAATTGGGTACGAGAGGCAGCAGGTGAGATAATAAACAGATTCCCAGACACAGAGGATAGAAAACTTCTTGGCTTGCCTGAGGACTTCAGACCTTTTTTCTTAACCAGTAAACTTATTTTTAATTCTTCTTTGCCTCACTGCAGAACCAGCTTTGCAAGTTTGAAGTTTTGTTTTCTACTCCTTCTCCCTCTGCTCTTTGTTACTTCTAGAGATTGCTACTTCTGTCTCAGTCTTCGTTCTCAATATGGAAGGAAGTTCTATGGTCAGAGATGACAGTGCTTCTCAGTTTAAGCTATAAAGCTACTTTGTTTCTGTGTATTTCTCCCTTTCTAAGGGGCTCTGAATTGTAATCTCATGTATTTAGCAACGTCAGACATTCAGCAGGATTGTTTCCAATAATTCACACAGATGCAGTTAGTGAACATGCTGTAATTGTAATTCACCAGTGCTTCCCAGAGTGACGTTTTCAGAGGAAGTGACATTTGTGTACTGCATCTTTTCCAGTCAGTGGGTAGGTGCTTTTACCTTTGTGTATCAGGAAGTGAGAGGATGTAATTACTGCCTTATGCTTATAGTTGAAAAATCACTTGGGATTATGACTAAATTTCCAGTGGAGAAACCATACATTATATAGAATAAAAGCAGAATGTGTACAGGCAGCATTTGGGCAAACTTGAAGATACCCATTAGATCATTGTCAATGTAATACATGTAGAGATCTCCTTTAAGCAATAGGCATGTGTGATTTGGGGTAAAAAAGCTTAGCCAAGGAAGGTGTAATATGTATACAAAGATGATGACACAAGAATATGAGTTACTGAGGACTGAGCTTTCAGGCAGAATCAGGGATGTCATTGTTTTTTGTAGGAGTTTTGTCTTTGTGTATTACAGAGGTGTTGGCTCACCTTGCCTGTCTTGTGTTTGAAGTGTAAGGTCCATCAATTGCATTGCTTGCCTAACTGATGTAAAGGGAGTGGAAAGAAAAGGAAATAGAAAGCTGAGTTAGTTGAAACATTTTTGTTTCATTGAATGAAATGTGCTGTTTCCCTGTTGGGAAATGGAGTTTGAACAGGAGAAGAAGCAGAGCTGTTTATCATCATACTCAGCACCAAGGGCTAAGGCCTGGGAGTCAGGATGCAGTGTTGTAACACAGTGTGATCTTCAGGTATTTGTATGTATGCAACATTTAAAAATAGTATCTTTCCTGAAGCAAAATTCATCTTGGAACCCCAGAAGTTGATGTGAAACAGCCATTGTTTTTTTTAATAGCTACAGGAAGAGGATAAAGATAAGTGTAACATAGGCCTGGTTAAGTAAATCTGGGTCTGGTTTGCATCTTTCTTGTTCTGTTGCATCTTATGGCTATGTTGTCCTGTGGTGATGGCATAAAAAAATAATTAAAGATTAAGTTTTTTCCCTGCATGTGGACAATTCAAAGCTTCAGCTCTGCAAAGTGAGTCTTTTGTTGTTTCTGTGTTATATCCATGATAACTCCATCCCATCACCAGCTTTGCATTTTCCTTTCCTCTTCCCCAATTGTTTAGACTGGCTCCAAGCTATAGCAGTGCTGCAGACCCCTCTGAATAGAATGGACAACTGTGGAAAAAAATAGTGCATCCTTTTCCTCATTGAGGATTAATCTGTGTCTCTGTCTTTATCAGATGTTCTTGCACAATTTGTGGGATTTTTTTTTTCATTGAGGTAAAACAAACACCTTCCTCATCCTTGTCAAGCTGGGATGGAACTGCAAAACTGAAGAAGGCAGATGAGTTGCAGAATTATATGGAGGTTTATCTTTTCCATATTAGGTCAGGCTGTAAAGCTAACAAAACTGTGACTAGGTGCATTAGGTAGAACTTGAGATAAATAGTAGAGTATCATACTGAACAGTTTATAGCCACTGCAGGGGAATATGTGTAGAGTTTCATTCCTGTGCAGAGAACTCTGTGGTCCATATAGGATTCATTGCATAAGAAAGGGTTTTTTTTTTCCTAATCTATTCCTAGAGAGGTAAAGTCTCTTTTAAACATCAGTGGGTGGACATCAATTGTCATTTATAGTAATGTAGCCAAGGAGGAGGTAGAGACTTTGCTATCTTAAGGAAGATAACCTGGAAAATGATAGTGGTGTTTGCCTTTGTTGCAAAAGTGCTTAGTTAAAGTGTCTAGTGCAAAATTTTAAAAGCTTTGGTGTGAGAGGTGAATAGCTGGAAGTGACAAAATGTTTGTTGTGTGTATGATATGAACATAGTAGATTGCACAATGATCTCTCTCCCTTTGGGGTAATATCTCTTGTTCTTTGAGGGTGTTTGAAATAGCTTAAACAGACTGAGTGAAGTACATAAATTGTGCTCTTTGACATTCTGTTGACTCTTCATTTTTTAATAGGTTATAGTGATGTGCTGACACTGATGTAGTGAGGTTAGAGATAAGATTATGGAGAGCAGGGGGCCCTAAACTTAAAGTTCAGAAGTCATGCCAACTTCCAGCATGGAAGGCTTGCTCAGGGATTTTGGGTGAATAAGCTTGTCTTTCTCAGCTTGAGATGAAATGGGAAGAAAACCCAATCCTCTCACCCACACGTGTCTGTTCTGGTGTGCTGCAAGCCACAGAATGTGCTTTATGTTCTGGAGTAAATGTGGAGCGAAAAATTAAAAGCCTGTAACATAACACAGCATGCCATGAGAAGGGAGTGGACATCAAAGGTTTCAGGAGTGTACAAAAGTCCGCAACTTGAGGAGTTAAGAGGGCAATGCCCACCCCACCTGCAGGCCCATGTCCCTCTCCTTTCTTTCTCTGGAGATGCTGAGCCAGTCGCAAGGCGCAGTCAGCACGAGCCTCAGTGTTCTCTCAGTGCACTGCAGTGTCCAGCACCCTGCTGGTATCCCTGGTGCCATCATCATGGAAAAAGACTGGAGACAGAGAGGTCTCTCTTAATTCCTCCAGGCCATTAGTAGAGGTCTAGATTCGTGGGATTAATTACTTAAAAAGTATTCCAAACAAGATCAAATACATGGCAATTAATATGGTATGCTGCTAAGGGGTATCGGTGTATTTGGGTGCCACAAGGAGTGTCAGTGTATCAAACACTGCTTGATGTTTATGTCTCAAAGACTGAGAAAAAATTTATGTATTTACAGAGTTACCAACAATATTTAAACCTTAGCTTTGCAGGCTAGACAAACCAAACTTTTAATTATTTCCCAAAATTAGGATTTCACTTTTCCCCTGTAATTCTTGTCTTTGTTTTGCCCCATTTTGCCCAGTTCTGGAGATGATGCTGTTATTGAGGCTGAATCAAAGTCTTACAGGATAGTACAAGTAATTTCAATTAGTCAGAATATAATCTGCCTACAAGAGCATAGAATGTAGATTTATCAAATTAAGAACTGCATAATTCAGAACTTCAATCGGTTTCTAATTTACCGCAAAAGAAGAGAAAGGGTATAAATTGCTATTACTAATTCAGTGTGTCTTTTATTTGGAGATGTACTTTACAACTGGGAAGAGGAGGGTTTCTTTAGAGTGATGTTGGCAATGGCATATCTTGCCTTATATAAATCCATCTTGTTCTAAATTCTCTCAGTTTGAATGCCTTGAGTGCTGGTTTATTTATAATTTGATACACAAAGAACAGTCCTAAAGGTCTTTAAAGTTTGACTTTCCATGTTACCATAAGTATGAGATATGTGCAGTAAGAAACAACCTACCTGAAAGTCTGTAAAGAAGCAAATCTTAATTCAGAGGTCTTCTGGTTGCCTTTTGATACCATCATCATCCAGAGTTGAATCAGAAGCTTCTTTTGCAGCACTGGTTTAGGAATAAAATCCACCCATCCTACAGTAGAATTTCATGTACTAAATATTCCTTCCCAAAATAAAGTTTTTATAGCATCAGCACCAATATAAAATGCACAAATGCAGGTTACAGCATACGCCTGAGATTTCAAAATTGATGTAATCAAGAAAAAAAAACTGCATTATCATCACATGTATTCATTCATTTTTGCTAGCTGTGTTTTGCTAACATTAAATGCTGTGTCTAACTCCTTGCAAATGTAGTAATCAGGCATTTATTCTTGTTGGCTAAAGCAGCTAATGGTTCCCCCTTTTGGCTCAAATAGCTGAAATGTATTGTGTGTGAACATAAACAAAAGTGCTTGATTACCATTTGTGGATTCTACACATTCTTCTAACAGATGTGATGACAAAGTTTATGGTACTTCTATATTGGTGTTAAGTATTTGAGATGCATTCAGGAGGAATATTGTCTTCTCATGGCTGCATGTTTATATAGGGGAAGATTGGACCACTCTGGAGGCGTGTGAGACATTAGGACGTTTGACAGTAAATCACCCAAATTACTCAGTTTCTTCTGCATATAGAAAAATAAGTGAACAGGTCCAGAAGGATATTTTTGGGTTTTTTTTTATTTTGTTTTAGGTTTCATTTAAATTTCACCATGGTAATTAGCATACAACTACTTGTTTGTACTTTTCCATTCTTGCTAATGCTTACAATTACAGCAGTCACAGCACAATTTAACACTTCAAGATTTATCCCATAAAGTTAGACAGAGTCTAACTTAGCCACCCAAGTAAAGAAAGCATCAATAGACTGGTCTTCTGCTTGCTTGTTACACAGTGGTGATTCTCCCATAGTGTTGAGTTTTGATGGCAGTAATTGCTTCTTATGCAGGAGAGTGCTCTAAAGTAGAAAACTGTGTGTGGCCTTTAACTTGACCAGCTCCTTTAAAGTCTTTGTGTGAACTGTGTTGTGAAGAAAGATCAAGAAAAACGTGTGAGACAAAATATAAATCAACAGAATTCAGAAAAGCATTTACCTTGTCTGGTCTTTGGAAGGAGCCAGTGTCAGGAGAGCCTGAGGAGAGCTGGGTAATGTCACCCCCCAGAACACTCTCCCAGCCTCCAGCAATTTGCAGTTCAGGGACTGGCTCTGTCACAGTTGCTACCCATGTGTATCGTGCATTTTCCTAACGTTTAACTAATAAATTTTCTTTCTTTGAAATGCTGTAGTTAGGCAGGAGGTTGGTAATCTTTGATCTAGACACTGTAGTTCATGGGAAGCAAAATTTGTTGTTTCATACTCTTTATTATATTTTTTCAGGTGTGGAGTCCATGTGACTGGTAGTTTTACATATTGTTGTGATCTCCTTACAGATTCAGTAACATAAATTTAGATTTTATTCATTCACTGTACTTGAGCTTTGTCCTTCCCATAATGAGTGAAATCATACCTTGTGCATTTATCATTTTAGGAGATTTCTGATAAATTTGTACTTATTTATTTGTATGAGAACAAAACCTTCTATGACTGAAAACATTCTGCTGTTCTCATATAGCAGTTATCAATTTCACGCTGTTTTAAATGTGATGGTATCACATCTAAAAATGTTAGATTTGCTTCACCTTACAAGAGAGCAGCAGATATATTAGCACACTAGCAATCAGTAAAACTGATTAGATTAGTAAGATGTTCAGCAATTGCTTCAGTGAAGTGCATTCATATCTGCAGCCTCCGCTTTGTCAAAATAATTTAGGTCAGGATTCAAATATTTCCCCTATTTTAATTTTCTGTACAGTTCTTGTATCTGGCAGCAGAATACAGTGGAGTATTTATTTTAATTTATAGTTTTTTTAAGTTACTACAATAATAGTTAGACTTTGTGTTTAAATACGTTGCAAAGTGATTTTAGTGTTGTATTAATTATGCTGTATTCTTAGAGAATACAGTAGAAGCAAGGGGACTGCTTTTTGTCAGCTGACTTAGGTTACATTATTTCACAGCAGATTGCTTGGAAAATTGGATGGATCTCGGATTGTTGACACAATTTATACAGATGTGGAAGAACAGGCTGTTATTGCACCTCAAGAATTAAATAGTAGCCAGTTCATAAAATGAGAGACAGTTTCTTAGCATTAGTTGTTGTGTTTCTTTGTATAATGTTAGATTCAAATTTCTTTCTAGTGATGGAAATTTTCTCCAGATCATGCAGTTTGGAACTGTACATCAAATATATTGAATAACTGTGCAGTGCAGAACAAATGTCTCTTGAGGTGGTTTAACAACTGTATAGTAAATGTATTTGGGCTCAACAATTTTTTTTTTTAATTTTAAGTATTTAAAGTTTAAAAGCACACTTTGAAATTAAACCTCTGGCTGTTTTCTATGATTTCTTTTACTTTGCCTTGCTTCCTGCTACACGTGTAGGTTTACATAGTTCTTCCCTGTACTTTCTGATTTTTAAAATAGGAATCCCATTACGTTATGTTTACAGGTGGAAAAAATGGGTCATTTAATACTGGATAGTGTTTTCCTGACTCTTTCTTATTTGTGGGATTAAAGGAGAAAAACTCTGTGAATGCTTAATTTTAGATTACTGGAGCTGCAGTAACATAGCCATATGTGAGGGTTATTAAAGTGCAGCTTAAGCTTTGAAGGGAGGAGATTTTTAATATCTACATATCTTTTACATATTACTGTTTGTTTTCAATTGGCCATATAGATACAATTGTGATATTTAAATTGTCAGTCTTCTGGAACATAATCCTGCTTCTTACACATGATTTTTATTATATAAATACAGATTGTTTTCTTCTTTAGGGTACCTGTGTTTATAATTTAACAGTTCAGTACTCTTGCAAGCAGAGTGTTCCAGTGTCTCCAGTAAATTAAATAATTCTCCATGAAAATGCAATTGTGGCTGATGAATTTCACTGTAACTATTTTCTAGCTTCAAAGCTGCGTACTTGGGGTGTTTTATTACTTTGCCTCTGATATTAACAGTTCTTAATTTCCTTTCCATTATCCATCTGTAGTTTAGAGTGCCTCACTAATTGATGTTCAGAGCTTAAATCTCTGCTGTCTTGAATGTGCTCTGTGGATGCCAACAGCTTGCTCTTTGGTTATTTGGTTGCATAACATTTAGTAACCCTGCCAGTCTACACCAGCTACGTGCTTGTGCCTCTTAAGGATTGGATTTAGAGCTCAAATGTGTTCTGTGCTGAAAAAAGCCATCGTAGGTCTGGGCAGTTGCACTGACAGTACCTGCTCTCTGCTGCTGTTGCTTGCAGGTTGCCTGCCAGCCCCAGGAGGGACAGGAATGTGTAATTTTGTGTATTTGGCATTGCTGGAGGAGTGGAGTGAGGGTGAGGAAGAGGAAGGTATTTTTGTGACCTGCAGTAGGGCTGTTAAGCAGGGTCTATGAAGCCTTACATTTCTGTTTTCCTCAGCACTGTGAAAAAACCCCTAAACAGTCTTTTAGGACAGTGGAATATTTTAGGTCTTGTGGTGTGATCAGAGAGTCTGCTGTCCACTTCAGAGGCAACAGGGAATTCACAAGGTGTGCAGGGCAAAGACAGCAGAGAGCAATTCCTGCAGGGACTGTGGAGGAGTGCTCTGGGTAGATGGTGGCACAAGGGGCACTGCCTTGGTGTTGCACAGCAAGGCTGCTCTGGGGATGAACATGTGTCATTCATGGCAGGGGAGGGGATGGTTTTGCTGTTTCAGTATAAAGCAGTATGTCACTGAAAAGTCCTGGTACTTAAATCCTGTTAGGTTAATTTGTATTCAAGGGCTCATCCAGTCATGATGTTCTCCCTTTCACATACCATGTCGTAAATTTCCAAGACTCTTAAGATTTAGCTGTCTTCAGGGCCAGAAGCCTCTGACTGTTAAGCTGTTGTAACCTGTACAGCCTGCAGAGCTCCCCAGTTCTGTTGATTTCCTTATGGAATTTTCCCTACAGAAATCAAGCGTTGTTAGCAGCTGCAGTGGCAAGTGACATGGCACTTGTGCAATGAAAGCCATGAGCAAGGCAGGCATTCTTCCCCAGAGTCTTACATTTTAATTGCATCCTTACTTTTTATTCCTCTGTGCTGGCTGAGCTCTAAGTATCTCACTCGTTCATGAGACGAGATGTGTGCTGGGCTGTTTTTGCCTGGCACACACTTGGCTGGTATGCTAAGTGTTGCTATCAAAACACTGCTTTCTTCTTGCCCTCCAAGGGTGGACAGACTTACAGCAGCATGGGGTTTTTTGAAATTTCTTGTCTTGGGAAGGGAATGTTGTGATAAGGCTTAGATGTCATTCTGATAGAAAACACAAGGATCTTTTAAAAAAGTCACTGGGATGTCTCGTGGATTTTTGAAGTTTCTTGGACATAGCGTTTCAGATTCAGCTTTCCTTGCCAGAAACTTGCTGACTAGAGCTTTCCTGTGTGCTGGTACCAGCAGTGTGCCCAGCAGCTCATCAGTGGGGTCTCTAGGGAGGCATATGGTCTGCAGCAGATGTTCTGGTTGGGAAATCTCAGCAAATCTGAGCACAGCTTTTGCCTGGTTGCTCTGTTTTGTAGTGCACACAGTTACATCTGAGATAAAGCCTGGATATGGAGGAGCAGCATTGAGAGGAGTCATGCTGCTCAGCTTTGACACATCTCTTGCACTGCAGTCTTACAGTGGGGTCACCATCTTCCACTCTCTTTCATTAGACCTGCATTCACTAAACATGCTTTGGTTCATTTGCTCCCAAAGATAAATTCCTAACTTGTATGTTTTGGATGCACCCATGTACCTCTCAGTCTTTTCCTGAGAGAGCAGTATTGAGGCAGTGTGGTTGTACAAAAAGCAAAAATGGAGTTTACCTTAGCTCTGCAGTCTACATACAGCCAGTTTGTGGATATATTGGAAGCTGTAGCAGTGCCATTAGCAGCAGTGTAAATTGAGGTGAGCCTTAACAGGAGGTTGTCCATTTTAAAGCTCTTTTCTGACATTGGCTTTGTAGAATATGATTGCAAGGAAGGTGCAAATAACTACATAACTGCTTCTTCACATAAAAAGTGTTTCTTCATTGATTGACTTAAGCCATGAAATATGGAGATTAATGTTACAGGTTTGGGGAAAAAAAAAAAAAAAAAGAAAAAAAGAGGAAGCCAAAATCCTAACATGGTTCTGATTCATGTAATTACCAATTGCTGGCCTGGATCAAAAACAGGGAGACAAAATGGCAACCAGTATTTATACCCCGTTGGAAAAATGTTTGTTACAGAGAGTTAAAATGTAAACTTCCTCTGCCCTTCCTGCGGGTTCTTGTCTGTAAGTTTAGGGTTGGATATTCAGCATCCAGTGTTGCTCAGAATTTGTATCACGAGTGGACCATGAAAACATGGGCACTGAAATGTGTGTTGGGTTGTTTTGAGCATACTGATGGGATACTGAGCTTATATCTAGGATCTTGCCTGCATTTTAAATTAAAGCCCAATTAAATCCTCCGCATTTTGTAACTCTACTTAAGTACTCATGAGAATGTGCCTTAACCAAAGTTTTTAAAAAAAACGCAACAAAATCAAAGCAAAGCAAATAAAAAAGTTCATTAGCTATATGCCTTCCTCTCAGAGAAAATAAAATTTTATTTACTGATCTTGTTACTGTTCTTTTACAGTGAAATAAACGCCCGACTTGATGCTGTATCTGAAATTCTGCTGTCAGAATCCAGTGTGTTTGGTCAGATTCAAAATCTTCTTTGTAAGCTGCCAGATATAGAGAGAGGCCTCTGCAGTCTTTTTCACAAAAAGGTATACTCATAATTACCCTAATTCACTATTTGCTATTTGGAGTCATTCTGTCTTAATGTACTTCCATAGTTTTTGTATGCTTGTTTAAAAACATTTTCTTCTTTAGCGAGAATGAGGCTGGCATAATGAAGGGATGCAAGTTTATAAAAATTGTTTTTGCCTCATGGTAGAGCATTCCTGTATTTGCTCTCAGTGATATGCTAATAGAAGAAAAGTCTGAATAGGGTTTTAGAATACATACATTGTATTGGTAATGCTAACAAGAAAAGCATGTATGATACCCATGATTTTGTGGCTGAATTCAGTGACATAACATTGCATTTTGTATGCTTATCCAAAATAACACTTACAAGTGAAACCATTTGGCTTTTCAAATGAATGTTAACTTGTTTATAAATTGTGTAATTTGGATCTCACTTGCATATTTTAATAAGAATTACTTGTAATGAGACACTGACAGTTCTTAGTTGAAGCAGATTAATGTGCTAATAGCACCTGTGCAGTACTTCATGTTCTTTTACTTCACAGTTATATTTAGAGGTTTTGACAGTTTGTTTTAGATAAAGGAATAGGTGGGTGGAAGGAGACCGAAGCTGTAATTTCTTTGGATGGTACAGCACAAAGATTTCCTTTCTCTGAAAATCTGAAACTCAGTTATGCTGTAATTTTTGAAGCCCTTATGTATGCAGTGTTAGGAGCACAGAAATATTGAGTATTACACTGAATGGATACAGAGGTCCATCAATAGAGAAGGTTGTGTAACAAGGAAGTATGCACCATCTTCCTATCCTCTGAATAGTACTCTATCCACATGCTACAATTGTTCTTTGAAAACAACAAAGATAATTCACTTTTAAATTGTTTAACTAATTTCATATTGAGTGATAGGTAGTGAGGTTTGTAGGGATTTTTTTTTTTTTTTTTTTTTTTTCTTTGTACTTGTCTGTATCTGTCTCTTAGGTGTCCCTTCCTGTTATAGGGCTGCTTTGGGTGGAACCATTCAGAGGTCCTGGTTTTTAATGTGATTTTTTGACTGAGGTGACAATGTAGTTTCTCTTAACAACAGCCACTGTATTATGAAAATGTGCATTTGGTGAATCAGATGTTGGGAAGAAGTTGCAAGAGAGAAGTGCTCCAGCAGAATCCTTAAGAAGGAAAGTTACAAGCACACACTCTTCCCTTGATGGATTATCTTCCCTTGGTAAAAATCTAGTTTGTCATCTATTGCAGAACTCTGTGGAGAATGCCCAGAGCACTGAAGATCTTCAGGGCTTTGAGGAGATGACCATGTCCCTGGAAGACAATCTGATTTGAATAAAGAATCAAAGGCAGATTCTGCCATTTAGACAGTGAATGTGGAGGCTGAAGAAGGGTCCTTGCAAGGCAGATACATATTCAAGAATACAGTTTAGCTGATTCCTATGAGTATTTTTTTTTTCAAATATTCAGTAAACAGTACCATTTCAGTTCCCACTAGGAGCCCTTCCAGTTCAACTAATTCCAGGTGTCCGTCCATCTCCCATGTGCTGAGAATGAGGTTCTCTGCAATTTCATTCTCACTAAGGGTCTGTGAGTGGAACACATTGATGTCTTGACTAAAGGACTGTGCTATAACACCAGCTTATTAGTTCAGTCAGCTGCAGGTGAATATGACAAATATTTTATCCTTTCAGGCCCTTTAGACATCAGTATTTGGGCAAGTGTTTTTCACAAAGGAAGACCTCTGAAGTGTACAGAGGTGGCTGGCTTCTCTCAGTCATTCCAGACAGTTTTCATTCAGATGGGCCACTGCAGAGCTTTTATGGTACAAAGCACTTTGCACCAGTAACCTCTAGAGGAGACAGAAAAAACCCCAGAACCTAGGGCAAAAAAATGCTGTGGTTTGGAACTGACTTTGCAAACCAAAGCATCCTTATGATAGTTATTTTTTAAAAAAATAATAATTATTAAGTCTTCTAATGATTTCTATCTGGTAGTATCATTAAAAGTGG
The DNA here is from genome assembly GCA_038090715.1 of Florisuga fusca. Lineage (NCBI taxonomy): Eukaryota > Metazoa > Chordata > Aves > Apodiformes > Trochilidae > Florisuga > Florisuga fusca. The sequence continues at coordinate 25,218,268 of JAAWXA010000006.1, forward strand.
CAGATTTTAGTTGGACTCTTCACAAGCTCCCATTACCTGAAACCAGGAAAAAAACATTGTTAATCTACACCTAGTTATGAACAATTTAGAATTAACAGAATTCTAGTAGTGGAAGGTATTGCCTTGGACATTGTATTACCAGTTCCAAGTTTGCTCCCAGCCTGGAAAAGTAGTATGGGAAGGGTTAAAGGGACAAGAGTGATGTTACTATTGCTGTGGAGAGTGGAATTAATACAAGTACTGGTTGTTCTTCTCAGTTCCTGCAGCTCTAGAACCTGACATCTTGCCAGGCACAAACACTGTCAACATCAGAATGGCTTCTTTGTGCCTTCATGGCAAGAGAAGGATTGCTGGAGGTGAACTGAAAAGAGGTGTTGGCTCAGACACCCACAAAATAACAGAACAAAATTTAGGCCATTTCTTTTTGTTATCTGCACCTCACGACAGTGGGAAGTATGAATGGCAGGACCCCACTTTTTGGTCTCATTTAAACTGCTTAGTTTTGCTTTGGAGTGTACAGAATGGCAAGAGAGCAGACAAAGACCTGTGCTTGAGAAGGTCTGAAAACCAGTAGAGTGTAAACATGCCATCAGTCCTCCTAGAAATATGTCCTACAGGGCCATCCTAATGCTGCTTGCTGTTTTCAGGCAGTGTGTTTCAGAAGATAAATATTTATACAGGTTTGTTCCGTAAATGTTTATCTTATTTGTACCCTTTGCTCAATAAACATGTTTTGACTAAGTGGAAATCACCAAAAGTCGACAGGAATCATGATAACAAATAGTAACTGAATTTACAGAGCACATTAAAGTGAAGCTGTTTTGACTCAGATCCTATACAAAGAGTGAACTCAGTAATCAAACCTTGCCAGAGCTTGCAGTAAAATATCATTTCAGTTCTGCTCCTAACTTCATCCATAGGCTCTCCCCCATTTGGAGTTCCCTGCAATTAGCTGCAGTTGAGAAAACCTGTTCAGTTCTGAATTGGTCTTCAAAACTTGGTGCCTGCTTACCAGGCTGAGGCTGCTCCAAAGGGGATATTTGCTCCTTTGGTGTCTACAGTGCCCTGGTGGGATTTCCCATGCAGTTTTCAAGTGGATGCTTCACTACTTCACTGTCGTGCTCAGACTCCTCAGAGGAGAAGGGTGCTGCTCAGCTCAGTGCTAGGTGTTTAAAATCTTTCACATAAGCTTATCAACCAGAATAGTGATGAAAATGTGTCTTTCTCTGGGAGGTATGTTTGCTACTTCATTGAAGATTTTCAGAGGGCTCAGAGAAAAATGTTGTGTTTCTGATTCTGAACTCCATACCTTTAATAAATGCTTAGGAAATTAGTTACTATTTGCGTAGAATGTGTAAATAAATTCTTCCTATAGTATGATGTATTATTGACTTCAGATAACATATCTTTATTTTTATTTTTTACAGTTTTTATTCTCTGATAATAGTATTCACATCTTGTATATAGTATACGTTTAATCTTTTGAAGAATTTGCATCACAGATATTTTTAGATTTGCAATACTAAGTTCTGATTTGAGCAAATTGTTCCCTGTTAAGATGATTAATATAAATAGTGGGACAAGGGGGCATAGTAACCTTAAAATGAAACACCTCGTTTTTCCTAAAGCAAAAATAGTATGCTTACTATAGTAAAAGGTACTTATTACAGTTTGAAAGGAGTGATAAATGTATGCTGCATCTCAACTCCTATTTTATAGATCTGAAATCCTTTTAACTTGGCATAGTCAATGGCTGTCAGCTGGGGGTCTCTGTGGCTGCCTTTTAGATCTGTTGGAAACGATGTCACTAATGCAAACAAAGATGAAATTGCTTTCAGTGTTGTTAAAAGGCTGTTAGACATGGCACACTGCTGTGCGTCTTTTGTACATTCTTCTCAGTGTCAGCCATAGTATTTTCAGTGCAGTTTGATAAACTGATGGTTGAAACTATTGTTTGGCATCACTGTAAACTCTGAGGTTATTTTTCAGGTGCCAGAGAAGCTATAGCTATCTTTGACAGCATTTTAAAGTTAGACTTAAAAAAATACAATTGAGTAAGCCTGTGAATGCAAATAATCCTCCTTTATGTAAACCATTCTTACCGTATTTTAAAAGCTTCTAATTTATAAGAAATTTATATACCTTTTTTTTTTAAGGTTACTTATGAAATAAGTGAAATCAGTCCCACTTTAATGAAGCCAAACTGACTGGAACTATTTCTATGTGTCTGTTCCAAATTATTTGTTGAATTAGTAAATAATTTCTGCAGCAGAACCATCAAAATTTAGATGCAAGTCCCACAGTGTTAATGAAACCAAGCCAGAGGAAACAGTAATACTTTGTGTAAGAACAAAAGGGGTATGCTTACCCTTCTTTTTGGGAGTCTTGTGTTTAACAAAGTTGTTTCCAGTAAAGCTCTCTGAATTTCCCATTCTCCAAAGGTACTGTAGACTGTAGTTCACAGTAGAATCAAATAGGTTTTAACTTACTAGATGATTATTCCAGTGTGTAGGCCACCAGAGCTGCTGTGAGAAGCTTCAGCATGTGCTGAAGGTTCAGCTTGTTTATTATGTCTTTTGTAGTCAACCAAGTTTGTGTGTTTTCTTTTTTTCCCTACTGACTCATTTATAACTGCCACTGCTTCCTCCCCTTATTGCAGCATCACCTTCACCAACCTCACCAACTCTGTTGAAGAACACCTTCAACAGGTGTTCTTACATATGCTCAAAATCTTTTCCCCGTCTCACTCTCATACAGATAGTGAACTAATTAAGTCTCTATTTGGTTTCTTTTTTTTAAACAGTAATTTAACAGCAAACCAAACAAATACCACCTGCTCAACTTATGTATTTCTTACTGTACATATTTGCTCATTTTTCTTTTCTGGACATTGTTCTCCTATGAATCACTTGTTGCTGCCAGGAACCTACTTTGCAATTTTGTGGCAGGGCTTCAGCCTTTGCCTCCCTGAGTACATTTTGTAGTCAAGGGAAGTCTTGCAGAATTTTATTCTTTATCTCCATCAAGGCTGATGCATCAGATGACTGACGTAGTCAGTCATATTATGTATTTTACTTTGCCTTTGAGTGTAAGATTGGATTTATCATTTGTATAGTTTTTCAGACATTCCCAGTGTGCTGTGAATTCAAATGCTATTGACAGAGTTGCTGCTTTATTATTTTCTCTTATTTTGTTCTCAGAGCTTTTACATGAATATGATAAATTTCAGATTATTAGGAAGATGTTGATAAGTTGCAGGAAGTGCAGGGGAGAACCAAAATTTTCCTGAGACTGAATAATGGATTGTCTATGAAGAAAGATGAAAAGATTATAGTTTGGCTAAATTCATGATTAAAGGAGAACAGAAGGTTTTAGAGATAATTGAAAGGTGTTTACAAAAAAAAAAAGGGAGTTAGTGTAATACAAAAGAGTAAAACTAGAGATACTGGAATTAATTTAATGGAAGGGAAATTTGTGCTATCAGATGAAACTTTTACATGATGATACTTACTGCTTTATGAATTATTTTCTGAAATGAAGTGGTAGGAACATAGTTTCTTGGAATATAGGGACCTGAGAACAAACAAACAAAAATTCTTGTAGAAAAATTTATCATTTTCGGGGAAACCACTTAATGGGGCTTTTCTATCCCTCATTTTCAGGTATCTGACACAAAGGTGAAATTAGGTTTTCCAGAAACATCGAGAATGTAATCTCTGTAGCCTTCCTGAATGTCATGAAATACCATGGCTGAATTGCATGTTCCTTTAGTCAAGTATTTACAAACGTTGCCTGTTTTGGTATGACAGGTTCAGTTCTTCAGCACAGAGTCATGCTTCAGGTTAGATGGAGATTAGCTGACAGGTACTGACTTTATGGTAACTGCAATTACATTTATGTGCTCATGACTGAATACCTTTTAAATGGCTGGCAATTATTCTTGGATTTTGGTTTAATATTGACTTTATGATAGAGCAAATCAGTGAACAAAGCTATTAACTGTATAAGTTATTTTTTTACATTATTGTCAACTACTTAAAACTTCCAGTGTCTGTAGTAGAATGCCAAGGCTGTAGGTTTATACTTATTCTGTGTTTACTCTGCATGGGCACATGTACTCTGCATGTCACACAGTAGTGACATGTATTTAATGAGAAGAGGGCTAGGACTGTTACTGCAGTTTACCTTTATTTATTTTTTGTATTTTTCAGATGGTTGCATTCAGGTGGTCTTCAGAACTGGGTAGTAGGCATTACAAAGCAAACTTATTTTAGGTTTTACATATATGGGGAGGAAGAGGAAATCTTCCTTTCCATCCCCACATTTCTGTTAATACTTGCTTCCAGGTTTTGGTACAGAAGGTATTTGTGAGAAATAACTATAGTGTAATAGATGAGAGAGTTGTCTTAGTTCTTGCATACGGATGTGGGAAGGAAACAGAAGCAAAAGTTGACCTATGGGGAGAAATTGAAGGAGAAGGGATCACAAAATAAAAATGTATGTATGTTTTATGAAACAGTGATTCACTGAAGCCTACATATTCTATAGTCAGTGTTGTGCTGATCACCACAAAATACTGACCAGAAATTAAATTCTAGACTGTATGTTGCCTGCGTAGGAGGGAGAAAATATGTAGGGAGAGAAGGATGCAATAAATGTGGCATACAAAGAATATTATAATAGAAGCATTCAGTATATCCTAGCCCCTTCCTTGCATCCTCAAGTGAGGAAAATTAGCTGGTTTTTCAGTGTTGCCAGTTGATCAATGGGAGAAGCTCAGAAGGATGAAGAAGAAATGTTTCTTCAGACCAGTAAAATATGAAAAAATATCAGCATAATGATTTATGGACTTTTTCAAACCTTCTGAAATGAAACTATTCAGGAATGCTACTGAATTCACCAGGGTTTGAAGGTATCAAGTATCTCATAGGACCAGGTTTCCATTTGGTATGCAAATATATAGGTGGGGTGTGAGTACCTTAGGTAACTGAGCATTGAGTGGAATGACTGACTGGGGGGAGATGAGGAGAGTGGCAGGAGGTAGATTGTTTTGTTAGTGTTGTTAATTGTTTGCAAAATCCTGACCCTGATCACTTATTCTTGGAGATGAGCTAAACATAACAGACTATGCTGAGGATGAGGAGTGTCTAGAATCTAACAGTGAGATATTTAAGTGGCATCAGAGGTAACATTAATGGTTAAAAAAAGGAAAGAGAGATTAGGTTCTCTTTTACAAGTCGCTGCTTCTGGTGAGGAGCTGCTTGACACAGTACGTATCATGAAGCTAGCTCTGAAAGTCATCTGTTCTGCTGACTCCAATCTGGGAGATTCCCTTTCAGTGATACCCAGGCCAGTTGCCTGAAAGACAGAAAAATCTCTTTCATGACTCTTCAGTGAGATTGGAAAACAAAGACTGGGTTAGTGTGTTCTGTGTCTTCTCATCACATAGACCTGGGAGTAACCAGCCAGAGGGTGAAGCTGGCAATGACTGCAAACACAAGTTTTCTCTTTCTGGTTGGCTAATTTTTTTCTTTTTGGTTGGTTGGGGGTTTTTTGGTAGTTTTTTGCTGGTGGTTTTTGGTTTTGGTTTGGTTTTTTTTTCTGTGTGTTTTCCTGAAGTTACCCTCTCTTTAACTGATCTTGTCTTTCCTAAGCACCTCATGCCAAAATAGCCTGGGAATTCACAAAGTGCAGAAACCCATATGGACAAGTTGTGGTACTCATGATATCATTCAACCTGCTTTTTTTCTGCTTGCACACTACTAGCTCATTTTTCTGCTATTTCTCTACTGCCTATGTGTTACATATCTCCATCCAGTGACAGGAATAATGGAGATTGGCTCTTGACTGATTGCTAAGGACAATGGTAAAAAAAAAATCAGTTATTAATCAAGTGTTAACCTTGTGAATGTGATAAAAGTGTACAGTTTTGTTACAGTTGGCATTTTGTCTCAGTTTCAAAAAGCAAAAAACCCTGTAATATTTAATGATTTAATATAATTTAATTTAATCATTGTAATGATTTAGGCATTCCTTCCCTTCTCAGTGCTCAACCCAAGAGTTTTTCTTGATAGTCAGCACCCTATCTCGTCTGGACTTGGAAATTCAAGCTCTTGTTCCAGTCATACATTCTCATGTGAAAACTCATCTATTGAAAAGTGCACTGTTGGAAATCCCAGAACTTCTCTCCCCAGTGAAACATTATTTAAAGATCCTTAATGAAGAAGCAGCTAAGTAAGTAAATTGATGCATATTCTTTGCCTCATAGGCTTTCTGACTAAATGTATCCTTTTCTGTAAACTATGTGTCTTGTTTTACTACACCTTAGCTTTATATTTTTGGTTTTATATTAATGTATGTACAGGTTGCTTATAAGCAAACTTTGTTGATTTCTACAGGGTTTTGTGTTTTTTTTTAAAGTAAACTAAGCGAGCAAGGATTTTGCATGGTGGATACCTGCCTTGGGCTGGATAATTTTTTGAAAGTTTTTCAGCTGTTTTGGGGAGTTAATTTAGAGCAAAGAATGTTTTGCTTATGTTATTTTGTTGAACAAAACTTTAAAAATATTTTTATAAACAGAGAAGCTATTCCTTTTGAAGAGAAACTTAAGCTTTAGCAGAGTGGCTGATCTGCTGTCAGGAATACTCTGTTTACCGTTTCTGTTAAAATTCATCAAAGCTTTGAGGCTTCCATCGTTTTTAAAAAATCCCTTCTTGTTCTCATTGATGACAGAAAACATTAAGTTTAATAGCTCTGAGTATTCTACATAGTCCATGTGATTTGTATCCCCTCAGGACATTTCTAGGGTTCATACCCTGTTGATGGACACCCTAGAAAGAATTACAAAGAGGTGGGGTGAAAGTAAGAAGGGTATCTCCCCATTTTGGGTTAGTTTTGTCTGTTGTTGGTCCAAGAAAAAAAATGGTAGAAAAATGACAAAGATGCTAACTTGCACTGAATATGCATTTTAAGGCAGAGTGGTTTTAAATAATATGTTGTTTACTGATCATTCTGAAGAACTGCCACCTCCCTTGTTAGCCCTAGATCCTAGTTTTAACCATTTGAAGAAGAAAGCAGGAGGCTTAAGATGCAGAGTAATAAAGAAAGAGCATGAATTCAGTACGGGAAGGATGTGTAAAAATGTCTCAAGAGACAGGTTTTAGGAGTAATACCTTTTGACCAGTAAAGTCACTGTCTTTCGGAAAAAAAGCGATATAAAATCTTTTTAAAAATGTTCTGTCATGGTGCTAAGCACTGAGACAGTCTGACTTTCATAGCCAGCCTTTCTGAGCACTTGCTTTTGCATGTTTTTAACCTCCTTTCAGTGTAGTTATTCATGACACAACATCTTGAGAGGACATTCTGAACACAAAATGAGTATCACCCAAATCATTCTAAACTTACCTGTTACAAGCAAGTTTCATTTAACTTTGAACATTTCCTTATGTGTAATATTGTGAGATGTGATTGACTGTGGTATATCTAGAAATTCTTTGATGAAGCATATATAGTTAATGTGTAGTTACATTGGGGCAGCATATCCCATTGATCATTTATTCTCTAAACACAGTAAAAATAAACATCCAATTATTTATAAAATTTCAGTTGTCTTTATCCAGATGAGATTTAAAATGAAAGAAGCTTAAGAATTAAAGCCTAGAATTTGATTTACTTCTAAATTAGGGACATATGCAACGTATATAAATTTAGAGTTGGGAAAGGTAGAAACACTTGCTATACTATGTCATATGTCACTTTTGTTATAGGGAGTGAAATCCTGAAGAGTTTTTCAAAAGTATCCCTCCAGGGAGGTTCACAGTTTTGGGTTTTATCTTTTTCTTTTTAAGCTGTCAACTTTTAAATTTTTTATAGGCATCATATAGCAGTGACAGTCTTCACATTCATCTGCTGGCTACTAGCAATGATTTTCTATTTCATTCCCATAGAACCAGATCGAATAAGCACAAAATAATTTCTAAAAATTATTATTGTATTTTAAAATGGCATTTTCACTGTCGCTTGTATAACAACTATATAATCCACGTAATCTCAAATCAAAACAAATCTTTGTGTTACCTGTCTGGTCAGTGGCTCTAGTTGTAATTTCTTTCCCAAGCAAAGGAACATTGGAATAGGTAGAATATTAGACTTTTTATTACTTTTGTGTTATATTACTTTCAGTTTGCTAATTGCTTGGTCTCCAAATATTAGATTTAATGGTAATTATGTAATTAACTGGTGTAGTTTTATACTTGCTCTAAAATGCAAATGTATATTCCAATTAACTTAGGGCTGATTGCACTACTTTTTATTGTTTGCCTGATACTTATTAGGATAAGTTAAATTTTTGTTATTTTTTTATGACAATCATATTTTCAATAGCTTGTTGATCTTCCCAATTTTAAACATTTGAATGGCGTTGTCGTTTTCAGGGTTCAGTCTTGAGCTGAGGTAGTGCAGGTGAAACAATTCTTTCATTTTCTGACAATGAGAGCAGAAAAAAGTATTGCTGTGCCTGTGTTGAAAAATACTCTGGTTAATCTTTTTTTAAGAAAAGGCAGGAGTTATTCTGAAAAACAACTGATGACATTCTGCTTTGATGAAGGCTTTGTGGGAAGGATTTTTCTTTGCAATCTTCATTAAAGTCTGTCTGATTTTGTCCAAATTCTAAATATGCCAAAAGTCTTTGTTCATATTATGTAGAAGTTAAATAGAGCTTCACACTTTATTGTGATAAAGATGTTGTTGGCACTGGGGGTGATCCAGGTTTGGGCAGCAATTGCATTCCACAATTACAGATTGAGACAGAAGGGAATGATCTTTCTGGTGCTTCCTTTTCTTGCTTTGCTTGATGGAGGAAGAACTAACAGAAAGCTACAGGATGCACATTTAGAGATGGCAAGAAACCCAAGTCAGCAGGGTTTGGTGTAGAAGAATGAGCATAATGGGAGTAGAAAGGAAGAGGAATAGATTGGGTTTGAATGCATTGGGGGTGTGGGTATCTTGGTGTAGCCTCTTAGAGTTTGTATACAAAGTTAGTATACAAATTATTGTTTCTGTAGTGTGAACTTAGCTTTGGCTAAATATGCTGTACAATAACAAAGTAACAGAAAAGTTTTATTTCTGGAGACTGTTAAAAAAATGAGATTAACAAATAAAAATACAGACACAGCTGGTGGAATGTATGGTTTTTTTTAACATTATTTTTTCTTACGCTTCTTATGGATAGGACTGGAGATAAAACACAGTTGTTTAAGGACCTCACAGACTTCCCTGTCATCAGAAAGAAAAAGGAAGAGATCCTGGATGTGCTTTCTAAAATCCAACTGCATCTGCTGGACATTCGTAAGCAGATTAAGAATCCTTCTGCAGAGTATGTTACAGTTTCTGGTCATGAGGTAATATGGTATCTGTTACGTATGCCTGTACCCTTACTTGTCTAGAAAATAGCTTGAAAGTTAGACTTAACTAGAAATCTCTTCATTTGTTATGATTTGTTATGATGTTTGATAAGGTCATTTGTATATAATCTTTTGTACATCTTTGGAGAACAGCTTTGTGACAGTGTCACTTTTTTTGGTTAAGTCAATTCCTTTAGTGAAGTAAATAACAAAAACACATTAGTGCAGTTGGGTTTGCTTTAGTAGTGCTTTGCTTTTCTGTATATGTAAAAACACTGGCATACTTCCAAGGTTAATTATGTGGCTATTAACTGCTGAAATATTCTCAGAGAACCAGGAAGCAAAGCATTAGGTTAGTTTGCAGAATGGTAAAATGATTTGTCAGTACTGATTAATCCTGTAATTTGAAAGATTGGAGGGAAGAGGGACAGTATAAAAGAATGATAACCTTATTTGAAATCTTAAAAATCATTGTGGTGGATTGGAGCTTTTTTTTTGCTAGATGCTGTTCAAGTGTGGGCAGGCCATGCTCCACAGAACTCCACAGAAAACTGGAAGGAGAAAGGAGTTAGGAAACTCAGTAGGAATTGGGAGTAAAAGAGATGAACCTGAGGACTGGGAGGGAAGGAGCTGGAGGCAGCTCCCTGTCACATCAAGGACCTAGAAAGCCAAGAAAGACCCAGGAGGCAGAGACAGGCAATGCTGTGAGAATGTGAAAACAGATGAGAGTGCAGCATTTGATAAATACCTCAGGTGGATATGTGGGGTTTTTTTGGTAAATTTGAGAAAAGGAAACATGGATAGAGTTGAGTCAGCTGTCAGCATAGATGCTGAAGTCTAAGAGGAAACGTGGAAGAGTGTACTTGAGTATTGTGTGAGAATAGCCAGGATTTGAAAGGTTTCTCTCAGAGGGGCTGATTTAAGAGGTGGATGATATCCTGTGTGTGGAGGAGAGAAGAACTGATCAAAGCAGAGCATCTGAGGATGTAGTCAGATGCGAACTGCAGAGGAGAGTTTCAGAGCCACCAGTCACTACACACACATTTAAGTGAGAAGGCCTTTATAGCAGAGGATGGTTCAGAAACCATTGCACACAAAGAGATCTATCTTGGTAAATTCAAGAGAAGAGCTCCAGAGGTTGTTGATGTCCATTATGTAATTACATCTGATATGGGTGTTTCAGAGACCTCAAAAGAGGCAGTAGAGGAAAGGTTAGAGAAGATGCTCAATGACAAAAGGAAAGACACTAAATGAATGGAAGGAATGGAAAAGAAATTGTGTGGGAAGGGCAGGGCCTAGGCATAACAAGAGTCGCTTTGAGGTAAGCTATTTCCTTTCTCAGATCTGTGCATTACATTTTTTCTTATGTCATGTTAGTACTTTAATAGAGGTAGTATGCAAACACTTATTCGCTAGTTCCGGAAGAGAGAGAATCTACCAGAAAACCTTTTCTGTATGTCTCCTCACTGTGAATATCTGTTCAAGGAACAAGCCTTCTTGGAAGGAGAGAGAACAAGCACACCAAAGAAAAAAAAAAAACCACCAAACAAACAAAAAAACCCAAAACCAAAGCAACCCCCAAACCTGTGATTATGACTACCTGGTCTGATTTTCATTCAAACTGAATTAACTTACATTTGTTAAGCCTCTGTTAGAGTTCTGATGAAGATCCAGTTGACACAAACCTTTTCCATAGTTCAAGATTACACCCAGGTTTGTCTTACCTTTTGTTTCCAGACCTCTAATGTAATTCATAATGTGCATTAAACAGGACAGAAAGATGTACAGATTGCTATAGCATTGCTGTTTCTTTCAGGCAGGATTTAGGGAGAAATTGCTCTATCTGGCAAATGCTTTCAGCCAGCATGATATAAGCAGTGCTTTGGGTCCTGTTTATTTATCTAATAAGGCTAAGAATGAAAGGATGAAAAAGCAAATGCTTTTATTGTTTTGAAAAAGATTGCAACCTCTTTGCTTAATTCTCACTCACCACACAAACAAACCAGGCAATTGAACTGGTTGTGTTAATTCATGCTATCTGGAGCTCAGCTAGTGACCCATCATGGAAACAAACTTGGTGTTATCTTCTGTCATCTCTTCGTAAACACAGTGTCTTTAATTGCTTTGAGATTAACTTCAGAAAAATGGTAATACCAGCACATCAGCAATGCCACTGGTGGCAGCAGCAGTCGGCCCAGTTTCAAATCTTTGCAGATCTCTGCTTCTACCCATTTTTAGTCTTTTTGTCTTGTGTGTATTATGCAGTTTAAGAACTTCTCCAGTACCAAATATCTTCAAGGTGCCTTAGGTAAATTAAGAACTAGTGCATTACGTCCTCACTACTGTCTTATGCTCATGTTAGGATTATTTTTCTTATTTGTCCTTGAAGGTGCTTGCTGTCTGTTCTGACGAGGTTTGGAAAATTTAATCTAAATCATACCAACTGTAATGAAAAAGCTTTTTCAGAGTCCTGTGATTTTCATAAGGGTGATCAGATTCTGGGTTCATCTATTATTTTCTAGAAATTACTTTTCCATCTGAATTCTTTTATTTGGCAAGGCCTCAGTTCTTTCACATCTAGGACCCTAGGCTAGTGTTATAAAGATAATTGACAAATCCTATAAAATTTGTGTAAAATCCACGGCACTGAGACTCTTGGTATTACTGTTGGTTTTTTTCCCCATTTCTTCCCTTCTGACTCCAACTTGATACAAACTTGAAGCAAAGGATACAGAGGTAGCATTTGAGATTTTGAGCTGTTTGTGAAATCTTGTAGGTAGCTGTGGCTCAGTGTCAGTCACTGATCCTTAGGCATGAAGGCACATCTTGCTGATAAGGAGTAGCCTCAGTACAACTGGTACATACTATGTAGAGTCCATCTAAATGCTGAATTCTCTACAAGACCTTGTCAAGATCAGGTAAGCAAGACTCACTAGCTTTGCTCTGGTTTTGGCTTGGTAAGGGGGAGGTGAAGAGCTCATGTTAGTAGATGGGGGAATAGAAGTGCAGAGGTGGGGCAGCAACATGGTAGAGCACAGGAACAGATCAGATTAGAAGTTGCTCTTTCTGCAAAAAAATTGTGTATGGCAGAACTGTCACTTCTGAGGGGAAAAATAACGTTAGCTTTTGGTCTGCTCAGGCTCTTCAGGCTTCTATGGTTTTTCTGTGATGCATGCAGATTTCTTGATAAGTTATTGTTATAGTCTTCCTAAATTCCCATGATATGTAAAACTACATTTCTGTTTGTTTTAGTTTATGATAGAGGTCAAGAATTCCCATAAATCATCTGTACCATCTGATTGGGTAATGGTTAGCAGGTATGTAAAATGTCCTTGAAACTGCTCTGTTTTAATATATAAGGAAAAAAAGTATTTCAGTGTTGCAATTGATCATGTTCATAGTCTCATTGCTCCTTGTGTTAATTTGTGTTAATGTGTCTTAAACTGAAAACCATGTAACCAAAACTATTACGATAACTTATTGCAATAATAAGCTTTGTTTAAAAAAACCCAAAACCGAACTGAAAAACTGGATGTCTTAAAATCTTGGTGTTTTCATGATGGAGCCTTAGTGCACTATATTACTTGTTTAATCTTTCAAAGTACATGTACTGGTATCAAAATTATGGTCTTGTTTTAGTTCTGCCTGTAGTTTGCAAATACAAGTCTTACATAAAATTTTTGGTCTTATTTATTCTGCAAGGTAAAGGTAGATATTGCAAATCTGTGCATCTCAGTTAACCTAGCTTCTTTAAAATGTAATTTTACTATTTATGCAGACAAGCTTTGCTTGCTTTTTTACTTTGCCCTGGGTTAGCTTTTTTAACAGATACTTTAGGATACTTTTTCCAGTAAGTGAAACCGAAATGGAATGAATTAGTTGTTAGTTTTTTTTTTTCTTTTCAGTAATTTACTTTATTATTTGAAGAGGTTGAGTACCTTAATGTTGCAATGTGTGAGCACAGACATCTCCCACCAGAAATATGTATAATGAAAATGAAATCTATAGTGATGTTCTGTTCACTTATGCAAGAATTCAGTATTAAAAGTGCACAGATTAGAAAGAATTAAGATGATGAAGAACAAATTAGAGCTAATCTGGATTTATAAGAGAATGACTGGGAATGCCAAAAAAAATCCTTAATGAAAATGCATAAATAAACACCAAGTTTCCCTAATGGAAGCTCTTACCCATGCAAGATAGTCTTTTTTTACTAAGTTTTTTCATATTTTTCACGAATTTTTCCTCTTGAAAGCGAAATACTCTTTTTGCAATATATAGTATACCCAGTCAGTCACAGGAGAGTCACCCATTTGTGCTGTGTATTGCTGAACAGAATTTTTTGAAATACATAAATTTCAGTGATATACACTACATTTTAAAATGTTTTTTCACAATGTTTTTTGAATGAGCTGCAGTGCAGTAACCAGTCACTTTATTCACAGTTAAGATCAGTGGAATCAACAGAGTTTGGTACAACAATACATGAACATTTTTTTAACATACATTTTCAACACTCATGGGAGTAAAAAAACTGATCCAATTTTGCATGTAAATGGTGTAACTGTTAGCTTAGTAACCTTGATTTCCTATTTGGCTTTTCTCTGTCTTCCAGCACAAAAGCTGTCAGCCGTTTCCACTCTCCTTTTATTATAGAAAATTACAGACATCTGAATCAGCTCCGGGAGCAGCTAGTCCTTGACTGCAGTGCTGAATGGCTAAATTTTTTAGAGTGAGTTTACAAAGTAGAGTCATTTTTTATAATTTTATTTTATTTATTATATTTTTGCTGTAATAACAGAAGAAGAAAGATGTTTATCTAAAAAAAAAAAAGAGTGGATAATTCAGTATTTTGCTTACAATGACTTTATTAATAGTAAATTAAAATATTAAGGCATTTGGAGGCAAGACCTTTGCAGACTGAGTACAGAGATGAGCAATGAAGTCTCAAGATTTTAAAATTCTTCTGAAAATATGCTATTACATAAAGTAGCTCTGAAAATGTGAAACTAATATCACAGCATTAAGAACCTGGAAGTACAACAGACTAAATGAGCGAACCTGGATCTAGCAGTTATACTATTAAAGTAAAATGTAAGCAAGATGAAAAAGGAATTTATTATACAAGCTGACTAAATTAAATTTTAATATAAATTGAAATAGAATGTGTCTTCACCGTTAAGTGTGCCATTACTAAAAGTAAGGAAATAAGTCAAATTGCAGCTTTATGTACAGTTTTTGAGTTAAGAATGTTCAGGGTGCTTTGGCAGTTTCTTGGGTGAGTATGATTCTCCATAGCTCTATATTCTGTATGCTAACCCTGTGACTGACTATGAGTCTCTTTGCTAGAAAATAGTTGGATTTCTAACAGCCCTCACAACTTGCATGGAAATCTGTTTGTCTCAGATCAGAGTTTTGAGTCATAGAATAATCTGGGTTGGAAGGGACCTCTGAAGGTCACCCAGTCCAACCCCCCTGCAGCAAGCAGGGACACCCTCATGAAGATCAGGTTGCTCAGAGCCTCATCAAGCCTCACCTTGAATATGTCCAACAATGAGGCTTCATCTGCCTCCTTGGGCAACCTGTTCCATTTTTCCACCACCCTCATAGTGAAGAACTTTTTCCTAACATCCAGACTAAATCTACTCTTCTCTAATTTAAGTGAAGTTGCTTGACTGTTTAGCCAAAAGATGTTTAGAATGGGAGTTTAAAAAATATTTCTCAAACTTCTGAGTACCTTTGACTTTTCAGGTGTCTGATTATCAGTTATTTTTTTACTCCCATGAATTACAGACCTACTAAAATCATTCCGTATGGCATGCTGTGATAATTGGGTCACTTAAGTGTGCTTTTTTCCCCTCTGCAATAACTTCTTCCTGAAGCTGTTTCACTGTATATAACTGATGCCAGGGTTTGTCTCCTATCAGGAACCTAACAATTCTGTACATTTGGTAGAAAATAGAAAAACATTCTTATTCACTTCTGTCCAGATGTATTGCATTTGCAGTACTATAAAAAGAGTTCTGTTAAATACTTTTATCACTATATTAGCCAAGTAAACTTAAGTAAACCTAACTTAGATCTGCTGCTTTTCATGTTTGCTTAGCTGTTTTCAATAGTTATNAGAGGACATGGTCTTAAGTTGTGCCAGGGGAGGTTTAGGTTGGATATTAGAAAGAATTTCTTTCCAGAGAGAGTGATCAGACATTGGAATGGGCTGCCCAGGGAAGTGGTGGATTCTCCGTCCCTGGAGATATTTAAAAAGAGACTGGATGTGGCACTCAGTGCCATGGGCTGGGAACCGCAGCGGTAGTGGATCAAGGGTTGGATTTAATGATCTCTGAGGTCCCTTCCAACCCAGCCAATTCTATGATTCTATGAATATATACTGAATAGTTATATACTGAAAACATATATAATATGTTTTCAGTAGTTATATGATAGCAGCATACAGCAAGACTTCTGTGTAGGAAAGTGCTCTTCTTCCCCATGCGTTCAGCTATTCATTTGTTTTATTTAGTTATTATATTTTTTCCCATACTGTTTTCATATTTCATGTTGCATCTTTGAGACCAGAAGGTTAAAAAAAAAAAGAATTTCTTTAGGACTAAGACAATGAACTCTACTGACAATACTGTTATCTTGGTAACGTTACTGTTCTATTGGGGTGGAGCAATATGATAACTGGAAAATGAGTTCTTGAATGAGTTCTGCTGGAGATAACATTTTTTACTGAAATTGTAAATATCTCCTATGTTCAGGCACTTCTCAAATTATTACTATTTTTTTTGATTGTAGCTTGTGGTTGTAATGAATTGGCAGTTGGGATTCAGTTGCCATATGATAAATGGCAGTATTTTTTTAGGCCTTATTTAGGCAGCAGGGATCAACTGGAAACCCTCTATATGCTGTCTAATAAAATCCATTTTGCCTGCCTTTTTGTGCTTAAAAATAATTCACTGTTAGAACAGGAGCATGAAGTCTGTCTTGATTAAGATTATGTCCTCATATTGTAAGTTAATACACTGTTGGGAGACTTGAATTCAGAGTAATTTAAAGACCATAGGAGCCCTGTGAGAAGCATGGGGTATATTTTGACAGTACGTTTGTGTCTGTGTAATTTTTTTTTTTCCCTTCCCCCTCTTATTTTTCCCTGTTTTGGAACAGCCATTTCAGTAAACATTATCACCCTGTGTCTAAAGCAATTGGTCACCTAGCAACTATCGACTGTCTGTTCTCATTGGCCCAGGTGGCTAAACAAGGAGACTACTGCAGGTAATAAATTTTTAATTTTTATTTAAGATTTTATAGGGAATTAAATACAGTATTTAAACTAAATTTGATTTTAATGTGTGTACTATGATAAAATGCATTACTGGAATTGTTTGCAGTGGTTTCAACTTAATCTGATTTTGCAGTGCAGCGCTTCTGGGCTTAATGCAAATCTGTAAACATTGCAGTTCAAATTAGACATCTGATGTTTGCCTGCCTGTTGTCTGACCTGAGCCTAGTAGACTAGTTTGACCTGAGATCTAGTAGATACCTTATGTATATAACAAAATTATGTTGGAATTTGCATGGAAATTTTTTTCTCTTCCTTACCATGTTCTGAATATATGTCTTCCTAATGTATAAGATTTTAAGTTGCGTGGGGTATGTTTGAAAGCTGTATTTCAGATAAAAGTAAGTAAGTAGTAGTGCTAGCTTCAGACCAGTGATGATGCCTCACATTTTAGCTCTGCTGAGTGGGTCACTTCCATCTGCCCAAGACTCACAGCCTCTGGCCCTGGTAGTGCTGAAGCTTTTCCCCTTGCTTTCTGCAAAGGGGAAATATGAAGCCCCAAGTCCTGCTTAGGTCTTCCTCCCCCTCACAAGTCCACATCTCTTGCACCCACACAGAGCACACAGCCTCACTGGAGTGCCTTCTTCCATGCTCTGGGGTCTCTGTCCACGGACAGGCACTCACTCTGCCATCACTGCTTCAACTTGCTAAATGCTGGCCTCCATTTCTGGGGCTTAGTGTAGACACCCTTGCAAGGGCTCTTGGTTTCCAGTCCTCAGCCATTCCCTGTGGCAGACATTCCACATACTCTTTTTTGCAAAGTGCTGTGTGTAACTTTAAAAATTTTGTCATTGTGGATCTGTGTTGCACTTGCTTGGACAATTTCTTAGGAATAACCATATGAATTAGTAACATATGAGACCTGTGGAAATGCAGCAAATCATGTATTGAATGTATGAGGATGAAGGGAAATCCATGTAGGTATGCTTCTGCTTTTATATAGTGTATGGGGAATATTGGTCACTTCTGAGCTCTTGGGATCTTGTGTGTGTGTCAAAATCTCTTGGAAAGTAATAGCCCTTTTATTTCTATATACTTAAATAAGAAAAACTGAAATCTGATCAGTTCACTGTGTGGAGTTTAAATAATTTACTGAATTTTGAAGAGTGGCTTAAAGGTTATAAACTGGGAGAAATATTCTCACTGAGACTTCAACTACAGGGAGGATGTCAATAATTTATTTTGGAGGGGTACTGCAGGGAAGATAGGAATTTCATATTAACTAATTTAGGTATTTTGTAGGAATATTTATTTGATTAACTGAGGACTGTTTCATATCACCCTGCCTGAGGCATGTAAATGAATCATAAAGTCCAGAGCACAGGTGTTCACACAGTTGTTGGAGAGGTAAGCACCTCTATAGTTTTGAGGCATCTTGTGACCACAGTTTTAGGAGACTCATCAGGGCTCTCAGGCAGCACAATTAGATACCTAAAGATGAATGTTTAGGTAGCCCAGAGATCATCATCTGATATTTGAGTATCCATTCTGCAGACTGTGAATTCTTGTAGTGTTAAGGAATGCTGTTGACACATTAATACATGAATAAAGGATGTTATGCATTCCAAAGCAATTTCTCTTTTTTATCTCTTTTTAAAAATTTTTCTCCTTTTTTATTGTGTGACATGATTGTCTGATTCTGGGAACACAGGGCAAGGAAGACTGTTGGAATGACTGTGGCTGAGGCTCTACTTCTGTGAGCCCCATTGTCTGAAACCAGAACAGGCAGTCAGCAAGGCTCATGACATCCTGAAGCCACATCCTGTCTCACAATTATGTGGAAGGAGGTTCAAGCAATTAAAAAGCGGGGAATTATTTCTAAAAACGTGGGCAGAATTATAAAATGGAAAATGGATCATGTAGTTGTTGGAGGAAGTGCTTTTCAAACTGTCACATTACAGCTCCAAACAACTTACCCATCCAGCATATGGAGGGTGAAATTCTCCAGGGCCCCTGGGCTCTGTCTGTAATGGTTTCATCTCAGCTATACAGCTGCTGGAAATACCCTTTATGCTAAAAAAAACCCCACAACAACATGCTATTATCAGCTTGCACCTCTTTGTGCAGTGCTTTGTGTTCCTCATATGACCTTTATTTAATCTCCATATTCCTTTCAATTGCATCATTATTCTTCAACACCCCCCACAAATATTGCACTCCCCACATCTTGTCCTCTCTCTAAAGTTCATCCAAATTGTTACTAACTTTCCAGTAAAAAAATTCTGTGGCTTTATTCCAGTATTTGCTTCTTCTCAGCTGGTGCTACTTTCCTAAATTCCTGCACTTCATTCCGAGTGGTTGTACTTCTAGTGTAGGAAAATGTGTCTGAGATACAAAGCCACGTTTACGTCTCCATTCAATGTTCACTTCAGTTTATAATGAAAAAGCAAACTTAAGTTGCAGACAAAGAAAATAAATCGTAGTCATAATTTAGTGGTTAACCAATTTCAGGTTGTTTTTTTTGTTTTGTTGGGGTGTTTTGTTTTTTTTTTGGTTGGGTTTTTTTGTTGTTTTTTGTTCTGTGAAGAGATACATGGCTCTTGAAGATGGAGCTTCTCAGACAGAAATAGGTTAAACAGAATCAGTAGCTAAGGTGGAAGCAATTAAGACAAAACTTTATCTTAATTTTACATGGTTTGGAGATAAGAGAAAATAATGTGTATTGATCTGGTTTGCTCATTTCTGAAAGGGTTATGTCACTTCAGTGTTTCAATTTAGCTCTTTCTATGGACAGTTATTGTTTGATAACTCTTGTTCATGTTTGGGAGTTGCTGTGGGGACCATAAGAACTGATGATGTTTATAGGAGAGTTACAACACTGTCATACTGTAGTCTTTGATTTGCATCGTGTTATTAATCATAATATACAGAGTTGGATAATTTCATTGCTCCCCATACTCCAGTCTAGGACTCTGTGCAGTTAATAGTCTGGACCAGTTCATCAGCAAGATCTCTGTGAGAATATAGAAAGTATCTGCAAAAAGTAACACTCTGCAGAAGTTAGTGCAGTGGTGGGATGACTGCAAGTTGTCTTCCAGTTTGGGTGTCTTGCTATTTCTCATTCGTTTTGTAGCTCTTAATAGACTACACGTAAACAACTAAAAACATTACCTAGGTAATAAAAAATGAAGAAAACAGTCTTAAAGTTCTTTATCTAATCTTCTAATATTGTTTATAACTGAATGAAACCAAGGAAGTCTTTAGAAATACTTGATAGGAATAATTCATTTTCGTCATTAGCATTTTTTTTACAAAAAATCTGCATCATAGATGACTCTCATGCAGACTTTAGTTACCGTAGTTTTAAGTAGCTACAGTAAGAGTTGAAATTAATATTTCTTTCTTTTTGTAGACCTACTGTGCAAGATAATCGGCGAGAAATAATTATAAAAAACGGGAGGCACCCTGTGATTGATGTACTTCTGGGAGAACAGGATCAGTATGTTCCAAATACCACCAACCTTTCAGTGAGTTCTGAGATACAGTTTAAGCTTCAAAATCATTTAAAGAAGGGAATCTGGGTTATGCTTCTTGGCCAGGAAATTGGATAATGTAATCATACAACTGCCTAGTTGGCTGCATTTTGGAGAGACACTGCTTGGCGTGATGACATCCGTTTTGGCCTGATACCTTGCAGCTGGGTGCTTTCTTTACAATCTTGTTCAGTCTTGATGATTTAAAGAAAGGTGATCTCAAGATTATGAAAATTAAAGATTTAAATGGTTATTTTAAAAAAATGAATGAGTAATTATACAGGGTTTTAAGACTTTAATCATGAGAAGTCTGCATTTTGTTGTAACTTTATCTCAAATTTTTGGAGTTTTTTTACTACAGAAAACAAAAACAACTTTAGTTTCACAGGCTCTGTTTTCCAAGTTGTTCCAAGATAGTTCAGATATTTTAAGCAACATTCCTCTGCGCTGTTTTTTTCTTTTTCTTTCTTGAAATACTGATTTCATACAGCCTTTCTTAATTTGACAACGCAGACTTGGAGCTCTGACTCTTCACTGTGTACATGCTCTGTAGACTGTACATAAGTTGTAAGAAGCCATATGAAAGGCTTCTTTCATGTAGTTTCTTTCATCATGACATTTGATGAAGACCTCCATGTGTAGCTTGCAGGCTGTATGTTACCCTTAAGTCTCCTGGCTATTTTTTTCTGCAATAGAGAAGCAGTAAGCCTGTTACTTGCTTGGTATTGTCAAGAGGTCAAGGAAAGTGGAAGGGCTACTTCTCAACATTCTCTGTGCACTATTATCTAAATTGTACAACATTAATCAGCAAAGATTGCTGTAAGTGTGCAGTTACCATGGGTAGGAAACATTTCATGTATCTATTTCTCCTAAGTATAGTTTAGATTGTTAGCTTTGTTTTGCTCCCAAAAACCTAAAATCTATCATTTAAACTACTTGACCTTTTGAAATCTAAAAAAATATATTTACGTATCTCCATCTCTTGAAGCACTATATTGAAGCTGTTAGTGAATAATACAGACATGCTTAAAACTTAACTCAATACATAAGTACCTGTCATTACAGTAAATATGTGAAGAGGTATGAATCATGTCAGAGTGGAGCATTGCTGTGATAAATATCATTCAGATTTGTATGTATTTCTCTTGAAGTATTTAAAAATGCTGTTCTGTAATGAGCAATGATCCAGACACTGTGCAATGCATCAGGGAATTTTTTCAAAATTATTTCTCAACAATAACAATAGATGTAATTTCCAAAAAAATTTAGTATTTCATTCAGTAATCATCATGCACTTTCCCCTGTTAGTCCCATTCTTATCTTGACTTTCTAAATACTGAATACTACAAAATCAATTGATCACAGTAGAATCACTTTTGCTTGTACTGCTGGTTTGAATTATCTCTTTTTTGAGAGAGGTAAATGGGAATTATTAAAATGCCTCTGTTTTTTTAATCAGCAGGAAAATGCATCTCTTTCCATATTTTCATCTGAAGTCATGTCAAGTATCCAACTTCAGGAAAAGCTTTTTTGCAGTACCCTGAAATAAAAAATCTTATTCTTTCATTCTTCCTCTTCTCACCAAATTTTTATGGGTCCTTTTAGTACTTTTAACTTCAGTGATAAATCACAGTAAGATGTTAATTTAAGGTTGCATGGAACGGTAAGGGCAGATGGGTTCTCTGGTCTGAAGTTACAGCATATGTTCATTCTGAAAGCTGGCTCTGCAAACCAGCCACCAGTCTTACAGCATGGTTGGAGGGACCCTGGAGGGATACCAAACACCTGCAAGAAATTTGTGGATTCTAACAGATTAATTCATTCAGGTTTTAAGTATCTATAAATTCTGTTCTGTGTAGCCAAGTGGTGGCCCTGATTAAGTTTTAGTGGAAGTATTGAAACTATACCTTAGAGACTAGAATTTTATGAATTTTGTTCCCATACAGTCATATGCTTTTTATTACATCAATCCTTTATTCCTGATAGTAGCATTTTCTGGGTTTTGACTTTATTGCAACTTCCTTATGAATTGGGTTTTCTTAGCAAAATAATAAATAACTATACCGATTGCATGTGTCTTCTGCATGATCTGGATAGTGACACAAGTGGCAGTCCTGTATGAATTTTATTTACCTCCCTATTGACACCATGAAAGTCTGATGGAAAAAGAGATTTTTTTGTTGTCATATTGCCTGATCAGTTCGAAGTCTCCTAAGTAGCATGGCTAATGTTCTCTATACACAGCTTGTCCATATTGTCCTCCCACACGTGAATGGAATATGCTGACTTTTCGTTAGTTCATCAGTTGTTGGATTTCATTGTATGTACCCTGTAAAAAAGGAAATTAGCCTAGTTGTTTGATCCTTGCGTAGCTTAATTTCCTAATCAGATTCAGGCTACTTAATTTCCAGAATCAGATTCAGATTCAGAGAAAGGTTTTTAGATTTGTTGGTGAGTGTTAATTTTGTATCAGCAATTGTCTTGCACCTGTGGAAGACAGTTTTATTCTGGACCCAAACACATGCAGCAGTAGTGTAGGGAGTCCTACAGCTGAGATGAGCTCTTGCATATGATAACATGTTCCATAGAATTTAAGTGGCTAAATAGACTGATCGATTAGAGATTTAATACAGTCTGCTCACAATGACAGTGTTACAGTCAAGTATTGCCAGACTCATCAGTGTCTTTCTTCTTGTGAACTGATTTTTTCTTGTAGCCAGTGTGTTTGAATGTATGTCTGTTGTACCCAGGTAAGCAATTATGAATAGGTGTAAAATCTAGGTCAGGGCTTTGTATGTCAGATCTTCTCCCCATTTGACAGTGAAAACTCTAAATGGAGAGGAACCCAGATCACAACTAAATTAGCATAGTGCGGGCTAAAAACTGATTAGTTTCTCCCATTCTCCAAAGAAAATTGTAGAGAAAGTTCCTGGAGTGATTTCTTGGCTTCTTGAGGAAGGGAAGGTTCCTCCTCACTTTCCACTTTCCGTAAGCATAATGAAAGTTGATTGCAGTGCTTCTTTTTCATCAGCTTGGAGAGCTCTTAGAAAGATTTATCCATGCAAGACTTCATAAAGTCTTTACAAATGAATGCAGAGACCACCCAAAAATGAAGGAATCTGTTCACCTAGAAACAGAATATTTAAGGATCTATGAGGACTTGACCTTTGTGCCTCTAAGCATATAGCAGACTTCTTTAAAGAAGGACCATGTGCAGGACAATATATTTGACCACTGTTTTTTGGTTCCAGGGAGATGGTGAAAGGGTCATGATAATAACAGGACCCAACATGGGAGGAAAGAGCTCCTATATAAAGCAAGTTGCATTGATCACAGTCATGGCACAGATTGGTTCTTATGTTCCTGCAGAGGAGTCAACAGTTGGTATCGTGGATGGTATTTTTACCAGGTAATCTTTCAAAACTTGCTGTATGTGGAAACATTAATGTGGCAGGGTATATATGTGTGTATTAAAGTATGATTTCATTTTTTGTTTAGAACTTGAGAATTTATTTGTGAAGTTTCATTTTCCATTTAAAATGCATGCATTGGTTGCTGGGCTTTGATTCTAATATTCTGATAAGCTGTAGTACTTGTTTTGGAATCTTTGAATATTTAAAGGGTAAGAATCTTAACATGTCTGTCTTGGTTAAGATCCAGATGTCTAACTTTATCTGCCTGAATAGATGTCTCAGACAAATTTATTCTTCTGTGTGTTAGCCAAATGATATTTACCCTAAAATGAATACTGCTACCTCTGAAAATCAGGTCAGTTTCTGTGTCCAGCAAAGTTGAAAATACAGTATTTGAGACTTAGAATTTGGGGCTGCATATATTTTATCCTTATTATCCTTCCTGTAATATCAGTCTGGAACACACTTCATGTTCTTTAGGGAATGAATAATTGCAGTTTATTTCATTCAGCAAGTCTCATTCTAAACTTCAAAATAGCACAAATTTTTAAATATCGAGTGAAGTCAAAACTTTTTTTTACAATCTGATATTACCAAGGATTATCCAGCTATTTTTCCCTTTTTCTTTGATCTTTTTTTCAAGCAGCAGGAGATCTCTGTTACTGATGGTATTTGAGATGAATAATTATTTATGGTTATAAGTTTCACAACAATTATTTATCTGTGGTAGAATTATCTTTCCTGAAATTCTAATTCTGTGATGGCAAAGTGTATTTCAGAGTTAACTTTTAACAGTGGATCTAAATACTGCTCAACCTGGAACTGCTTCACTGTCTAAATATGTTATGTTCTTCTGCCGCACTGTGTCATGACAAAAAGGAATGGAATAACTCCTTGATGCACTACAGTGCTAGGCAGTAGAAAAAAATCAGAAAACAATTCCTATTCTCTTCCCAAAATTATTTTGAGCTGAAAATTCAAAATGCTTACCTTTTTTCCATACACTGTGTTGAAAGTAGTTGATTTTATGAGCATTTCTCAAGGGGATATGGAGATACATAAGATCTGATTTACTTTACAGAAAAAACATTACAACCTTATGAACAATTTGAAGATTTTTATTTCTTCCTCTGTGTTCTGCAAGCAAACTTAGACTACTTTACTTGTGTTCATTCTGACTTAATGTCTAATCATACATGCTTAAGTCTGTTACTCTTAAGCTTAGTATCCCGTTCCTGTACTTTTATTTGTCCTTGCAACAACATTATTTCTGCAGATAAAAGAAATCTGCCACAGTCACTGGGAAAGAGAACAAATTTCTTGTCCTCTGCAGTGTGAGAATCTTGAAATAAATATATCTGAGTTCTACCTGTTCCCCAGTACATTTTCTGATTCCACTTAGCTTTTCTCTGAACTGTAGGTATTCTTTCTGTCTGTTCAGTTAAGGTAATGTGGATGAATGTAAAACTTAAAAGTTTCAAGCCAAGCAGACACAGAGCATGTTTATTTTCTGTGAGGTTTCAGACCATTTTGCCCAGTTAGATGTTTGATTTCCCCTCTCCCTCCCTATGCCCTCTCCCTCCCTATGCCCTCTGTCTCTCTCTCCCATCTAAATTTAGCTTCAGAGTCTCAGCTGGATGTGCCATTCTTGATTGAATGTAAAATGTGTCAAACACCAGATGAGTATTCTAAAGAATGACTTAAGTTCTTGTATTGCACTGCCAAATAAGTGTTAACTACTTGTCTCAATATTGATAAAAAATAAATGGAAAATATACTATTAAGATAGCAATAGTCCTGCATTAGTTAAAAATTTAACATGAAGAAAAAAAGCTAAGTTTATATATTGCATTTCTGCATTTGTAAAAGATTATCAGTGGAACTGCTTGTCTGTGCATCTGTTTAAACTTCTCTCTTACATATAGTGTAATTTGGGGGAATAGAGTGTACTGTTGGGACATGAATCAGCTGTTTGTGATGCACTCGTAGGATATTAGAACTTGGCCCAGTCATAGCTTTCCTTCCAGTACAAATGTTTAGAATACTTGTGTCATTACTTTGCTTCAGCTGGTGGAAGATGGGTGCAGCCTTTGCTGTACATATCCAAGTAATCATCTGTACTCCCCAAGTGGGTCAGTTGTCATTGCTCTTATCTGTCCCACTGTATTTTATTGTCAGTAGCCACAGAGTGGTCTTTGGAGAATGGTCTGGTCTGTAGTTAACTCTTGCTTCTTTTTCACCTTCTGCAACCCATGAGCAGGAAGAGAAGGAGCTTGCCAGATTCTGCAGATCAGAGGCTCAAGGTGTACAGGCTGCACAGGAAGTAGGCACTTCTATGTTGGTGGTTTTTGTTTCACAGTTCTGGGAAGGTTCTTAAAATATCAAAGTCTATCAGTCCAGGTCAGTCTGGTGGTACATTCGTGGTATTTCTTAGTCCTAGGAAATTACTCTTTTAACAATTTCTGATGCTTGATTGAAGAAGAGAAGCTATGAATTCAGCTGCCATATGGCGTGTCTTACATTGTTTCTTTAAGGCTCTGTCTGAACCTACATTTCTAAAGCCTTAGCTTTTGCCAAGAACTTTATTCTGGTGGGAAGTGAGCTTGAAGAGATCAGAGTTTTTATCTAAATCACCCCAGTTATGCTTTTTTTGTTTTCTTCTCTGTATTTTGTTTTGTGGCTTGTTTTTGTTTGGTTTATTTTTAGTAGGATATAGCTATGCAGACCTCCTTTCCCCACTGCCATCCAAGCCACAAATGTCTTGCTGGAAAATTTGCTTTTTTTTTTGATAAGTCTGGTATATTTTTAATATTTCAAAAACATTGCATGGGAAGATGTCAGTTTCCAAGATATTTTCATCACTGCCATGGTGCTAGATGCTGCTATTAGCATACGACCCTTTAAGGGGTGCTCTACAGGCTGATTCTGTGAGGAGTTCTGTCTATCAGGTACACCAACAGTTCTGCTGCTCACTGGATTTTTTTTAATATTGATGCTTCATACTGCAGTCTCTTTTTTGTTTGAACACTGTACCTTGGAAGTGGGAATTTATAATGGTTTAAGAGATTAACATTCGTCTAGGATTTGTATTTTGTGTTTTAAGTAGGGTTTCCATGGAAATTGAAAGGTTGCTACTGTGGTTATTCCTTTGGATAGATTTAGTATTTAGCTTGTCTAAAGTGACTTTAAATATTGCATTATATTAAACATTTTCAAACATGCAAAAGGAATTTTATTGCTTATAGGTGCAGTAAAATTGGGATGATTTGTCCTCATTACTGGATGTGTAGACAGTATATGGTGCTAAAGCTAGCCCAGACATTTCAAAGTAGTATTGATAATTTCATTTTAAGGAAGGGGAAAGGGAAAAAGTATTCTACTGCATAATGCTTCTAAGCATAAATAATATGATGTTACAAGTTTGTAAATTGAAAACTTGGAGGGCAGGTGGAAGAGTAATTTCCTACAGTTCTTTTCTTGTGTTTCCCATGTCACAGAGAAGTCTGTGAGTGCTCTTATGGATACTCACCATGTCTTATGTTTAAAAAGACCCTTGCTGTTTCCACCTCTATGCTGTGGTCCTTATCTTGGGAAGAGAATGATACGGGGTGTGAATAAGGAACAAGTTGACTTTATTGTTAGGTGGCTTCATAACATTAGACTAAAAAGACTAAATCCTTCTCTGCATTTTGTATTTTTCTTTAAAACCATTTTTAGAATAGGTTTCTATATTGCATTGTCAAAATGTTTGTATAAAATTGTAACTTGAAATTTCATACTTACATTATTCTTTTAATGAGTCTACCTATATGTAAGCCATTTTTTGCACAGAAAACTTGTTGCTTTTCACACCATATGCTGTGCCCATTATTTAAGTGGAGGGAATACATAATATTTTGAGGATATTTTGCATGTTGTTATTTTCTTCTCCAATAAGGAATAATGTTTTCATCCAACCTTTGCTTAAAGATTTAAACTTAAACAATGCCACAACAGTTAAGAATTTTAGAAGGATTTTGGAGAGGTCAACATGCAGAGGATTTGAGTATTTAATTATCTGATGTTTGAAAATTCCCACCCAAACATCTTACAGTATATGGGTTCAGTCTTTTAATTTACTTTGTGTTTTTTCTTTGAATATAGTTATTCAGAAATTGAAATTAATAATGTTCCCATGTGTGTCTGTGTGGAAAGACAAAGCAAGTGTGGACACTCTCATATGGAGGAATTAATGAAAGAAATTCTGTTGACCTAGTCATGTGTTCAAAAGAGATGACGTTTAGCTGCTGAAGAAAGCTGACCTTTAGAGAAGTTCCACTGACAATCAATGATTGATGTAACTCTAACAGCTGGAAAACTCCAGGCTACTTCCTTAAGGTCAGCAGTGACTCTTGGTGAGGATCAGTTTTCAAAACTGAGAGAGTTATCACAAGTTGAAGGTAAAATATGTTCAAAGAAATAATTTAATGAATAATTCAAATTACCAAGTGCCTCGTATTTTAGATTATAAGAAACGATTTGTTGATATCACAAGATACCATTAAAAAAAATACTGTGAAGGAGACCAACTCCTGCCAGTGTCCCTCTTATAAAGAGACAAAGGAGAATTCTGTTTCCTAGAGCACTTCCCTGCTTGGCTTTCTCTTTTTGTTTTGAAGTGAAAGCTATTTGACTTACTTCAGTGATTAGACATAAGTATGCACGGTCAGACTGTGGTGACAAACATCATCTGCTGGTGTTTTATACCAGCCTTGGCATACCATTAAAGTTGCTGCTTCAGTTTCTAATCTAAACATTGCACTGTACTTCAAGTGTGTTTGAAAACTGCCTTTTGCAAGTCATGTGCCACATGCTTAAAGGTTAAAGGAATAATTAGAAGCATCCATAAAATGCATGTAGATTATCCTCTCATGCACTTCATTTCTTTCAAAAGAGTTACCTTGCTGTTTACTGACTCTTGTCATGTTATTAATCCTCATGATGGCAAAGAAATACAGTTTGAATTGTCTAAGAAGGTAAATTAAGAAAACAGAGGCACAGAGGAAGCAATACAGGTTAGCAGGTGCTAGTGGTAGGTTGTCTGGGTAAGAAGCAGTTTAATTCCTTCACTTATGTAGAACGTGCAGTTGCCTGTGCTTCAAAACTATTGTTTTGGTGTAGGCTCAGTGCATCACATGTTCTGTATCTAGGTAAACAGAACTTTGATCTACATTTTAGCTTTGTAACAGATGATTTAAATGTATTTTTAAGAGAGGGCACTCCTATTGCTAAATCTATAGTTAGGAGATACATAGTTCAAATTCCACTGTACATCTGAAAATTTGAAAACAGGTGGTGGTTGCTAGCTACAGGTTGAAAGGGGTGACTTTGTTCTAGCTTATATTACTTCTCTATAAACAGGGTCTGTCAGATAGACACGGCCACAAGTGGAATCCTGAATCTTTCTGTTACAAGGTTTCAGTAACACAGCTATTTTTGTATTTTCTTGTTTGTATTTCTTTCTTGTATAATGATTTCAAACTTGTAGTAGTTGCTCATTCGAGTAGAGCGCAAAAATCTTGAGGCAGCTGATCCTTATGATTCCTTATATAACAGATGCCTCTGTTTGGCATGACAAAGTTGCAGATCCATGTAAATTAGGCCCTCTAATGGCTGTTGCCATTATACAGTGCCCTGATGCCTCTGACCAGTTCAGCAGAAAGAGTGTCCTGCAGAGTGCTTGTGTTTCTAGATGTGGAAACCAAGAAGAGTGTCAGGTTCAGGCTGTGCTTCTTAAAGGCAGTCTGCAGACCCCAGCAGAGAGACCTGCCTCGCTGCCCCCCTTCATATATGAGAAACTGCTATTAGGTTTTGTGATCTTTGGATTTATAAGACCGAGTCAGAGGGAAGAAAAGGAGGTTTTCTACATCGACCAAGAATTGCCATCCTCATCTGTCAGTGCAATGAGGGAGACTCATTCCTGTTGCCACTAGCCTTACCTGGGTCTTTCTGTTTCAAGTTCAGCAGCCCATGTCCAGTTCCAGCCATGTACCTTGCCAAGGAGTGGCAATTCTCAGCTAATACATGGGTGCAGTACAGGGAAGGAATTTTGGTCACAGGGTACAGCAGCGTGGCTGAGAGACTTGCCAACTGAAGATCCCCCCCGCTATAGAAAACTGTACTTGAGGACCTGCCCATGTGAGTGTCAGGTATCTCCTCACAGCTGTTGTATGTGGTAACACAGTTTAGGGAACTCTGCTCACTCCCTCACCTGCCCCATCTCAGTCTTTCTATACTCTACCAAAGCATCTGGAAAAGACATTCCAGGTGCATGCATTACTCAGTTTGCCATAGGACTGTCTGTGAACAAGGTACTGCAAATCAGTCCCAGCCCGGCACATCACAGCCTGGGTTTTTTATCTCATCTGAGCCTGCTGCCTAGTGACAGAGTAGTACTCTGTCTTAAAGGCACCCTAGTTGTAGCCACCAGGTAATCCTTTCTCATCTAAGAAACCAAATAGGTGTAAGGAAAATAAGCTCTCTCTTTCTTCTCAGTTCTTTGGTCAGTGACCATGCATGTTTTCAAACTTTTGCACAAGTCAGACAGTCAGTTTACTTTCTGCCTTTCAAGTTTAAAGAAAAAATTACATATATTTATACATATGGCTGGCTTAAAATGGCAACACTGATGGGATTAAGTCTCTTTTTGTGAGAAGGAAGTTCCTGTAAAGGCCAAGACATTTCATCACATAGTCCCTCTAAGTGTAACCCTCTAAGGTAACTCAGTGTGTTGTGCTGTTCTGCCAGCTGGTGGCTGTACTTCCCTTGCTTCTTGTCAAAGTTTGCTCTGCTACTGCTCAGGTATTACCTTCAACAGATCCTGAAATCTGCAAAGCTAAGAGGTGTCAGGTGTCCTATTCCATTTAAATTTGTGAGCATTGCTCACTCCCGTGGCAGAGAGCTTCATGTTACATAAAAAAGCAGAATATGAATGCCTGTTTGACTGATGTGGCTGGCAGTCTGCATTTCCATCATCACGTGAGCAGAGACCCATGTCAGTCATGTGCAATTGGATCCACAAAGGTACAAGAGGAAAGGGCATTTACATATGCCAAAGTGACATTTCTTGCATGAGTTACTGCAGCCATTATCCTTTCACGCATATTATTTGTTTGTTGGCACCTGAAAGAGAACCTATGGCAAAGAAAACAAGGGCATGTCTGTGACTGTGCCTCGATATGTTCATGAAGGAATGCAGGATACATGTAGCCTTGACCTGTTCCCATAACCCTTTCAAGGATATCACATATGTCTGTTTCCGTGGACTGTTTTCCCATTGATTTATGCTCCTTTTTTGTTTGTTTGTTTTCCTTGTGACAGAAAGATCTCATATATTGTCAATGGCATTATTACCAGCTGAAGAACACAAACTTGAGATGCAGAGGACTCAGGAGAGCATACATAATATGGTAAAAAAAACTGGAGTCAGCTTCTGACTGGCATATTGCTCTCTCCTGTGTAAGAGAAGTACAACTTTATTCCACCTACAAAGGCAGAACTGTGCCTAGGTGTAGCAAATCCTTACATTTAGATCATCTGGTAGAGCACTAGTAGGTTGTATCTAAACCAGAATGCCACTGTCACAAGGCAGCAGGCTCAGCTTACAGGTTTTTTGGATGGTGGCATCACATGCACTCTCAGTAAGTTTGCTGAGGCCACCAAGCTGGGTGGTGTGGTCAACATGCTGGAGGACAGGGAGGCCATCCAGAGGGACCTTGACAGGCTTGAGAGGTGGGCCCGTGCAAATCTCGAGTTCAGCAAGGCCTTGCACCTGGGCCAAGGCAATCCCAAGCACAACTACAGGATAGGCAGAGAATGGATTGAGAACAGCCCTGAGGAAATGGATTGTGGGTGTTAGCTCATGACAAGCCATCAGCCAGCAATGTGCACTTCCAGCCCAGAAAGCCAGCTGTGTTCTGGGATGCATCAATAGAAGAATGCCCAGCAGGTTGAAGAAGGTGATTGTCCCCTTCTGCTCTGGTGAGACCCCACCTGGAATATCATGTCTAGTCCTGGAGCCCCCAACACATGAAAAACATGGAACATATGAAAAATGTGGAACTCACCCTGGAGTGAGTCCAGAGGAGGATAATGAAGATGGTTGGAGGGCTGGAGTACAGTGTGAGAGAGCTGGGGTTGAGAAGAATGCTGGAGAAAAGAATTCTCAAGGGAGACCTTATTGTCGCCTTCCAGTACCTGCAGGGGCTACAAGAAAGCTGGGGAGGGACTTTTTGTAAGGGCATGGAGTGATAGGATGAGGGGAAATGGTTTCAATGTGAAAGGATAGAATTAAGTTGGGTATTAGGAAGAAATTCTTGACTGTGAGGGTGGTGAGACCCTGGAACAGTTTGCACTGGGAAGTTGTGTCTGCCTCCTCTCTGGCAGTGTTCAAGGCCACGTTGGATGGGGCTTGGAGCAACCTGGTCTGGTGGGAGGTGTCCCTGCCCATGCAGGGAGGTTGGAACTAGATAATTTATTAGGGTCCCTTCCCACCCAAACACCGTTCTTTTAGGCTCCTAAATGCTTATCTTGTTTTGGCATGGGACTGGAAGATAAGAAGATAATTTGGAAATAAATGTTGTTAAAGCTAGAGGACAGTTTAGGGATGAAGAGTTTATTCAAAGTAATATAAAAAAACAAAGAATACTGAGCCCTTACTAATCCATGTTTCTTTAAAGTCTGTGTATCAAATACGCCATAATGCTTTCTTCTGTATTTTTTATTCAAAATGTTACTTTGTCAGATCTCTAAATCATGGAATTGGCTTTCAAAAAAGTCAGATCTCACAAAAGATATACTTCGAATGTTACCTCCCTAAATACTTTAACAGCTATTTAATTCTGACAACTTGACAAACTTATATTACTGTTTTGTCAGGAGTGTGTGGAGCTAAAAGAAACTAGCAGACAAGCCTCACTATTTTTTCTCTAGACAAACAAACTTTCCTCTAAATGAATGAAGTGTAGATAGTTATAGCATCATTAAAAGTTTTAATAAGATTAGAGATCATGATTGAAAGCAAATATTGTGGTAACATCAGCAAATATTTGGGAAATCAATTTTTTTGTGATTTATATATTTTTTCTTTACTTCATTCAAATGGCACTCATTAAAATTTGAAAGATATTTAAATTATGTGATTTACTGTAGTAGATTAAAATATTCCAAGGATCGTTAGGAGTACATTTAATAAGAAATTTTTAGAAAATCAGAATGCACAGGATGGAGTGGGGTGTGCATCAGGAAAAAGAGAATATTTCATTTGGAAAGGAAGTCTAGTGGAAGATGTTTTCCAGGTGTTTTTCATAAGAAGTTAAAATCTCGGGTGAATCCCTTCAGAAAAATATCAAAGTAGTGCTTGCAAATATTAATGGGAAGGAGTGTTCCGTTGGTCTGGATGGTGGTGGCAAAAAAAAAAACCAACCCAAAACATCCCAGCTTTTTGTAACTAGGCAAATAATCATAGAAGGGTTTGGGTTGGAAGGAACCTTAAAGATCATCTACACTCAACCTCCCTGCCATGGGCAGGGACACCTTCCATAAGACCAGGTTGCTCCAAGCCCCATCCAGCCTGGCCTTGAATATTTCTAGATTGGATAATGTTGCACTTAATCTCATTCCAGTTTTACCAGCTGATCAGTTGGAGGGTTCTGCACAGGAGAAAGGAAAACTTTGGTATTTAATAATTAAGTAACAAGCTTCATTATATCACAGTTGCACAGCAGACATGGTGGTTTTTGCACCACAATAGGCAAACCAAGGTTAAAAAAGGAAAGTATTTTATGACCAGAATGCAGCTTGTTTGATACTTGTTTGATGTTGTTTGATACTTATGCATTGCTCCATTCATGGATAAGCTGAATTAGCAAAGAGACTGCCCAAGAACTCACTTGCTTGAAAATGTTTTTGAAGCATTTTTCATTAGAATTCTCTACATAGTAATTTCACTTAACACAATACAAAAATGGACCTACTCCATTGCATTTAACCTTTACTGCTGAGGGGGCAGCATGCTGGTGACAAATTCTTTAGTATTTTGCCAGAATAAACATATAGCCTCTCATTTTTACAACAAATATAAATATTTTTGTTCTTAACTAAAGGGATCAGTTACCAAACTAAGAAATTACTTGCTTCCATTTCTTGGTTTGTTAAGCTTTATTGATTTCTTTGAGTCTTACGGGGTAGGATTATGAAAGTTAGTCTTCCTCTCTGTCCTAGAAATACCAGTTAAACCACAAAACCTGGCACAGAGATTCAGCTAGTCATCTTCTTCATATCTGTATTATAGAAATATAGGAAATGAAATTCTAATCTTGAGATGACAGCAGTGTTTGTCATAGCATTCTGCAGGCAAGGCATCTTGTGTAGTTCAGAAATACCAGGAGGCTGAGTACTGAAGATGAACTGTGGAAGACTTTATCTCAGCAGAGCAACTTTTCTGTATGTTACATGTTCCTTTGGCCAGAAGTGTGGCTGATACCTTATTAGATTATTTTTATTTTAATTGTTCACACCCAAAGATAAATTGTTTAATTCATCACTCATATTTTTCTGTAGAACAGAAACACCTAGAGTCTCTCGATTTGCCTGTGCAGTTAAAAAGGGTCAAAAAAATTAAGTGAAAAAGCATTTTTTCTTATCTTTGTTTATTCTAGATATATACATAGTAATGCCTACTGGTTTTACCATAGACATGAATTTATGTATTGTGCAGAAAAGAAGGGCTGTTTACACAAATCAATCCCAAGTCAACACAAGAATTTTATATACTGATATGCTAAACATTATTGTTTGTATTGCTCTAGAAAGCAACAATGACAGTCAAACACAACTTATTACTTGTCAAGAACCCAAAAGTAATTTTCAGAAATGCTGCTTCTTTATGGCAAGGTAATTTGTTTCATTTTGTTGTTGCTTAATTGTATTTGTGTTTATTGCTAGAATAACAAAAATTGCTTAGGCCTTTCATTTATGCTTACAGTCATAAAGTTACAAATTATTCCTAGCTTTCATGGGGAAAAAAGGGTGGTGTATTAAATTCATTGCACCTATTTTATGTCATGTGGAGGTGTTCTTTTTGAAAAAGAAGAGAGTAAATAGAAGTTGCTTTTAGTGTTGTTAAATCAAAAATTTCTTAGTTCTTCTCTTTCTAGAAAACTTGTGTGTTGGACATACCCCATTACATTTGAGCTCTGGCGGGCTGGTGGTATTTGCCTTTCTAAAACTCTCCCGTGCTATAATTTAACCTAGTCACAATTTGAATTGGATTTTCTGTAGCATCCACAGGTTTAAAGGGGAAAAGTTCACTTGCGCTGAATGCTTCAGCTATTGTCCTTAGTCTGTTGCTATAGTTTCTGCTTTTTAATCCCCCCTTGGCCTCAATCCTTCAGCTACATATGCCCATTAACTTAATTACCTTGAGTTCCCTTGCTGGAATCTGAGAGTAGTAAGCATAAACCTGTGTGTGTATTAGGGCTGGGTTCTTCCTTGTCTTTATTTTTCTTCAGGCTAATGTTGATGGCTTGCACATACACACCCTAATTTGAGTATCTATGCCTATAATTTGTCCTTTGGCAAAACGAATGTGTTATTACTCTTACTTCTCTTGACCATCAATATCATTGCATAAATGTTAATGGTTTCCTGCAGAGAAATCAGGGTAAAAGTGTGTATTTGGACCTTCAGTTGCCTAATGGAGCCTCCATACACTTCTCCATCTATTATTGACTTTATGGCATGCACTGCCTGTGCAGATCTCTTGGTCAGAGGGAGAAGCTGCAATAAAAACATCAATTTGGTGCCTCTGTACAGAAAGAAATCATAGCTCCCCCACTGAAGGCAAGAAAAGGCAATGCTTAGCTCTGTGTTTGAGTAAATGTAAAAGCTGATGGATCTGTAGAAAGCAATGCAGTGATACTTTACTTATAAAACCATTTGCATGTTAGGACATAAATTTTAAGATACTGCTATTGTGTCCTTGTTCTGCTAGCAGACACCAGGGTCTGCCAAGAGCTCACCTCTTGTGCCCTGACAAACATCTGGTGTATTGGTATGAGAAACGTGGCATAGAGAAGGTGGAACTGAGTATCAAGCAAGCCCAATTTTAAAATGCAGCGCAAAAATTTAGAATGAAGCAGAAATATGCTGGATTATTTTAACATGAGGGATGTATTTGCCCTAGGTGGTATAACAAGTATTTTTAAGGAGTTCTCATATTATTGAGGGTATTCTTACTGAATTCAAGAAAAGAGCTTTTCTTTATGTAACATAAGCTTGTGGAAGAACAACTGAATTTCTGTTCCTTTAGGAATGAGAGGATATTGGTAACTACTTGTCACTCAGTGACTGTGTTGACTAGATTGATATTTTGGCTTCAGAACCCAGTCCTCTCTGTTCTGTCAGTCAAACTGAAGCTTTTAAATATTGAAAGTTCACTGCAATCCATGGATGTTTGTCTTTCTTCTGGCTTTCAGCAAAAAATCAATGCAGTTCACATCTTCAGAGCTAATCCTGTTAGATATGTTTCTTTTAATATAGTGGGGTGTTTGTGTGTGCAGAATGCTTCTGTTGGCCAAGTCTATAAGGTAATGAGGATTTAAGTGATTACTTATTCTGGCTATTTCAGTTGCCTAGTGATACAGGGTGAAAAAAAAAAAAAGGTAAAAAACACTATGAAACTGAGTATTAAAATAGCTTTGGCATCGCTTTTCTTTCCAGGATAATGCAAAGCATGTCTCCCTAGTGATCTTCAGTTTTTACTAGTTTCATTAACTTTTCAGTGACTGAGACTATGATACGTCTACAATAATTTACGAAGCAAAAATTTATTTTACATTAAATGTGTAATGTATTTTGTCAGGCTTTTCAAAATAGAATAGTGCAGAACAGCTGTTCTTCTGAAATGGGTAACCTACTATCAGCATTTCTTCATTTAAAATTTGTAAACTGAGCACGTGTGTTCATGTTGACTGTCAATAGGTTAGTGTCACGAGTATCTTCTGATCTCCTGTCATCACTATCCATGTAACTTCCCACAGATTTACTTCTTAAAGTTGCCCAAGAATAAATTAAAATAATTATCCTGGTAACTATGCTTTCTGTCATACTTAGGATAAGAAGTCTGTAATTGCAGTTTCTGCAAATTATTTTTCTTATTGACAGAATTTGGTTTGAATCAGTAAGAGCTTGATGGAAATGAAGTAACTGATTTACCAGTACTCTGGGGGTGTGTGAAGCATTAGTTTCTTGCCAGTGAACTGTTATAAATTTGCAGATGCTGTCTTCTAAAACATTACTTGATAAACGCCCATTGTCTGTGGGAAGTAAACAGGTATTACAATATCCAAGTTGGCCTATTTTTATGCTAACCACTGAGAAATTCTCTTTATTTTCCAAGTTTTTCTAAAATGCACAGGGTTTCAGATCACTTTTGTGGGCAGAAGTGGACAATTGTTCTGGTGAAAGATGTTGGGATTATTGAGGCTGCAGTAGGAGAGGACATGGAGTAGTCAGCCTGCCAGTCCTCTATTTGGGATGCCTGTTTTAATTTTCTTGCAGATCAGCTTGCACACTACTTTTGATTTTTAACCTGTGAAGTCTCAATAGGTGCTTACTCGAAAGTCAATAACCCAGTTCAATGGGAGAAGATTTACAAAGGTGCTGGAATGAAACTCTCCTTGTGTTCTTCCATTCATGTCAGGATCAATATATAGTTTTTTTCTGTTCTCACAAACATAATTTTCAGTTAATAATCACACTTTTGCTATAATTTGTTTTCTGCAGACACCACATGAGACTTCAACTGGGAAGAGTGTTTTATGAAGAAAATTTAAAAGATACAATTGTTATGAAATCTTTAAAAAATATTAACTATGTAGTGTTGGTTCAAACATGTGGTAGAGAACAGTGCCATGCAAGAAAAGGACCCATCTAATCCTTTCTTTTTGTAAACTAGTTATTTTAATTTGAATAATACCTGTTCAAATACAATGATCTTTGAAATGACATTTTGAAGGGTTTTGTGTGAGGGGAGTGAGTGGATTCGTAAAGTCATATTATGAATTTATTTTATTTGTGTTTTTCTCAGTGTTCTCTTTGAATCACAAGAGGAATGTCTTTGTCATTGGTGTTGTGAGGGCTGTACTCTGCACCTTACATTTAAGATTCTCAGAGAAAAAGAGTAATTTTCTTTCAGTGCTAGTTGTTCTTGATGAATAAATAATTTGACTGTGAGTACATTCTGACACGAAGTATGACTTCAATTCTGATTCCTGGGAAGACAAACCATACCTGGAAACCTGAATGCCTTCTCTTGAAAACAGCAAATGCAGCATGTAGAGACTATACTAATTAGGTTTATTCTTCTGCATCAGGTGTAAGGTTTCATTTCTCCAATAAGCATTTTAGATAAACTGTTAAAAAATCAAGGTCAAAGGTCTTAAATTTAATTTTTTTTTCCAGCATTATGTATTTATGTTTTTTACTTATTTATAGAAATTTTTATTTAGTTTCAGACTTAGTAAATAGCATGAAGATGTTGACAACTGTGTAAAAGTAAGGCTTTAGGGCATGGTTTAGCACTCTTGTTTTCTAAGATTTGTTTCATGCCATCTACTTGCTTTTCATTACTACTGAGAGCTCTTGGGCTGCTTTTTCATTCTCAAAAGCCATATGAGGTATTCACATAAGAGAATAATAAAATACATGAGATCCACAAAATGCTCCTAGTTTTATAACCAAACCACATTAGAGCACGTTGGATTACTGACTTCAAAAGGTACCATGAAAAAAGCCTTAACTAGAAGCTTCTGGATACCAGATTAGTTTTTCTGTTGGTAAATATTATTTCTTTTTTTGCTGCCTTCTGTCATATTGGGACACTTTCTATTTTAAGTAATGTGTCATCACTTTCACCCCTGGACTGCATAGGGTATCTACAGCTCTCTAGGGATTTCTGCTGCGCTCCATAGCAACGTGTTGGGTTATTCTGTTGATCTTATGCCACTGTTAGTCAGGTCTGCCAGTCTGTTCTCTTCTCCAGGATGCTTTTGGGTTTTTTGATGGTAGTAATAACAGGATGCTGAGAGAAGAAGCTTCAAGAAGAGCTCAGTAGTCTCAATTTAAATTTCCTGCTTCCATATAGATTTTTCATGGATGGCTCTCAGAGCCCTTGGACACATCTAGCTGGTCAAAAGTATGAAAGCACCAGACTGAGTTAACTTTCAAGGCCACTCAGTTTTAGCAATATCAGTTTATGCCTGTTGAGAGCAATGAATACTGATGACAAAATAATTCTTGAGATTCATGGGAAAAAGTTGTGCTGTTTAATTGTAGTGTTTTCTGAGTAGTATCATAGCTTGTATGATTGAAAAAAATGCCGACGTTTTTAGAGGCTCATATCACAAAATATAGGCTATCTTCCCAGGATGGTGAGTACATGCATTGGAAAAAGTCAGCACTGTATGCATATATTGGCTTAGGAGAGCAGGTTAAAAATCCAGCCATTTGAATGCTGCTACTGAAGCACAAGAAAATCTGCATAGTTTTCTCTTAAGAGTTCAGATACAGGTTAAGCATACAGCATTAGCTGGTTTACATAAAGCCAGCTACTTCTGCATCATCTAACTTATCCTCCAAAAAGTAATTTAAGGAAACATTGCCTCTCCTGGGTTTTTTTCTGAGGCTATAGACAAAAATCTTTACTACTTGAAACCTAGCACTGAAAAGAGATAATGCCTCCTTTGTTTTTTTCGTCTTTTTATTTATTTTTCCCCCTTTTTTTTTTCTTTTTCTTTTCTTTACATATTAAATGTGTGGAACATCATAAGATGAAGAGCTTTTAATTTTATGAAGTTTGGTTGGCTGTCAAAGAGACATTATAACAAGTGGTTTCCAGCCAAATTGCATTTGCTAAGGAGCGATGGATCTCTTGCCAGCACTAAAGAGGCACTCTTCACTTTGGAT
Organism: Florisuga fusca; assembly: GCA_038090715.1. NCBI lineage: Eukaryota > Metazoa > Chordata > Aves > Apodiformes > Trochilidae > Florisuga > Florisuga fusca. Next base: position 25,257,902 of record JAAWXA010000006.1, read on the forward strand.
ATCTGCACACTCCTTGTGGGCAGAACACAGTAATCTTTCTGAGCACAGACATTAGAAATTCCATAGCAGAAACCTAATTTTTTGTTTTAACTGTGTCACTACTTCCAGCAGCTGGTGTTTTAACAAAGAGAGGAATAGAGCTGGTGAAGTTGGGTGGCATTATTCTTGTTCTAATGGTTTGCTTTTGTGGCTGTCTTATTATCTTGTAACCTTTTTTCCTGGATGCCCATTTTTTTTTCCCCCCCTTTAATTAGGGAAGAAAGGAAAATTTGGGTAGTACATAACATGTCTGCTGTGTCACTCAGGGATGACTCACACCTCTTCACATGTTTCACTATATTGTTGTCTACAGTAGTAAGGAATGCAGCATTAAAATATAACAAAATAGTTATCTTTTGTATAATTAAAAGTTAGAAAAATGTCTGATCCTATGGTAGGCATCTTTCCAGAGAACATGAGTCTTGACACTTCATTAGGGACACGTGTAAAAGCAAACAAAAAAAATATGGCTAAAGTGCATGGGCATACGTAACATTTCTTTTAGCATTTTTACCCTAGTAGTTCATAGGGATGGAATCCCAGGTATTACCTATAGAGTGGCTGTTAGCAATGGTAAATTGTCCAGATTCTATTAAATATTATAGGAAAAAAAAATGTTTTGATGTATAAAAACACTTAGGAGGCAAGCTATATTAAAATGTAAGTTCAGAGCAACTGAATCATGTAGAATTTTAGTGGGATTTATTACAGCTGTTTTAAACTTGAAGAAGAATGGTTTAAGTATTAGGTGTTTTGAATGAAAAACTTTATTGTAACAGGAATATAGCATACAGTTAGGGAGCAATGCCTTGATATATATTAACTGTTAGTTTTATCAATGCAATCATCCATGTTAAAATAGTTACCTTTAATTGTTTCTGGGATAATATTGCTTATTATGTTGGTTTAAAAAGCAGTCATGATTCTTCTAATGTTAAGCACAGAGGCAGAAAGAATAATTTTATCAGTTTTCAAAGGCTGACATTTAAGAGTTTTTATGTCATCTGTAGATAAGCCTGTGTTGGATTTGAATGTTTTAAGATGCTGGAAAGAAAGGCTTCTCTTGCAGCTGTTGCCAAGAACAAGAGAAAGATAATACTCATTTCTGTTTGTATCTTGAGCATTTAGTGAGAAGCTCTGAAAATTATTTTTGTGAATGTAAATTAGATACAAAATTACTAAATGATTTCGAGGTCTCTATGGAAATAATGTAGTCCAAGAGAAAAATAGAACTGAGAAGTCTGAGTGTAATCATCATAGGTGTAGAACAGACAGCCTGTTAGATGCTGTCTCTGTAATGAAAAGCTAACTAAAAGTGATAAAATAATAACACTAATAATCTTAGGGTTGGAAACTAAGGTTAAAGTTGCCCATTATGGAGCCAGAGATTGTTCTGATATAAAAAGTATTTGTCATTCTGGGGAACTTATTTGTAGTTAATAATGCTAAAATAGATCTAATTTACATTGTTCTCTGAAATCTGTGCAATATTTCAATAAAGAGGGATTATTATATTTCACAGTTGTACCATGATGGCTGAACCAAGCTAGAAAAGAAGCTGAGGTGTGTTGGGGGCACCAAGAAATTGAGTAGTATGTTCATTCGGTTCTTATCCCAGTATAAAAGGGATTATGGTAGTATATGGCTTAATAAAATGTTAATTTCCCAATAACTCAATATTGTGAGTCATATATTTAATTCAGTGAAATTAATGTAAAGTTTAATTAGCTCATGTGTAAAGCCAAATTTCTTTTAAAGTATATGGGAGTATACCTAGTGTGTGTGTATGTAAGCACATACTCAATGAAATAAAAACACTCAGTTCGATGATTGTATCAGATTACCCATCTCCTACCAAAATTGGTTTATTGAAGATTTGTATACTGTGAACTTACGCATGCCACCCTAACAAATTTCCAGGGCAGAAACCATATATCATGAAGAAAGTATATCTGTACTGTCTCCAGCCCACCAGGTTTTGGTATTGATAGTCAATTACTCTTGACAATCATAAGATCCTCATAAAATGATGAGTGCCTTGCTAGTGCTTATTTAGGCAATAGAAGCAATTATATGAGAGAGAGCTACAGGAAAAGACTATGAGAAAAAAAGGCTATATTGGGATTCTCTTTATAGGTTTTCATTGGCTTTAAATATAGTTGTGGCCAGCTGCTATGTTTGAAAATGTAATATGCTAGGCTGTGAGTCAGTTTTCCTTAAATGGGTGTAGCTTGTATATATATTATTGGCTGATGAGAGTGAACAAATCAGTTTTTGCAGACCTACACAGTAGTTTACTAGTGATAATCTGTATCAAAATGTAATGTGATTAATGCAACTAAGAAGTGTATGTAGAAAAAACAAATATTATTTCTACCACATAAAAAGTGTATTAATTGAATAGGTAAGGAAAGACACAGAAGAAGAGAAAAACAGGGTGTAATTACCATCAGGCTTCTGAGATCAAAACTGTACTTTCAGAATTTGAGATATAACTTGAGGATTCTATAAGGCTCAGTGCATTTCAGTCACAACACCAGGCAATGCTACAGCCTTGAGGAAGAGTGGCTGGGGAGCTGCCTGGAGAAAAAGGACTTGGGTGTGTTGTCTGACAGCTGCTGAAGATGAGGCAGTGTGGGTGTCCAGGTGGCCAAGAAAGCCAACAGCATCCTGGCTTGGATGAGCAGTGCTGTGGCCAGCAGGACTACAGCAGGGATTGTCCCTGTGTGTGTTCAGCACAGGTGAGGCTTCATATCAAATCTTGTGTTCCTTTTTGGGTCCCCTCACTACAAGAAGGACATCAAGGGGGCTGGAGTGTGTTGAGTGGAGGGCAGCCAACTTGGTGAAAGGTCTGGTGAGCAGTCCTGTTCAGGAGCACCTGAAGGAACTGGAGTTTTTAAGTCTGAAGAAGAGGTTGAGGGGAGACATTATTGCTCTCTACAACTATCTTAAAGGAGGCTGTAGTGGTGTAGGTGTTTCTCTTTTCTCTCAAGTAACAAGTGACAGAACAAGAGAAAATGGCCTCAAGTTGTGCCAAGGGGGGTTTAGTTTGGATATTAGGAAAAATTTCTTCACTGAAAGCATTGTCAGACATGGGACAGGCTGCCCAGGGCAGTGGTGGAGTCACCATCCCTGGAGGGATATAAAAGCTGAGTAGATGTGGAGCTGAGGAACAGGGATCAGTGGTGTACTTGGCAGTGCTGAGTTAATGGTTGAACTTGCTGATTTTAAAATTCTTTTCCAACTAAAATGATTGAGGGAAGCTGAAACATTTACAAAAGACTTGTATGAAACATGAGGGAATTTTTGTGTGTTTGTGCATGTGTGTGTGTGTGTGTGTGTGTGTGTTTGTGGAGCAGAGAAGCTAACCTGCACAGATACTGGCAAGCTCACGGACAGTATAATTTTTTTCAGCATTTTCTGGATAACATGAGGTTTAGCAAGGCTAAGTGCCAGGTCCTGCACTTCTGTAACAACAGCAACCCCATGCAAAGCTACAGGCTTGGGGATGAGTGACTGGGAAGCTGCCAGATGGAAAAGGCCCTGGGGGTGGTGGAGGACACCCAGCTGAATGCAAGCCATCAGTGTGCCGAGGTAGCCAAGAAGGCCACCTGCATCCTGGCTTGTATCAGGACCAGTGTGGCCAGCAGAAGGGCAATGATTCTGCCCCTGTACTCTGCACTGGTGAGGCTGCAGCTCAAGTACTGTGTGCAGGTCTGGGCCCCTCAAGACATTGACCTCCTGGAGTTAGTTAAGAGAAGGTCAACCAAGCTGGTGAAGGGTCTGGAGAACAAGACTGTGAGGAGAGTCTGAGGGAATTGGGAATGTTTAGTTTAGAGAATAGGTGACTGAGGGGAGACATCATTGCTCTCTACAACTACCTGAAAGGAGTTTGTAGGGAGGTGGGTGCTGGCCTCTTCTCTCAAGTAAATAATGATGGGACTAGCGAAAATGGCCTGAAGTTGCACCAGGGGAGGCTTAGGCTAGATTTGAGGAAGAATTTCTTTACTCAGAGAGTAACTGTGCATTGGAATGGGCTGCCCAGGAAGGTGGTGGAATCACCATCCCTGAAGGTATTTAAAACCTGTGTAGATGAGGCACTTCAGGACATACTTCAGTGGGCATGGTTATATAGATATAAATAAATACATTTTATATATTTTACAGGGGGCGTGGGGGTGGATGTTGATCATTGGATGTGATGATCTTAGAGGTCTTTTCCAACCATGACAGTTCCGTGATCTCTTGTATCCCAATGCAGAATGGGTGCAGCAGACAACATTTACAAAGGCCGAAGTACCTTTATGGAAGAACTGACAGATACTGCTGAGATAATAAGAAAAGCAACTTCGAGATCACTAGTAATTTTGGATGAGTTGGGAAGAGGAACTAGCACACACGATGGAATCGCTATTGCTTACGCTACACTTGAATATTTTATTAGAGATGTAAGTGTTCAATCATACATATTCTTGTGAATGCAGTCCTATAACAGACTGTCTTTGACATGGTCTGTATTTCCTTGTGGAAATGTGGCATGTCTAAACTCAGAGCAAAGAGATATAAATAATAGATACCACTGCTATGCTGCTTTTAAAAAAAAAAAATAAAGCCAGACTTCCTTATGTGCCTATTTCATCATTGTAGGTGGAGTCACTGACACTGTTTGTCACTCACTATCCCTCAGTTTGTGAGCTGGAGAAGGCTTATCCAGAAAAAGTTGGTAATTACCACATGGCATTCTTGGTAAATGAGGAGGAATGTCCTGAACAAAAAGGTAAGGTATACATCTGTCTGACATTTGACACTATAGGGATAGGCAGATATTTTACAGGTATTACAATAATTTGAACCTCCATCTTAAAGTGAGACATCCAAACTCATTACAGTATCAGCCTACACACAGATTTTGGAGGGCTTGAAAACTGAACAACCATTTCCCTCTCACACTTAGTAGAAGAATGACTGAGCTAGGCCAGATAAAAGATTCACTCCTTCCACCATCCAGATTCTCACAGTAGCCAAATATAAAGGATTAAGGAGCAGGGATTAGAAACCAAACATATGGCAGCTCTTTCACTTAACATTTGCTAGCTAGGGAGATTCAAGAGGTAGAAGTGTTTTCTGCATTTTAGTATCTTCATTGAGTTTAATTTCAACGAGTTTGTCTGTGAATCCTGACTATACTTGTATACTTAAGCATCTCCATAGTACTGTGTCAAGGAGTTCCAAAATTCAATACTAGTGTGAAGAACCACCTCCTCTTTCTTGTTTTGAGATTCTTTTGAAATGTGTAGCTTTACTTAACAGTCCCAGTTCTTGAATGAGAAGAGGCAGAGAAATAATCTGTTTATCCTCTCTATGTCATGCCTGATTTTGTAGATTGCTTATCAAAATCCCAATCTGCTTGTTCTTAACAAGTAGAAGACTTACAGTATTTCTTCTTGTCACTATTGCTCTCAACTGCTATTTTCAGTAAAGTTTGTCAGCTAGCTGCTTTTTTCATTTGATAATGGGTACACTGAGCAGCTCTAACTGCAGTGATGATCACCCTTCGTGTTGGGCGTTGACCATTACCATCTGTTTTATATCTTTTAACCAATTATTTACAAATGCAAGGGACTTCCTTTTAGATTATGGCTGCTTAGTTTTCAGAGGAGCATTTGATGTAATAACGGTCAACAACCTTTTAAAAAGCCACATAGGGTTTATCCACTGGATCTCTCTTCCAGATTTGTAACGTGGGATTTCTCTCCATGCAAGATGGTTTGATTTTTTTTCTCTTGAAGTTTCAGATTTAATGAGGTGATGAAGAATTCTGTTCCCTGAATCATTCCTAGAATTTTTTTAAGAATTGATGTATTATTTGCCAGTAACTTTCCCCCTAATTAATTCTTAATATTATATTGTCTGTTTATGTTGTAAACTAATAAGGACAGGCTACTCAAATATTTGCCACTAAGTAAATTATTTAAATATATAACCTCTCGTTTTTAAATTATTTTCAGAGAGTTAGTTAAAAAACCATGAGAATTTGGCTGGTGGGAGACTTCAGGATTTGTATTCTGTTTAATATTAGTAGCAGGGATCCCTGAATCTTGAAGTGCAAGTGGTTCAAAGTAATGTGTTAAGATTAGCACCAACTAAGCCACACTGATGTTCCCAGTTAAGAGCATCACTCTCCTGAGGACCAGCATATCCTTTTCTCCCAAAGTTCATTATCTGAACTCTTGATCTCTGATACTATCAAGCAGTTGGGATATTGTCAATAATCAATATTCATTCTTTCTTAAATACTGGGTCCATAGAACCCTTTGTTATGTTTCACTCTGCTGCTCCAACATTTCTACTTTCAAAGTTAGTTGGCCAGAACCTTCAGGCCATATGTATGTAGTCTTCCTTGCTTTGCTACGTATAGCACAATGGGTTTATTACCATAGCCTGTGAGCAAAACCACATCTGTGTTTCTCACTCTGCCTGTATCTTTAGCACCTGTTATCTTAACATTCTATTTTTTTTTTATTTAAAATGAGCTTGTGGCATGTTTTTTTCACAGTCTTTGGCTTGAATCAGTCAGATCAAAACATCTTGAATCATCAGCGTTTATGGAACTCTCCATTGTTTCCAAAAACCTGCACTTTTAAGACAGAAGAATGAGTGGCAGTGAATTACACCATAGTTTTCCTGCTCTTTACACAAAGCCTGTATTATGGAGAGATGCAACATCAGTCTAAAGAAGAAGAGGAAGGAGTCATCAGATTTATAATGATGGCTCTTATGTTTCCATCGTATTGTCAGTGAATAGAAAGAAACCCTAGCAGAAGATCCAGCATCCAAACTTTTGTTTTTTCCTAAGCATTTTTCTCAGGCTGCTAGCCTCCTGCTAGGCACCAGAACTTCTGCTGTGCTGTAGTTATGACAGTGGATTTACTGACAGTTCTGCTATTCTGTCATTGTTCAGCAGACGTGAGATGCAATATCCTAGTTTCAGCATCACTAACATAACTTGCAAAAGTAAAACAGTCTGACATACAAAGATTCTAAGTTTTACACACACACAACTCTGCTTAATAGGGTAAAAGTACAGTAAGGAGTTTGTTCAGTCTCACAATGTGTAGGTAAAATACGAGGTCTCAAGGAAACGTTTTTCTTTCGGATCTCTCAAATGGTGTAAGAAACACAGAAAATATGAATGATAATGAGACCACAGTCTTTGCCATTTTGATCTTTGGTCTGCTACATTTTATTAACAAAATAGAAGAGGTTTTGATTTTGGTTTTGTATTTTTAGGATGTGAAGATGAAGAGAGTCCTTCATTTATCACTTTTCTTTACCAAATAACTAAAGGAGTCTCTGCAAGGAGTTATGGGCTAAATGTTGCCAAACTGGCAGATATTCCTGAAGAAATCTTGAAGAAGGCAGCTTACAAATCAAAGGAACTGGAGACAATAGTGAATATGAAAAGGTCAGAAAACAAGTGATTTTTTGTTTTGTTATGCCTCCAATGAAACATCATCTGTGAATCAGAGAGCCTGTCACACCATGTGCATTAAAAAGAACAGTAAGAGCTTCTTTGAGTATCTTCCTGCCCTTCAGGGAAGATACAGTGAAACAAAACTTTGAAAAAATATTTAGGAAATTCTCCTTTCCATTTAAGTCAATGCTTTATATATTACAGTTGTATATTTGTCAGAGGTTAATTGCTACCTTCTAAAACAAGAATGGAAAAAATAAATGCACATTGAACTAATGTTAGGAATAAACTAATTTTTATTATGGCAAATACTATCAAATTCTCTCAGGTATGTATTTTCACTGTTTGCAGGAAGATTAGTTTGAAATTTAACTGTCTTTTAATACCTACTTCTGTTCTTACCAGTAGCAGTGAAAATATTAATATATTTTTTTTAGAAAATACTTTACTCATTTTGGAACTTGAAATTGTATACACATGCTACAGTGTAGAAGGAAATGCAAATATTCTTCTTCTGGTTTAACTTAAAAATAAGTATTTTTAATGTATTACGATTGCCCGCCCCAAACATGTAAAATTTTACTGAAAGTCTGAGGATTTAAATTTTTTTTTAATAATAAATTTTAATTTAGTATGTTACAGACTAGACTAGATTTGAAAATTCCCATGTGTATCAAATAACATGCCTTTGTGAAACCTGTAACATTATGTACAGATTAGATATAAATATGTGATAGTATTCATATTGATTCCCACTCATTTATTTCTTTTCTGTGGCAGTCCTATCGACACAATTTAAAAAGCACTTTTAGAATATAACAAATCAATATCTTTGTTGCCTAATGTCCATAAATAATCCTGACAGAATAATTTAATGTAGGAAAATGTTAAGTACTAATTATTTGTAGGTGCAAGCACTTTTTTTGGAAACAAGAGTGCTTAGTGCTTAACACTAGTTCTTATCTCTTTTTAAGAGGATAAAGTAAGTACATTCTGTTGAAGATACATAAGAGTTTATGGGAAAAATAACTTCTTAGCTTATGTGAGTTGCAAACCACAGTCTGTGGCTGACAGAAGTAAAACAGCAAATTACTAGCAGTATCTTAACTCTGTTTAGGGTATGTATGCTTCTAAAATAAAGAAAAAGTTGCTGTTCAGAACGGTTAGGGTTTTAGATAGAAGGCCAGAGTTATCATTTAATAAAATTAAGATGTGAAAGAATATATGTTCCTTTGATTTATCTTCCTTTTTTTTTACTGTGAAAAACATGCCAGCACATTACTTGGGCAGGACACAAATACAGTTCTAGCATGTTAAATTCCCCATTGTTAAAACTAGAGTTGGATGCACATAAAGCCTATGATCACTAAAAACAGTGTGCCATGATGTTGTTAGAAGGCTAATTTATAGTGCCCATAGAGGGGCAGAGTGAGAGCTGACTGAACAGTCTTAATTATGGAACTTGTGTCCCATTTTTTGAATGGGACCAGCTTTTGAATGTGTAAGCTACCATCTGTATTTTAGCCTTCAATATGTAAGTTGCTTGTGTTCTTAAAGTGAAGAAGAAGAAGTACTTCATCTGAAGCTGTGATGAGTCCTAAATCATCACCCAGGCTGGAAGCCCCAGCACCCACACTTCACTGCTACACGAGCATACATCCCTGGGAGGCACCCTTGGAGGGTCCCAAAGCCCATCTCCTTCAGGATGCTGCTGGAGGGCATGTTCCTGGCCTTTTTCTCTGGTATACCAAGTCTGGGTTCTGGATGACCACAAAACAGGCCAGGTCAGGGACTTGATCCAACTGAAAAGTGGTTCTTTCTCCAGCTGGTATCATACAAATTAAATTTCCTGGTGTTACATGTGAGCAGGCATTACAACCCAAAGGACAGGAGCAAGACAAAGAGAAGGGCACTGATTCTGGCAGTGGAGTAAAGGTAACTTTGAGACTGTAGCGTTGCCTGCCAGACCAGCCTGCCCATCTGAAGTTTGACACTTTTGCCTCCCCTTTTAATGAGAGACAGTGCACAGGGTCAGGGGCAAGAGGCATCCACCACACAGCAGTTGTTAATTCGTTGGGATTGACCTGTATCAAGTTATTCCTTCACTGTAGACCACTTGCATACACTTTGGAGGGAACCTCATGCATCTATATAAACCTGTAGCTTAAATTTCTGAAAATCAAAGAAAAAAGCATCAATGGTGTCAGTGATTTCACTGTGCGTAAATTATTATAATTATGTAACTCTTAATTCTTCCAGTTCTTTTATGTAGGTCATTATAGAAATACTTTCTTTTATATATTCCTGTTTATTTTCACTTATTGCCATGATGTGATCTAAATGTCATAGCATTCCTCTGTACTTTCTCCCCAAAAGAGATATAAAGAAATTTAAAAATGCATATGATATGTGGTAGCAAATGAAAATTATCATGATCTTAGGAATTAAATGCAGACCTCTTCACAGTAATATACGTGTGCTGTTGCAATAGCCATAGGCCAGCTGCCTTTTCTTTTTTTTTAAATCACTTTCATATTCCTCAAAAAAATCCACTGGACAGTTCCACCCGGTCTTCACATGTTTTTCATCAGGAATTTTGTGTTAACCCATTTTAGATGTCTTGGTATTTGTCATAGCTCTTGTGAAGAAAACAGGATGGATATGTATATTCATTTACTTAGAAAATGCATTATCTCTTTATGATTCTGTATGCAAATTTTTAGGAACTGAATGCCAAAAAAATAAACAGTAATACCATGATACTATTTATTTCCTTTAGTGGTTTATTCACTCTCATTGTTTTATTTAATCTTGTCAATACTTAGGCGTGTGTTAGTTACAAAATTAAGTAGTTGACTGTCCTGAAGCTGGAATACATATGCTGAAAAATGGTAAATGATTGAGCTATGCAAACTACTATTTTTGACACTGTATAAAATTTTTACAAAAGAGTGCATGGTTTTACAGGTCTGATGCTCCCAATTTCAAAAATATTTAGATATTTTATTGGATTTTTTTTTCCTCACACAGAAAAAAGCTGAAGTCCTTTACTGAAGCATGGAAGATAAATGATTCTCAGGAACTACAAGAATGGAAAAGTACGTGTGAACCTGAAGATGAAAGAAAAGACAGTTTTTAATCAAATCCTGCTTAAAGATGGAAAATATTTGAGACGTAAAATATGGAGGAGACTAGTAGAGTCTATCAAGGTGTAGTTTTGGTGCATTAAATTGACTTTTCTGCCTTTTGAGAGATAAGAGTACTGCGTTGTGCTATGGTGCCCCACCTCCACTCCTGGTTATATGCAAATTTCTCACTCCGTGTTTCTTCCCTGAAGTGGTTTCCACCCTTTTCCTTAATTGCAGGATGTCAACTGGCATCGGATTTAGTTTCTAAGATATTTAGGAACCATGAAAAATTGTCTTGGTAAATTATTAGGCAAATCTTTTATAAATAAAATTATGTCTTTTAACTTTATTGTACTTCAGTTTCTAAAGAAATATTACTCTGCTTTGGGAAAATATAGCCAAATCTTGACTAGGACTTACTGCTTTGTAATTGTTAAGAATTAATATCATGTGAAACTTTATTTTTGTTCTAATATTAATGCGTTTAAAATTCAGTGGGTTTGTAGAGCACATCCATTTTTTTGTGTATAGTGAACTTAGGGAAGTGTCTGTTACGTGGCTGGATAGGAGTTTCCTCTCTACTGATAAGATTGATGATGGTGCAACTAGTAGTTTTCAAACCAGCAGCACAAGACTTGCATTAACTGCAATTTGTTTTCCCTCTTTTTCACTTTCATGCACTGTTTCCTTTTCAGATTCAGTTTTTCTCCTGACCTTGGCCCTCTCTGGCATAGTCTGGAATGTTACTCTAAATAACATCAGGGTATCCTACGATGAGGTGAAAGAGGCAATTCAAACGATGCAAATGGCTCCCCAGTGCTCTGTCAAATACAGAGTAAATATGGGGAAAGCAGAAATATTTTAAATTTTTTTAAATTTGCTGTTAATCAAGTCTAAATTCCAAATGGGAATGAGGTACCCAAATTGGTTTTCCTTTATAAACATAACCTAGTGAAATTTCTTGCTATGAAAATTGTTCACATGCTTCAACCTTGGCAAATATTTTGTTGTATTAAAAAAATGTTTTATTAAGTGGTAAGAAATGAAATAAAGTATCATCTTGATTTTGCTGTAAGGTAAAGAATAAAATGAGGTTTTGTAATGAGACAGGAGAATCTTTCTAATTTTTTCAGTAAAGGAGGGATTTTTTTTTCTCAAAATAATGCATGTCAGGTGCATATGAAATATCATAATTTCTGTGTCATCATTCAATATAGAAAACTTCATGCAGAAAAGTGTGTCATTTTCTTAGCTGTGATATACAGTTCCTAACCTCCACAAAATACTTTTTTCTAGGTTCTATTTATGACAAGGCATCACTTGAACAAATAATTTCTCTGCTACTCAAATAGCAGGAACCAATCCAAACCTCTCCCTCTGCAGTGTGCTATGTATTTATACAGACTGAAAGAGCAGCAGAAGAAAACTAGTCTTTCAAGGTGTGGTTACATGTGTATTTATCTATGCCACACGTGGTGAAGCACAATGAACCTAATACACCATTGTTAATGCACACAGATGCAGTGCATTGGATTTAAGGACCTCTGACCATAGTCTTCAAAGAGAATAAATGAGCCATTACTAAACTCCCATCTGTGCTAAATGTGCTTTTATTGAGACTGTGTTTGCCCTCAAGGGAGCATTAAGACTGTGCTCTGACAAGAAAAAAACACCTGGATGCAGTCTGAAAAAAATAAGGAAATACAATTAAGAATTGGGAAATGGACCCAGCATTACTGGCCTGCTCATACTATCAAGTACAGAGCAGTAAAAACAGGCTTTTCTCTTAATGTCTGTGGTCATGTTGGATTTTAGCCCTGCTCATTTCAAACAAGGAGTTTATCTTGCTATCCCAGTAAGGTTTCTTTAGAGCTACTCTTTGATTCATTGCTGATTATTGCAATTCCTACTAGATATGTAAAAAGTTGGACCATTTGAGAATACACCATAAGGAGATACAAAAAGTTGTTACATGTGTTTACCCCTGGTTTTGGGATGCATTTGTAATGAATCACATGGTACAGTACTCATTCACCTAGATACTAGGAAGAATTTCCTTACTGAGGGAGTAGTTAGGTGTTGGAATGGGCTGCCCAGGGAGGTGATGAAGTCACCATCCCTGGAGGTATTTAAAAACAGTGTAGATGTGGCACGTTAGGACATGCTTTAGTGGGCACAGTGTATTTCTCTGGGTTGATGGTTGGACTCTGTGATCTTAGAAGTCTTTTCCAACTGTGACAATTCTGTGATCCTGTGACCTTGTTCTGATGTGGAGCAGCCAGGCTCTTAAAGAATTTAAGCCAGGCTCTTGAGCAGAGCGAGTGCTCTCCATGGGAGAGGGGTTCAGACCTCATTGGGGTGAGATTTGCAGAGCATGAGACCAAGTGTAGCCTCAACAAGACAACCAGAAAGGAATTCCATTGTTAGCATAGAGTGCAAGTAGTGTATAAAGAAACAAGAACTTGCTGGAAAACAGGGAAAGGCATTAATTTTATTGGAGACTCTTTGATTTCTTTTGCTGTGGTAAGTTGGGAGTTCTGTGCCTGTCATAGCAGGAGTCCTGCTAAGAGAAAAGAAGATGAGAAGCTGCTCTTGTGTTTATCTGTTTTCTTTTTTTCTATTTCCTTTTTAAATTTTTTTCTTTTAAATTACAGCACTCTAAGCCTCATCTTGAAGACAATTTGAAGTGCAGTTTTGGTAGTGGCATGATCTTGGAAATGAGCCATGGTTTTAAGCCAGAGTAACAAAATTTCATCTGTGTATTGAGTCAGCATGTTTGCTCCTGTGTGTTCCTGCCTGTCAGGTAATGTAAGAGTACAGAAAAGGGGTAAAGAAAAGTGACCTGTACTTAGATGGTGGTTGGTTGCAGTGGAGTTCATACTAGGCTTGAGTTTGCCTTCAGGAATGGAATGTCTGAATCTCTTTGTCTGAATTTTATTTGGTTTGGAAGCCTGCATAGAGAGGGGCTCCTACTGCCTGTGCCAGCATGTCAGCAACATCATTAAAATTTAATATTGATGTCAAAAATACAGATTTTTGCTATACATAAAGATACAGTCTGCTTGAAAGCCTTTAGTACTTCATGGCTTCAGGAATTAAAAAAAAAAAAAAGTTTAATACTTTCTTAAGCTTTTTCATTGTTCTCTCTTCCCTGATCTTAAGGTAAAACTTTTGATGCCTTTTTGCATCGTCTTGCGTCTTGTATTGCCTTTAGAAATCACTGTACCACAGGTTAGCAACAGAAACTGGTAGACTATTTGATGGAAGAGTAGGAGTAACTGGATAAACTGTCTGGATAAACTGTCACTGCCTTTCTGTATTTGGTTAGTTAGAATGTTATTAAAGAATGCACGAAGTAAAACACATTGCCACCAGCAATTACCTTTCCTACTGTCATACATCTTTCACTGCATTAATTCTCAAGAGGATTTTTCTTTGTATTGGGAAGTTTTCCAGAAGCACTTATAGAAATTACATTAATTTACCATCCAAGTAAGATTATAACACATATAAACAAATTTAAAGATCACTGAAATGTCAGATGAGTCAGGTGTTGCAATAAATATGTTCACTGCAATGAAAGTGATGATTATTTATGAAACATATTGGAAAATCAGTTATCCAAATATTTCTACTATATGCAAAATCTAGTGAGAATTTAATTCAACTATTTCAGCTTCTCAGTAGTCCTGATAGAAATGCATGTTTCATAGGGAAATAAAGATTTGCACTCAGAGAAGTAGGACTCTGTTCCAGAATGTGGATCATACTTCAGAACCATTGCTGGAGAGCCTCCTGCCCCAGTCTCACCTCAAGTGGCCACTGCAACCTCCACCACAGTCCTGGCACACTAAGTCTTGGACAACAATCTGAAAAGTAATGCTGAGCTGCCTGTCTTTTTCCCTCCTGTCAGGTTTGGGAGCATATAGATGGAGTGGATGGTTTGCATCACCTTTTAATTGTTGCTAAACACAAAGGCCACAGGAAGCTGAAATTCTGCAGCTCACATTGGTTTTCCCATCTGTTTTCAGAGCTTTCCTTTGACTGCAAAATCTCTGGCAATCACATCCAGATCAAATAGTTGTTAAGTCCCCACTCAGTTCTGGGGAAAAAATTGCAATCTGGTGACCTGAATCTTGAATTTTAAGAAAGCATAGAGGCAGAGCCCAAGAAGGGATTTATCTCCACTTTGTGGGTCACATGTACAACTGGTATTATTACTCAGGAAGGAGAAAGAATTCTTGCTCTTTCCTCATCCCTGCACAGGGTCAGCAGAGAACAAAGTTTAGCCCTGAAATACATAACTTAGGTAGTCATTTAAATATGCATGTGTAAAATACTTTTCAGTAAAATGGCATAGTTTTCAATGATTTATGTTCTTTTGAACTGGCAAGGAGTCAATAATAACATTTTCACTTCCATCCTTCCCGTGTTTGCTTGTAAGTAAAAGCATTTTCAAGGTATTATGAGGTGATTGTTATTTAAAATACTGCTAGCTGCATCTAGTAGTAATAATGAAAAATATCTCTAATTTCCACGTATTTTTAAACCTTTTTTCCCTCCCCCCCCTTTTTTTTTAAGCAGTCAGTTTTTGACTTACATGCTATAAGAAAATGGGTGATTCCTAGGAAATAGGCCAACAAAAACCACAATACGCAGCAAATTTTAAGTACACAGTCTGCAGCAAGGAAATAGAAATCAATGCTGCTTTTTACTTATAATAATCCAAATATCTAGGGTGGCATAAAACTCAGACTGTCCTGAATACTGGGAAGATTACTAGATATAATTATCTTACTTATGTAACACAAAATAAAAGTTTCAGTCAAGCTTCTGCCTACATACTGAAATGTTTCTCTGCATACTCCTCTCTGGATAAAGCATTAGAAATTGACTGTCATCTTACAGCATTTCAGAATGTCTCATGTATTGTCTGAGCACATATTTATAGTTTTTCCAGTGCAGAGTGGGGAGGAAAAAAAAAAAAAAAAAATTCACAGCACCATGATGCTAATCACTAAAGGCAAGTATCCCTGGAATTCTCATGCAGGACCTCATTTTGCTGGAAGGTTTGTCAGGGTGGTGGACTGGTAGCTGCCTTTACTTGGCTGTGCAGGACTGTCTTCCTCAACCTGCCTCAGGGCTCTGGTCCTCTGGCAGGACCATGTCACTCATAGGAGAAGAGGGAGAGCCAGGGGGGAGCACTGTCCCTCTGTGGACGTGGGCACGGTGAGCCTGGGGGCTCCAGCAGGACAGAGGGACAAGGCTGCTGTCCTCAGAGAGCAGAAAAGGTTGTTTAGTCAGCTGAGATTCTTGCTGCTGGGGAGGCTGGGAGAGGGGAAAGGTCTGTTCCTTGGTTGGACTGAGTTTGATACACCACAGGGGACAAAACCACAGATGGGATACAGAATGCAAATATTTATTTTTCAGTGAGAAGGCTGAAGATCAATCTTTAGATCCCTACTTAGATGTGCTAAGTCAGGCAGCTTGTCAGTCCCCCATTTGTGCCTGAAACATCTCACTGGTAAGCACTGAAAAAACAAGTGCTTCAGTGAGAGCAAAGAGGGGCTGGGGTGGGTACTTAGGGAGAAGGCCTTGAAACAGCATTTTTTTTCTTGATTTGAGCCAGCCTACCCAAAAAGTGCATCACCAGGGGGTGATAAGACTCGCAATTTGGATATTTTTCAAAACTGATCTCGAAGTAAGTAAGTTTTGTTAACACTGCACACAACACCAGGATATACTGGGATGGCTTTTCTGTGCAGTCCAAGAATATTCCCTGCAAGCAGTGTGGTGTCCAGTGAGACCACCCTCTTCCCAGCTGATTGCTGTCTGTGGTGTTTATGATTCTCCTTAGTTGTTTTATGCACATTTCAAATTCATCTCATTTCATTGTGGCTCACAGTGAAAGTATTTGTGTATTAAAGGAAATACTGTGTTCTGTTTGCAGCACTTAAGCAAGGACTATGTTAATGTGCTAAGTGGCTGTATCAGATGATCTGATCTATGAAAGTTCCTATGCTTAGTATTTTCCACACAGGAGAAATTGCTGGTCCTTTAATTAAATTTACAACATAAAGCTGTGTAAAACTTTGATACTTCTGTTTTTATTGATAAGCTTCTAAAATCAATCTCAAGCCAGGGGCAAGGGATACATTTGGCTTGATACTGTGTTATGTCCAACAAGTTCATGGGCTGAGAAGCTGCATCTTTGCTTCTTGCTCTGTCCCCAGCAGTAAGAAAAAAACTCCACCTGGTTCCCAAGTGATGTGTAGTATGCAGACAGCATGCATGCAACTGTGTGTGGCACACAGGTTTTATATATTCCTTCAGAGCTTCATAGAGAATCACAGAATCATCCGGGTTGGAAAGGACCTCTGAGATCATCAAGTCCAACCCTTGATCCACTGCCACTGTGGTTCCCAGCCCATGGCACTGAGTGCCACATCCAGTCTCTTCTTGAAAGCCTCCAGGGACAGAGAATCCACCACCTCCCTGGGCAGCCCATTCCAATGCCTGATCACCCTCTCTGTAAAGAATTCTTTCCTAATATCCAACCTAAACCTCCCCTGGCAGAGCTAAAGTCCGTGCCCTCTTGTCTTACTGAGAGCTGCATGGGAGAGGAGACTGACCACCCCTGGCTCCAACCTCCTTTCAGGGAGTTGTAGAGAGTGATGAGGTCTCCCCTGAGCCTCCTCTTCTCCAGGCTGAACACCCCCAGCTCCCTCAGCCCTTCCTCACAGGACTTGTGCTGGAGTCCCTTCACAGCTTCCTTGCTCTTCTCTGGACCTGCTCCAGCACCTCAGGAATGTCTTAGTTCCACTTTGGATCTCTTCCAGGCACCTTTGCATCACAACATCCTCTCTACCCTCACAGACAAAGTTCCCTAAGATCTTACCCCGTTTTCAGTGGTTCTAACAGGTTTCATGTCCTCACATACACTGTTTGTGTCTCAGCTGGTATGTGCTACAACCATCTCATCCATTATTGCCAGTATTTTGCTTCCTCAGGGTAAAAATTAAGTTTGTTCACCAAAAAATAAATCAGCATGATTCTGCTGATCCTCAGGTGAATGGGTTCTGCAGTCTGTCTTTTCTCCCCCAGTTTCTGTAAAGACCTGTCCACATGCCTCATAATCAGATGTGGGATTAATGAGAGTGGTCACACAGTAAACAAGCTGTTCAGCTGCAAGGATCTCTTCCCTGCAGATTAGCAGACACTGGACCACACGTGTGCTTCCACCTTGCCAGGGTGAGTGAGCTTACTGCTATATGCAGTTTCTTAGCAGATCCTCAATTCTGAAAGTTTAATCTTCAAGGCCTCTTAAAAAGGTTCCCAGGGACGTTAGCAAGAGTAGATTTAGATTCTAGGTTAGAAATTGTTTTCTTATTTCCCTTGTGTATCACAAAATCTCAGCTAGAATTGTCTGTATAGCTTTGTTTTTAACTTGTACCCTATCTCTTTACACTAGTCTTCTGTATTTTGGAAATGCAGGTAAGAGAACAATAGGGAGGGGCAGTTTGGCTCTTTACTCCACCTTTATACAACTTACACCTTACTATTGTGCTTATCACCATGGTATTAGAATAAAGGAACATCTGAAATCATATTTTCAATACTCAACCTCCCTTGGTTTCTCAGTTTTAGATCCACTAAGTGTTGAGGCAAGTAGAAAGCAAGTGGCCCAGTGCTGGGCATGTGTTTCCCTTAGCTTGATTGACAGATTGCTATTAAGCATTTAAAATTTTTCCCTTGCATTTTTCTGTCCCATTATCTTTTTGTGTAGTAGATGACTGCCTTGTAAAACACTTACTGAAAATACGGTTTTGTTGTGTTTGGTTTGGTTTGGTTTGGTGGTTTGTTTTTTTTTTTTTCCTAATTGTTTCTGTGTTTAAGGCCTCACTAATTTTCTGTAACAGACCTGACAGTGAAGCTGTATTACCACACAAGTGCAGCTGCCTGGTGCCTCAGAGCCAAGCAGCTACACAACAGGAAGCACAGCACTGCAGTGAAAAAGGAACAGAGAAACTGAGGTTGACTGAGCACATTGATATTGTACATTAATGAGCAGGGATCACCTGGGAGCACCACACAGGTGGGCACTGCTCTAGGCTTGGACACATCCATGGTCTTGAGAGGAGAAGGTATCTGTGTTAGGTATATATACTGCAAATTCATGACGTTGCTTAAGCCCCATCTTTCCCTTAGGAGATTTACATTGGCTTTATGTGTAATTCATTGCACTGAAGGTACATTTTCCCCAGTTAAAACTACATATCCTCATAAAAGATTTATGGACTTATATATGGACTGAGTTTCCAAGTGAGGAAATGATTGCTTATTAAAGGACCCAAGGCAATGTAACCTCTTCTGTGCTGGTGACCAGTCAGAAGTGTCAGGCTAGTTTATCATTTTCCAAACAGGGAGAGGAGAGGTGAATTATTTGCAAGAAATACTGGTCCTGTACAGGTGTCAAGTGGTCTTGTCACAGGTTACAAGATAAATGGTGTATGCACTGCTGAGTATTTGCCTTAGAGGTTTACCATCTATTGCAAAAAAAGTTATTGACATACTGAAGCTAAGAGTGCACTTTTTGGTTACCTGACTCCATTCTTTTAGAAACCAAGGGCTATACATTTTGTAAATGCCTTTCAACTGTCTCAAGGCAAGCACTTTTTTGGGCCATGTTACACTTTATGAAGAAACTGATACTTAGGTAAGAGTTCATCATGCTTTGGAGTTTGTGATAGGTAGGGATTCCTCTGAAATAAATGGGTTTGTAAATGAACTGAGGGTAGAACTGCCTGTAAGGAAGATACAACCTTTTCAACAAATGCCTCAAAAAAGCCATGAAACCAGAACATTTGCTTCGTGTCTCTGTGCGACTCTCTAAGTCTCTGCCCTACAGGTAAATCTGGGCAATTTCAGCATAGGTCAATATTCTGACACTCCTTCATGCATCACAGAAGGGTGCTGTAAGGAATGGACTCTGTGGTGGTTTCCCACCACTGTGGAAGTATGTGTGAGCCTACTTTTACTGTGGGTGTGCTAAGGACAAAAGACTAAAAGAAGAAATTGGGCTTCTCTTAGAATAACTCTTTTGAAAATATGTTGTTCTGATTAGGTTACATCCTTTCTGGATGCAACCATTTAAAAATTCCCATTGGATTTCCTAGCACTGTGAATAATGCAGCATGTGAGTCCAGTCCAAGTGGTTTTTTTTAAATGACAAATGTCATGCCTCAGTATTGGCAGGTGTAAAGGGTATGAGTCAGCTACCTGCACACAAGCAACTAGTGCCATTTGAAATGCCCTGGGACAGCTGAGACATCCTCATGAGGCTGGCAGGTGTGACAAAGCATACAAGAAAGAACCAAGCTACTGTGCAGGGTCTTGTCCTGGGGCGTTTCAGAGAGGCTGAAAATACTACAGTTGACTCTTTGGGCCAGTCAAGCCCGAAGAGGCAGCAGACAGTTTCCTGGCTCAGCATTTCTCTGGTTGTGTCTGCAGCTTGTTTCATTGAGCAGCTGACACTGTTTGTGTAGGCACCTTGATGCAGTGTTGGTGAGCTAGGTCTCCTTTTCTTCATCTTTGACCATCTATCCCTAGCCTCCCTCAGGTGACTGTGACAGAGTATCAGTGCAGTGGCTCACAACCATTCATATGCAAAGAACTGCTCACAAAATAAGATCACCTTCTAATACTTTCACTGCTTGATTGTTTCTAAAGGTACACATCTGTGCAGAAAAGCACTGAAACAGCTTACACTGCACCGATGGATTTATTTATGCAGTAAAATTCACACTCAGCTCCCAAGATCTGTAAGCAATGTTTCAGTGTTGTGCCAAGTCACAACAGCCAGAGGTGCAAGGATTTAATCATCTGGGCTTCCCAAGTCCATTCCAGGAAGAGCATGAGGCTGAAGGCTCCTTTTACCCTAAACAGACCTCCCTGTATGCAAACCTTCTCTCACATAAACCTTGTTCCTTCCTCTCTAAGCTCCTGAGTAGCTTCAGCATGTGGCACATCAGTGTATAATATTTTCTGAGCACTGCCGCCTGCTTTAAGCTGTGTCATGAATGAGATGCACTCATTGGCTTTAGAGGCCCAAGGTCTCTGTTGCTCCTCAAACAAGATCAACAATAATTCCTACTGAGAGACATCTTGCTGTTTTGATTGTTACCAAGGCTGCTTTCCTCCCTCCCAATTAACCAGGAATTCATACTGCACTATAAACAAAACATAACTCAAGGATTTTTTTTAATTATTCTGAATGATAAGCAGTGTGTTGCTATGTACAAACTGAAATTTTTTAAGAGGGCACTTTGTTAGGGCCTTCATAGAAAATACAAAACCAATGTGCCTAACTCTCAGCTGAGGATTGTTCGTGTACTGTGGCAGTTAACTTGGCATAAGCCTTCACCTCATACATAAATAGTAGGTAACTGTCAGTCATCTCCTGTAAGAGTAGATATTTTTTGTCTGGCATTGGCAGCAATTTCATTTTTGTGCAAACTTGTCAGGGTAAATCTCTCCTAGGTGCACAATATTTTAAACATTCATGGAAGCAACAGCATTATCAGCTGTTTAGAGCCCAGAACTGGAGTTTGCAATAAGAAATCTAGATTCTTTTCTCAAGATTTCTCTCCACTGGTCACTCCTCTAGGCTTCATCTCCTCTATCTACAGAAAGGGAAATAGTGCAGGTGTAATTCAAAGTGGCAATGCAATGAGTGTTTGGTGCAGGCTTTCTTGTAACATGCCTTGTGATGTGGAAAGCAGCAGCTTCTAAAGGCAGTAGTCTGCATGGATTGAGGTTAATCAGGTAAATATTTTCATCTGAGAGATAGCTTACATAAAATAGGTATGTTGTGCCAAAGAATACTTTGCATCTTTATCTCTTGTGCATGTTTTCCACAACATTTTTCATCTACTGAATTACAAAAAAAACTGGGACAGAAATTTCCATGTCAAAGCAAGGGTTTGGTCCAAAGAGTCCCCCTTTGCATATGGCCATGACATGGGGGAAGAAAATGTCCAGACATGGTCCTGTGGTGTCTGCTCTGCCCTGCATAGGAGTTATCTTCTCCAGCACAACTTTTTCTCCTCTGTCAGGAGGTGCAAGAGCCCAATGAGCTTTGCCCAGTCTAACAGTCAAGAGGACCAACAAGCTTCTCCAAAAGATTGTTTGTCTCCAAAACCAGCCACAGATAGGGAGGAAGGTATAAGGCATGTGGCACATTACAAGAAACTCCAGGTCATACTTCCTGCCTTTAAGTTCTCTTTTGGAATTTATTTGAAGCGAATACCAAGGACTTTAAAGGAGGGGAGTATTTTGTGAGGGAAGTCGGGGGGGGGGGCTAGCTGTGCCTGGCACAGGCAAGTCCCAAATTCTTCCTTCAGGCTAGGTCTGCTGATGGGGCAGGATTCCCTCTGTGGTTCAGTGCTTTTGACAAGAGTCAATATTTTGCAGCAAGTCATCTTTGTGCTGAGAAATTTTTGTGTGACTAGAAATGTGTGTATGTAGATAAAGGAATGTAGGAGGGAAAACCTGGACTGAGTGGAGCTTAAACCCAATTACCTTGTTGTAACACAGTCTTGGACTTGGTTTGGTCCCACTGAGGTGAGATGAGACTGGCTGATCTCACAATTCCTGCTGAAACATATTTCACATGGTATGTTGTCCACATGAACACAGTTTGTTTCCTTTCCTGCTAAGCCATGTTCTAGTTTATTTAGTTGCAACAAAAGTCAACATTTAACAACTATTGCTACCCAAGATCTCTCAAGTGGCATAGCAAGTGCTTTGCTCCTGTCAGATCTGGAGAGCTGCTGCTTAAGAAGGACCCAGGCAGATCCTTGTTGCTCAAGGAGGTTCATCAAGGCAGCCCCAAATCATGCAGTGATGGTGAAACAAGGAATACAGCTTACTGCTTAAAGGGTCCTCCTCACATTCACATTTACTGTACAGCAGCTCTCTACTGGAGGAGAGAAGTTAATGTTAAACTCATAATCTCACTGCTTTATGTGAGGAAAGATGCAGTTATTTACAGATAATAACTTTATTAGGTTTTTAATTCACATAATTAATGACAGCTATGGTAATTTTTTGTTCTTCATAGCTTGAGAGCTTTGCTCTTATTTATGTAATTATATGTATGAATGAAAATAAAATCTTGTCTCTGCTCTCATGCCCTAAAAAAAAAAAAAACCACAAAAAACCCCAGGCATTTTTGCATCTTGGGAATGAAGTAATGTCTCTGAATTTTTGGAGTGGCTGGGACAAAAACCAGCAGCTTTTTAAGTCAATAGCTTGTAATAACACCTTGCTTCTCCCCACCTCTCTGTCATGAACTGGGCTGAGTGCTGTGTAAATCTGGGAATAGAGAGCTGCTATCACGGGAAGGAAATAACTTCAGGCTGAGCAAGCCTGCGGCTGCTGTGAAAAACACCATTCCTAAACAAGCTGTTTCAGGAAATCCTGTGACAAAACTTCCAAGGAAAGAAACACCATTCATGAGAGGACAACCATCTCTCCGTAAGATGCAGGAGTACGATGGGAAGGGTTTGTCAGGGATGAGCTGGGTAAAACAATCTCCTTCTTTCCAGACTATTGCTGAACAAAGTAATGGAAGCAGTGCTTGAAAAGGAAGCTTCAAACATTTCATCATGCCTGTGTCTCCTCTTACCATGCATTTAGAGGAGCAGGTATTGTTTTTCCTGATAGGTTCAGGAGATTTAATTTCTTGTGCAGTGCTAACTCCTTCACGACTTCAGCTGTTTACCTATTACCTACAAACACCAGCTGCAAACCAGATATCATCAACATGTGCCTAAGCTTGGGCAGGAGACAAAGGTAGAACCATTCCCTGGAAATTAAACAATTTTTGCTGGTAGCATTTGTATCCTCCCTAACACTGAGGATGAGAAGCAACAGGACCTGCTGACAGTCCTAGGAGATTCTCTGCTGCTGGGTTTTTTATGTGTTGAAGAGATAGTAAGTGAAACAAGGTACTGTTCTGGACTGGGGCATGCACACTGTTTTTTTCTGCAGAAATGTAGTCATAATTCTGCAGAAAAACAATATTTTAAAAATACAAATAAAATCAGTAATAAGGAAAACATACAGTGGCAAAAGAAAGGGCCAGGTGGAAACCACATAAGGGATAAAAGTAGGTGGGATTAAGTTTAATTTACATAGTCCACAGGACCCATGGAAGAAAATTTCTGTAGCAACAGAAAGGTGAAAATACATGTTCACAATATTGTGTAAGGTCTGCTGCGAATGTATACACTGAAGGTTTGGCGTTTTCAATTTTCCAGATTTTTCCTTCTGCACAGCTTTTCTCAGATTGTCAGATACCAAAACCACATTCTTCTAATTAACAAATCAGTTTGTTTAACTTGCTCAGAAGAACCACAGATGCATTATTTCAACAAAAGACACAATAAAGAGATCCCTTAGGAGGTTCACAAATGAAAAAAAAACCAACTTACTGTTTAACTTGATTTCAAAGCAGAATCTTACCACCTCGATTAGCAAAATGTAAGAGCACATCAAGATTTCTTGATATTACTGACTGGTGAGGGGGAGTTTTCAAAGCAAATGATAATGATAAAAATAAAAATAATTTTTAAAAAAAGAGCTGATAAAAATATCAACACTCTTTTTTTTTTTTTTTTTTTTTTTCGCAGCCTCTTATAACTCAGCTAAATTTGCTAAGAACTGAAGGCAACTGATGCAATACCATCTCAAGGGTTTCAAGATGAGTTTTTAATGCATTTTGCAAATAGAATAGCGTTGATTTCTTTCAGAAACAATGAACAAATCTATCTACTTTTGCTAATAAAACCACAGTATACCTCACTACAGTTATAGGCTGAAAATTAAATTTATTTTTCACAAAATAAATTATATTATGTCAAGTTGCTAAAGTGAACAATAGTTATTGTGGGGAAATAGGTTTAGATAAGTTGCGCAAACAGCACTTCCTCCCTTAGATTTCTCCAAATTGAAATTGCAGATTTTGGCCTGGGGACAAAGTGTACTCTGAGCTCTCAAAATAATGGGAGATTCAGTTCAGGCTCATTTACATGGGTCTGTCAAAGGCTGTGAAACTGCCCTCAGCAGACCAAGCCCACAAGGTTTTCCTTCTCACTTTTGTCCTGAGTCAGTCCTGCAGGAAATCAGACATTGTTTTTAGTGATGCTGCCCATGGTACTTTGCTGTTTTTCAGACAAGGTGCCTGCACAGAAGAAATTACAGCGTGGGTGACACAGAATCATATTCTCTTCTCTGTCTTGTAGCTGCAGAGCTCCTAGGAAGAGGACTATGCCCACCAAAGCCATGAGAAAGCACTGGGGACTTGGGTCCATTTTTGTGTGTGGCCCTCAGTGCAGCAACACCCATAGAAATATTGCCAGCTGCATAACATCTAATTAGGCTGTTTTGAGTAAGAGCATGAAGCATAAACCAGCACCAGTGTTCTCTCTGGTTGCATGGCCTTCTGGTTTCCCTCTGGCTGACAGTAACTCTCAACTCTGCGAACTTCTTCTCTGCATTTACTGTTAAAAAACCAAGTAATTAGAACAGCAGCACAAGTCTCTTCTTATTTCATGAATAAAGCATATCAGTAATTAGATTATTCTTTCCCCCCCCCCTCATATAGCTAAACCTGAACAGCAAGAGTAACAGAAAACAAAATTTTTTGCACAAACTGGGTAAAACACTGTGTCTAATGAACACCCAATATGCAAGTGTCAGGTGGTTAGTTGGAGGGATACAACTGTAGAAATAGTACAGCCACAAGGGACTGTTTAGTTTTCTAGATCAACCTGCATTGAGAGAATTTCTCACAGGGAATAAAGGAGGGGAAAAGAAGCTGTTGGGGCATGTGGCTGCTTCTGCCTGTTCCCACCCTCCATCAGGTTTCCAGCTGGCATGAGTGTCAGGAGTGTCAGCTGGGCTGCAAGGAAGACACAGACACCATCACTTAGGTTTCTTGAATTGGTTATTTGTGGTTTATTTCATCACTCTCTGTGTCCATCTCCCACCTACTGTCAGAAACATGTTTCAGAAAAGATGGTACAAGATATTCTGCCATCATCCTCCAATTCTTTAGATGCCTGAGGTCCCGTTCCTCATTCCTTTTCTCTTCTCAGGCAGGTAACTAGCTGAAGAAAAATTAAAATGTGCAATATTTTCTTCTGCAGATATTTACTGAAGCTTCTGCAGAATTTTCTGTAGCATTTGGTGGTCGTTAGCCATTGCCCTGTAGTTACAGAAAGGCATTTACATAAGTTAACAAATAAACATGGTTCCTTAAGTAATATTTATTACCTAAAACACCTATGCACAGTATATCCTTGCTCTTCAAAGTCACTTTTAAAGTTACTGGCAAAAGAAGGTTGTAAATAAACACCTTCTCACTCCATCTGTGATTCAACTTTTCATGCTCTTAGAATGAAGAAATAAGAAGAAATAAGCCCTAAAACTATGTTATAGAAATCTGTGCCAATTTTCTTGTGGAAAAAAG
Organism: Florisuga fusca; assembly: GCA_038090715.1. Lineage (NCBI taxonomy): Eukaryota > Metazoa > Chordata > Aves > Apodiformes > Trochilidae > Florisuga > Florisuga fusca. Next base: position 25,284,078 of record JAAWXA010000006.1, read on the forward strand.
TTATTATTAAGTCTAAGGTGTGTCTCCTGACCTGAATTCACTGAGGTTTCTGAACAAAAGCTTATGTTTGAAGATGAATGAGGTGCAGCTAATTGTCTATAAAATGCCATTAGGACAAGAAGGAAGAGAGACAGTAAGGTCAGCTCTGGAACTGCAGGAGAAGTCACTCAGTACTCTACATGCTCTGCAGCCAGGAAGTGCCAAGTCTTAAATGTTAAAATGCTCAAAGACACACTGCTGCTGATGGAAGCTGTGTCATCCTCCCACTCCAAGCCCTGGACTATCTCCTTTTTGCATCACTGCTAGCAACTGAGTGTCTAGAAGGCAAGAACTACTGATAGCTTTATTACTTGTAAAATGTACCAATGTACTTTACAGCCATGGGACTGCAATTGCCTAAATAAAGCAATTAGTAAAAATGTGTAGCTGTGACAGGAGAAAGGAAATGGTCTAAAATGAGAGTGAAGCCACTCTTCTTCAAGAAATTTGTAGTATTGTATCAAGTTTTGCTGAATGAAATATTGCAGCTGAAGTGATGTGCAAACCTGGGTCTCCTGAGGCTCCAGTTCCACAAGCATGTTTTTTCCAGAAAAATAACTGTGCTACCAAGAAAACTGGTCCTACTCTTCTCCATGCTCTCCCCTCCTGTGCAATGGTTAAATACTTGTTTAAAATTTGAAGAAACTGATTGCAGGACCCCAAACCTGAACAGTTTGGAAATTGGTTTGGTTGGTTGGTTGGTTTTCTTGGTTGGTTGTTTTGTTTTGGTTTGATTTTCTTTCTTTCTTTTTTTCCCCCAAGCCTTACAGCAACAGTTCATCCTATAATCTGGTTTAGGTAGAAGTTTGCAGAAAAAAAAAAAAAAAAGATCTAGAGCTTGTCATCAATCATCAATTGACATTAGATGGAGCTCAGATGAGTGCATCCTGCCAGACAAGGTGACATCACCCTCCTGCTGTCCTTGGAGCTGGAGAAGCCATGGAGTGAATGCCTGGTCCAGCTGTGAGCATCATATCAAGAGAGACATGGACCTACTGGAGTGAGACCTCAGAAGGGATGACTAATGATGGGTTGCTTGGAAACAGGGCCAAGGAAAGTCTGTGCAGTGGTTTAACCTGGAGGAAGTAAGACATGGAGACAGTCTCCTGAAAGGTAAAAGGCAGCTGCAAGCAGGAATCAGGCTGTTCTCCATGTCCCATGGGGTGATGGAGGGACAGAGGCTTTTTTCTGTTGCAGCAAAGAAGATTCAACTTAAACATTATGGGAAAACTAAAGGTAAGGTTAGCTGATCACTCGAACAGATAGTGTGGAGCACTTGGGAAAAATATGGTCTTGGGGACCTTGGAACCTGGGAAGATAAATACTGATCAGAGATGATGCTGGCTTTTGCTGGAAGGGATTAGCTTTTTCAGTCCTTCCAAGCTGTATGATGTAATGGCATCCTAGTTATCCTAGGGTTCCATACATACACTAATGAATAATATATTCCTACATCATGTACTACTATCACTGTGTTTTTGCAGAGTTTGTGTCTGTAGCAAGCACACTAATTTCAGCAGTTGGGAAGACTGGTTTCCTGAAAAAACATTTCTCAAAAGCTAGAGAGTGTGTGATTTTATTTTTTTTTTTAACCATAGCGGGAAAAAAAAAATTAAACAGCTTTGTAACAGAATAAAACAGAAGGTCCTCATGCTTTTAGGACACGAATTTGATGATGTGCATCTTTTCTGTCTCCTTACAGTACTACCTAAATGACAAAACAGTCTGCTGAATGAAGTTACCTGGGTCACTTCCCTTCAAGAACTTGAAGCAGAGAAGTGGAGGGGAGAGCCATATGCTCTGTTTCTTTCCTGATGAAATGTAGTCTCTCCAAGGACCAGGAGAGCACTGAAACCTGCATGCTTTCAGTCAGGACCAGCAGTTAGTCCCAGGCAGCATCCCATTGCTATCATGTGCTTAGCCTGCCAGCACCGCAGCAGCCACGAATCCGCACTGAAGGGGCTCGGCACACGCCGCTGGGAACAGACACAGCATCATCATCCAGACCTCTTGGCAAGGGCATGAATAGGTCTGCTCGGGGCTGCATGTCCAGAGTATCCATGGCCAAGCAGCATAAACCACAGCAGGGTCAGGCTTGCATAAACTTGTGTGAGTTTGCAACGTGCAGAGCTGGAGGAGGTGCCGCTGAAGATGCTTCAGTTGTAAGAGAGGGGTGGGAGAGCTGCTACATGCAGAGAGTGCCTTTGCCAGCTGGGGTGCCTCTTCAGACACTGATGAAGAAACAGCACTGCCTCTCACCCCAAGAATGACTACAGTCTGTTTTTTTTATGCAACCCTATAAAATAGACTGGGGGGAAAAAAAAAAAAAAAAAAAAAAAGGATCTTGTTTTCCAGGCCCTTTGAGTCTTTATAGTCTTCTTTAAAAAAAAGCAAAACAAAGGTCTCAAAATAGAGTCAAATATGTTACTCAGTTCATACACTTGTTTTGTGGACACATCTTGATCTACCTGGGAGAAGACAGGAAACAGTTTTAACTCTTTTATCCATATGTGACATGCTTCGCTGTATTATGACACTACGTCTCCACTAATGTTTTTTTTTTTTAAATTGTTTGGATTTTGAGTATGTGATTGTCTTTACCACAAACTGTGTTAGGCCAGAACTTTTCAATACAATCGACTATAATGAAAAGAATGTGTTTAGGGAATAAACTTTTGTTTCTAATGGAAACACAGTCAAATTTCTACTCAGTTTTTCTGGATAGATGAGCACTGCAGGAAACCTGTGCATAGGTGTATTTTTATTTGATTAATTAAGAAGGTTAGCTCAGAAAAATATGTTTTAGAGGTAGCAGAATAAATGGGCACTTTGAGACTTTTTATCTTCCCTGAATATTTTCTTTAAGAAAGTTTTGCTGTATCTGGGAAGAAAATAGCAGAGAGAATGACAGCAGTGACTATTACTAAGAAGTTTGAATGAAACCAGCACCCTGTTATTTCATTATTTTGTTTTGTCCTTGTCTGCCAAACTCCTGTACTGCAAACTCCTGTAACTCCTTTTCTTGTCTGTTCCTCAGTTATCCTACTACTTCTAATTTTAACAACTATTCTGATGTATATATGTTAATAGACTTACATAATTGAAACAGTACATCCCAGTAAGGCTGACAATGTATAGCTCACAGCTCAGCTCAAGAAAGAACAGCATAAAATTTTGCAAAGAGAAATTAAATCAGAACTATTATTTTAATATTAATTCTATACATTTCATCTATCTTTCATACCCTTTTTATGTAATAACTTTCACCATATATGATGCTTCTAATTTTAGGCAATTAGTATCTTTTAACTGTTTTGGAAGAAGGGAATTTTGATAAAAAAAAGATGGAGTGGCATAGAACTATAAAACCACTCTTTTCTGCACATGTATGTGACATAAGCAAATGTGAGCCAATATTTCATCACAGTTCTACAGTATTCTGGCAACCATAGATGAACAAGCAATTGCAACATGATAAAATTAGTCCAACTGTGATAGTTGCCTAAAGCTTCTGCAAGCATGAAGGTAGGATTAATCATGTAGGATTCATTTCATTCCTGCCTACAGAGCAAGGAACAGGAGACTGCTGAGCAAATTTTATTTATTTATTTTTAAAATGCTATCTTCTGACCATTTAAGTACCATCACTGGTGCCATAGATGGGCTGGAACAGGGGCAATGAGATGCTAAATGCACCAGCATAAGCCTGTTTGCACTTGTAGGATTCCCCAGGGAAGCATTTCTCCTTTTTTTTAAAAAAAAAACAAACCCAACTTTACACCAGAGGAAGATGGATGTAAATTGGGAGAGAATGTGACTTGACAGAAGGATGAGCCACTTTGACCTCCTCCATGATATTTCTCTTCCCCTTCCCATAGCTGTCTGTGATACCAAACTTCCTAGAAATGGACAGGCTCCATTCACTCATTTACATTGCCTGCTGACCAGAGATACCAGAGAAAATTCAGAGACAAATGATCAATCATTTACTCCAGTGGAAATTCTATAATGTATAGCAGGATTAGTCCTAATTACTGCCTTTTACTGAATATGAACCAGAAACCTGAGGGCATAAAGCTCTGTGTCCCATTACTAATTTGATGAGCCATTCACTTAGCTCACTTAGAGTATTTTAAAAGCTTTTCTGAAAAATAGGTTGGAAAACTTTCAGTACTGTGGCACAGACCCCACAGTCTATGCAGCCAAGCTGGCTCCCTTCTTTTGATGCTACCTGAGAAGCATATAAAAAACCTCTTATCAAAAGAATTTCAGTACATCCTGTGTCTGCCAAATACACCAGTGTCCTGTACTATAGACCTTTCATTTTCCTTTCTTTCAGTTTCATTGCTTGTCAGCTTGCATTAGATGAGTAGCACAGAAACACAAAGACATACCCTCTGGAAGAATAAAATTTGGTTTTATATCATGAACAAGTTCAATCATAGATAGAAAGTATATGAGTAAGTGATAACAAGTGAAGTATCCAAAAATGCTACTTAAATCCAGTGGTTGTAAAATTTAAAAGATAAAGATATGCATAAATAACTAATGAAGATAATTACAATCCGTATGAAGGAAGTGTACATCAAACTCACAATTGAAAATGTTCTGCCAAAAACGTCAGCAGCTATTTCTCTGGGATACAAGTTAAAACTTTCTAAGAAGTCAGAAGACACCAGATGCCATGAAAGTACTGGGGATGTATTTTCCCTCCACAGGCCATCTCTAAGGCCACTGACCTGGAAGAGAAGAAAAGTATCATGCAAGGAAGGTATCATGAGCTCTTCATACTGATACTGGTGGTGATTTTTCTAAAAGGGTGGTTCATAAAAACAAAAACAGAAAACCCCAACTTAAAATTAGGAAAATGTTACTTTATTTTACACTTCTCCTATACTACAGGATCACATTCCTACAGGATATGTTAATTCCAGACCTTTGCTGCTCTTTCTGAAGAAGACTCTGAGGCATTGCCTAATAAGCCTCTTCCAAATATCTGACAAAATTACTATTCAATGGCTATAACTGGTCTATATATCTACATAAATGTCTGAAATTCATATTTAGTTCCCCAAAGCTATTATATACTACAGCAAAAAATAAAAATAGCAATATTAATCAACAAGAGGAGTATTTTCATGTTGACTCTTTCTTTGGTAAAAAAATCGCACTCAAACATGAAATAAGCTTACTTAAAATTTCTGAATGTTATAAATCTAACTTCATTATCAATATAAGAAAACAGGACTTCAAATTGCAGTAAATATACCTTTTTACTTCCATCAGTACCACTAGTACTTAGCAAAGAGGTTGTGTAAATACTCAAAACAATACAGCTGACCCCCAAAAATAAAATAATTGTCACACAAATGAGTGAACACAATTTTTATTTTTTTAAATGATAAAATTATTTTCATTTACATGCTTAATAGACATTCAAGAGGAACTGATGTGAAATAAATCACTATTTTTGCATTAAAAATGATTAGGTGTATTTTTATGGGAATTAAGGCCTCTACTCATTTTAGTATGGGACAGCAGTGCCTTTGTGACAAGCACAGTAAATGTTATTTTTGTGTTCTGTTTGAAAAATCTATGCATTAATATGAAGTGCAATTAGTATACTTCTACAGTGGAAAGCATTCTACTATTGGTTTACATTTTTATGTGATATTGAATATAATTGTAGCTGGATATTGTTTAGATTTTTAAATTTTTATTATGTTCCCTGAGTTATTTTTCTCCTTTGTTCTTTCATTTTTTCTTGTTTTTTCTTTTCATTCCACACCCCCGCCCCCCTAGTATACTCCATAGATCCCAAGCACCTTTGTAGTTTACCAGCTGAGAATGTGAACAACATAAATCTGGTACAGGAGGAATGTGCATTAGAAACAGCAGGTCAGAAATTACAGAAACGTGCTACCCATTTCCCACCTGACCAGAAATCATCAAAACAAACAGCAACTGGATCTTAAGCTTAACTTCTTCCCTTGTGTTAAGCCATATTCTTGTTTGGTACCTTTTTGCCTGCATGTGTGGGGTGATAACATTGGCTCAGATTGCTGTTGTCAGGTCTGCTATGCCTACAGCCTTTTAAGATCTTTTTCTGTATGTGTGTGGTTACATACATTTTCTTCAGGTGTTTGTATAGTCCCAGCTGCATCTGAATGGATTAATTAAAATTATTTCCAATATATTGCTTCTGTATTAAATATAAATGCAATGTTCTCATAAAAAGGCATAGTCTTAGAAATCTCACCTGATCTTGATGTGATGGGGTACTCTGCAATGTTTGAGTTCTATTAAGAGAGCAGTGGATTCCATTTCCCATAAACCTGATTTTTATGGTGTGTGGGTCTGCCTACCTACAAAATAAGGTGCTATACTTCTAGAAGCTGTTCAGCTGCACAGTACATTAAATGACTCTTTCCAGGTGACGATGGGGAATGTTACTTCTAGTTTATCAAACCTATTTCTACTGAATTATGCACCCCTGTGGCAGATTATTTGCAGGCTTTATGCCAGATGGATAGAATTCTATTAGTATCGAGCCTTGTAAACATCACAAATTCTTCCCAGGGTTACTTACTTATTCCAGATGGCACACGCTTTTCTCTCTGTATCTTTCTTCCAGTCTGTGGGGCTTATATTTTCCCAAGAAATGAGAATGCTTTTAATATTTTACACATTTTTCCTATTTTTGTGCCAATGTGTTTGAGAGCATCTTGACAGAATAATCAAAAAGTAATTTGCATTTGTACTCCGTCCGCACTGAGTAAGAGGAAAAGGAAATTTTATCCTACTGCATCTATCTTGTTAATTCTAAAGTAATTTTCCTAGTTACCAAGGGCTTTCTGAAAGTTATAGTAATCATAGCCTAGTGTCTGCTGAACCCCTTCTTCCAAGAGCTCACTCATCAGGCTGTCTCTCTTGACTCACATTTGGAGAACATTATGAAATCTGTGTTATGACATGCCAACGTCTTTGGAACACTTAAAGTACTAATTTAAGCTGTCTCCCAAGAATGTTGAGACACTTTCATGCTTTGGCTATTTGTGAGCTGTAGGACAGTACTCTTCTTAAGGGTACCACAGTAATCACAAGGTCTGTGAAACTGTCATTGCACAGATCTCAGAACAGGAAGAAAGAGCAATCAAACTTAAAAAATAAGGGCTCAGCTCTGACAGTCATATTCCCCCTAAGTTTTTATGTGCCTGAATATGAAAACCTTAACCATGTGAAGGAAGTTTTAAAATATTATTTTCACTATGGTTTGCATCACAGATCTGATTCTTAGGTTGTGTTTGTTGTATCTGTATTACATAAAATACTTCTGGAATTTTTATTGACTGAGAATGCCTTTAAACCAGCTGCATTTAAACTGTCTCTTCCATTCTAAGCCCCATGAGGGAACCTTTCCTGTATCCAGAGTAAAGGAACCAGCTGAAAAGAGGCTTAAAGAAAAAAGCTGTCTGTCTGCCTTTTCTTTCCCTGTGTGATTTTCACACTGATTTTGACTATCAGCATTTGCACATCTGAAATGTTGATTTCTTTTTCTTTGTCACCCTTGGTCTAACCCCTTCACTTCAGGGGATGAACTGAACTGACTCTGCCCAACTCTCCTCTTCCACTCCCAAATTACTGCCTAACAACCTTCCTCAACCAACTGGTCTCATTTCAAAGTCTCACTCTTACCTCTGGGCTCTCTGCAGCCGATTTCCAACTTTTTTTTTTGCCAAAAACTTGACTCTCTAGGCACAACTCTTGTGCTCAGTGGTTCCCAGCTTTGTCTTCTCCACAACTCTCTATCAACTCCCACTGCCACCCTCCTCCCTTCCTTGCTGTTAGGATCCTTGTGCTGCCTTCTCGATTCCCCAGCTACTCTCAGCCCTCACTTACTCACACTGCCTTCCTCTGCTCTTTACCTACTGTGCTCTCATTATCATCAGTCTGCCAAACAGGCTGAATTCTTCCACAACCCACTTGCTTTTTGCCTCCTAACCAAACAGTGATATTTCTTCAGTTTAATCGAGTCCCTTGATTCCAACTTTTCTCAGGGTCTTGTTTGTTATTGGTTTTTGGGTTTTTTTCCCAGGTTTGTTTGGTGGTGGGGGTTTTTTTTGTTTGTTTGTTTTGATTTTCTCCAGCCTGTGAGACAGCTTCTGCCGTGCATTTTTTTTTCCATTATTTCAATCATCTTATTGTATTTTTCTGTGCTCTCCCTGACTACTTCAAAGAACTCCACTATGACCCCTACAGATATACCAAACCATTTCTTGCAAAAATTCTTCTAAAACCTTCTTTTGCTGTCCTTCTCCCCACATCTCAGTAACCAACACACTGATTGTGTACTGAGGATGCTGAATATCACAACAAGCAGTGCATTTAGTAGTCCTTGTACTTCTTTTGACTGACCCTAGCGACCTAATCTTACGCTATACAACGTTGTTCCTGTCACAGATCCTTGTCTTGTCTTTATGCAGATGTTAGCACAAAGAGACTTAAGGATTAAACCATGATGATAATATCTTCACCTGGTAAATGGTCTGCAGTTGCCTGCCTTCTGCTGAGGTCTCCCACTATAAGAAAGGGTCTCTTTTTTTGCCCTGTCACATGGCAGCAAAAATCCTTTCCTCAGAGCCTGCAAATTGTGTAAATCTGTGTTTGTGGATCTGCAAAACTTGTGTGAGTTGTAACAAGGTGTCTCTGCCACACACAGAACTCCCACACTCTTTTTGCTTAAATGGAGTCCAAATGCTCCACCTTGGAGGGTCATACATGAGAACATCAGAAGTACTACTCATGATTTGCATGGAGTTGCTATCAAATTACTCTCACTGCCACTTTGTGGAAGACCTGGGAGGGATTGTCCTGGCATTCCTGAAGAAGGGGGAAGAAGATGAATATGAACAATTGTTCCACTCACAAGATTGAGGGGTATGTGTAGACATATCTCTTCCACAGAAAGGCTGAACCCAACATTTGCTTCCAGTTGCTAAGAAAGATGCAATCATGAGGAATAAATTACTATGACCAGGTATACACAGTGGTTTAAAATTGCTTAGCCAAGACAAACCCTCCAGTGTCTAGATAAAATTGGAAAAGTGAATCTTCTCAAATCACATCAAAAGATAGATTAAGCAAGCACAAAATTGTTTGTAGCCATTTAAAAGGAGAATCATAAAAAGTAAATGACATTTCCACACATATGAGAATATCCTGATGTTTTCAAGATACTCAGGCCTTACTATACCAGTGATGTACCATATAATACAAAAATAGTGCTGCTTTATCAGCTAACTATATTTTAGATGAATATTATAAAGACCTATCAAATAGCCAAAGCATCCTCTGAGCCTCAAAGAATAAACATTATATCAGCAAATGTGACAAATAACCATTCCAAATATGTAACATAAATACATGCAAGTTCAGACACAAAAATGATAGCGTAACACTTCTCCATTGCTTTCATCCATTTTTATTACCATTACATTAATAACACTTTTTTCTTAGGTGTTTTTCAGAATAGAGGCCTAAAATTTGCGTATTTTCTGAAACAGGTTTTCCTGGCACCTGTCACTCAGAAGAGTTGCAGTTGTCCCCCAAGATCTCATGGTCACTTCTGCGTATCAGAATCAACAACTGTACTGTCATACCCTGACACATATTTTGCTATTTATGACAGCTTTAAACAACATGTAATGAATCAGTTCCCAATAGAAACTTCATGTTAAATGAAGGCTAACTGTATTAAATTTTCTCAGCTGTGTGAGAAATGTATCATTCTCAGATATGTGACCACAACTTTCCACCATAGTTTTACAGAAAGCTTGTTGGAGCCTGTAATGACACAATACTTGAGAATGTGGTTATAGAAATTAATCCTCTGGAATGAGAATACATAAAAAGTAAGGGTTAAGTAAGTTAGAAAAATAGTGTGCTCATCTTTGTGATCTTTTCTTGAGAGCCCTATGGAATAAATTATATCAGAAGATCCCTTTACATCAGTTCTCACATAAAACTTAATCACGTTCATACAAATTAATTTGGCCTAGAATTTTTTTTTTTAAACCACAAACAACTCCTTCTTTTTTCTTGGTAATTAAAAAAATTAAGAAAACAAACATCTTTACTTACAAGTCTTTAGATGTATTAGATAGCATATAGGTACACATATATATGCAGCAGGTATTTAAAACAAAATAAATGTAAACAGTTGTGCTGTTATGATAACAGACAATAGTAAAGAAAATATGATTGAGAGAACTAAATCATACGCTGAACAATAAATCACAGAAATTCATGACAAACTGGTGGTAACACTATCAGTGTTCACTATAGTGAACAGGAACATTAGATGCCTTCAGTTCCTGTGAATTGCTGTGCCATGACACATTCAACATTTTCAGCTTGGGACAAAGGCTTAAGAGAAAATGATGAAGTAAAAGGAAACCTTCTCTTCATTTTGAGGTTAAGATTTAACTCCTGTCATTTTTTTTTTACTGTATGTGTCAGGTGTTCTGAAAGATTAGACGGTGCATAAATAACTTCTGATTTATAAAAAATCTTTATTAATGTAAGAATTACATAAATCATGGCAAAAACTTGCAACCTGACCTTGGCAAAGATGGGTTCTGATTATAGCATTTAGTCATGACATACAACGTGTTTCTTTTGGAAACCACTAGTTATTCACTTGAAGTATTTGAAAACTCTCAAGTTGCAGTCTGCTTCTTTCCCTGGGTTTTACTGCCTTGCCACAAGATTACATCCAGAGGTACAGTGTCCCATGAAATTTCACACATGGAATTAATTCTGACTTGGACAGCCCTAGCTGAATGAAACTTTATTAAAGATGCAAGTAAGAACCCTGTCATTGAGATGCATGGCTATGAATGCAAATACATACATGCAAATCATCCAAATGACCCTCGGTCCCCATCCCAAACTTGGACTTCCCTGGATATCACATGTTAAGCTCAAACTGCTTGATATGGAGCCAGTCCCCGCAGGATTTGCACATCTGTTTGCTTCTAATCCAAAGTCCTGTGTGCACTGAATGAGAGCCTTAAAACTCCACACGGGTCCAGTTCCTATAAATAACATTCAGAGTTGTAATTGCTGCCAGAGATCACACAGGGAATGTTTTCTATCTGGTTCTGTGCATTATACAGCATACCAAGTATTGTGACTTTCACATTTTTGCTTGGACAGTCAGGAAAAGAATAATTTTTCTTTCTTATTCGTAAGACTCTGTAAAGCAAAAGAGACAGAGCTACACATGCAAAATACATTTTCAAATGAATTTCAAATGCCTTTCATGAAAGAACCTTAAAAATTTGGTAAATTAAAGGCATGGAGTCCTCTAGGTGGAAGAAATTTCCATATTGCTATGCTTTATGCAAAACCATGATTGATATCAGCTCCTTTGGCAGAGCTTATTTTTTATAATTAACGTCATCCCCTGCCTTATTTCACTGTCCTGACTGCAGAAACAAATCCTTGCCTGCTGCTCGCCTTACTAAACTCGGTGTAAAAATAAACCTTAGGAACTCCTCTCCACGCGCACCTCCCGGATTTGCTTTTCGGGAGGTGCGCGTGGAGAGGAGTTCCTAAGGTTTATTTTTACACCGAGTTTAGTAAGGCGAGCAGCAGGCAAGGATTTGTTTCTGCAGTCAGGACAGTGAAATAAGGCAGGNGAGGGGCACGCCCTGTACCTGGCGCTGCTGGCCCGCAAGGAAGGCACCAAGCGGGGCTACCTGAGCAAGAAGACGGCGGAGACCAACCGCTGGCATGAGAAGTGGTTCGCCCTCTACCAGAACGTGCTCTTCTACTTCGAGGGCGAGCAGAGCGCCCGGCCTGCCGGCATGTACATGCTGGAGGGCTGCAACTGCGAGAGAGTGCCGGCTCCGAAGGGTTGCGCCGCCGGCAGCGCCAAGGATGCTGCGCTGGACAAGCAGGTACCCACCGGGGGTAGCGGGAAGGGGGGCAAGCGGGAACGGCCCCGTGGGAACAGTCGGAGACCCCGGCTGTCGGGGCGCCAGGGCCACCTATCCCCGGGGGGGAGAAGGGTGACCGCCCGCGGTCCCCAAGCCCCAACCCCGACGGGGAGGTCAGTGCCGCTCCTGGAGCTCTCTAAGGAGAACTCGGAAAATGTCAATGCCAGCGGCTTTCCCATCCTGTCGGACGGCTCATCCTTCATCCCTGACTTCTGTTTGTTCCCCAGTGTCTGCAGGCTGTATTTCTGCAGCGTGCCCGGGGAGTAACATCTCACAAACTAGTTCAGTCACCTGACGCTGAACCTTCTGTGATAGATTTCCAATCAAAGCCAACAAATAGAGGGTCTGAGGGACCAAAGTATCAAAAAAAGCGTAAGGGGACTCTTGAAGACTCACTGAAGCCGTCCCTGGGCACCCGTGGGGCTGCTTGCTGCCTCTTTCAGGAGCACTGTGAGGGGTAACAGTCTCTCAACTCCCCCGCGGGAACCCCTCCGACAGCCGGGATGGTGTCTGGAAGGTGAGAGTGAGCATGTGCCCTGATTTACAGCCTGCGCCATTCAGCAGAAGTTCTTAGCCTGGCAGGTGTTGTAAAGCTGATGGTGCTGGCCGTAGAAGCGGCGGCAGAGTGCTGGGAGGAGGTCTGGCGTGGCTTCCTTTCATGGGGTGAGGAATGCTGGAGCCTTTGGTGGGATGCGTTCCCATCAGGGGTGATGGTTCATAGGGTGTGAACTGCCGAATTCCCCCTCCAGGAAGATGAGCAGTTTGACATGCGCGTGTCAGAGGAGCGGGTGGTTAAATACTCACAGAGTATTGCATAACTATGAGGAGAAGGACACAGTAGCTGTTCAGTGCAGATAGGGATCAGGTACCTTAACCCCACACCTCCCATTGCCTCATGTAAATTCTTGATGTTGTTTGCTGGCTGGTTGAGATTGGTTTGAATCCATCTCTGGCATGGCCTTGTGCCTTCCTCCCTGAACAGCAGAAACCCAACAGCAACAGGTGTCCAACTGGTTTGGGAGAGTTTGGGTAACCATAAGGAGGGTGGTTTTGAACTGTTGGCAGGTTTTTCCTGCTGACTGCAAGAAAGGGAGACGGACCTAAATCAGGTCCTGAAAACCGGCACCTCCGCGTGCTGTGTGAGCCTCAGAACTTTGTGAGGAACCCTCAGAACCTTAAGTTTGTCCTTCTTTGCCTATTTAGAACAAATACTTGTGTGCTTAAGCAGCTTTTGAGATGGTGTGTCAGTTAAGCAAGTGAACTCTGGGAAGTTGGGATGGTTGTAGTTTTGTCATATTCGTCACATTCTTGCCTGTTGCTTTGAGTCATGGTTTTGTAGGCATCAATAAATGAAATACTGGAGGATTCCTTGGATTAAATTAAACATGAACATTTCTCTTTCTGCTTTAGATTGGCTTAGTGCATTTGTTTCTTGGCAGTGTTGTTAAATTGTGGTTTGACGAAGAGAACTGTGTGAAAACAATGCCTTTCCGTATCTGTTCTCTGGGTATCTCGTGCTTTTATAGTGATGAGTGTCTGAGTTGTTTGTAAGTACATGTAGTGGTGCAGAGACAAAATAATTACAGGGAATGAAGCTGAATTTTGCTTTTCTTTAAACATCAACTATGTTCATGTTTGTAACAATAGTAAACTGCTATTAAAGAGGCAAAATCCTTTGAGCTTTTTTTTTTTTTTTTTTTTCCTATGATGTAAAATAAAGCTTTTGAGTATGAGTAGTTTTTTCAGGTGTTTACTCATTAAAATACACCCTTGTTTGTATACTCATATAGACACAAAGAATTGCTAAGACGTACAGGAAATTCCTTCAGCAACTGAATCTTATCAATCACAAGATAAAAGGGAAATACTTGAAAACCAATCATTCCCTTTTATTAATAAAATGTGCTCATATTCTTATAGGTGTAAAGTAATAAACTGTGAACCGTCAGTTTATTAACAGTGGAAGAGAAAGTTATTTTAATCAGATGATAATGAAAACTCAGTGCTGTACATCTTAGTTACTGTCAGTGTAAAAATAATGCCAAGATTTAGTTTGCTTTGATTTACACAGTGTGTTAATGATTGAGGGGGGGGGGGGGGAA
>JAAWXA010000006.1:25298228-25579820 GCA_038090715.1 Florisuga fusca
GGGGGGGGGGGGGGGGGAACAACAAACAAACAAAACCCCCCCAAAACAAAAAACAAAACAAAACCCAAAAACAAACAAACAAAACCCCAGCTCTTTGCCAGTTTCTGAAGAACCAAATCTTTCTTATCCAAGAGAGAGAAGAACAAAATAATATATTTTAGTTTGGGTTTTATTTACTTAGGAAATTTAGACATTGGGGTGATACGTGCTATAGAATTACAGAAGTGAGTGAGACAGGAAGAATTAATCAGGAGAGCTTCGCCAGCATCCTTTGAGTGGGTATTTGAAAAAGCAGTGCATTTTCTTTCAGTTACATAATTGAAGATCATGCAACATACATGCAGAATGAATTGTTTTTGTTTTCCTTAGTTTGCAGATTCTTGTAATTTTAGTTTTGAGTAGTTTAAGGATTGCTTGTCACGTCATATGCCAAGAACTGCACTGAGAAGTCAGAGTTCAGTGGACAGAGTGTCAGAGCAGTACTTGCCTGTACAAGAGACTGTGTTTCAGTCAACAAATGTCTTTAGGTTTGGGCAAATATCTCCCTACAAGTCCACCAGCTGAACGATTTCACATTTAAGCACTCCTGGTGCTGCTGTGCCCTTCCACCAGTCCATCATGAGGAGACATTAAAGCATTACAGGAACCATAGCACTGTTTTCCAGAAGATGCCGAATGTTTTCCTAAGATTTGCTGTAGTACTGAAGTATTAAGAGCTTGGGGAAAAAAATTGCAATGACAAAATGGACTTTTTTTCTTTTTTCCATTAACATGCTAGTGTATTTTTTTCCCCTGCAGAATGTTATTGGCTTCAGAATAAATTCTATTAAAAGTACAGTACCTTTCTTAACAAACTGCAGAATACATGAATCAGTCGATATTCTCGGAATATGGGATCAAGTTGAGTATGTTTCAGATACTGAATGATTTGTAGGGTGAGTTTTTATTTTTCAAAAACAGCATTTTGAACTCCCTCAGATTTTAGAAGAATTTCTGTAAATGCCACATAGGTGTTGCTACACACTCTGATTTCACGTTTCAGAGAAAAAAGATCTGTTGAAAGAACAACAATTTGGAAGACGCTGAGTTTCAGAACAGCAAATTAAGGCATGAAAATACTACATGTGAACAGCTTTGATTCTGATACCAGTTTGACTCTTCCCGCAGAAACCATAGGCTGAAAACAAGTGCAGCTCCCAACAAGTCCTGCATTGTGACAACAACAGACTTGATGAGAATGAGTTTCAGCTTTTATTTCAAAAACTATGGAAAGAGAATGTCTTTGTCACCATGACTGGCCAGTCTCTTTCAAAAGTAAAGCAAAATGCCTAAAAAATATGCTTTCTGCAGTGTTTCACAGCAGACTGGCACTTTTTTATCCAGCAAATTCACTTTTTTTTTTTTTTTTTTTTTTTTAAGACTGTTGGAAGCAAGAGAATAGAAGAATGTAAATATTATTATTATTATTATTGTCTGCATAGGGAGGAGGCTTATATGTTTGGTTTCTTTCATAACTGTGGATTGAATACATGGAAATGTTCTGATATGGTTATTAATAACTGTCTTAGTGTCTTTAAGCTTGTAAATGTTACATGATTTGATAAGAGACTGTTCTTTGTATCTTGCCTACAATAATCTTCCTCCCACCTAGCAAAATTAAATGCAGTATTAAGTTGATGTCCCCACAGATTAGCAGAATCCAATTATTTGAATTTTTCTGCTTGCTGTAGCACTGTATTTATTTTAAAAAGGACATGGTGATTTCACAGTGCTCAAACCCTCTCTATTTTACATACATTCCTTGAAGCAATAGGGCAGGCATATGCCACCATCAGCTTTTGCTATACCTTTCTGCTATGCAGAGTGTGTATAAAACCTATCAGTGGTGCACAAACATTTTTTTCTCAGAAGTTGTAAAGAATTAAAAGTTAATCTCTTAATTTTGTAAGCAGCAAGAGCAACCCCATGTTGTTCAACATCCTCTTTCTGTTATACAAATTAGATGGCTGAGAAGTGGTCTTACCTTTCTGGAATCTTGCCATTTCAGGTACACTGTTGTCTTTTAATCTCACTGCTGCGGGCAAGTAACTCCCTGGGATGTCCTGGTGCAGAGGCCTTCCAGAGATGCCCATGTTTTACAGCATTTAAAAAATAATAATTGGACTTGTCTTCTCGGTATCTGAGAAGAAAATAAAAAGTTGTGTTTTTTTCCTTTATGTTTTTGGATGAACTACCTTCAGCAGAAGGTGCTAATTAAAAGATGGCTAGTGGGAAAGTTTTAACATACTAGTGCTGTTAAGATGGGTGTTTTTGTAAAACCTGCTCATCAGGGAGTCTCTAAATGATTCTTGCATGAAGACAGCTTCAGAGTAACTAGTTCTTGTTTACTTTCCTGGATAAAGACTCTACCTCTGCTGTCATTTGGTTACTACCATGAGATGATATAGGTTGTGAGCACATTACGCAAAGACATTGGTTCAAGATGTTTTGATGTGCATTTAAGGAGTAACTGAAAAAAAAACGTATTGTGCTTAGGGAAAGCTGCATTGAAGTGGTTGCCTCTGGCTCCTTATGCAGAGTGGTGAAAGTGAATTTACAGTGTGCTTTCTGGACTAAGGCAACAGGCAGTTAATAAATAGAAAAGTATAACCCTTGTGATCTGTTCAGGGACTGAACTTTTGTAATTGGTGTTTTGTGTTTACCTGCTTGCTTAGCAATGAGCACATTATGGGCGTATAGAGAAAAACAGGAAATCTGGTTGCTGTGTTTATTGCTGTTTTGCCAAAATGCACACACTTCATTCTGATTCTTGGAAATGTACATTTCTGCTGTGTTGTTACGAAGCAGGCTGCTTGTAACTGCAGAAGTGGGGAATGTACCCAGCTGAGAAGTGAGCTACAGGTACAACTAGTTTATTTGTTACGTACCTTCCTCTCAAATATTTGTGCCACTGAACAATTTAGCATTAAACCTTTAGCTGCCTTAATCCATGACAAGTGACTCTGGTCAGGAACTGGAGATTGATCTGTTGTTTTCCATTCTTGGATGTCTGTCATGCTTGAGGACAAAAGACAACAAAAGACACTGCCTGGATATGTTGGACTGAAAAGTAATTAAAAGAAGATTGGGACAGATGGTAATAAAACAGGATTTTGGTCGGACAACACATTATTGAAGAGAACCCACATAGTGAAGTCTCTTAACATTTCTCTGCTAACTATTATGAGATCCTTAAATATTACCGTATGCTTTAACAAAAGTGCATTCTCCTTAATTAAGTTATTGGAAAAATAATTAGATCCCAAGGCAAATGACATTTGGCAGAGGCTTATTTGTGGAGTTGGTGGGAAATCCTTTCAGCTAACAGGTGAAATGTCAGGAAGTGAAAGACTGGCAGCAGGTTAGAACTAGATTAGAAATCCATCTGAAAGCTTAAAGAGCAAAAATGTCACACCAACTCTTCACACGTAAGAATAATGTGCCCCACCTTCTCAGCTTTAAACATCACACACAGGCTGTGCAAAATGATCTGAACCTACATGCAGCAGTATAGGTCACAACTGATGTGCATATGCAAATTGCATTTAAAATATGGTATTATAACAGTTTAAAACTTCATTCTTTCACCAGTCTTATAGTCAATACTACTACTTTTTTCTTCCATTTTGTCTCCTTTGCATTGATTTTGCTTGATATGGTTAGTTCCTCAAATGGAAGACAAAATTTGTAGACAATTAAAAAACTTGCATAAAAAATGCAAGGTATTCCAGAATTTACTTCATAATTATACTCAATTTGCCTTAATTTGCCTTTATTTAAATTTAAAATAGATTCTTTTTTTTTCTTCATCATCATCTGAGCATCAGTAAGGCGCATACCCTGTTCTCTGGTCACTTTTTAGTTTCTCATTTTGTAGCTGAATAGAAGATCCAGGCAGATCTTCTGTTTCTGTAGTAATCTGGCAACATTATCAGTCTTTATATAGTCATATATCATGCATTGCAAAGTCATAATTAGTAGTACAGCAGCATTTTTTTTTTATCTACTTACTGAGGATTTTCCATCTTTAGAATCTGTGCGTACAATAAAAGCTCACATCATGGTTGCTCAGTTTAGCCACATATAATTACCAGTCTTGTTTTTCCACTTGCAATGCTTCTGCATTACTGAGGGGTTTGTGCAAGGAGGGAAGGGATGGTGCATGTTTTGGTGCAGCCTGTGATTCCTGGCAAGCACATCCATGCTGCACCTTGGGGAGCAACATCCCAGCCCCGTGGGTAGCGCATAATGCATATGCAGGGAGCTGGTTGCTGCAGACCCCTCTGCAGAGCAGATTGACACCAAAAATAATCCCTTCAGTTAATCAATCACATAGACCTCATGCAGCTGGTGAATATAGCGGAGTCTGAAAATATCAGTCCACCACTTTTGGTCATTGTCAGCCAGCAGAACTTGCTGCTAGCAGTAGCAGACTTCTCTAGATCTGGTACTTCAGACCAAGTTTGGCTCCATGGAGTGTGGTGCAACACAAACTTATTTTTCAATGTGAATGCTCAAGGCATGCTCATGTGCTTCCTGGCAGGTGATGGACTGGCCAAATTTAGGTACTCTTTCATACATCTGCTGGGGGCAGGGGTGTGGGTAGATTTTTTTCTGCATTTAAAACAATATTGATGCTAGCCTGTTGCTTGATCAGTCACAGCAATTCAGGAAGACAGTGTCACCTGCTTGTTCATAGACTTGAAGGAAAGTCAGATGCCACTTAATACCTCTTTTCAGTTTTTTCTCTCTACTGACCATTACTGATGCTGAAGATTGGTTCAGGGACAGTTTTTTTTAACACTGTGCTTCTGCACAGACTCCTAGACTAGGTGTCTATGAACGTGCTTTCAATCTAGCTTCCAATATATATATTTTTTTAAACTTATGAATCGCATAAGGTTTTCTGTTTGAGGCACACAGTCAGGATATATAGAAGCAGAGGCTTCCCCAGTTTAATCCAGCTATTTCAATCTATTGTGTTTTCCATGAGTTCAGAACTAACTGAGTTTTATTAGGAAATGTTTAGGAACTCCCAGATCTGAACTGAACCGTACTGGCATGAACAACTTTACTTCTCCTGTTTTACAGTGAAAGCATTTTATTGTGGCAGCTCTAATCAGTTCCACTTCTTCTTTTGAAAACACAGATGGTATTTTTAGAGTTAAATACTGTAGCTATCAGAAAGAATCTGTGGTTGTATTCTGTCTCCCTCCTGAAGTTTTCTCTTTTCTTCTTGTGGTACTGTGGAACAGTGACTTTTGTCCATTTTTTTGTCTATTGAGTTTTTTTCTGTGGTATAATGGCTGAGTAATGTGAATTATTTGCTGCTTTTACCTAGTGTAGTTCAAGTTCCTAAATTACTGCAAGATTTCCCTGGCACTACTGGGCCTCCTGTACAATCATTTGAATTCGGCAAGATCATTATATTACCTTTTTTAAAATACTGTGCCTCTATTTAGCCTGCCTTGAATAAATTTTGAACTCTGTAAATATCTGTATGCTTGCATCAGTGGAATATAGGGTAGTGTGCTACTCATGCAACTTTAGATGCCCCACACAAGCATGTCCTCTGGCAGAGTCAGTGCAGTCTGGAGAACTAGTCACCCTGCACTAAATTGCTTATACTTGTTCAATTAAAAAGAACTTGGACATCTGGCTCACATGTAGATACCTGTGTCCTGGGCACCTCAGATAATGTGTTCTGGTGCTTCCATGGGGGATATGTAATATTTTTTAACCTGCCAAGCCATGGGATTTTGGTGCTTGTGACTTTAGACACAGTTATAAAATCTCCTGTGCTGGTTCCTAAAATTTACTATCTTATTGCTGGTTTTGGTTTAGTGTTTTAACTGTCTGCTGGATCCTCACATTTTCTTTTTTAAGTTTAGGATGACTGCAGGTGGCTGCTTTTTCTTTTTGTTTTCAGTTCACTTTCTCTCCTTACGCAAGCTGTTTCCCCTGTTCCAGCAAATGCCAAAGATTTTATATTGTGGAGATTTTTGTCAAAGCTGTTGAGCTTTGACAGAGTCACTCTGATGGCCCACGGAAGGTGATCAGGAATTCAGTTTTAACCCTATGCATTCATGGATGCTCAGGCATGACAAGAAAATTGCAGCCTTCTTTTCCACTAGTCATAGTCCCTTCTATTAGGCATTCACAGAACAATTCTATAGAAATATGAAAAATGTGTTTTCTAATAAATCTGTTGGGGAGAATTTAAAATTTATAGGCCACATGCAAAACTCTCTTAAGAGAAAAATGGAAGATAAAATATCAGAAGAGTGAAGGGTCTCAACGTTGATAACTGTGCAATATCATCACTAGTGATGCAGATATTTGTGTGTTCAAAAGAAGAACAGTACTGAATGGCACTGAGGTGATAATACTGCTACTGCATTTCAGAGATAGCCTTGCATGTGTAATTTAAGAGGTCTATTTGTTGGTTTTGTGACTGTGGGTTCTTTTGGTCATAGCTTTCTGGCCACAAGAGGTGTATGATGTGTGAAGGGAGCACCAGGTGTACTGGGGAACAGTGACAGGGAGAAAATACAGATGAATTGGTGCTTCCAGACTGTCAGAATCCAGGATTCTCCACGTTTTTGTGACAGCAGAGGTGGGGTGTGATACCTTCTGCCTTTTCCCTCTAGTGGCTATCCCACAGTGGGATGCTAGCCCAGCTACTGCTGTCATGATACCAGCTCAGTGTTGGACCCAAGTGTTCCTTACAAGTAGTAGTGTGTGTTTGTGAATGTTCTCTGCATCTTTTGCTTTTCTGTGAAGCCCAGGAGTTGTGTGCATGCACAGGGTGTATGAGCAGGCTGTAAGGATGCAGGATTGAATGCCCAGCAGTCAGAAGGACGAAGCTGTGACTCCTTGAACAGCTTAGCAGTCACTTTCGTCTCTGTTATGATGAGCTCTGCAGTTTCAGGAGGTCTTCTTCTTTTGTTGAACTTCTTTCTCATAAGGTATTCAAGAGAGGAATTGCAATTAATGTCCTCAGGGAGGTAATTTTCTGCAGGGCTTTTCTGTTTGTCCCTCCTCCTTCTCTGAGCATTTCCTGGTACATGGCATATGAGGCTGCAGGAATGGAAAAATTATTTAATGGTAAAATCAGACCACCACTTGTGGGGACTAGATTCTGTCTTTTTGCCTATGATCCCTGTGAAAAATTGCTTGTTTTGGGGACCTCTCTTGGCATGGGAGAGCAGCACACAGGTAGAAAGCAGTGAATCTGTGAAAGCAGTGGTTGAAACAAGTAAAAGTGACACTGAAATACTAAAGCTGGTCATTTTTCAGATCTGTCATCCAAATTGAGTTGAATCTGAAACTGCTAATTTTTATGGTGACTGTATTTGTACTCATTCCTTCTTACCTAATTGGCTGTTGTGACAGTAAAATCATTCATTCTAAGGAAGCATCTGCAATATACTACGAGAAGTGTCACAGGACAACAAGGGAACTTTCTGAACTCTGCTGATGAATGTGCAATGGATAAAGCAGGGTGAGGTGCATTCAAGAATTAAGATAAAGCAAAATATGAAGTCATGTCTGACTTAGATGTGGTAACTGAGCTAAAATCTCCTGAGGGAAGAGTCATGTAGTGTAGAAAACTGTGATCATTATGCTTTCACACATGGGACTAAATTAACAATGCACAAGGGAGCCTCAAACGTGGCACTCCTCCTAACCTCTGTGTACCTGCATTTGTAATCTAATGCCAAAAAACGTAAACCAAAACCAAACAACCAACAAGAACACATACAAAAAAACCTCCAAAACCCAACCCAAATAAAGCAACCAATATGAAAGGGAGGTACAAATGCTTGTAAAAAAATGAAGCTTTTTTACCCACATGATTATGCTATAGAAACAGACAGATAGTGACAATTTATTTTGGTGCAGATTTGTTACTGTAGTAGGTGTAAGCTTGCAGGCCCCTGGATTAGCTTTTTTTCTTGTATTTTTACTGCCTGCTGCAGATGGAAGTTTCTTAAGTGCATTACTTGGTGGCCTGAGGGGAAGCCTAGCTAGCTGGTGTCCAGTATTATACAGTCCAAAATGTGCAGCGACCTGAGAGAGCTCCATCATCAGCAGTATGAAAATTTCAGTGGACCCACAGAGAAGTCATGTCTGTACAATGCACACTAATACCAAAATGCTTTCAGGAGAGATAACTCTTCCCTGAATGCTGCACTGCATTCTTGTAGCTTAGCAGCAGATAGCCTGGCTGTGTGCCAGCAAAGTGAACCAAGTCGAGGCAGTCACTCGGATGTACTTGACAATGTGGGGCAATGCCAAGTGGTTCCACATGAAAGAAATAAATAGATAAATTTTCCTTTAACCAAAAAAAAAAAAAAAAAAAAAAAAAAAAAAACTTAAATTTCATTGACATTTTGCAAATACCACATCAATTTCTTTGTTTTCTTTTTACGTTTTTGAAGTCATCTGAGTGTGTATGTCTTACTTGTGTTCATAGGTTCATAGGTTGGGTGATACAGAGCAGAAGAATAATTACCTGGGTTATGTACATCCTGGGTACATATGCTTTCTCAGCCCCTCACTCCTGTGGCCTCCTGGTGAATCAGTTTCTTGACTGCCTTACTTCTGCAGTAGTAAAACAGGCCTAATGGTGTTTCCCATATGCTAGCATATGGATAACACCATCTGCATGGGGATATTTGTTTATCCTTGTATTTTAGGGTGTTCATCTGCAGCTGAACGGGTGAACACACAAGTGGTTATCAAGTTAGTCATACGGTGTAACATGGATGTTTCTGCACACAGGAAAAGCATGTGGTAAGACCTGAGAAGTGCCTAGTCCTGAAACCTACAGCTGGGGTACTCCTTGTGTAAATCATTACTTTATTTCCTTCTGTCACTGGGATCTGTTGGATATGCCTTGCAGTTTTGTCCTTGCAGGCAAAATGCTCTCACTGGTCCTGTTGACCTGAACTGCAGAACTTACTATTTCTGGCAGTTTGGTTTTGATGCACTTAACTGAAATTCGAAAGAGTATCACAGTATTACAGAAGCTAGGGGTAGGAAGAAAGGTCTGGAGATCATCTACTCCAATCCAGAGAAGATTCACCTAGAGCAGGATGCACAGGATGGTGTCCAGGTGGGTTTTCAATGTCTCCGAAGTTAGGGGCTCCACAGCCTCTCTGGGCACCGTGTTCCAGTGCTCTGCCACCCTCAAAGTAAAGAAATTGTTCCTTGTGTTCAGATAACTCTTCTTACATTCAAGTTTGTGCCACTTGTTCTGTCACCAGACACCACTGAAAAAAGACTGTCTTCATCCTCCTGGCACCCACCCCTTAAGTATGTATAAGTGGGTGCTGAGACATATATAAACAATAATATTAGAAGGGTTGGACCAGATGATCCTGGAGGTCCCTTCCAGCCTGACATTTGGTGATTCTGTGTCATGCTGGGAAGATCCCTCCTCAGGTTCTCCAGACTAAAAAGACGCAAGTCCCTCAACCTTGCCCATGAGAAAGATGTCCTAGTCCCCTTAGCATCTTTATATCCCTCTGCTCTACCCTCTTCAGTAGTTCCTTGTCCATAAACTGGCAAGCCCAGAGCTGGACACAGTATTCACAATGTGGCCTTGTACAGGAGGAGAAGCTCTCACAACCTTCTCTTGAGGCTCTTCATGTTGCACCCTAGGATGCCATTGGCCTTTTTGGATGCAAGGACACATTGCTGGCACCTGGTCCCATTCACTCTCATGCTTTTTTGTGAACAAGTTATCTGTGGTTATAATATGTCTGCTTAATACTGTTTACACTAGAAGGGTGTTTCTTCTCTGTTAAGACACGGGTTTTGTAATCACTGAAATGAATTGCTAGGCCAGTATTACATGGTTGTACACACATTTGCTTCATTTCTCTGCTGTCCTCTTCTTTGAGTCTTTCCCATCTGTCTTTGCTTTTCCTTGTGTAAATTTCAAACTGCTTTAGTTTTGTTTTCCTGGTCTAGCTTCTTCCCCACAAATACTAATGCAGTGCTTCTGAGTTGTCTTGTGGGTGGGGTGCTGGGAATGCTGAGTGACTTCACTTGGTCTCTGTGTTCCTCTTACTGAGATCATATTAGCACATGACTGAACGTATTAGGAAGAAGGGACACAGGACAAAACCAAGTACCTGTCTAAGATGTACTTTGTGATTTGTGTCCTTTGTGATTTGTGTCCTTTATCTTGGCCTTTCAAATGCATTGTGTCCTGCTTTTACAACTGCTTTGGTAGCTTCCAGGGCAAAACTATTTTATTTCTTGGTCTGCTGAGAGATCCTGGCTTTCTACTATTGCTTTCAAGGTGGCTGGAGGAGTGTAGGCAACCAAGTCTTCTTATTCTGATAGTGGTGTCATAGACCACCTAGTCATAGACAGGGCATGACTTCAGAAACAAAAGAAGTCCTGTACTTCACTTATCGTGATCTTGGAAGAAAGTGGTGTGGTGTGAGCCCCAAAGAACAGTTGCAGAGAGTGTGCTGCAATGTGTGGATTACACCTGAGAGACTACAGCTGTAGTATTTGTAATCTCAGTGGGAGTCCTTGGGTGTTCATGTGGCTTCTCACCTGTCTCATGCTAACAGGTTTGTTTTACATGGTGGACACCCTTGCAGCCACAGTCCACTTTCTGATTCAGCCCCTTTCTTTAACTCATGTCTTGGTGACTTGCTATTGCTTTAATTTTCAGTATCAGTCACTAGATTTCCAAGGTGTGAGGAAAGTCATAGACCTCAGGTGGAGGCCTAATGAACTGTCTGTGTGACAAATGTAGGAGTGAATGTTTGGCTCTGCTTTAAAATGGCTCATAGAATAAGCTAAATTTCCAGAAGGAGCTCAAATTGATTTGATTTGCAAAGGTCACACAGCAACTCCAAGTCATTTTGAAAGCAATTCTGATTTTTATCGCTAATATTGTTTTTGACCTCTGTGGTGGAGTGTGAGATTTGTTACCTAAATATAGCAAGACCATGGGGCATCCAAGGGATCTCATCCTTTTGGATTGTGTTTTTTCATCTTTCCTGATATCTGTAAATGATTGGACTTTGCCTTCTTACAGTAATGTCTCTATTTGACAGATATATTCAGTAAAAATATTTTTTCCTATAAATTATGCCAGTTTAAATTTTATAAATATTCTAATTCTTGAGTTACTCAAGAACACAATTCTCTTTGACTCTTAATCCATTCATAGGCTTTAATAATGTCTTAATGCAGTTCAGTGGTATCCAATTTTTTTCTTGCATGACCTTTGTAGGCTTGAAGACTTTAAGGTTGCAGGGTGGTTCCTGAAGTTCCTGAAGTCTGGAAGAGAGCAGGTATAATCTGTATCTTCAAGGAACGCAAAAAGTAAGATCCAGGGAAGCCCACGCCTGTCAGTCGCATCTTAGTACCTGGGAAGATGGTGAAAAAAATCATGCTGAAAACCATGTCCACCCATATGAGGATAAGAGAGTGATTTGGAGTGGTCAGCATTGATTTACAAAGGGGAAATCACACTTGACCAACCTGGTAGCCTTCCATAATGAGGTGACTGACTTAATGGACCAGAGGGAAGCATTGGAGGTTTTTTTCCTGGGCTCTAGTGAAGTCTTTGATCCCACAACATCATTATGAACAGCTGACAAAGCATGGGTTAGATAGGTGGATAACGATGTGAATTATAAACTGCCTGAAAGACCAGGCTCAGAGAACAAGGTAAGTATGTCAGAGCTTCACCCAGGACATTTAGTTCTAAGACAGAACTGTTGGCTTCACTTCTTTTAGTAAGTGAAAGTCTGGAGAGGAGAAGGCTCTGAAGAGACCTTATTGTAGCCTTCCAGTATCTGAAGGGGGCCTAAAAGAAAGCTGATGAGGGACTTCTTAGGATGTCAGGGAGTGACAGGATGAGGGGGAATGGATTCAAGTTCTTCAGCATGAGGGTGTTGAGACACTGGCACAGGTTGCCCAGAGAGGTGGTGGAAGCCCCACCCCTGGAAGTTTTTAAGGCCAGGCTGGAGAGGGCTCTGAGCAACCTGGTCTGGGAGGTGTCCCTGGGCAGGGGGGTTGGAACTGTGTGATCTTAAAGATCCCTTCCAAACCTGAAAATTACATGATTCTGCAAGGCTTCCCAATTCACTTTGCTATATTTTCCTGTCTGCTTGTTGTCAGGAAGTAAAAACATGGAAATACATATTCCAGGACATTGTTTTAAGTTGGTGTGCAGTGATCTGTCTTTTCTTTCTCTGGAAGAAATTACTATTGGCTTAGCATCTTAAATGATGTGTTATTGAGACTCATGATAACAGTCTGAATTCAGAATTTCCAATAGTTTTCTGGAAAGTAAACATACAAAAATTCTTTTTGTCTTTTTGTGCTTGTGATGTGTTTTTTTGTTTGGTTGTTTTTTTTGCATACAGTAGTGCAGTGTGTGTGTGGCACATATTTTCTTTTTTTGTTCTATTTTGGGGGGGAGTGATGGAGGTTGTTTTCTTTTTAATAATTTCCCATCTGATTTAAATTGGAAGTAGTAGTTCTGGTTTAGGAAGCTTTTAAATTGTAGCAGGAGAAAATTGTGGAACTAGAATAAACTTAACTTTAAACTTTTTGCTGTAATGAGCAGAATGTGATATAACTGTTGCCAACTAAAGCTGAAGCCTTTTTTTCTTCCTTTAATGTACTTGTACCGTTGCCATAATTCAGCATTTTTCTGCTTTTGTTTTCTCCTTGTGCTGAGAAGTAATAATATTTTAAAAAATACTTAGTTTTGCTACCCTTGGAAGTGTAACATAACTTAGGATCTTATTCAGGTTGTATTTATAGTAAAGACAGAAGGAACGAGGAGCAGTTGGTTGTTAAGCTTTAGTTTATTCAAGCTGTCAGAAGGGCTAGTGTTGGCTCTAGTGTGTATCACTTTGTTACCCTTTTTCTTCCCCAATTTCCTCTTATCCATCTCTGTTTACTGTGTTTGTCAGGTGACTTTTTCTGTCTGTTTGTTGTTATTTTATTTTATTTAATTTTTAATCTTCACCTCCCAGCTGCATAATGTCTAAAACTGGAACACTCCTGAGCACAGCTAAAGATTGAAAAGGTTTGTTTATTCCAGCTTCACTTACTTTTACAAAAGTACTTTAGTGGTGGTTCTTACATCAGAAGCACAGAATTAAGTGTCTTTCCTTTGCAGTGTGTGTATCTGACATAATTTCACTGGAGTGGATTATTTAAACTAAGTGACTTCAGAGTTTAGACTCTTCTAAATATATCAGGTGGGACTAGGTGCCTGATCTGCTTTAATGCCACGTACCTTTTATTAGGGTTTGATCAGCTGCCATTTCCATTTATATTTCCTGGTGTTCTTTCTTGATTCAAGGTTATTTTTAAGCAATCCAGATCAGGAAGGATACGAGTGGGGTGGAGTGCAGTGGGAAATGGTGGGCAATTAATGGAAAACATTTGGAAGAGAATTTTGGGAGGTTCCAAAGAAGTGTATTCAGATGTAGTTGACTCATTCTTATCAGGATTAGGCTGCTCTTAAAGACCCCTGAGGGTAGCTAGAGCAAATTATTTATTACTGCATGATGCTTATCACTAACAGGATCCAGTTCTGCATGTATTGTATATATAACCTGTAGCTTTTATTATGGGCTACTCATGTCGAGAGAATGTCATTGTATGTTAATTTTTAGTTACTATTTGGGATGGAGGAGTATCTAAAATCTGCCTAAAATACCAGCAGTTCTCCATGAACTGTTTTGAGAAAAGCACAAGGAGACTAAGGAAAAAATATGGAAAGTTTCAGGCTAGAGTTTGTCACTCTCTCTTGTTCTTAACTTTGGAATTACAGTGTGGTACAGCAGAGCACAATATTTGTTGGTTTTGTATTTTATTTTTTTTAAATTAAGGACTTAAAAGGTAACAATTAGTTTAGTGAGATACTTAAAACCCATTTTGTCACTGAGGGTAGGCACATCTGTTTAGAGTGTTTATGTTGAACACAAGCTGTCTCATAGCACAAATCATTCCTGTTCTAGCTGTCAGTGGACTATAAATCCCCCTTTCTACCAGCACATCAAGAGTGGCACCAAGAAGTCTCAGTTCCTCTTTGTCTGTAGCTGCACTGCAAATTATAGATCTCTCACTGCCTTAATAAAGTCCTCTTTGGCAGACTAGTGTAACTGCAGGTTTTTGTTATGCAGACATTGTTATCTGTTCCTCAAGCCATCTCTTGCAAGTAACTGAGAAAATACACAGCAAAGTGTTCTGACATGAAAGGCTTCATGTGTTGGTCAGGACCTTCGTACTCCTGTGCTTATTTGATGTCATCATTGCGTTGGGCAACCTGTGAGGTCATCCCAGTTCCTGGGCGAGGTGGGTGTGGGGATAGTGTTGTTTGTATAAATGTCATAAAAATTTTTCAAGTACCCTTAGCAAATAACCTCTTCCTCTTTACGTATTAGCAGCAAATATTTATTTAGTAGGATTGATTCATCTGAACCTGTATCAGCCATTTGAGTCTGCAAGAAGCCCTGATCAATTTCAATGCCCTCTGTTAAATACTCAGAGAAGCTAAATTGGAAGATAGTGCTTGTATGTATGTGTAGGAGCCAAAGCTTTATAACTGTAGGCGTCTTAGAGCTAGGCATGCTTAGCTTACCATACATAGACACAGGAAGGCACAGCAAGATACAGCAGACATTCCAGATTGGATTAAATGCAAGTGTTGGCACCTGTTAGCATAATAAACATAGAGTATACAGCAAAAGTCCCTGTGATCAGTAAAACAAAATACGCAATATGGACTTAGAAGCATGGAGGGATGAGTTTTGTTTTGTTTTGTTTTTTGTTTTGTTTTTTTAAAGTTGATGTTGTTGCTGAAAACAGCTCTCAGGATGTCCTTAAACTGAGCACTTGAAGTGCTTGTTTTAAAAATTTACACTGAATTAATTGGTTTTATGTACTGCTTAAGTAGTATCGGCCAAATTTTTTGAAACATATGCCAGTACTCACTTTGAGTTGTTTCTGGAGCTGGAATACTGGAACACTGGGATCTGC
This sequence comes from Florisuga fusca, assembly GCA_038090715.1. Taxonomy (NCBI): domain Eukaryota; kingdom Metazoa; phylum Chordata; class Aves; order Apodiformes; family Trochilidae; genus Florisuga; species Florisuga fusca. The sequence goes on from JAAWXA010000006.1 coordinate 25,313,307, forward strand.
AGGTAAATTGAAGTGCTTAAACATACCTTATTTTGCATGTTATTAAATACTACACAAGGCTGAATTCATCTACAATTGCTAGGTATGAAATATACTAATACTTAGATCATGTCACTAAACCCCAAAGGTCTGGAAAATTCTCAGGTTACATTTCCCAAGTAAACACTGTTAACCCTCTCTCATCACCTAGAACAGCTCCTACTTGAAATCCTGAACTGTAGTTGATGAAATGTAGTCCATTAAATGCATTTTATGAATTTTAGTCTATGTAGCTATTGTTGTCAGGGACTTCCACATGTGGTAGTAATAATTCCTACTTACTGCACTTGGCACTCATCACATGCTAAAAGTTGCTGAGTATTTTCAAAATTAATACATAACTTTGCTATCGCTAATGCAAGTCAGGGTTTAAAAATAAAGGCTTGCACATCTCCTTTAGGCTTAGCCTCATTACTAGGAAGCCAACTAGATTTTCCAGAATCAGTTGACAGCCAGCAAGAGCAATATGATTGTTTTAAATATATATTATCATCTAATGTATTAAGAAAAGTTCTGAAAATCAGCATTAAAATCCATTTCGTAGTCACACACCTACACTGAGATCTGGAAAGTGATGTCTGGTGGCTTGCTTGAGATGTTCTTATGGTTGCAGAACATTACATAACTGACAATTATGGCACTCTTACTCAGCTAAACATTTCACAATAGGTGATAAATCTTTGAAGTGTTTTTTTCTGATTTTCTGTGTTCTAGTGATGTATCTTTGTCTAGATATGGTGAAATGCTGCTGCCTCCTCTTAGTTCTTTTCACTCTTTTCTTGAGACATTGTTGATATCCTGGCCATTAAGACCCTTACCAGTGATTTATTTAACCTTTAATGCTTAAGGTTGCATATGGCTAGAGACCTTTCATCTTAGAGCATTTTTCATTGTAACAGATAAAAGGGAGTGCCACGTGTCTGTAGTGATGTCACGTCAAACAATTTCTTGTTATCAGATAATGTTTGCATCTTGACTTGCCTCAGAGATGAGTGAGGTCAAAAATACCAACAAACATAATGCAGCCCAGTTGTGTTAGCACTGCTCAAGGCAAAACACTGTGTGTTTGGTTTATTTAGCTCTGTGGATGAGGAGATTATAGTGAATTAAATACCCTTTTAAGAATGCTCAGGGACTTCTGAAAAGCTGTCACACACTTCAACTGTCAACCCTGTGCTGTAAATCAGACTTAATTACATGCCATTATAAGTGCTACGTAATTCATTTTACAGAACCTTGCTTCTTTCTTGTACCAGTAGCAAGAATTGACTATGACAGGAGTTTCAATAGAAGCTTGACCACCATCAGTCAGAAGTTCACTGAGCCCAACCTCCACTCTTTCTCAGTGCTGACAGCTGATGGCTTGGTAAGTGTGTTGTATCAGGGTGTATGTGATGCTTTCTACAAAAGCTGCCTCCAGCAGCTTGCAGTCCTGGGACCCTGAGATGAAGTTCATACCTTTGCAATTAAGAGACATTTTTTTCCTAACACCTTGCCAAATGCCTCTTTGAAACCCTTCATACTTATTTGGAGAGTCTTCAGTGGCTGTTGCAAGTAGTTTAAAGTCTCACTACATGTTATCATAAAGAAACACCTTTCGACTTCTACTCAGCACCTTAACATTGTACTGATTATCTCTAATTAATCTGCTGCTATGTCTGACCTGTATCAAGGCACACAGCCTTTGTGGCCCCATCAGTACTTGGCCTGGACCTTCTGCCACCTTCAGGATCTCGGTCCTGTATTTGCCTCTGAGGTGATCTGGAGAGCCTTTCCACTGGCTCTCCTGGATGGATTTCTCACAATATATTATCTCATCTTTCCCTCCTCCATTTTCTTCTTTCATGCTGTAGAATCCCAGCCTGTATAAGCATATTTGTACACAGAAACCATTTTACGTCTTTCATTTTTTTCCCCTTAGTACTGCTCAGAAAGACATCCTGTAACTTGCAGCTCTGCTCTGCCCTCTCCTTCCTAAGATGGAGAATCACAGACTCAGAATGGTGTGGGTTGGAAGGGACCTTTAAAAATTGACTAGTCCCCCTCCCCTGCCATGGGCAGGGACATCTTATGCAAGATCAGGTTGCTCAACGCCCCGTCTAACCTGTCCTAGAGCACTTACAGTGATGGGGGGCCTACAACTTCTCTAGGCAATGTGTTCCACTGTCTGAGCACCCTCATCATAAAAAAAATCTTCCTTGTATCCAATCTAAATCTACTCTCCTGCAGTTTCACTACAGGCCCTGGTAAAAAAATCTCCATCTTCTTGTAAGATTGCTTTCTATATTGAACAGCTGCACCAAGAAATCTGGGAAGGAATCTTTTAACAGGGCCTGTTTAAACAGGATGAGTGGAAATGGCTCTAAACTGAAAGAAGGGAGATTGAGATATTAAGGAAGAAATTTTTCAGTGAGGAGGATGAAACACTGGAACAGGTTGTCCAGAGAGGTGTCCAGAAGCCCCGTCCCTGGAAACATTCAAGGTCAGGCCAGTATGGCTTTGAGCAACCAAGAATCATAGAATGTTAGGATTGGCAGAACCTGAACTAGGTCTAGGTTACTGAACTAGTTCTAGTTCCTGCTTACTGCAGTAGGGTTGGGCTAGATGGTCTTTAAAGGCCCTTTACAGCCCAGGCTATGCTATGATTCTGTGATTCTAATTCTCTTAGCCTGTCTTCATACCAGACTTGCTCCAGCCCTCTGATCATCTTTATGGCTCTCCTCTTGACTCACTCCAAGAGCTCTGTGTCCTTATCTTGGGGGTTCCAGAACTGGATACAGTACTGCAGGTAGGGTCTCATGAGAGTGGGTTAGAGGGGCAGATTCACCTCCCTAGGTCTTCGGGCCACACTTTTTTTGATGCAGGCCAGCAGATGGTTGGCTTTCTGGGCTGCAAGCACACATTACCAGCTGATGTCCCATTTTTCATCTGCTAGTACCCGAGTCCTTCTCTGCATGGCTGCGTGGTCCCTTTGCCCCCCATCTGCTGCTGATACTGGGGGTTGCCCCAGCAGAGGTTCTTGGCTTTGGTCTTGTTGAACTCCATGTGGTTTTCACCTTCCCACCTCTTAGTCCTGTCCAGGTCCCTCCAGCTGCCTTCCCTTCCCTCTGGGCAACCAGCCACACCACACAGCTTGGTGGCATCAAGCCACGTCTGCCTAGCACTGAAAATGTAAGGTCTTTTTCTGTTTTGGTCCCGTGCTTTTACCAGGTTGTCTTTCTGATCAGTACTAAGACAAAGATGTGAGTTTTTCCATTACAGCCCAAGGCCTGATAAGTGCATAGTCAGCTCAGGGTTTGTTATTATGCATGTAAAGTACAGATTGTCTTTCACCATATACTTCTTTCCCTGTTTATTTGCACTGTATTGTGGCTGCTGTTTTAACACGCAGTTGGTTGATACTGTAAATCTTTCCTGTAGGTATTCAGAGGCAGTCTTGTTCTTTGCTACACTGCATATTAAATCTGGCAAGAAAACTACGCTGTTTGGGACATAAACTGCTAAGATAATTTATTATATCTTTTTCTTAGAGGAATGGTGACGTATATATTAAGAAAATATGTTACAATTTAATTAAAATGTGGTTATTATTTTTAATATGGATTTGCCTCCTACATTATAGTTTATGATGCATCTACATTTGGGTCATGCTTGTGACAAAGTTCAGTGCATCAAACTGGTGGTGAAGTAATTCTAGTTCAGGTAGCAGTCTAGATTTTTTGTGAGTAAGTGCCTGGGAATTAATTCAGTGTCAATATATGATTATTTACATGTATTCTAGATGGCCATTCTGAGCACTTTATGTTTTTTAAAGTATATAAGATTTGGCAAAAATTGACTGAAAATGTCTTGAACTGCAGACTAAAAATCTCACTGCTAAATGGCAAAGCTGCTAGCATTTAGGTTTATGAGTGATTTAAAATTAAAATAAAGGTTAAAAGCATCTTGGGGTCACATACAAAAATGTATTTACCTTAAAAAATGAATGTCCCTTTTGTTATATAACTGTTTTGTATGTTGAAGTCATGATGCAGGAAAACCATTGTTTGTCAAAAGGACGTACTTCAATTTTATGCAATCTACCTGATTCACATAATTGACTAGAAAAATGTTTTGTGTGTCATTTCAGTTCTGAATAAGTCATATGTGTGCAAACAAACATGGAAGTGATGGTGATCCTATGTCAAAACTAGTTCATTATCTTCAGTGATAGGTCCTGACAATAATTTCTACTAGTTTGACAAATGATAAGTTTAGTAACATGAACTCAAAGCCTCAGGTTATCATTTGTCTGTATCTACATACACGGGCAGCAAAGCACTTCGAGAGTTGTAGCAAGGACCTTGGCAGATTTGGACCAATGCTAGCTAGAAACACAAGGCAGACAGTAGCCTCCTAAGCATCAGAGTTTTTTTTTTTCTTATTGCTTAAATTACCTGCTATAAAAATTTTATGCTTTGCTACCCTGAAATGAGCTTTTTTTCTCAATGCCTTTGGGGTCAGAGATGCATCAGAGAAGAATTTTTTGCTGCACCAGTGCTATAAGCCTGTAGCTGTGCCCCATAAACAGTTCCATTCTCCCAGCTCTGGCATTCTGCACACTGGAGTGGAACACTGTGCCCTTTTGCAGAAGTGTTTTAAACTAGTCTGCCCAGTAGTTTAAAACTACTATTTCATACTTGTGCTCTGTGCCTGTTCATCTGGTATTTGATGTTCATTTGGTGTTCCTCCCATGCTTGAGCAATAGTGGCTTGTGTGGGTTGTAATGGGCTAGGAGGGGCCTAGGAAGACGCTAGGAGATTGTTGTGCCATAATTGCTCCTGACTGGTCCTTCTGCAGGGGCTGAGAAGTGCTGAGTAATATGGCCTCTAGACAGCAAAACTCATGAAGCTGCAAGTGGCCCAGCATGACCTGTTGATCATGTTAGAGCTTCATATTATGGTAAACCCAGCTGTGGGTCACAGTTGGCCATGAAATGACTGATGCTTATCCTCTTCAGATACTTTATTTATAAAGTCATGAAGTGACAGGATGAGGGAGAATATTTTCAGGCTGGGAGAGGGTAGATTTAGGTTAGACGTTAGGAAGATATTCTTCGCTGTGAGGGTGGTGAGACACTGGCACAGGTACAGGGAAATTTTGGATGCCTCATCCAAATGTTGAAGGCCAGACTGGATGGACCTTTGAGCAACCTCGTCTAGTGGGAGGTGTCCCTGCCCCTGCAGGGCATTTGGATCTTGATGATCTTTATGTCCCTTCCGACCCAAACCAGTTTGTGACTCTGTGATTCTGGTTTACAAATCAGATTTTGGCCAGTGCTGGAGATAGCTTAGTGATGTAGATAAATGTTTACTTTGTCCCAGGGTGACCACTGAATTACCAAATTGACTATCACTTCATTAGATCTTAGGAAGTTCCTCTGTTCCATTAAAAAAAAAAAAAAAATCTAGCATTTTATGTGTCTATAAAAATCTTGCTAAGTTGATACCAAACTATTTTTTATTTTTATTTCAATTTGTTTTATGAATGAGCCTAATGTGTGGCATGCATTTTTTTCCCCTCTAATCCTCAGGGATGGAAAATAATGATTGTAGCAGGTGTAAGAGATGAAATCTGTTTTCTTTAAGGTACATGTAATTACTGCTTCATAATTGTAAAACATGCCTATGTATCTGTGTTTACTCTTTTTGTTTTTATGTTTTGTGGCTTCTTTTTTCCAGAGATAATAAATAAAATCTTTAGTACCTTTTAATAATGGGTTTGCTCTTCTGCAGGCTGAATAAATAATGAATGTGAAAATTTGGCAGTTTTAATTTAGTTTTAGTTTTTAGTTTTTGCCTGCAATGTGAACTGCTTGCTTAAGGCATGCTCTCTATGTGTGCAGGTTCTTTTAAAATTGGAGATGAGGGTAGCATTTAGTGGAGGTGGTACACTGAAGGGGCTGCACAAGGAGAACAATTGGTTGTGTGCTATGACCTTCAACATGATGGATTTTCAGTGTGTAGAAAATTCTTCAGGAGTTAATGCAGAAAGTTAGAAGACTTAAAAAGAAATAATGAGTGATATTAATTGGAATGGCATCATTTTTACCTCAGGGTAAGTGAAATAAGGGTCAGATCTAGAGACCCCCAAATCCACTGCATTAAATAGAAGGTTTGCCATTTTTTTCTGAGGTGAAAATATTTCAGCCCGGCAGTCATGATTTAGACAGCTAAATGAGGGGACTGATAGTTAGGATTTAAGCACTCACTATCTTCATTGTTCTAGTAGAGCCAACAGTGCTTTCTGATCAGTGTTTTACAGAGACATTTTGAAAATCTTCATCCCGACTCTGTCTAGCAAGGTAAATGTCTGTATTTGCATTACTGACATTCTTAGCAGGACATGGCATGTTCTTGCAAATTATAATAGGTTATACTGGGACACCTCTCACCTTGTTATATTGCAAACTCATCTTTAACTTGTCTTGTGAGAACTCTGCTTTATAACTACTTTAGGTTAATGTCAGTATAATTACTTTGCTGGGTTTTGTAGAAGGACAGGAATAAATTGCGTTTCAGTGGTGTCAATCCATGTGGCAGTGATTTAGCTGGATCAATGGTTTAGATTGGTACCTGTGTTGCTGAAGTGTAAAAAATTATCAGAGATACACGTTTACAAGAGATAAGTCCCAGTGGTAATTTGAAATGTTTAAAAAGAAAACCTTTTAAAATACAGAGAGGTGTGACATCGCTTTTACTGTTTAAATTTGTTCAACAATTAAAGCTCCTTTTGTAGTAGAAAAACGTCACCTTTTTAATGATTGAGAGGTAAAAATGGTTAGTTGGTTTGCAAGAAAAGCATGTGTACATACCTCTTAAGAATCATCTTGCAGTACTGGTGGTGCAAGTAAAACATTTAACATACTGTGTTTTGTAATACCACATGCCTATCTTTTAAAATTATTAGAAAGGAAATAACTCCTGCTTCTCAGTCACAAGGTAGCTACTGACAGCATCCAGGAGGTGTTGTGTTTTGGTAGTTTTGTTGCTCATTTTCACACACAGTTTGTTCTTCACTCTTTTTTCTGAGTAATTTCATAGAAGCATAGAAAGGTTTCTGTTGGAAGGGACTTTAAAGATCATCCAGTTCCAACTGCCATGCATGGCCATGGCCACCTCCCACCAGATCATGTTGCTCCAAGCCCCATCCAGCCTGGCCTTCAATACTTCCAGGGATGGGGCAGCCACAGCTTATGTGGCCAACATGTACCAGTGTCTCACCACCCACAAATTAAAGAATTTCTTCCTAATGTCTAATCTAAATCTCCCCTCTTTAGTTTTAAAGCTATTACCCCTCATCCTGTCACTACATGCCCTTGTAAAAAGTCCATCCTCAGCTTTCATGTAGTATTGAAATTTCTTTGAAGAATTGAAGTATGTATTTCCTTTAAGTATCATAAGGTTGCTACAAGGTCTTCTAGAGCCTTCTCTTCTCCATTCTGAACAGCCTCGACTCTCTCAGCCTGTCTCCCCAGCAGAGGTGCCCCAGCCCTCACATCATCTTTGTGGCCTCCTATGGACTCACTCCAAGAGCTCCATGTCCTTCCTGTATTTGGGCTCCAGAGCTGGACACAGTACTCCAGGTGGAGTCTCATGCTGGTCACGCATCTTTTAATGCAGTCCAGGGCATGGTTGGCTTTCTGGGCTGGAAGTGCACGTTTTTGGCTCATGTTGAGCTTTTCATCAGTCAACACCCCAAAGTGCTTTTTGAGATGCACAACCTATATTTGTACTTGGGGTTGCCCTGACTCAAGTACAGGCCCTTGGACTTGGCCTGTTGAACTTCATGAAGTTGGCATGGGCCCACCTCTCAAGCCTCTCAGGGTCCCTCTGGATGGCCTCTTTTTCTTCTAGAATATTGACCAACCTGGTGTCATCAGCAGACATGCTGAGGGTGCACTCAATTCTACTGTCCATGTCTCCAGCACAGTATCAACCAGTCCCAGTATCAACCCTTGAGGAACAGCACTTGTCAGTGGTCTCCATTTGGACATCAAGCCATTAACCACTACTCTTTCAGTGTCACCATCCAGCCAGTTCCCTGTCCAGTGAGTGTTCCATCCATTGAGTCCATGTCTCTCCAATTCAGAGACCAGGTTGTTGTGTAGGACAGTGTTGGATACTTTGCAGAAGTCCAGGTAGATGTGTTAAAAACTGAAAACTGACACTTGCCACAATGGGTAGGTGGTTAATTTGAACCAGGATGGCAAAACTGATAACCACAGAATGTTGACAGCCCTCTGTGGCCATGTGCTGTGTTGTTTTAAAATGCTATTTTATATCATGTTTTCACTCAGCAGTTTTGTGAGAGGCAACAGTAGTTTGTCTCCATAGAGCCAAAAATGTTTTCTTGTAAAGAATCAGTGGGAGCAGACTAAAAATGACCCTTTGGGTCTTGACTATTGAGTTTAATCTAGGTCATGTGCTTATTGATTTCCTTTTGAATACATTTGAGGCGGAAAACATGAGACAATCTTTCACATGTCACAGCGTACACTGGAGCTGGTTTTTTACATCATCTTGTGCCCAGGCTCACCTGAGACTTAATTCACTCCAATCTGCACTCAGACTTCTCTGTGCATCCCTCCTGCTCTATCCACAACTGAGGGATGTGGCCTGCAGCCTGCTGTCAGCTCTGTACAATAAACTGACCTCCTAGTTTTGTATCTTGATGGGAATTGTTGCCTCCATATTTAGGCAATGAGCAGTTAAGGCATAATTAAAGGTTGCGTTACCTCAAACAAGTGTGCAAGAGTTATTGCCAAGAATGTTACATTTTGCTTCAAGTTGTGTTATTCCAGGTCAGTTCTCTACGCCTGCATCAGGCAGAACTTCCTCATAATATTCTTAATGGAAATTTGTCTGTATATGATTACAGTGATGGGACTGTTACTTTGAAGCTGGAATTCTGTTGAAGGCCATTCTTCTGATTTTTACTCCCCACTGCAGCTGGCTATGCCATTCATGTATCTGTATCAGGCAAGTAAAGTCATGCATTTTTTATGCCACATCTCTCTTTTTTACATGAGAATACAGAAATATGGTCTGTCTTTAATGCTACAAGTCAGGACATCGAAAATGCACTGTAAGCATCTTGTGAAAACAAATGTTTCCCCAATCGTGTTAAAAAAGGGAGCTCTGAAACTTCAGTTTCAAAACTGCTCAGTTATCAAAAGCACTGTAGATACTTTTTGCATCGTTTTATCTTTGGAAGTAATAATTTTAAGGGCTTGACAGGGCCCGTTTTGTGAGCTTGTTTCTTCTGTTTAAGAGGCCTGAATGAGGTTGTCTTTCTGACACTTTATCAGTCAGTAGGATAGCAATCTCCTTAATTATTGCAACTTCTGTAATAGAAGTGGTATGCCATTTTTATGCAATTGATAGAACAAAAAAAGTTCTCATTTTTTTAAATTACAAAAGTTAGATAGAAAATGAGAATGCAAGAATGAAAGCCTCCAGGATAGAAATCCAGGGAGTATTTCTTTGGATGATGGTCTTCAACTTTTTCGTTAGAATTATTTTGCATGGAAAAAGTGGTTTCAAAAGAGCCAAAAGTATTCTTGACCAATTTACTGCCATTTTCCCTGTTTGATTAAGTGCATGTTTTCTGGTTTCTTCGATTTGATAAATCTATTTTTCATCTGACCCAGGGTGAAATGATTGGCTTTGATCTGAGCTGTATTAAATTTCATTGCTCTGTAGTGTTATGGTGGGTCAAGGGTCAAGGTAGCCTTTCACCTTTTCTTGGATATCTTGACTCATCAATGCCTCCAGTGCAGCTGAGAGCCATGTGCCATGGAAGACTTATGAGCATAGATTTCCACTGTGGAAATGCAGCTTCTACAAGGAGTCCATCTCTGTGGGGCAGGAACTGCATTACATTCTCCTCAACGTGTGTGTGGGGTAGTGTGGAGCAGGATTCAGTTATTGTGGGTTTTGGTTAGTCCATCACAGTTGGTTGATTCAACACAAAGTGTTAATAGCTTTTGGGATGTTTTATTTTATGTTTCTGATTAATTCTTGATATGATAAAAACATTGGAATTTTCTGTAAGGAGATAAATATGGTGTTTTCCCTGTTACTACCCTCTCCCTTGCCTAGATGTGGTCTAAATCAGAGCAGATGTGAGCTGTATTTGTCATCATACTAGAAATACTCATCAAGAAAAGGTGAGTTTGGGAATAGTTTGTCTGTCACTGAATAAAAAAATGCGCTAAAATTTCAGTAAGAAAATGGGTTGAGGCTTTTAACTGACCTGAAAGCTGTAGCTGATTTTTTGCTGTATTTTGACATTGAGCCACATGCCTGCAAGTGCAGAGAATATGTTCTTTTCATCATTTCCTTAGTACAGGGAATGCCTCTTTTCTTGTAATCAGTGGCAGAACTGGATAGCTTTTCAGTCCTCAAACACTGCTATATGTATTTATGTGCCTTTGAAACAGATATTATTCATGTGGGCTACAAAGCTTCAAACATGAGTGAACTGTGAGAAGAGAAACAGGATTTCTGGCATAGTCTTCCCACAACACATTCCAGTGACTTACAGAACAAAAAACCACCAGAAACTGTATTTATATGCAGCTATTGGTGGTGAACTGCTTTTCAGATGTTTTGGTTAAACTTGATGATTTCAGGATGTGGTGGTGTTTTTTTGTGTGTACCTTTTTTAAAAAAAATGATCAGTTGTGGTTAAAATAGAAAATAGGCAGTTTATATTTTGAGAGGAGAAAGAATTTCAGACAAAAATAAGATTTTCAAATGGAAGAAGAAATGTAAAGCAAATTGAATTTAAGCATTTTCCATGTGAGTAATTTAATCAGGCTTTAGTATAATATTACCTAAAAAATGTGAATCATTAATACAATTTTGAGAAACTGCAGTGGGATAGCAGAGATCATAACTTCTAAAACCTGATGCTGGCAGTACTAAAACAAAGTGCAAAAAAATGCTTTGAAATTATTCTGTTTGTATTTAAGCTGAAGCTGATTCTGTTGCTCTGCTTTTTTTGCCAGCCTAGATTTTTCAGCAATTTGTTATTGAAAGTGTTGTGAAACAGGCACAGTAGAAAGCAGAGCTTCACTTGTAAGAAAAGTTCCTTTGAATGTATGCTGAGAACTGCACATTTCTGTCAAACTGGCAAGAAATCAGGAACATTTGGCCACTAGCCTGCTACAAGAGAAAGATCAGGATGCTGTTTTTCACTTCTCAGTCTCAGTCTTCATAGGATTTAGTGTGGAATAGCAACACCGCTACTGTGATGGGAGGTTTTTCTTGTTCTAAGATGACCTCAGTAGACCCAGATAATCTCCACAACCCAGAAAGGTTCTTCATCTCTGGAGACAATCAAAACCTGTTTGGACATGTTCCTGTGTGATCTGCTCTAGGGGATCCTCCTCTATCTGGGGGACTGGATGATCTTCAGAGATCCCTTTCAACCCCTTAACATTCTGCAATTCTGTGATCTCCCTCAGGAGCTCAAAATCTCTCTGTTTATTCAGGTTAGTTTGAGAAATACAGTGCTATTAAGGATGTGGCTGTATAATAGGAAGCAAAATTTGAGGTTGTATAAGAAGGAGGTTGTATAAGAAAGAGGAAAATAGAATATTCTCTTTGTGGAAAATGAAAAGAAAATCTAGTTTTTCTGATTGCAATTTACTCTTTTGAGGGAGAGTGAAAATGATGCCTGTACTTTTCTGCCCCCGCTTCCCCAAACATTTTGTGATTCTTTCTTCTGAAAAATGATGATACCAGCCTAGAATTGCTCTCAGTTCTCACTTTTGCCTGCTCCTTGCAGGAAGGTGATGGTTGACCAGCAGTTATGTACGGATCAGCAAAGTCTATGCATTGAAATTCTCGGATCATATGTCTGTGGACAGCAGAATCAGTCTTTATCACTACCCATTGTGTGCTGGCTGTCCTGATAGCAAAAGTGGCTGGATTGAAGTGACATGGCCATGGTCATTGTGCCTTGTCCTGAATAACAAAACAGAGCATGATCTGAAGAGCAAGTGGTGACACTGCTCAAATGGCAATGCGATCCGGGAGTTGTGGAACATCTGGAAGTGTCTAAGTTATCAGAAAGGTGCTTCCAAAGGTCAGTATAAACCAACCAGGAAGCAGAATACTCTCATAAAATAGAACTCATGTCTAGCATGAATAAAATGGTTCTTCAGCCTTTCTTTTGCAAATCCTTTGGTAAATGTACTGTGCAAAAAAAAGCATCACACCTGTTTCTGTGACACGCTGAAGTATCATAGATCCAAGGGAAGAAAGGGCTGATGAGAGTGCTTTATCAGTAAATAGATATTTGAAAGTAGTTCTGTAACTTCTTATGGTATATTTGCTTAAAGACCAGTTCTGCACAAACTGAATAATAGCACACAAAAGGTAGTTTTCATGCACACTTACAGATTTGTTTATATCATCTCTGAAGGGAGGAGATGCCAGCTGGATAAATACAGAATTTGTTACTCTAAGTTGCATCTGTAGAGGTACAAGAGAATAAAGTATCACCCTGGAGAGGTAACATTGATAATGAAATGATAAAAACTGGTACCTATAGCCAAAGAGGGACAGTGGGACAAATAGTTTTGTGCCTCTTGAAGGTGTTTTGCCAGGATGCATGCATCTTGCAATGTCTTTATGCAGTTAGGGACATGACAGCTCTAGCATCTTTCTCAGAAGGTTTGATTGAGCCTCTCTCCTCTGTGCCAAGTCTCCTCAGTTGAAACTGCAGGTAGTACAATCCCTGGATTAATAAAACCAGTGAGTTTTGGGTGTGAAATGGAGGGAATCTGGAGGAAATCTGTAGCTATGAAGAGCTGCCCTTTCTCATACTCAGAGGTTTAATTAAGGTATTTGAATGGTTAAGAGGTCCTGGCAATGGATGTTAAGCATGGCTGAGTAAAATCTGCAACCATCTGTGAATAGAAATGTGGATAATCCTGCCCCTCCACCTGTATAGTCTAGAGAGTAAGAAATAGATGATGATTACTACCCTAAGTAACTCCTTTTGCTTTCTGTGTAGAAACCTTGTGGTTTGAGTGATAATGGTGGAATGGTGTGTGATTGAAATCAGAGCATTCACAGTCGATTTTTAGGGGAACCAAAATCTAGGCATTCTCTAAAAGATGTGAAAAGTTCACCCTGTTATCAGATGATATGAGTACTTGTTGAATTACTTACAAAGGAAATTTCAGTGTGTCCTTCACTGTATGCATAGAACCATTTTCATCCAGCCACTGACCCAGCACTGCCAAAGCCACCACTGAACTGTGTCCTTCATGACACTGATTTGGGTGAAAAATCAGGTGTAATGTCTGAGTGTTTAAAGGACTTCACACTGCATAAACTGCTAAATATTTGTTACTAGCAGACAATCTCTTCAATGTATCACAGCTAATGATTTCACAGATACTAGTAAAAACCTGAAAGCATATGCTATAATTGCATTTGAATAAATTTTTGAAAACTGAATGTACTCTTTTACAGAGTGATAGAGAGTTTATTATAAAATGTGGATTCTATCTCTAATACTGTTGGTTTTATAGCCTAAAAATAATTTTATTTTTACACAAACCATGAACTCATTTCAGCAATCTTCATACAAATATTGAAAATTAATTTTCAGCTCACCACTTCTGTGCTACAATTCACTTCTCACCTTTCATATAAATGTTAGTAGATGTGACACTCTTGTCACTGTGAGGTTTTTTCTTATATATACGGCATGGGTTAGTTGATTGGATTATTTTTGGTTTACTGGTGCAGCATATCTAAACAGCTTCATCAGTTAAGAAAGATTCCCTGTACAAAACCAAGTGTTGACAGTGGATATTCAGAAGTTGAATTAACACTACTGACAGTACTGAAGATAAGGGAATATTTGTCTTATCATCTTAATTGTTGCTTGTTCAAGGTGAGATGCACTGGATTTATTTATTTTATTTTAATTTTTTTTTTTGTCATTCATGAAAACTTGCAGAACTTGTATAACTGGCAGTTATACAAGACTGTGTTTGGAAATGGCACAGAACTTTGATCCAAGTATTTCTTATAGGTGGTTTGACACCGCTCATGCACTGTATCCTCAGTGTCCTGAGATGAGGTGAAGGTTTTCTTGCTCTGTGAATCTGTGTGTAGGGAGTGTGGTGGCACCAGAAAGACATTTAAAGTGGTCTTTTTTTGGCAGGTGGACTGTACCAGGCTTGTTTCTTGTCTTGGAGGATACTGAAGCTGCTTGAAATTCTGAGTGTTTATTTTTCCTGGAGCTGTTTTTAGGTAAAAATGATATGTAATAGAGATGTAAAAAGGTCTTGGATGTGCTGACTTCTTATTCTTGCTTCCCTGTCTTATGTTGGCTCTCTTCAGGGAGAGAAGTTCTGTTTATAGCAATCTAGAGTTGAACTCGTTTACAGCACATCTATATTTGGGCATCTTTGCACATATTGTTGTGTTTAAAATGGGCATCATAATTCTTACCTTGTAGAGGACTTAGAAAATTAGTTACTGTTTGTAAATAGCTTTAAAAATTAAAAATTCTGTGTTTTCATATCTTCACAATATAATTAGTCAATTAATCTGCTTCCTAGAAACTAACACTTCAAAATTATTTGCTCTATAGAAATTCTTTATGTGCATGATTTGGGGTAGGTATACTTTTTTTTTTCTTTTCAGATGTGATGGTGTTTACTGGGAAATCCAGGCTCCACTCTTGCACTACACACTGTGTGGATGCAATCTTCAAAATTGAGGCCCATTATGTAATTTTGTTGTTTACCTGTTTACTCATAATTCAAAAGGAGGCTGCATGATTTTAGTAGTGAGGGTAATTCAGTACTTACAATAACTGAACCTGGACTCAGGTGTGTTTTTCATTGCTTTTTATGTAAGGTTTGATTAAGGAGGGTCTGTAACTCACTTTGATCCTGTATGCAGGAGCTGTCTAGTGAGATTTTTCTGACCTATATTAAATAAGTGATCAGACTAGAAGGTTGTAAATGTCCTTTCTGCCCTTAAAAATATGATCTTTTAATTAAAACACAGGGATGTCTTTTGCTTGGCAAAACAAATACTAAGATAGTTTGTAGCTGAATTCATGTGGAGGAGTTCTGCATCATTATCAGATTTCAGGCAAGCAAGTGCTCTGGCTTTGTTTGGATAAGGAGGCAAGGGCTGTCTGCACATGGAGAAAGGTGAGAGTTGCTAAGAATGCTGAAATAATGAGGTTGGGTAAGAAAAAGAACAACGCACAAAAAATCTTAATTCCTGAGAAATCTATAAAGCTGCCACTGATTAGAGTATTCCACGAGGTGTCTGTCTATCTATTTTCCCACCTGTCCTTTGCCACTTTGAGCAGCACAATTTTCTACTAGTACAGCTGCATTGTGCTTATTTATGTCATAGGGTTCTAGTTGTGATTCCTTGTGCTGTGCTTGGGGAGGGACCAGAACTTGGATTAACTTGACCTGCTATATGGCCTCAGTGGAAAGGAAGCTAATGATACACAGGAGAAACGGAGGCAGGGACCAGAAGTGAGTTGCTGTGTCCCGAGTATCCATGCTGGAATAGTAAGAATAAGGGGATTTCTTTGCTCCTTTTCCATAATTTTGTTTACAAATATTCCACTACAGGAGATCAACATGTACATGACCATTTGTCAAGCTCTCCACATACAGGTTGAATGCATGTGTCCTGAAAATGTCTCAAACTAATATTAAAACTCTTCCAAAGGAAAAGATTTTTCCTTTGCATGCCTTGGGAATATATTATAAAGATCTTGAAGAATGAAAGGGATCTGAGGCAACAAGTGGTAGCTAAAATTTAGAGGTTTGATCGCTGAGACATGCAGACCTGAGTGCCATGTCCTTTTTCCAGTTCTTAGGAAGGTGAGACTCCTGGGAATGGGATAGAGGGCATGCAGTGGTGAGCAGGATAGCTACACCATAAGGTATTAGGCAAAATTTTGTCTGTCTTGTTTTAGGGAGATTTGATATGGCTTTTGTTTGTAGAAGAGACTTTTCACTTCATAGAACTTTGGTCTAGAGAAAGTATCTTTCAGGACACAGCTACTGCATCAGTCATCTAAGGAAATCAGGGGTGGAGATTGATCTGTCAGTTCCAGAAGACCTTATACATGGGAGGAGATGATAACAAGTTTTCAGGGAAGCAGCAGCTGTGGGAATACTGTGAATGTTTACTAGTGAATATACTGGTGTTGGGATGCAGGCTTTCAGGTCCCTAAAAAGTTAAATGATAGGCTTTGTGGATTGCTCTGCCAGACTAATGGCTGGTGGTACAGTGCAAGTCCTAGCTTAGTTGCCAGAAATTTAGTCTGTCTTGTATACAGCATTCCCAGAAAAATTATACACCTAACCTGACTGTCCTGAATTCCAGTCCTGTACCCTTGTTATAGTCATCATTTCTGTTCAGTGCAAGGCTCTGGAATAAGCAGCAAATAAGGAATATTTTAATATGAGGGATGATATCCTTCAGCTAGGTAATGCATAGCTGTCTAGGCAAGCAGCTTGTGATTTCTGGTAGGAAATTCCCACTGGACAATGTCAGATGCATTCTGATACTGAGGTACCCATGTTCAGTTGACTGTTAGTGAATAATTTAGCTGCACTTGCGTGCTGTGTTGTATTGATTCCTGTGGGCTTTACTTTGTGAAATATCCTTTCGTTTGGCAGGATTTTTCCCTGATAAACTGCTGCTGAAGTACAAATGGTCTATGCTGAAAATACAGCAGATGGGATCATATTAGCCCAATTCTTTCATCCATGAAATCAAATGCTATAGCCATTGTAATTTGGCATTATTTGGTGCAAGCCGCAAGACTTGCAGGAAAATTAAGGTCTGCAGTGACCTTTGTGTATTCCTTGATTTCTCTTTTACATGCAAGTTGGGTATGGTATTTTATTACTGAGATATTAAGACTTTATAAAACAGGGTACATTTATGTATAATTTCTCTAATTCCAAAACTGCTGATTGCATACTTAAATATAATGATCTCAGAATGCTGTTGCTCTTGACCCATACAATGTTTGAGGGATGGCTCAGGAAGGTGATTCACTGTCAGATGCTAGAATAGATTTTATGCAGTAGGTTGTAACTTGATTAATCCAACACTGGTTAAAGAGAGAAGTCATCAAGCCATCTCATCTAACATACAATATATATATATGTGGGTTTGTACATATGTATATACACAAATACTTACACATTATATATTTGAGAAGTGTTACACCAAACACAGCCCAGCTCTCAGTCTCTTCAGTATGGGAGATGGTGATACAAACCAACACCCTCTAATGTGTTCCAGAGCCCATGGCTTAGTAGGTAAAAGCCCTATCCTCTGTTGAGTCCTGTTGATTTCCAGATTTCTTCCTACAAGTGTTGATTAAGTAACATTAGATGATAACAAAACCCAAAATATGCAAGAAAAGAACAGACAATTAGTAACAGCCAGCACTTTGTGAAAATGCCAATGTATCTTGTTTATAATAAAATGTAAAGCCTTTTGAGGGATTTAAAAGACTTCCATACCATCAAGTCAAGTTTTTATTAGCTCGTTAGACTACGAGAAAGCCTTTATTTGAGTGGACCAAAGGTCTACCTAGTCTTAAAATCCTGTCTTGCATTGTGGCCTCAAGTACATGCTAGGGAAGGCATCAACTTAAGTATGTATTTTCCTTTCCCTCTCCTCTGAGATGAGTTTAAGTTTCCAGTTATTTTCAACTTCAGGCCTGTCTGAATTCTGAACATGTGAATTTTGTATGTTCAGTACCCCACGATTTCTGAACAGTGAGCTCTGTAGTCTCCTTGCAACTTGCTGGCACTCAGTGTGTTTACTGCTTCCTTTGTCAAGGAGCAACATATTACTACCAGTTGCCTGAGGAACTACTATCCTCTGCTTGTTTTGCAGCTGGTTTCCATTATTTTCATTTAATAGATTTTTATTTTTTTTTTATTGGAAGAGAAATAGACCGGTTGATCCTTATCCATCCCTTCCATATCTTTTGTGATACTCTTAGTATTGTTCTTTACTTTATCCTGGAGAGTTTCATGTAGTTTTAACTTCTCTGTATATCTAATTTAAACAAGTGCAAGCATTTTCATACCACTTTTATCTTGTTCTGAATCTCTCCCATTTTATTATGCCCTTTCTTTCTGTTACTGGAGGTACAAAACTACTTTAAAGCATTCACTGTTTTGCAGCATAATGTGAATGTTTACTTTGTTCTGTTTCTTTACCAATCATCCCTAGCACTCTAGTTTGTTTTACTTGGCATCTGCTGTGCATTGGGATGGGGTTTTCCTGGGGCTTACTCCAGAAACTTATTCTTCAGTTCTAGCCCCAAGCACAGAGCCCATCTTTACACGTGTCAAGCTTGAAATGCTTTTCCTCATGTATGTCAAATTTGTGTGCTGTTAACTTAGTCTGCCATTTTACTGTCCAGGTAATAGGTTCTCATAATTGCTTTCTTGAATAACTAATGAACTTTTGTCATCCTATGTAACCCCTGTCCCTATCCTTAATGCAGTTCCCTGAGGAAGTCCATTGATGACTGTGTTTCATTGTAAAAATGCCACATGGTCCCATATTGCATCTCTGTTTCCTGGATTTTGATCAGATTATTTTTTTTTAATTTTTATTCCTGGAGGGATGTTCTTCTTTTAAATCCTAGATGCTCAGGCTTTTCACTAAAAATCTGTCAAAAGCATTTTGAAAATCATGTCATAATCCAAATACTTCTTGGCCCCTTCAGAGAACTCTGATGGGCTTAAACGACACAACACCCTTATACAAAAGCCATACTGACTCTTCTCAAGTACATCATGTTAATTCTAATGTCCACTAATCTAGTTCTCATTATAGCTTCTGTTAATTGCCATGATACAAACACAAAGTGTATTGCCTTTGTAGATCACCCTGTAACTCTTACGAAAACTGTCATGGTTTTCACCCTCCTGTCATTAGTCCATTTTCATGGTAATTATCAGCAGTGGTCTACAAATTTCCTGCCAGTGCTAGTGGTACATGAAGTATCAAGACCTGGCAAAACCCAGCCCTGGCATTTGCCTTCTCTTGCTTGAAGGCACAATACTTTACTTCCTGCTCATGTGATCCAGTGATGGGGAGAGAATGTTGTCTTCTCTCCAAAACATGTTGCTTACCTCTGTACACTCATCTTTTTGTACCTTTTAGGGGTTCTGCCTTCCTCCAAGTATATTTTCTTTTCCTCCCTTTTCCCCAGGATGTAAGAAATACAGGATACATGTAATGTTCTGTATTGTACATGTCAGTTTCGTATGTACTGAGAGCCAGGCAAAATACTGTAAGTAGTGCACATCCGAAAACTTAATGAGGTTAAATATCCTTGATTAGTAAAAACTTTGATTTAGGCTGCAATTTGCTGCTTTTCCTTCAAGAATTATTGAGATTTTTCAGTTGCTGCAGTCATTGTCCCCTCCTTCCCACTAATATACTAGTGCTCGAGGTTGCATTTGAGTTTCCAGATTCTGAAGTGAAAATGTCCTTAGAAGTCAAGAATGAGCAATATTTTTCTCTCATAATTTTAGATTTTAATAAATTGCCTCACCCATCTTTTTACCCTCAAAAATTTGTTAACATGCCCTTGCAAATATCAGTTAGTAAATATAATAAGCCTTAAAGCCAGAGCAAATGATTAAGCTTCCTCATGCCTCACACAGAAGACAGGCTTTGACTAAGGCTCCTGATTTTTGCTAACAGTCTTGATACACAGAATAATTTTTCACAGTTGTTTTGCATTAACAGTCTCCACTCACAAATATTTACAGCTCCAATTTTCTTTTAAAATTACTCGAAGTCCTGCCATGAATCATTATATGAAGACTGTGCCATAAGTCACTGAGTGATCAAGAAATAGGATGTGATGAAATCATGCCTTATTTAAGCATTAAAAATTGTATTTTTATAGCATTTTATGGAGAGAAATAAATGTTTTATGTTTAGCAAGAAGGTTTGAGGAAAAGCAGTTCGTAGGCTTACCACATATAAATAATTACCACACAGTAATTATTTACAAGCCCACAGTACAATGGGGTTTAGTCGTCACCTTGAAGACCTTTGAAACATAATTTAAAAGTTATCTGCCTTGCTGATGGAAGGATAAGATAACAAAACCACTGCTGAAACATGGATCATTTTTCCAGTCTTTTTTCATTAGGACACTCAAAACTGCCCAAATTTATGAGGAGCTGAAGGCAAGAGTTTGCAGTAGGGGTTGTCAAGCAGTGTTATTGTCTGGGGTAGCAGCTTTTCAGCCTTTGGGAGGCAGCACCACTGTGGGAAGATGAATGCTCATCCTTAATGCTTCAGTGTTTCAGTAGCTGAATTGTTGCAACCATCATTGCTAATTTACAGATGGAAAAGACATGGGTTGCTACAACTCCTGTGGGATGAAATGGAGTAACCAACTAAACAGAGGTAGCGATAAGTTATAATATGGGATAGGGTAGGATGTGTCCTTTACATTTCCATCTGAGGTAGAGGGAGGAGACTGAGTTGTGGGAGCTTCCCAACATCTTGGAGAGTGCTCTGCCCGTGTTGGAGTGACTCATTTCATCAACAGAAAATGCTCTTGTCAGTCACCAGGAGAACAGCATTCAACTGCCGGGAAGTTTAATTGTAGGGATGCCTGTATTAGTGGAAGCTCTACCCCAGTGTGTCTTACAAGTAGTATTTTCTGTTAGAGGGTTGTATAATTAGAATTTTTTGTTTGTTTGTTTGTTTGTTTGTTTTTTTGTTTTGTTTTTGTTTTTTTGGTTTTTTTTGTTTTTTTCTTCTTTTGTATGGGGTATGTTGGGGTTTGTTTGTGTATGTTGGTTTGTTTTTTCGTTTGGTTTGGTTTGGTTTGGAGGTGCTTTTTTTGGTTTTGTTTTTACCAGAAGGATACTTGATTTTCCCACTGGAAAGTATGGCAGCTTGAAAGCTCTTGCTGTCTTACTTCAAATACTGGCATTATTTAGCAGTTTTATAAGAACAGAGTTGTGGTGTGAACTTCTCTCAGTGCCCAACACAGCATAATAATCACTGTACTCTGGTACAGGACTAAAGTCACTCAGGGTCTTAATCATCTCCTAGTCTTGTATCTGAAGTGAAGGTGCCCATCACCTCTTTCCTTTTCACCATAGAAAGAATCTCTGATTAGCACTAGATACAAGTCAGAGAAGTGATACAAACAGTATTCTTGATGCATCTTGATCCCATTGTTCTTTACTTGACTGTCAGTCAAGGTAGTGCCTACATAACTATTCAAGGTATATGAAAATTTTCCTCCTTTTTTTTCTCATTCTCTACTTTGGACAACTCTGCCAAGGATGTTTTTATTAAAATGAAGGCTTATAATTTTGCTCCTGCATAAATTAATGCCGAAAAGACACCTTGAAATTAAATTACTGAATTTGTCCTATATAAAAATATGGAATGGATTTTATCTTCTATGAGATTTTCAACATAAACAGTAATAAAATAGTGTCCAACTGAACCACAGGCTTAACTTGAAACTTGATTACCTGCCTTCTAGTCCAACAGGCATGATAGACAATGATGAGGGTAGGTGATGTAAATGTATCCTGTAGTTCTTAAATACTTACAGTCTTCATTTCAAGAAACTAACAGTGTGTATGGAGAAGGGTGATTTTTACCTGTACTGTGTTGCAGTGATATGGAATCTGAGCTATTTAGCAAGTTGAATGGCAGTGCTAAAATTATGTATGTCTATATATAAATGTATAGAGGCCCACTCACATACATCAGCAACTTGAAAATCTAATAATGCATTGCAGATATCATCTTACTTTGTTGTAGTAAATTAATTCTGTAAATGATCAACATTTATTTTAAAAGGAGAATTCAAGGTTGACTTAGAGATTCTTTTTAGAGGCATGTTACAATATTGAACTTTGCATACTCTAGAGCTGACTGCTCTGGTTAGCTGTTTTGATAGCTGATACTAGTGCTTGAGTGCAGCATACATGTTTCAGGGGGATGAAGGATATAGATGAGTTTTAATGTAGCTTCTGGAAACAAATGCCTTTTATAATTTAGGTTTTGTTTCCACTGTGTCCAGTCCTACTGTAGTAGTCCTCTTAAGTTTTTTTTAATTTGTGCATTTTCTTGGTCTAGCTAAGCGTTTAGACCATGCATATCACCATAGTAACTGCACACCCTTAAGTCTAAATTCTGCAACATGAAATTGATGAACGTCTTGCTCAACAGAAATCTGAGTTATCTCATTTCAAAAGAAGAGGACTATAATATTGTCTTTCCCTTTAGCTTGAATCATTATACGATGGGATTAAATCCAGTGCTTGTCTACACTTGTGAATTTATTCTAATTTTATGTCTCCACTTTATGAAACACAAATAGCTTGTTACATAAAATGCAGCTCTAAAAATTGTGATTTATCTTTAAATAGACTTTTTAAAATAGACAATTCCTGTTTATAATCAGAGCACATTTGTGTGTAATATTTCTACACTTTTTACTGTCCTGTAGGTTGCTTTCAACTACACCATATTGTTATAAAAGTTTTAATCTGCCTTATGGAGAATCATATAATAATAAAATGCACAAAGTAATAGCTTTTTCTTTATGGAATGCCATCATAGGTATTCATGTTACCCAAAAAGAAACCAAACATACAGGTGCACTTCTGTTCACAGAGATATCTGGGGTTTATAAATTTGAAGTCCCTGGGTACAAATCTTGGTGCAAATGCAGGTGCACAGACAGGGCTAGAAGCAGTGTAATGAATCCAGTGCATCTGGGATATACTGAACCTGCTCTGGGCACACCACACAGCCAATTTGTGTGTTGTATGTGCACAGCTGGCTGCCAGATGTTTTGGAAGGGGACAGTATAGGGCTGTAATAGTCTCTTTTTATATGAAGAAAATTAATTTTAAGTGTTTACAGTATCTGCAGCCAATTTGCCATAGGTAAAATTTCATCCTTCTGTTTCTGTTTATGCTTGTGTTCCTCCTGTCTTGGCTTTTAATTCTGGGGTGTTTTGTATTTGCTTGATCTCCAGCATGGCATTTGGGTACAGAGAGGCTTTTTTCAGCTGAGCTGTGGGTCTGATAAGGAAAGCAGAATGTTTGTTGACATCAGGTTTCTTACTGCTGTACGCAATGGCTAATGGCATGGGAGAACACAAATTATATACCTTGTGTGTTGACTGAAGTGTGTTTGGAATTTGCTGTTAAACACCAGAAAGCAATTGCTGGCTATATTCAGTTCCGCGTTAACTGGGGTAGAGGTGGAAGAGGGGTTGAGAAGTTCTAAGCAATGAAAAGAACTGAGTGATCTGGTCCAGAGATTTTTGGACATTAAAGCTCCTCAATAATGTTGGACCTAATAACCAGGTGGGTTTATGTCTGGACGGGTCCTGCACAGGCCCCTCTGCCCATGAAGCAGCTGGATTAATAATAGTGCATTTAATGCACCTATGGAAATTACAGGTGTCTGCTTAGGTAGAATGTTTTCGTACCTATTTTCATCAACATAGGAAGTTGGTATGCAAGCTCTGCAAAATAGGGTTGTAAAGTGCTGACCTTGTGAAATGCATTTTGAGGTAGATAATTAGGCTCTCCCCTCCCCATCAGGTATTATTATTTTTACTACATTCTGAAAATAGCAAAAACTTTCCTGAAATTCTGTGTTTATGAAACAATGAGGGGCATCATCTTTCATGTAAAAATGACATTGAAGTGTATGACATTCCTGTGTGAGTAGCATTTGCTTATGAAAAGAAAAAGTTGTTGCAATGGCAATTATGGGTGAAGCTTCCTGAGAGAAGGGTAAAAATGTTTTGAGAGTGTGATGGATTAGAAGGGACACTTTCTTGGTTCTTTTGAAAAGGTGAAGAAATCACCTAGAGCCAGTGGGTGGCAGTTCCAGGTTTGTTACCCCATGTTGACATCTATGAACAATTTAAGGTGAAACAGTGAAAGGGAAAAAGAGATCCAGACACTCCATGACAGACACATTATTGTGTTTGACTGTAGAAGCTGCATAGGGAATTATATTCTGTTGTCTTGTATGTGGGAGCCTAAGAACAGTAACTCAGAGAAAGTATCACAAAAAGCTATTACCTTGATACACAGGGGAATATGTTAAGGATACAGTTTCAACTTTAATCCGTGTTTTGTGACTAGTAGCTCAAAACGCATCTTCCTAGTTTAGCAATACTTTGGGCTGGTTTTTAAATTTTTTTATTATCATTTTTATATATCTATTTTGTTTAGAAGAGTTTGTGAACATTCTTTTTCTCCTTCTAATTTGCAGCATTACTTTACTGTTCTTTTCGGCCATGAAGGGCAGAAGCCACTGGAACTCCGTTGTGACGATGAAGCAGATGGTGATGAATGGGTAGAAGCTATTCACCAAGCAAGGTATGAAACTTGTTTTTTAATCCTAAACTTCATTTTATTGCAAATAAGTTGATAATAATTTGGAAGTATAAATTAACTCCCTAAACAGAAATAAATATTACAGTGTATTACTTGTGTATTGTTTGCCATTCATGGGTATGTTATAGGAAAAAATGCCTATATGATTCATGTCTATGTCACTGTATTCTATCATTCATGAGTGATTGTGTTCCAGTTGAAATTAGTTCAAGAGGGATACTCTGGTATTGTAAACAACCCCTAGGATTAGTCCTGTGGTAGAGACGAAGTGTGTTATATGAATAAAGAAGTAAGTGATATGCCAAGTGAATAAAAGAATGCTTCTTAAAAAGCTCTTGGATAGAAATATATGTAAGAAAAAAATGGTAAAGCTATTGTGATGTGAAGTGCAACACATAAGATATCAGCTTCAAAACTGAAGTCCTGAACAATGATCAGTCTTGTGAAAAGGAACAGAGTAGGAATTATAGCCATGCTGTTATCTTTTTCTCAGAAAAGGTCTGCGAGGTGTATGGATGAAGTTTACATATAATCTAAATGAAAATCATCTGACTGAGGGTTTGTGAAATAGTTTGTGGGGGCAAATCCCTTTGCTGAAATGCACTTTCTCCAGCCTCCTGTCACAGACACTCACCTCAGCTAATCTACAGTGCCATGGTAACGCACAGGGAACCAAGCAGTTTCTGAGTTGCTTAGGACATGAGCCATGTAAACAGAAGTGATTTTGCTTTATAACTAAAAACAAACACCACCAGCCAGTAGTTTTTAACCTAGAACTGCTTAAATAAGGTCCTGAAGCTACAGATCTTACGTCCCTGGGCATCCAGTCTTTGCATTCTTTTCTTAGCATTGGTTCCGAACTGAACAGGGTAGTGTCCTTGCTTGGATAGCTGGGTTGTGGTATACAATGAACCACATTTTGTGTGATATCCCTCTGAGTGAATTCATTATTTCAGGTCTTGAGAAGACAAAAGGCTTTGAACTTTCAGCCCATCCCAGGAAAGGATGTCCATCAGTGGGGTATGCCTCATTGCTGAGGGAAGAGAAGAGGAGGGAGATCTTCACCTTGTCTCTAGATCTGGGTCAATTTCTTTTTGGCAAGCAAGTGAAAAATGGAGCATGAATTTTTCATAGAATCATAGAATCATAGAATTAGCCGGGTTGGAAGGGACCTCAGAGATCATCCAGTCCAACCCTTGACCCACCGGAGCAGTTGCTAGACCATGGCACTGAGTGCCACATCCAGTCTTTTTTTAAATGTCTCCAGGGACGGAGAATCCACCACCTCACCGGGCAGTCCATTCCATAGCCTAATCACCCTCTCCGTGAAGAAATTCTTTCTAACATCTAACCTAAATCTCCCCTGGCACAACTTAAGACTGTGTCCTCTTGTCTTGTTGAAGGTCGTCTGTGAAAAGAGTCCAGCTCCCACCTCGCTACAGCCTCCTTTCAGGTAGTTGTAGACGGCAATGAGGTCTCCCCTGAGCCTCCTCTTCTTCAGGCTGAACAGCCCCAGCTCCCTCAGCCTCTCCTCATAGGGCCTGTGCTCGAGTCCCTTCACCAGCCTGGTTGCCCTCCTTTGGACCTGTTCCAGGACCTCTACATCCTTCTTAAACTGGGGGGCCCAGAACTGGACACAGTACTCGAGGTGTGGCCTAACCAGCGCCGAGTACAGGGGAAGAATCACCTCCTTGGACCTGCTGGTGATGCTGTTTCTGATACAGGCCAGGATGCCATTGGCCTTCTTGGCCACCTGGGCACACTGCTGGCTCATGTTCAGTTTCTTGTCAATGCAGACTCCCAGGTCCCTTTCTGCCTGGCTGCTCTCCAGCCACTCTGTCCCCAGCCTGTAGCGCTGCATGGGGTTGTTGTGGCCAAAGTGCAGGACCCGGCACTTGGCCTTGTTGAACTTCATCCCGTTGGAGTTGGCCCAGCTCTCTAGTCTGTCCAGGTCCCTCTGCAGAGTCCTCCTGCCTTCGAGTTGGTCCACACTTCCTCCCAGCTTGGTGTCATCAGCGAATTTGCTGATTATAGACTCAATCCCTTCGTCTAAGTCGTCTATAAAGATATTAAACAGAACTGGGCCCAACACTGATCCCTGGGGGACACCACTAGTGACTGGCCGCCAACTGGATGCAGCCCCGTTCACCACCACTCTCTGGGCCCGGCCCTCCAGCCAGTTCCTAACCCAGCACAGGGTGCTCCTGTCCAAGCTGTGGGCTGACAGCTTTTTCAGGAGAATGCTATGGGGGACGGTGTCAAAGGCTTTGCTGAAGTCCAAGTAGACCACATCCACCGCCTTCCCCTCATCCACCAGACGGGTCACCTGATCATAAAAGGAGATCAGGTTGGTCAGGCAGGACCTGCCCTTCCTAAACCCGTGCTGGCTGGGTCTGATGCCTTGCCCATCCTGCAGGTGCTGTGTGATTGCACTGAGGATGATCTGCTCCATAACCCTGCCAGGCACTGAGGTCAGGCTGACGGGCCTGTAGTTTCCCGGGTCCTCCTTCCGGCCCTTTTTGTGGATTGGTGTGACATTCGCCAACTTCCAATCATCTGGGATGTCCCCAGTGACCCAGGACTGTTGGTAGATGATAGAGAGAGGCTTGGCAAGCTCTTCTGACAGCTCCCTCATCACCCTCGGGTGGATCCCCGAGGTGGGATTTTTGCCTTGTGGTAATTGGATTCAGGGCAAGCACAGACTTGTACTGGTCTATTCTCAGGATAATTTTTTTCTTGTCCGTTGCCTGGTGTAAAAGGCGTGTGAGCAAGAAATGCTTCATAACACTGAGATAAAATTTCTCTCTGGGTAGTTCAGTTCGTAAACATATCACACATGAAATTTCAAGGCAGAACTTAACAGAAAATTAAGCCAACGTTAAAAAACCACACAGCTGAAAATACTGAGACCGTGTACTTGCTAAGAAGAAATTAGTTCCAAGATTCAAGGTTAGCATCCCTGAATTTTGACTCTACCAGGAAGTTGTGGCTGCGGCCTTCAGAAGACAGTTGGGTCTCTTGTTGTAGCTTGTAAGCAAGATCAGTCTTTTTATCTCACTCCCTTTTACTATTTGACATTTTCCACTTCATTTGTGCCTATCTGAAATGACAGTCCTAATAACATCGATCTACGGACAGCACTGTGAGGGATGTTCTCTGAGCACTATATCACTTGGGGGATTTTTTCTTGCTACATGGGTGTCTTAAGTTTTGTGGGGGAACTTTTTTTTCTGGTGGCTTGGTGGCTTGGACATGGCTTTACTTGTTCTAGAACACTGTTCTTGAACAAAATATCCAGAAGTGACAAAAAAATTCTGATATTTAGTTGCTAAACATAGAGTGCTGTATGCTTCTGTGATTACCTCATTGTTCTTATACTCTTCTACTTCACAGAAAGTTGCTTTTATTTGCTCTCCATTGTGTCTAGCAAAACAATGTGTAGTTGCATAATTAGTTACATAACAATTGGGTCTTTTACCAAAATACATTAAAAAGTAAAAATAATAGTTTTAGACTGTTGCATAAGACTTTTCTTGCCAACGTTATTTAAAAAAACAGATTTGATTCAGGAATTAAATTTTGCATGCATCATGGTTAGACATTTCTCCTTGAGTTTGTATTTTTGACAAATGACACAAGCTTTGGCAAGTTCTTCCGTGTCCAAGTTCATCTGAAGCTAGCACAAGACATTTCAGACCATTTTCTCAGGTCTTTGTTCTGAATAGCTAAATGGTGTTTTGTATACACCTTTGATGAAACTCTTCTATTGTATCTCAGGTGTCCTAGGCAAAAATCCTAGGAATTACTGAGAAGATTCCCTCTCCCCTTAAATTGAAAACAGGCCTGGAAATAACCTTTTATATGAGAGTATGTTGGCATTTGTGATGGAAATATTTAATCGCTTTCTGGAGGGTGTCATCCCTGAGAGCAGCTGTGGTAATCCATGTGTTTTAGCTGAGACCAAGTAGCTGAGACTTTTTTTTTTTTTTTCCTTTTCTGAGATTGACATGTGCAAAATCTAATTTTGGATTGCTTTTCATGACTTTTTGCCAAATGCGTGTTTGCAGCCATCAATTTTTTTTATTTATTTTGCAAGTATAAGTAGGCTGTTAAAAAAATAACATGGTCTGACTGCATCCCATGTCCCACTGTGGATAAATGGGTATTAGGTATGCATATTTGTTCAAGTCCTGCTTTGACTTCATCTCAGGAGATGTGTCTTTTAAAAGAAAGAATTGCTTCACCCTCAGTACACTGAGGTGGACTTTTCATCTTCTCTCACAAATTCTTCTATGGTTTTAAAATGAATTAACGTTTTTGCATTTAATTAAAAAAAAAAAAGCTTCTTTTTTTCTATATGGATGCAGAACTTGTGAAATTTGTTGCTCTTTTCTCTAGCTTTGACTTGGAAAGTATTAAATTAAGTGCTTCAGCCTGTAGTTCCATGTATGCTTTAGTCCTTCATAAGCCTACGTTGCTGCTGAAGGAAGCAGCTGCCATTCTCATAAGTCAGCCATTCATTCCCACACCTTTACCAGCCCTCTGCTCATGCAGGCACAAGTGTGAACTTAATTAGGAAGCTAATTTGCACTAAAAGAATTATGAGACATGAGGCTGCCACTCTATCCAGGTTGAACCAGAAGTGATCCAGGGCATGTAATTCCAGTACAAACATGTGTACCTACAAACACAGCTGGCAGCAGGATCAGCACAGAGACATTCAGCACTCAGCTGGGCACACACACCAGCAGCCTCCTCCCTTTCCCATCCCTGGCTGATCAGGATGAAGGTATGTTAGTGCAAAATACACACAGTGCCTGGATACAGTATGGGTGCCTTCTATAAGTAGCCTAGCCATAAAGTCTGCCTAGGAGCTGGTCCTAAATCCTCTGTCTCTCCAGTTGCTGGCATCTGGAAGCACAAATCCCCCGTGCCTGCAGACCTTCTCCAGTTGCTGCTACTCACAGGTTGACATTCTCCCCACTCCAGCACTCTGTACACCCCCAGGAACTGTTCTAAGACACTTAGTCTGCCCCAGTAGCTGGCTCTGGACCCCATGTACTTCCAGTTGTGAGTAATGTGAGTGCCATACTAGCTAACCAGATGTGTTTTCAGGATTGTCTTGTTCTCACACAAGGGTAGTGTGTCTCTATTCCAGTTTTGTATTTCCCCATCTCAGTTAAAAGAATCTTGTAGTAAAAATCATCTGGCATGTAGAATTCTCATGCTTCCCCATATATCACACAGTCCTACATACAGTCACCCCCTCTAATCCTAGTTTATGAAGTTGTTCAAATCTTCATCTTCCATTGCCCACCTGACTGGAAATCAGCAGACCCGTCTTTTACAGCCTTTCTGAACAGTTGTCCATGTGTTGTCTGAAAGCCCATCCTGATTTTGTTCCTTCTGGTAAATCAGCTCTGTAACCATCATATAGGTGTCCTGTGATACCCCGTGCCATGCAGGAATTCATAAAAAGTTAATGGTACTTGGGTACAGGTGATCTTCCAAGTAACCTTGGTTAGAGTCATAGGGGTGGATTGCATAAATTCTAATTTAACAGTTACTATCTCCACCTCTAGTGTGACTGTTGGTGTGGCATTAGACTTTAAAACCTGTCTGTGATCTATTCCTTCTGTTAAGAGAGTCCAGGTAGGGACAGATGTAGGCAATGTTTTTTTGCCTTACGACCTCCAGGACCCTGTTGCCTGATTTTCATAAAAAGTTGATGTTTTTGTGTTTTGCATTTCAAAACAGTGATTTGATATGACTATAAATAGTTCTGGTGAGGTCCAATGCCTGGCTCTTCCATCTGCTTTAGCAACGTTAGTATAGTTAGCACAGAGTGATCTGATGGACCATAATTCTGGTGTGATTTCAGTATAAAAATCAATTACATTTGCTGGTAGTACTGCTGGAGCCTTTATCTGAGAGAACTGGTGGATAAAGATGCTGGGCCACTATCCAGCATATCTGAGAAGTCGTGGCAGTTGGGTGAACTTCCCACTGATTGGAAAAGGGGAAATGTAACTGGCAAATTTAAAAAGTGAAAAGAGGAGAAAAAAAGAAAGAGAAAAAAAAAAGAAGAAAAAGAAAAGAAGAGAAAAGAGGAGACCTGTAGGCCAGTCAGTCTCAGCTCTGTGCCTGGCAACATCGTAGGGCAGATACTCCTGGAAGCTGTTCTAAACCAGCTGCATCCTGTGCTGCATCAGAAGTGTGGCCAGCAGGTTGAGGGAGGTGATTCTCTCCCTCTCATCCACTCCTGTGAGATCCCACCTGTGTCCAGTTCTGGAGACCCAGTACAGGAAGGACATGGAGCTCTTGGAGCAAGTCCAGGGGAGGGACACAGAGATGTTGAGAGGGCTGGAGCACGTCTGCGAGGGAGGCAGTCTGAGAGAGTTGGAGAAGAGAAGCCTGGAGAAGAGAAGCCTGTTCAGCCTGGAGAAGAGAAGGCTCTAGGAGACCTTATAGCAACCTTCCAATACTTAAGGTGGCCTACAGGAAATCTGCAGAGGGACTTTTTACAAAGACATGTAGTGATAGGAAAAGGGGTAATGGTTTTAGTCAGAAAGAGGGTAAATTTGGATTAGATATTAGGAAGAAATTCCTCACTATGTGGGTGTTGAGACACAGGCCCAGGTTTTCCAGGGAAGTTGTGGCTGCTCCCTCCCTCGATGTTTTCAGGGCCAGGTTGGATGATGATCTTTTTTTTTTTTTTAATTAATCTTCAAGGAGGAAAAACTTTTACTTCATGACAGCTGTGGGAACTTATTCGAAGTATTTTAAATCAACTTTTTTTTCCAAGTTAAGTGTTGAATTTAATAGCTGTATTCAATATTGGCCTCCTCCGGTATATAACTGAACTACTACAGATTGAAAGGGCAATAAATACATACAAAAAAAGACTAACTGGAGAGAATGCCTGTTACTACACTTCAAAAAGCCTCATCGTATTTAATAGCAAATGCTTGTTTTTTTATGAGTGCTGTAACAAGTAGCAAGAAGTTTAAAAGGGAAAAGATGTGAAATCCAGAGATTCCTTCTGTCAAATCCTGTGCTAACTTGTCATTGGAAGAACATGTGATAGTCATCATTTTCAGTGCAGTGATTGATGAAAAAATAGTAACAGATCCCTTGTCAAAGATTTAGGCCTGTATTTTGTGCAATTTGATCTTTATTTTGTAAGGATATTTAACATCAGAGGATTAAAAAAATCAGAAAACGTGCATTTTTTTGAGTAATCCCAAACTGGCCTGAAAGTACAATAGGTGTTAGCAAACTAAAACAAGTTATGATGGAAATTCTTCCATAAAGAGGTCTGACAAGTAAAGATAGTAAGAAATAGTTCTGATTAAGTGCCAGATGTTCCCTTCAAGTCCTCCCAAAAGATGAAAAAAAGCGCAGCCCTTAAAATAA
Organism: Florisuga fusca; assembly: GCA_038090715.1. Taxonomy (NCBI): domain Eukaryota; kingdom Metazoa; phylum Chordata; class Aves; order Apodiformes; family Trochilidae; genus Florisuga; species Florisuga fusca. The sequence continues at coordinate 25,345,267 of JAAWXA010000006.1, forward strand.
ATAAATAGAATTCATAGAATTTCTGGGCTTAGCCTGAGAACTGGAAGCTCATAAAAAGATCAGTGCAATTACCTCACTATCAGTAACTGGATACTGGGAGCCTGGATACCGCTAGTGCCTGTGTATTAAAAGGATATTGAGCAATGTAAGTCAGGATGATCTGTGATCAAGCTATTCTTTATGTACTAAGCCAAATAAACATGGTTTTACATGTTTGTCATTGGTGGAATGTTTATTGTGTAAATATAGAGCTGGCAAAAGCCCAGCTAGGACTCAATCTGGCCACTGTCATGAGACAACAAAAAATGTTCTTACAAGTACATTAAATGCAAAAAGAGAGACAGGGAGAATCTCCATCCCTTATTCATTACAGGGAGAGGGAGGAACATTGCAACCAAGAAAGAAGAAAAGGCTGAGGTGCTTGATGCCTTCTTTGCCTCCATTTTTAATAGTCAGAATGGTTATTCTCATAGTGTTCAGCCTCCTGAGCTGCAAGACAGGGATGGAGAGCAGAACTCCCCCATAATCCAGGAGGAGGCTGTTAATGACCTACTACAGCACCTGGGCACCTGCAAGTACATGGAGCCAGATGGGATCCACCCAAGAGTGTTGAAGGAGCTGGCAGAGGAGCTCACCAAGTTCATCAAGAGTCTTGGTTAACAGGGTAGGTCCCAGACAACTGGAGGGTTGCCAGTGTGATGCCCATCACACTGGGAGAAAGATCTGGGGAACTACAGGTCTGTCAGCCTGACTTTGATGCCCAGAAATATTATGGAGAGGTTCATCTTGACTGCACTCACATGGCAAGTGCAGGACAGTCAGGGGATCAGGCCCAGCTGTGGGTTCAGGAAAATCAGGTCCTGCTTGAGCAACGATCAACATTCTCATTCTGTGACCAAGTGACCTGCCTAGTGGATGAGGGAAAGAAAGGCTACGCATGCTGTCTCCCTGGATTTCAGTAAAGACTTTGACCCACAGCATCCTCCTAGAGGAGCTGGCAGCTCATGGCATAGGCAGGTGTGCTCTTCACTGGATAAAAAACTGCCTGGATGGCTGAGCCCAGAGAGTTGTAGCAAATGGAGTTAAATCCAGTTGTCTGGCAGTCACGAGTGGTGTTCCCCAGGGCTCAGCTGAGGGACTGCTTGATAAATATCTTCATCAGTGATCTGGATGAGGGCACAGAGTGCTTCTTCAGCAAGTCTGCAGATGACACTAAGTGGGGTGGGAGTGTTGATCTGTCTGAGGGTAGGAAGGCTCTGCAGAGGGACCTGGAGATGTTGTACCACTGGGATGAGGCCAGTGGTATGAGGTTTCACCAGGCCAAGAGTCAAGTCCTGAGTTTTGGTCACAAAAACCCCAGGCACCACTACAGGCTTGGAGAAGAGCAGAAAAGGACCTTGGAATGGTGGTGTACACCCAGCTGAATATAAGTCAGCAGTGTGTCCAGGTGGCCAAGAAGGCCATCAGCATCCTGGCTTGTGTCAGGCGTAGTGTGGCCAGCAGGAGCAGGGAGGTGATTTTGCCCCTGTACTCAGCACTGGTGAGGCTGCACTTCAAGTACTGTGTGCAGTTCTGGGCCCCTTGCTACAAGAAAGACATTGAGCTGCTGGAGCTTGTCCAGAAAAGAGCTACAGAGCTGGTGAAGTGTCTGGAGCACAAGTCTTACGAGGAGTGGTGGAGAGAATTGAGATTATTCAGTCTAGAGAAGAGAAGCTTAAGAGGAGACCTTACTGGTCTCTACAGCTACCTGGAAGGAGGTTGTAGAGAGGTGGGGGTTTGTCTCTTCTCCTATGTAACTAGTGAGAGGAAATGGGCTCATGTGGCATCATCAGAGGTTTGGATTGGGTGTTAGGAAATGTTTAGTTTTGGAAAGAGTTGTCAGGCATTGGAGCAGGCTGCCCAGGGAGGTGTTGGAAGTGTTCAAAAAACATGTAGATGGATCATTTGAAGACATGGTTTAGTTGGATGGTGGTGTTGAGTTGATGGTTGTACTAGAGGTCTTTCCCAACTGTAATGATTCTGTGATTCTTATGGAAGACAATATTTGGCTATTTGCGCTAAATTTGTGTTTTCTCTTTCAGTTACTCAGATATTCTGATAGAACGGGAGGTGTTAATGCAGAAGTACATTCATCTTGTCCAGATTGTAGAGACTGAAAAGATTGCAGCCAATCAGCTTCGACATCAGCTTGAAGATCAAGACACAGAAATTGAAAGGCTTAAATCTGAGGTACATGCCAGAGCCATCTAACAATTGCTTATAGCATTTGGTTGTGTGCATTGCAATAATATTCAACATTTCTGTAATGTTTGTGAAAATGAGGGAACCCACTGAGGTTAAGATCTAATAGTCTCCTTGTGAACCCTTGACAAAATAATTTTCTTAGAAATACTGGAGACTGTTAAACTGATCAAATTGCTTCCTTGTCAGGGACTTTAAGATGACACATTGCTTTGTAGTATGGGTGTCACAGACTGCATTATTTCCTACCTGGCTTCACACAAGCAGTTTTTTCCTGGACACATTGTCTTTTTTTATGGCAGTATTGAGAGCTGTTCTAACATGCTCTGTTAATGTTAACGGAATGTTAAAAATTTTGTTGCAGTTCTGAGGTGATAAAAAGCACACTCTGTTTTGAGAGGAGAACCAGCTCTCTTCTGGTCCTTCCTCCATCTGGACCAAAAGCCTTGCTCATTTTCAGAAACCTGTGTTCATGTCCCTGTGACCAAATAAATACTTACCATTCTGTGCAGCTCTAATAGAATTGAAGAATGGGAAAATATTTTTCTCTGAGTTCTGTAACAGAGAATTTCATTAGCTTGAGAAAGCATCTAATGAATGTTTGTTTTTTTATCAGATTGTAGCTCTCAATAAAACAAAAGAAAGAATGAGGCCTTATCAAGGCAACCAGGAAGATGAGGATCCAGATATTAAAAAAATTAAAAAGGTAAACATGAAGTCTTCTGTGCTTAACAGAAGGGTGGGATGCGGGATGCACTTCTGTACTTCAGACTGTTTAGTTCTGTCTTCATTTGTTTTCATTAAGTGAAGTCAAACAGCAAGATTCCTTTTCCATTACTTAAATGTCTTAAGTTATATCAGCTTCCTGTGCTTCAATGCCACATTTATGCCATGGTGTATTTGTTGCTTAAGTATTAATTTTTATGTGGAAGATATATATTCAGTTTCTTAAAGAAGCTTTCATTCAACTGCTTGTAAAGACTGAGATTAAGTCATGGGCTATGTCCTGTGGGAAACAAATGTATAGTGACTTTATACTCCTTTCTTAAAAAAATTCTTATAAAGATATGAAAGAATGACTTGTATTCTCTCACTGCAGCTGGAATGCAAATACTGAAAATGCAGAAAGCAGTCTCTGTTTAGGTTCTCAGCCAGTCTGTTTGATAGTGGTTATTCTGGGACAGTATGGCCAGTGTTTTTAATAAGAGGGACAGTATTGTCCCAATGGCATTCACATGTGCAACTTTCAGTACTATTGCTTAGGTCTGGGAATAACCAGGCTACAGAACTCTGGCTGTCACTGACTCCAACAAATCCTAATGTACAAGCTTGAATGGAATTCATGCTTGAAGATGGGGTCCAGTATATGTCACCCTTATTCTCACAGTGTTCATTCTGGCAGTGGAACAAGCACCCCAGGGCAGTGGTCCAGCACCAAGCCTGACAGAGTTCAAGAAGCACTTGGATGATGCTCTCAGGCATATGGTGTGATCCAGAGGATGCCCTACACAGGGACAGGCACTGGAGTTGATGATGCTGATGGGTTCCTTCCAGCTCAGCAGATTCTATTACTCTATGATTCTGTTAAATTGCATAATATCATTTATGGTATGTGGACTTAGTTTCTGAGTATTTCTGAATCATGCAGTCTGAGCGAGGGTCAATGCTTGACGTGATACCCTTGTGTGAATTTTGCTTTTCATATGGATTAAACATCTCAAGTGTTTTGACAACTGGGCATCTTTTTTTTTGGAAGCTCTTTATTAAGAGTAAACTCCCATCGGTGAGATGTTGCATTTTTCTTACAAGATGAATGATTTTCACATGTTGATCAGGGCAAAGATGTAATGAAATTTTCTGTCATCAGATATAGACCTTTCCTGTAATCTTGAATTCACTTTGTAACTTTAATGGATATTACACTTACGTAGATTTTCTCTCAACACAGGAATACTTTTTTTAAGAATGCCCAAAATCTGCCTTTTCAGGATATCAGTCTTGATGGCTGTGTCTGATGCCAAGCAGTATATTTATACTTAGTTTAAATACATATGCTAACTCATATTTATTCATACAGAAACTCAACTGAGTTTTACACCTACCTTAGGATTATGGCAATAATTACATAGGGTTAATAATGGTATGTATTTCAATAACTATATATATATATATGTATTCGCTGCCTTGAAATGTGTTACCTGGAATGGTTGCACAACACTTCCAGGGGTATAAGAGAAATGTGTAAGAAGAGGTAAAAGAAGTAAAAAACCCTGCACAGTGGGTAGCACAGTTGTGCTGGTAGGAAGGGTGTATATGGGCTTGCAGTAGAAGGTACCTTGGCATGTGTGTGATATCTTTTCAATCCGTTTCCTGGCAACAAAAATAACCAAGTAATTTTGAGGATTTGATTGACAAAAAATTTTAAAATGTGCACATAAGGAACAATTATATATCAATAAGAGCATGAGACTTTTTATTTTTTTAAATGGACACATTTAATTTAGAGGGTTGTTTCTGCAATGAAGAGCTTCTAAGTTATGTACATTTTTTTCTCATTCTTCTTTCCCTGGTCCATTTTTAGGTCCAGAGCTTTATGCGAGGCTGGTTATGTAGAAGAAAATGGAAAACTATTGTCCAAGATTATATTTGTTCTCCCCATGCAGAAAGTATGAGAAAAAGGAATCAGATTGTTTTTAACATGGTGGAGGCTGAATCTGAATATGTGCATCAACTTTATGTTCTTGTGAACTGTTTTCTGCGTCCCTTAAGGATGGCTGCAAGTTCAAAGAAGCCACCTATCAGTCATGATGATGTTAGCAGCATTTTCCTCAACAGGTATGGGGGTTTTTGTTTGGTTTTGGGAGGTTCTCTGACCATTTCTCTCTATTCTGTTTGCAATAGTGAGGTCTGACACTTTTGTTGTTTTTTTTTTCTCTGATGTAGGCAATGTCACTGAGGTAGACCATTTTTCCAGGGGTAAAAGGCAAGGTACAGTTGGTGATGCTGTTTGAAACCAGCTGGACCTCTTTGCCTCTTTGTATTTTATTTCTTCGTCTGCTAGAGTAAGAAAAGGACAAATCGTGCCTCTTGGGGCTGTTCTCCTAATGTGCTGTCACCTTTCCTGTTTCTTTTTCTCTTAAAAGAGCAAAATTTGATTTAGTGGCCTCGTATGATCCAGATGAAATCCTGAGGATGAGTACACCAAATCTGCTATTTTCTGTTATCCTGCCTAAGGAGCCTCCTTCCCTCTCACTTGTCTTTTCATATCATGCAGAAAAGATTCGGTTTTTGCATTAAGCATCCAAGTTCTATGTAATAAGTAATACTTGTAATAAGTATGGAGAGATAAGCCAGTGGGCATCTAACATTTGATACAGGACTGGGATTATGTCCAAGTCCGCCCCAAACTTGCAAGAAACATGACATGTTCCTTCAGTTATGAGACGAGGTGCATTCATGATCAATGTTCACTATTTGGCTTCTCTTACAACTGGGCTCTCCCCTACTTTCTTTGATCTCATCAGCTAAAACACAATGTTAAGTTTCATGTTTTAGAAAAGCTGTAAGCTTCAAATCTTAAAGCAGAAGCAAGCAAGGGTGTAGATGACTACCACTGGCTTGAGGTTTCTCCATTTTACTGCTCCTCTTAAATTACTGAACTTGCCAAAGTTATTCTTGGAAAAACTGTTATTTAAACTGTGTGGAACATGTTATTTAATGAATGTTTTTATTTAAAATAACTGAATAGGTAATGTGTATAATGTAATATATAATATATATGTAGAACATACTTTCTACACCAAATACTATGTATTTCCAGATATATTGTACTAACATTTTTTAACAGTGCAATAAAAGGAAGCACTTTCTTTCATAATAATAACAATCTTCCTTTTTTTCTAGCAAAGTGCAAAACGTACTGCTAACCAGGAACAGGTGTTCATGTGTGGATTATTAACCAGGAAATAAAGCCTGAATTGTCTTTTTGTTTTTCAGTGAAACAATCATGTTTCTTCATGAGATATTTCACCAGGGCTTAAAAGCAAGAATAGCTAATTGGCCTACTTTAATCCTAGGTAAGTTACTGTATTTTCTTTAGGGGTAAAATTTCTTTATTTATTTTTCAAATTACAATAAAGTTTTTTTTTTTAAAGAGAGGAGTTCTTTAAAGTCTTTTTTTGAATTGAATGTGTTTCCAGAACTAACACCAGAAGATCGTGTGTAGTGGGAGTCCCATGTGAGCAGTAATGACTGTCTTCCAGTCTGTAAATGAAAATTCCTCTGACCTAAGCATTGATTAGACATGGGCCCCTGAATTTTTAGTGATGTTGTCTGATCATTACCTAACCAGAACAACCATGTTTTGTCAGGTGGAAGAGCCAGTTTTAATGTTTCTAAAATCTCAGTATATTGGAAATAGAACTGATTACAGCAATTCATTTCTATAGAACACAATGATTTCTTTGAAAATATATTTCAAGAGATGGGGAGCTGGGAAAAAAAAGCATTTCTTGACTTTTTCTAGCTGACTTATTTGACATTCTGCTGCCAATGCTGAACATATATCAAGAATTTGTTCGGAATCATCAATATAGTCTACAAGTACTGGCAAACTGTAAGCAAAACAGAGATTTTGACAAACTCTTGAAGCAATATGAAGCCAACCCAGCATGTGAGGGGCGAATGCTGGAAACTTTCCTTACTTACCCCATGTTTCAGGTAGTCTCTGTATATTTTTTGTGACTGTTTGTTTTTAATGTTCGGTTGATGCATTGTGTGATACTGACATTACAACTGATTGAAGATTTTCTTGGTTAACTAAAAATACTCTCATGTAAATTAGTATATTTTTCATTTATTTTGTTATTGTACTGAAACTCTGCCTGTATTGATCTTTTCTCCAGCTATTCTGACTCATGTCTACTTAGAATCTTATGTATGTTGAGGGGGAATATGTGGGATGAAGACTAGGGACAAAGGAAGAAAATGCTGAGATACATTTACTTGACCTCTTCCTGCTGTAGGATTCTGAAGTAGTCCACAGAGGGATAATACACCTGGTGTCACAGGTTAGAGCAGCCACACGAGTTTAGCTAGGAATCCTTTTTGAATTTTTCCTCCTGCTTTGTTCTCCAGTGACCTAGTCTTTGAAACATATAGTGCAAATGTTTTGAAAACTTAGTTAACTGTCTGATATTTTGTCTTCATCTGCCTAGATTAATTGTTTGTTGCTGTTTTAAGAGGTCTGTGATACCATGTATTTCACATTTAACCTAACATTTTACTCATCAAGAGAACAGTTTTGTTTAGATCCTGGAAAACCAGGCAAAGAATAAAAAACAACCAAACAAAAAAGGTGCATCAGAGACACTTGTGTTAGTGCTAGTTATCCACGTTAGCCTGAAGGGCCTCTAGCATCCGCAACAATTTTTTTTTAGCTTTGAGTTTATATACTGTAAAGTTTTGGGATTTTTTTGGCTGAGCTGAAACAAGGCTATAGCATCCCAGAGGGGAGAGACAGTCCTATCCCCGTGTGATGGAGGGTGTAACTGCTGATGACTTTTCACTTCAGCATCACAAAAAATAATGTCTTATTCTCCCAGGAAAGTTCTATTCTGTGAAGGCAAGTTATACTGCAGTATCAAGTGTTTCTAGTTACAAGCTTTGAAACTGCTTTAAGTAATAATGAGTAGATCAGGTCCTTGGGATGCCCTGTGCCCTTTATTTAGTAGTCATGTGTTGACAAATACTTGCATGTTCTTCAGTGTTTTGATAGTGTGATGTAAATCTGACTAAGTGCTAGCAGGTCAGCTGGCATTTCCGAAGTCAAAAGAAACTTAGATTCAAGTATCCTTTAAAAATTGAGGGAAAGTATATGTGGATCTTCTAGGGAGTTTTGAAAGTGTTTTCCATTGAGATTTGGATATCAGCGTGAAACAATGAAATTTAATGGCTTTTTTTGTGGCTGCTGCTGATCTGATCTTTTGTTTAAAATGTATCAATACATTGTGTGCTTCCTCAAGCTGAAAACATGTTTATGCAGTCTCTGTCACCCAAAGGTTCAGTATTTTGTTGAAAATAGTTAAATTTAGAATGTACGTTTAATCGTTTAGTTGTGGATATTAATGTTTGCAAAACACTTTTTACCAGGCCAATATTTAACAAAAAGCTGTATTGGAATTATTATTTTAAGGATTTACTGATTCTATACCTAATTTGTTTTAAGATTCCTAGATATATTATAACACTTCATGAACTTCTGGCTCACACACCACATGAACATGTTGAGCGAAAAAGCCTTGAATTTGCTAAGTCTAAACTAGAAGAACTTTCAAGGTAAGATTTTATTACTTTACATTTAATAATCTTAAATAAAGATTTTGAAATGTAAAATCTGTTTTCTTTATCTTGATTTATCTTTGTTCTTTTTTAAAAAATTATTTTAAGTAACAGGGTCAAAACCAAACCAAAGATTATGAAATAAAACAAAAAAATGCCACAACTTAATATTATGGTGCTTCTATTTTAATTTTTTTTTTTGGCTAACATAGATCTACAAGTGTCTCCTTGTATTTTGGGTAGGGGAGAATAGGAGTTGCTATAGGAACCACCTACTCCTGTGTTCATAAGCCATTTGCTTTACATAGAAAGATCTTTTTTTTTTCACAGTTAAAAGAAAAAAGGGCATTTCTGTTCAGTGTGTGACAACAGGAATCAATCATGGTCTTGAAAAGTACCAAGCTCTCAGTCTGTGTTATAGTTTACATGCATTAATGGAACAACTGATTTTCACATGCTCTTCAAACTAGGCCTGGTAAACAGGAATTAAAGATATATATTGAGAACTGGTGATCTCTGTGGAAAGTGAATCTTCTCCCTGAATTCCCAGACCATTCTCAGATGTTCCTCTCTGTCAGCCCAGTAAGAAATTTGGTTGGTATCTCTCCAAAACAGAATTTTCTACTGTGAACAAATAAATGCTGTTTGAACTGCAGAATACAAATTTTGGGTATCTGGAGTATTCACGAATGATGTGCTTGGAGAATCTTTAGTTGTAAAAGAGGGATCACTTTGTAGCTGTTGCTAATTGCATGATCTTGTCTGCTCTGTTTTCTTTTTCTGTTATGATGTTGTTTAAGCCTAGATAGAATTAAATCTGGGACAACAAGGGTAGTAAGAGGGATTTCTGTAGGTACATCAGTGATAAGACACAGATTAGGGAAAAAGTGAGCCCTCTCCAGAAGGAAGCAGGAGACCTGGTCACATGGGATATGGAGAAGAGGTACTCATTGACTTTTTTGCCTCAGTCTTCACCAGCAAGGGCTCTGGCCACACCATCCAAGCCACAGAAGGCAAAGGTGGGCACTGGGAGGAGGAAGATCTGCCCACTGCTGGAGCAGGGCAGGTTCAAAACCACTTAAAGAACCTGAAAGGGCACAAGTCCATGGAACATGACAAGATCCATCTGTGGCTCCTAAGGGAACTGGCAGATGAAGTTGCAAAGCCAGTTTCCATCATATTTGAAAAGTCATGACAGCCTGATGAAGTTCCCAGTGTCTGGAGAAGGGGACACATAACCACCATTTTCAAACAGGGAAGAAGAGAGAAAGAAGACCCAGGGAACTACGGGCCAGTCAGTCTCACATCTGTGCCTGGCAGGATTGTGGAGCTGATCCTCCTGAAGGCTCTGCTGTGGCACATGGGTGTGGAGGTGGTAGGTTGAAGCCAGCAAGGCTTCACCAAGGGCAAAATAGTGCCTGAGAAATTTAGAGGCCTTTTATAATGGTGTCACAGAGTTGGTGGTCTTGCATTCAAATGGACTTGCATTCAAAAATGTCCCACAGAGTAGCCTGGTCTCCGTATTGGAAGGATATAGATTCAATGGATAGGCCACTTGGATAAGGAATCAGGTGGATGGTTGCATCCAAAGAGTAGTGATCAACAGCTTGATGTCCAATTGGAGACCAGTAATGAGTGCTGTTCCTCAGGGGTTGGTAGTGGAACCAGTACTGTTTAACATCTTTGTCAGAGACATAGGACGGTGGGATTAAGTGCACCCTCAGCAAGTTTCCTGACAATACAAAGTTTTGTGGTGTGGTTAACATAATGGAAGGAAGGGAGGCCATCCAGAGGGACCTTGACAGGCTTGAGAGGTGGGCTCATGTAAACATCATCAGTTTGAACAAGGCCAAATGCAAGGTTGTGCATCTGGGTTGGGGCAATCTCAAGCACAAATCCAGGTTGCGTGGAGAATGGATTGAGAATACCCTTAAGGAGAAGGACTTGGGGTTGTTGGGTGATGAGAAGCTCAGCATGAACTGACAATGTGCACTTGCAGTGCAGAAAGCCAACTGTGTTCTGGGATGCATCTAAAGAAGTGTGGCCAGAAGGTCAAGGGAGGGGATTCTCCCCTTCTGCTCTGCTCTCATGAGATCCCACTTGGAGAACTGTGTTCAGTTCTGGAACCCCCAACACAGGAAAGTCATGGAGCTGTCGGACTGAGTCCACAAAGATGATCAGAGTGCTGGAGCACCTCTGCTATGAAGACAGGCTGAGAGAATTGGGGTTGTCCAGCCTGGGGAAGAGAAGGTTCCACAGAGAGACCTCATAGCAGCTTTTCAGTACTTAAAGGAGTATTGAAAAGCTGGGAAGGGACTTTTTGTAAGGGCATGTAGTGACAGGACAAGGGGTAATGGTTTTAAGCTAGAAGAAGGTAGATTTCAGTTATATATTAGGAAGAAATTCTTTCCTGTGAAGATGGTGAGACACTGGCACAGGTTGCCCAGAGAGGTTGTGGCTTTCCCATCTCTGGAAGTGTTGAGGCCAGGTTGGATGGGGCTCTGAGCAACCTGATCTAGTGGTTGGTGTCTCTTCCCATACAGGGGCTTTGGGATTAGATGATTTTCAAGGTTCCTTGCCACCCAAACCATTCTGTGAATCTGTGATTTTTATTTTTTCCTTTTTGTCCTGCTGCATGTTTAACAGAGGTAGCTTTCTGAGTCAGGTCATGTTTTGCCTCCTCTGCAAGCTCTTCAAGCTCTAACTTAAATATCTGGGCAAGCAACATCTTTTATGGAAATGTCTGTGTTTGACTCCTTTGTTTAGCAAATTTTGCGCTTTTCTGAAATAATCTAAAAGTGACATCTTTCCACAAAAGAAAGCAGAGAGTTTGTCTGAGGAGGGTTATGTGCACAAGCAGATCAATCAGCTTTGCCTTGGCCTTATCTAATAAGTCAGAGTTTATTGCTGATCCAACTGATTTGTCACTGAACATTCAGAACTGGAGGGTGATATTGATTGATCCTCTTCTGCTCATGAGGCAGGCAGTACAGACCATAAATGTAACTCGCTTCCATCACTTTAAGGTAGTTCTGAGGGAAGAGGAACTTTGAAACAGCACAGTCCAGTCTGAGTTTAAAAAAACACCATATGCATCACAAAACCATTTAAACTTCTTAGTTGGTTTCAGCTCTTGAAAATCCTGCATTTCTCTGTGTAAGGGGAGGATGCCTGTGAAAAGAAGTGGAAGGAAGTAAGAGGTGATCTGTTATGGGTTGTTATAGGAAGCAAGGGAGAAGTGAATCATATATTGAGATGTAAATTGAAGAGGAGCAGAGTGGCAACCTGAGGACATGGGCAAGGACTCCGTGATGGGCTAAAACTAATACAAAATGCTAGGAAAGAGTTGCAGGTTTGTGGCAGTCTAGTCTATTAAGAAGTAGTGTTCTGTCATTTGTGAAGGGTTTTTAGCTTGGTGTATTCAGGAACAAACTAAAAAATAGTCTGACAAAGATGGTTCCACTGCTGAAAAAATAAAAAGAATTGTTTGAAAGGGAAGGTAAAAATTAGAAAGAATTTTTTTTTAGGCTGATCTTATACTCCAAGGGGGGAACAGTTTTGGAGTAGGTGGCAAAGGACATCAGCTACCTTCTGTGTCTGCATGGTGCAAGTGCTAGTGGAAACAGACAAAACGGGTGCAAAATACGTTTCAGGGAGTTAAAAGTGCATTTTCTATTGTGTCTGACAGGGTGATGCATGATGAAGTGAGTGATACAGAAAACATCCGGAAGAATCTAGCCATAGAAAGGACAATAGTAGAAGGCTGTGATATATTACTAGACACCAGCCAAACTTTTATACGCCAAGGTAAGACATTCTTTAAAATTATTTCTACAATCAGGAACAGAATTGTGTTAAAACCGGCAGTATTCCTGTTGCTGTCATTGGGCAGGACACCACACGTGGCATGTAACATCCTGACACTACTCCATGTAGTGTACTCCATGGAGAGTAGATCACAAAATGCCCAGGAAACAATTAACTGTGGGCTGTGGTTGTAACCCCCTTCTGAATTTTTTCCTTCAAGAACCATGAAAAACAGCAGCCCATGGATGGTGAAGCACCCATGGGACAGCACTATATATTCTGCCTGAGCTGTGGTCTTTAAAGGGATGGAAATTAGCTGCAGTACCACAGAGACCATGCCTACCTGGCTAGTCAACACAGTACTGCCAGCTGATTTGGGCAGAAGTCCAGGAGAAACTTGAAGCATTGTCAGGGGTAAAGTGTTTGTTAGGAAAGAAAAGAGCTGTCAGTTATTACCATTTTTCTCAGTGCTTTGGAAATATGTCAAATTGGTAGTGCAGGCATAGATGTAATACCTGAGCATTCTCACTTTGCCTCTTGAGAGAGGCATTTTTTGCCTTTAGTAGAAGTGCAGGATAGATACAAAAAAGCCTTTCTGCAAGAAGTCAGGAAGAAAATATATTCTGTTTTGCCAAGACTGCCTCTAATGCCATAGTTAGCAAAACAAGAGGGGAAGAGCTGTACTGCATTATTTTCTGTCTATTCTTGGTGCTTTTGGAAACTCTCTCTATTGAAACTTTGTTATAGCTGAGGTATAAGAGGTATAAGTTCCACAAAATTCTGGCAAAATAACTTTTCGATTTAAAATAAGTCAAATTTTACCAACTACAGCAAACTCGTTGCACTTCTTGTTTGGTGAGGTTTACTTTAATGTGAAACCAGGAATTGTAAAGACTTTACAACTACATAGTTACAATAATTTACTTCTGTGTCTTTTAAAACAAGTTCATAGGTCTGCATGCAGTAACTACAGATTTGTAGCATAGGGTTTTAAATGGGTAAAAATGTGTCTGAAATGCATTAAGTGGATTTAAGAAAGGTTAGGAATATAGTACAGGTGCATCCTTTCATGAGACCTTTCCAATGTAGCCTCAGCAGAACATTTGATATTTAATAAAGCCATATACACAGCTGGTAACTAACAGGCTTTCTCTATATTTTGAAATCCATTCTGTGGTGTTTCTATACTCATGTGGCCAGCTATGAAATTTTCTGTAATTACTTCCAAGACTATCTGTACAACAGGCACTGCTGAATTTATTTTTTCTTCATGCAGTAAGTGCATTTGTTATAACTGAGGTATTTCAAGATTTGTGAATATGGCTTTGAGACAAGTACCACGCTGTTGTGTTGCAGATGCAGCCAGAAAATTACAGTGATTACCCCAGATTGACTTGTACAATCCAATTGAATTAAATTTTATAATATTTTTTCATTATTAAGGTGATATTTTGTATTTATATACTGGTTGGATTTTTTTTTCCCTTACAATTCGCTGGTCCTGCTGTGTCTGTGTACTCAGTGTTTGATCAGTAAAAACATGGGGTTTTTCTCTGAGGTATTCAGTTTGCAAGAATTGGAGTGTTAGACCCCAGTCAAACCCCTAGTTTAGGTAAATTAAATTCAGGTTTTATTTCTGGACACACAGTCAAAGGAGAGTATACAAGACTGTATGTTACAGAAGGCTGTATCACAGTTTATCTTTTTGAAGATCCATTGCATGTGATACGGAGTGCAGAAATTTGAATGGAGCCAATGAAGTAATACAGAACCTGTTTTCCCTTCACACATGACATCACGCTTTAACTGTGATGTCCATGTCCTTTGATTTCACTTAGCCTCCTGTTCTTTGTGTTGACTGGTGTAGATGGGTACAGGAAACCTCAGTTTAGAAAAGCTGAGAAGTGCCTTTCCCTTTGTTCAGGCTTTCTTTGTGAAGGTTAGTTACGCCTTTGCCTGATGTTTTATACTTGACATTTATAAGAAAGGATTTATTCTGTTGAGTTACACAAGTTGAGGACATAGGGACTATCTCTGGAAGTGCTTTGTACATTGTGCAATCCCCTTCAGTGTTCTTGAGGTCTCCTTTCCTGTCTGGCACACTATGAGTAATCACAGACAGTTAAGGAGCTTGAAGAGCCTAAAGGGAAGACAAGGAGTTTCAACCAGCAATCCAGCATGGGCTGACACCCAGACAACTGGGCATCTTGAGGTCCTTCAGATGCCTCCAGACTTAGTTGTTCCTGCCATCAGCTGCTGTTGAATTTACCTCTCCTGATAAATATATCACAATTACATCATCATGGGAAATTGGAAGGGGCTTCTGGAAATTATCCAGTACAATCTCACCTGCTCAAAGCAGCATCAGCTGGAGAGGGTTGCTTTGTACCCTGTACCAGGTTTTGATTGCTTCTAAGGCTGGAAACTCCACAGCCTCTTTGGATGAGTAACCTGTTCCAGTGTTTGACCACCCTTGTGGTAAAATTAGAAGATCTCCAGAACACAGAAATCCAAACTGAATTGGTAAATCAGGAAGTTACATGGAAGCTATTTTTTATTTTTTAAACATACAATGGTTTTATATTTCTTGGATTGAAAAAGACTAATAGAGTGAGCAGTGTGGAAGAACTAAGTACTGCTTGTACCTGGATAAAAATTCCTGAAATTACACTGATCTTCCAAACTGTACTACTAATGAATGTTCTAAAATTATCCGCACTTGCTCATTTCAGCTGTACAGTGGCCAGTCATGACCATTTTCTCCTTAAGAGGAAATCTAGCAGAATACATAGTGAGCAAATGCCTAGTTTCATTAATCACAAAAGCTTGATAGGAATGCGTGAGGTCCTTGCTTGATGTCAGCCATGCAGCATATATAGGAGATGTATTTCTCTCTGTAGGTACTGAATATCAAAGAAAGATAATGCTGTATCGCTTTTCTGCATTTAAAAAAATCTCTTTTTTTTGACTCATCTTATTAAACAGTAACATTTCACCTCCATACAAGAGCACTGTTATACCTTTAGTCCATTTTAGCTGAACAGAATATGGTTTTACTGAAAGAAAATTTAGTACTCTATATTTATTACTCTAAAGAAATTTTAAAAATAAAGTAAAATAGAAATAATTAAAAAATAATTTAAAAATATAACATTTACAATAAAATCTACCTGTAAAGCTGTATCTGTAAGATTCTCATAGTTATACAGATTATAATTCTAAAAAGCAAAGCAGAAATTAAACAGAGAAGCTGTCTTTCACCGTTGAGGCAGGTAGGTAGTTTTGTCCAGGGAAAACATACATCCACCAAAAGGTATTTATGCATTTTACTAAGAAGTCAAGTGAACTTAAATTTGCAAATTGATAGAGTATAACTGTACTGCTTTGTTGCAGTGACACAAATCACATTCTACAAGTTTGATTTAAATGTGAATTGATTGTCAAAGAATACTGTTCCTCAGCAGATTTACTGGTATATGCTTTGCCAGACCATGTAGGTTTAAAATATATTGATAATTTAAGTATAATTAAATACATAGAGGGAGGCAAGTGTAGGAAAATGTAGCTTTTTCAGCTTAATTTGTTTTTGTTAATTTAAGGCTGTGTTAAGTGAAATTTGAACAAGATTTTTTTTAATTAGTAAGAATTACTAATTTGACCTTTGATTATTAATTCTTTTGGGTTTTCATTGTGTCAAGATGCTGCAGTTAGCTTGAGTTTTGATATAGGTGTGCTAGTCCAATACCTTGTTTTCTCTGAAAGAGCAGGCAAATGCCCATCCCTTCATGCTTGTTCTGATGCTGTTACTTCCTTTGCATCATCACTGGCACTTTTTTGACTGTGCAGTGAGCATGTCAGGAGCTAAATGATCTGCTTCTCTAGTCTCCTGCTGGTTTAGATCAATTAGCTAGCTAATGCTGAAATAAGATGAGAGGCAGTGTAAGGGTGATAATAAGGATAGATGTGTAGGAATTAGATTAGGAGGTCTCTTGGCTGCCCTGTGTGGTTAAGCAAGTTGTATCATATAATCTTTCCCTTTGATATGTAGAGAAATTGCACTTCACCTCCAAATTTAACTCCAGATCCAACTTTGGAAGTGATACACATAGTGATATCAATCTGGAAAAGTTGGTCAGAGACTGGTTTTGAGGTATGAAATGGCAGAGAAGCAAAGCTGTCCCCCATCTGGAATTCTGTGGAGCACAAATTCGGAGTTATGTAACCAGGTTCAATTTAGTTCAGAAGTGTTTCACTGGTAACACATTTTAGATAAGCTGTGGAAGCACTGAAAATAATATGGGATAAGATAAGAAGAAGAAATGTGCTTCATTTTTGTCTTTCATGCTTACAGGCAGACACACATACACCAACTCTTTTCCTTCAGAACTTTTCTTTCAGTCCTTTTTGGTTTGTAAATAATATATTTTTTGTAAGTCTGCCTGCTGTCAAAAGTGCTGTTTGCTGCTCATTTTCAGATCAATGTGCTATTGTGAGCTTAAACTGTGTAAGAATTTGTCCAAAATCCAATCCTGCCATGTCCATAGAGTCTAGAATGTTCATTGCAACAATCAAAGTGAACTTTTGCAAAAAATATTCATCAACTTGTGCTTAAAATAGATGCTGGTGTATATTGATACTGCAACTGCAAATTGCATTAATTAAGATCATAATAATCAATGCATTTGCAGTTTAAACACTGCATACTAAATTTTGCTATAGAACAATAAATCTTGTATCTTTATTATCAGGTTCCCTTATTCAAGTCCCTTCAGTTGAGAGGGGAAAACTCAGTAAAGTACGTCTGGGATCATTATCTTTGAAGAAAGAAGGAGAAAGGCAGTGCTTCTTATTTACAAAACATTTTTTGATTTGCACAAGAAGTTCAGGAGGAAAACTGCATCTTCTCAAGGTATAGGCTTTACATTCTGACCCAGTGAAACACAGCTGCAGTGGAATGTCAGTATTTATTATTTTATGGCTAGAGTTGGAGATATGCATATGTTGTATAAACAGAGGCTAGATGATGTACCGTGGCTAACTGCATTGTCTTCTCATTTTTAGTGAAAGAATTTAGCCAATGTTCTTACTAACTAATTTTTTTTTTCTAGAACCATGTAATTCTAATAAACTGTGGGTTAAAAACAAGGCATTTTCATGTCTGTTTGTTTAAGCTAACATTAAATGTAAGTCAGCTTTCAGTACATAAATCAGTGATTACAACCTTGTGGAATTACCAAAGAATATTTTCCAGAATATTTTCTAATAAATTTGTGAGTGATTCTGAAAGTCTGTTCTGTTTTCCTTAAGAACATATTTTCTTAAACTGAAAGCTGTTCTAAGAACAGTCTAGTTGTATTTGTTGAGAATCAGGTTTTTGTGTTCACTTTCAAATAAAGAGTATTTTGCTGAGTGGATTATGTTGGACAGAGTTTAATTTGACAAAGATATTTCTGAGAGATTATTACAATTATTTGTATGCTTTCTCACTTTGCATCCCTTAAATAGTTCAAGTATTTTGCGAAGTAAATAGAGTATAACTGAACCTTAAAAAAAATCTTATATATCTTCACTTTAAGTTGAGGAGAACATAAAATTCTAGTTACCTTTTTTGAAACATGTGAACAAGTCTGAATGCAAGATAAATCATAGGATGAAAGAAGTTTTGTACTATGACTTTATTATTGATTTGTTTGATAAGAAAGATGCTATATTTAACCTCTCTGGGTTTATTCCCTGAGGAAAAATGTGCATCATGAAATTCATGTGTCTTCTGAAGAGCTCTCTGTAATGTAAAATCTTAGAGTAAGATTAATCAAAGTTTAAAAATAACTATAATGACAAGTGGGAACAGATGTCAAAATTTGTAAAAATGTGCTTTGTTTTCATAGACAGGAGGTGTTCTGTCTTTAATAGAGTGCACACTGATTGAGGAGACAGACACAAGTGACGATGATTGTAAGTTAAACTCAGCAGTCTATAGTAAGTGCAGTTTCTAGTTTCTTAAAATCGGTACCCTTTGTTTATTTTTCATAAGAGCAAATTTTTATGTTCTCCACTTTCATGAAACAAAAACAATACAGTGTTGAACTAACTCAGTAAAACAGATGTTTTAATAATGGGCATGCTGACCTCGGTGTTGGTTTGTTTTGTTGTTTGTTCTTGCTGTTGATATCCTAGAAAAGATTTTCAAGTGGGCTGGCTGAAGGAATGTGTTGCTGACTATTGTCAAAGGATGTCTTGAAAGAAGAAGCAGATACTTTGGTTTCTCAAATACATGGGGGTTGAGTGACTTGGCAAAATTAGTGGAAAGTTTTTGTCTTGGACAGCCTACAAACGTTGGCTGAAAGCTTTCTCAAATGTTATAACAAAACGCATTCCCAAGCTGATTTTATTGTTACTCCTTTTGGCTGCCATCCTGCAGTTTTAGGAAAATTCTGCATGTGAACTGTGAAAGTTATTAATTTCACTAGTTTGTAGAGTGTATCAGTGTAGAAGTGCTAGGAAGAACATTAGCCTTATTTGGTATTTTTAAAAGTAATGTATAGCTACTCCACCATTCCATGCTTGTATTCTGTGTATGTGGAAAAAAACAGATCAGTTTTGAATCCTCAATTGAATTTGCTTTTTGTCAGAGAGAAGTTTTAAATTTACTTCCATTTTAAATTAAGCCATTATTTTTCTCTGTCTTACAGTGTGAAGTCTCTCATTTTTACTTTCTTTTTCCCCTCTGGTTGTAAAGCAAAAGGTTCTGGACAAGTGTTTGGACACCTTGATTTCAAGCTTGTAGTTGAACCTACGGATGCTCCTTCTTTTACTGTTGTCCTTTTAGCCCCATCACGACAGGAGAAAGCTGCATGGACAAGTGATATAAGTCAGGTAGATTAATGCATTCCTTATCTTCTTTATATGGAAACCTTAGTTTCTTTTGTATTTCTGAAAGCTAATACAAAAGAAGAGTGTTGATTTCTTGAGAGCTGATTTGCTGTGATACATATGAAAAAAAGGCTGGTGTAAACTGTGTTCTTCAAAATTTTGTCTTTGTATTTGAGTGATCAGTGAAATGTGTTTCTCAATGAGACAGATGGTATGTAAAAACCATAACCATCAGTTGAAAAACATAATACTAATGGTAGTAATTTTTATGTCTGACAGCCCATCCAGATACATATTTTGATTTAAGGAGGATAGTGCTTGTTTGTTCATAACCATCATACAGATCAAAATAGTCCTGAGAGTCCTGAGAGTGAAAGTGATACCATATCACATCAATAATCATATCCTATTCAATGAGAAAAATGATATATACTCCATCTTCCACCAAAAAGAATACTAGGAAGCCATCATACATAATTGCTAAGCATTCTTACTCTGTATAGGAACTGTCTTAGTTGTGAATGAAGAAATGGTGTTTTAAAATACTTAAAAAGGGATAAAAAGATTTGGGGTTTTTGAGTGCATTTTTCTAAAAAAGTAGTAGATGAATTTTTATCAGAAGATACTTGGGGAAAGAAGCTGAATCAAGCGAATGTACTGTGATAAATCTGAACTTGCAATTAACCAGATCTGAATTAGGTCGTTGTTATTTTGTTTATTCATGCAACCAGCAGGTACATAGCTCTTTCACAGTTCTGAATTTGAGTTCTATCCTCTGTAACTTTAAAGAGAAAAAGTTGAACAAGTACCAGTGTTGAATTTGATAGCTTTCTAAAGATACTTCTGTTGCTGGCAATATCTGTAGATGAGTTATCATGATAATGAGTAGAAGAGTTAAGGGGTCAAATATTAACTGAAGCTTGTCAGTGAAAGCTTGAGAAAAATGAGATCTATTAGCACTGAAAGACAGAAAAGCCTTCTCCAGCTTTTCAAGAGAAGGGAAGCAAGAGATGCTGAGGGGATAGCAGCTCAAGAGAGCGAGAAGAGGCAGAAGATACTGTGCAGACTGCACAGACATTTTGGGCATGCATGGATGCTGTTGTTTACAAAGATCAACCAAGTCAGTTAACTTAGTGCTTAGACTACATCTGGAGAGGAAGAAAGAAAAAAAAAACCCATAAGAAGCTCTCTCCATGTTCTGCTGGAGAGAGAAGGTCTGGGGTGGAAATTTGGATAGTACACGAGAACTTAGAAACAGTCGTGACCACTGGTCTCCTGTAAACCAGACTGAGTTTCTGGTTTGCCAGCAAAAACCGTGCTTGCCCAGAAGCTTTTTTTGCTTTCTAAACCTGGCTACAACCTTCAAGGAAAACATAGGAACTATACTGACAAAAAGGGTATTAAAAAAGTATTTTTTTTTAAGTAAATATGTGTTCTTCTATGTTTTCAAGTAAAAGAAGTATACAAGTAGTTACTGTTCCCTCACAGCATTACTCTTGCTGTCTGGATTACTGCTTCTTATTAAACTACATGTGCATGAGACATATAATTCATGTTTGTCTGTGTGTTCCTATGAGGCTTCTTGAATTTATATTTCTTTCACACAAACCACGCACTTGTGAAAGATGTGTGGATTTTGTTGATGCTGAAGAAGCCTCCCCTCTTCTAGTTTGAGCTTGTTGTCCTTCAACTTTACATCCCCATTACACTCATTGCTCAGCTAGAATAATAGTATCTATCAGGGAGGTGATAAATGCCAGGTCTGTGCAGACTGAGGATAACAGTGCTGAATTGCATCAGGCAGTTTTATGATTGGTACTAAGGGATTTGCAACATTTAAAATTCACATGGGGGAAATTATTTTTGTTAGGTGTGGTTTTCTCAGTGCTTTTAGGTAATTATTTGATAAAATCATAATGTGATTTGTTACAACAGCACTTTTCAAATAATCTTAAATACTTGAATTTAAAGAGTATACCATATTTTAAAAGTATAACTACCCAGATATATTTTAAACCTTAAAAAATACCTCTGATTATCTTGTTTGACCAATCTTACACCAGTCATTATTTTATGAGATGTTCCAAAGCTGGCAGACTATTTTTATTCTTGAGGTCAAGGTTAATGCATATGATAATTTTGGAAATTTATTTTGTCTGATGTACAGAAACAGTGTTTTATATATGCGTGTATCTTCTCGATGAATAAAACTACAGAGTAGTTCAAAGAGCAGATTTCTGTAGTGTTGGGAAAGCAGATACTTGCTGCAGACTGGTCCACTGGCAAACTGAATCCAAAAGCAAGGCTTGTGGTGCTGTGTTCCTGTGACTGTGCAGAAGTACAAACAAGAGGATAGTGATGTACAAATAAATGGCTTTGTGCTACCCCTTTGCACTACCAGCACTGACCTTGAAGTACAGATTTTGAAGCACTGATTTGTAGACTTTTGCTGGCCACAGGACAGCCTATAATTTCTAAAGCAATATATGCTGCAGCCATATCCTGAAGTGTCTTTCCAGCTTCTAAGACCAAAACATTTATCCATGAGTTTTCAAGGAATTCCTTGAGCAGCTATTTTTCACAATGACAGCCCCACTTTTATTTTTCACAAGTGTCTTTCTAGAAACTGTTTCTTTTGGGTCTTTTTGCATGGTGCAAAGGTTAAAGTATTACTGTATTGGCCTGTGTATAAAGCATCTGAAGCTTCCTGCAGTACTGACTTTTCACGCTTAGCGCACGTTCAGGAAATGCTAGGGATACTTAATTTTGTTCACTTTCAAAGGAAATTGAACAGAAAATTCACTTCCAGATAAAAATATTTAATCATGTGGGGAAAAAAGTGTGAAAGTAAGTCTCATTACTGTGTGCTTTAATTTTGACAGTTTTCAATGTTTACTTTCACAGTGCATTGATAATATAAGGTGCAATGGTTTAATGACAATAGTGTTTGAAGAAAACTCCAAAGTCACGGTGCCACATATGATCAAGTAAGTGCAGATTTTCCCCGTGAACAAAATAGCTTGCTGGGTTCTTTTCAATATATGTTGTATTTGGAAAATACAACATTTCAATTAATTTTTTTTTGTTGAATGAAATTAATTTTTCACTCCAGCGCAAATCTTTTTAAAGCTCTTTCTGGAATTGTTCAAGGTAAGATTGGATGGGGCTTCAAGGAATCTGGTGTAATGGGAGGTGTCCCTGTCCATGGCAGGGGGGCTGGAACTGGGTGATCATTAAGGTCCCTTCCAAACCTGAACCATTTTATAACTCAAGCATTCTAAATGGTTTACCTAAAATGAGTTTACCTAAAATGAGTTTACCTAAATGTCAGGGATGACTCAAAATGGTAGGCCTAATTCACAGTATAGGACTGTATAAGCTCAGAGCTCAGATTTCTCTATAATTTGTAAAGTTGCCTTTAGTTGTACTTCAGAATAACAATTTCATTCTTTATTAGATTTTTGCTGTCTTAACACTCATAGTTTTAATGGATATATTTTAAAATGTATTTGAACTTTAAATGACTGCAGATAAGTATCATTTGCCAGGATATTTTGGTGTATAAGCCAATTTTTTTCTACTCTTTTGTTTCTCTTATTTCTGAGGAAAAAAATTTTTTTTTTAGAAAATTTTAACTGATCACAGCAAAGTAACATAGTTATTCATAAATGTTCTTCCTTCACCCTTGATTCTTTCAGTCATTTATTGTTTTAAGTAGTATTTATTTCTAGACAACACTTTTCAGTATATGATTCCAGATTTCTAACCCAGTTCTACCTCTTGGATACTCTACAGATCAGTATTTACATGACTCTTACCAACTGTTATCCAATATAAATACTAAGGAATAGAATATAGGTATAGAAATAAAATTATTTATAAACATTTCTGTCACTAAACCATTTCTCTCTCTTGGATTCTTCTTGAGAACTCATGGTTCTCAAATGTCTCTTTTGTAGTTGCTGTCTCCCCTCTCTTTGTTTAGAAATGAAAAAGAGATAATATCTGTAGATACACTGTTAGTAGTCATATGTTTAATTCCTGGAAAGAAGGCATTTTATTGTCCAAAATATTGAATATTTTGAAATCGTAGAGTACAGCAAGGTCTTAATCCCAATGTCAAGAGAAGGAAAACAATTCTAAATAATACGTGGGAATTTAACAGACATGAACTTAATGTTGACTTTCTGAGATTTTACTCATCTGATTTTTAGCACAGATTGACTTTTAAAGTCAGATGTCTTTGGAGGAATGAAAATATTGCCGCTTTGCTGAGAATCTGACTTTAGAAAAACATTTTTTTGTTGTTTCTTTTATGCAATGCGGTGTAGAAGCATGTGGAATATCTTGATGTTGTACTCTTAAGACAATCCAGTCCTTTTTAACAAAAAGATCAGGCAGTATTGAAAGATGCTTTATTTAGTATCCATGTAATTTTTTTAGAAACTAAGACTTCAACACTTAAGCAAAACTGAATTTGGAAAAAATTCATCATGTGTGTGGCTAGGTGAATGAATGACCTTTATTTTGGTGTCAAAACAAAAGTTAGCTGTTTTTTTTTTTTCACTGAAACAAAATCTCTCCATGATTTCTTCTTTGAAATTAAGAAAAAAAAATGTAATTCTTGGAGCCTGAGGTCAGGAACTACCTTACAAGTGAGTCTTAGGCTTAGATAAGGGGTTAATTTTCCAGTCTTTTGGTAGGGTTTACTTTAGATAAAACTAGGTCCTAGCAGACAAAAATAGCCATCAGTGCACAATTGGTGTGTAGTGAGCCTCTAGTAATACTGGACTACAGGCCACAAAAGCCTGAAGGAGTCAAGAAGGAACAATTCTGCTTCCTCTTCTATTTCAGACACATAAGTATCATTAATGGCTTTTTAGTCTTTGAAACGTTGACTAGTTATTTGCCAAAAATAAATTAGAAAATTTAAATTCCCTTTGTTGTGGCATATAGGATAACTGAATGGAAACGGGTGTCACCAGAGGTTAAGGGTTTTCTTGTGTTTATGAATACAAAAAAGGATATATATTTTCAGCTTCTGCGTTGACAGAGCATTTTTTTTTTTTTTTTTTTTTAATGTGTAGATCTGATGCTCGTCTTCATAGAGATGACATTGATATCTGCTTCAGCAAAACACTGAATTCCTGCAAAGTACCCCAGATACGTTATGCAAGTGTTGAGCGCCTTCTGGAGCGGCTAACAGACCTGAGATTTTTAAGTATTGATTTCCTGAATACTTTCCTACACACTTACCGCATATTTACTACAGCAGCTGTCGTACTGGAGAAGCTTTCAGACATATACAGACGGCCCTTCACATCCATACCTGTCAGGTGAGATTTGGGGTTTTTCCCTTTTTTCATAGGTTCACTGAGGAATTAGCATGGCTAATCTTGTTAGGCTTCTTTAACCATGATTTTCTGTTCTTACTTTTTTAGTAGTGCATAAGATTTTGTGTAATTCTGTCTTTCTTTCTACACAGGCTTTGAGGACTAATTATGCTTCGTGACAAAACAATAAGATTTGTTTGTAAGTGTTTTCACTTAAATCTATTGTGTGTTTGTTATAATCTGTTGCTTCTCTTTGTTTCTTGCTCTCAGGTCTTTGGAGTTATTCTTTGCTACCAGTCAAAACAACAGAGGAGAATACCTGGGTGATGGAAAGTCACCACATCTCTGTCGCAAGTTTTCTTCTCCTCCTCCGCTGTCACTCTCCAGAACCTCCTCACCTGTCAGAACACGAAAACTGTCATTGACCTCACCACTCAATTCCAGGATTGGTGCCCTTGACCTCTCTGCTTCATCTGTGGCAAGCAGTCCTACCTCGTCCTACAGCCCAGCTACCTCCCCACCACCAACAGGTAGCAAAGTACCACTGGACCTTAGCAAAGGGCCCTCCTCTCCTGAGCAAAGCCCTGGATCCATAGAGGAAAGCTTGGAGAACCCTCGTGTTGACCTCTGTAACAAGCTGAGGAGAAGCATTCGAAGAGGTATTACATATTCACTAAATACTGAATGTTATATTTGATAAACAGGGTAGTCTGTAAGGTAGGCTTGACTTTTACCAGATTGCTGCTGAGAAGTTATTCCTCAAGGGGAGAATCACCTCCTTTGACTTCCTGGCCATGCTTCTTTCGTTGCCTCCCCCACTTGGCTTTCAGTAGCTCACATTGAGCTTTTCATCAACCAACACCCTCAAGTCCTTCTGCTCAGGGCTGTTTTCATTCCCCTCTCGTGAAACCTCACCTGGGGTACTGTGCCCAGTTCTGTAGCCCTCAACACAGGAAGGAGGTGGAGCTGATGGTGTGAGTCCAGAGGAGGACCATGGATATAATCAGAGGGCTGGAGCATCTCTTCTGTAGTGGCAGATGTAGAGAGTTGGGGTTGTTCCACCTAAACAGAAGGCTTTGGGAAGACATTATAGCAGCTTTCCAGTACCTAAGGGGGGCCTACAGAAAATCTGGGGAGGAACTTTTTACAAGGGCATGGTAGTGATAGCACAAAGGGGGATGGCTTTTATCTGGAAGAAGTGAGGTTTAGGTTAGACATTAGGAAGAAATTCCCCACTGTGAGGGTGGTGAGACACTGGAACAGGTTGCTCAGGGAAGTTGTGGATTCCTCGTCCCTCTAAGTGTTCAGGACCAGGCTGGATGGGACCTTCAGCAATCTGGTCTGTTGGGAGGTGTCCCTGCCCATGCAGGGGGTTGGAACTGGATGATCTTCAAGGTGCCTTCCAACCCAAAGCGTTCTATAATTCAGTGATTTATGAATGTCTAGATTGAATCAATTAATTGCTCCTGTGCAAGAGCCTGTTTTCCTCTGTGGATTGTGTAAGGAACCTTGGAATAGCTACCACTTTCAGAAGGCTGAAGTTATTTGATATAAACCTCACTGTGTACATCTGGAGTTGGATCATTATACATAGAGATAGCAAAGCAAGAAAGTAACTCTGATCTCATAGGCTTCACAAGTGTGTGCTTTTTTCTTTTTGGTGTTTGGGGATGGAGGGATGGTCTTCCTGGAATAGAAGTATATAGTAATGTTTTATATCTTAAAATTAAACAGAAGATGAGAAAATTTTGAAAAGATGCCATTCCTAAAATTCACATTTAGAAATGACCTGACATTTCTCACAGTCTGAAGAATTTGAACTGTAAATGTGAAAAATTGTAGCTCAATTTTATTGCAAGAAGTGTAACAATGAAAATTGATACAACCCAAGAAGAAAGAAGAAAAAATTACCAAACACAAACTAAGTAATACAGCGTTGAAACTTTACGTCTGATTCTTAGTGATGAATTGAAGTATGTGTACTGGTAAGAAATTTGATGCTATATTAAGCAGAAGGATTGTTTTCACAGATTGTAGTTTATTATTTGGGAAAAAATTGACAAAAAACCAGGCAAGTTAGCCACATGAGCATTATAGGAGTCAATGCTTCCCCATACTTTGTGCTTTCATACAAGCTGGTTATTATATCGTATTAGAAGCTATTATACTTAATCATTATATTTCTTCAGGCAGGATGTTTTTAAATGAATAGCATAACATGATTTGTATGTATAAAATACAGTATTTACTCTGTAGAGTTGAAGAAATTCTTCCTATGCACTAGTGTAATCATATTCAAATCAATGTGTGTTCGAAAGAATAGGCCACACATTAAAATTTATTGTACACAGGTAACTGCAGTTCTAGGTGTAATATTTTTTTATATACTCTGTAAGTAAACTAGGTAAAATAGGTTATTCTGGTCTAGTGGTAGCACTAGGCAGTGTTGCAGAGGTAATTCAGATTTTGCATTCCAGTCTGTCAATGCTGGAGGTATCACCTGGGTGGCCTGAGGAACATTCTTAAATGGCAAGAACCTTATATAAATGCTAAATTTCTGCCTGTGCAGTCTCTCCAGTCCCTTTGGAGATGTCCTGCTGAACAGTTCACACTCAGCTTGGAGGAATTTGCAGCCAGGTAGCTCTATTCTGTGGAGGAAAATCCTTTAGTTACATGGCAGCAAATGGCATGTTGAGGAAGAGGAGGAAGTTTAACAAGAAATCCTACAAGGACAATGGAATAGGGTAACAGAATAACTAAAAAATGCTAATCTTCATGTTTTCTATCAGACTCAATGGGATTCTTTGTTTCTGAAGTTTTCTGGGTAAGGAGACCAGTTATCAGGAGCCACCAACCCGTTACAGCTGACACTTGCTCTGCTCCTGTCAGATTTCCAAAACTTGCTCTAAATCCAGTGTAGCCATGCACATTCTGTTCCCTACCACATATTGTTGTGGAGGTTGTTGTTCTCCTGGTTTTTGAATGCTGTCCATTCACATCCTGGAATTTCCACCTTCTTGATCCACTCCCAAAGTTTTTGTTTGTTTTCAAAGTGGTTTTGTTTTCCAAAGTTTTTGTTTCTGTGTACTTCTATATGAACAGGACTTACGCTGCAGGCACAGCTGTCATTCATGTCAAATGTAAGATATATTTTACCAGATTGTTTTCCCTCCTTTTGGAACCAGAATTTCTGCAGTTCCTTTTTTATCCTTCTGCCAGAAGAACTGCTCTGTGGGGTGACCTGCTATCCATTACAGTTTAGCCACTTTATGTGGAAGTTTTCAATTACACATAGTTGTTAATTATTTTCCCTGGCTCTTATAAAACCTGTGAGTCAAAGCATCCTTATTACATGTGTGTTCCACTGCGTATTCTGCTGACTTAAAGTGCTCTCTTATCCCAGATATTTTAAAAACCAACAATTTGGTCATAAATATAAGTTGTTATATATTTAGAATATAGCACAGCATAATATATGACATTGTATCATATCATATCATATATCATTATACATCAAAGAGTCGCAGCTTCTGAAAGAGCATCCCAGTACTAACATTTACTCTCTTTTAAAGCAGCAGTTCTTGAATCTGTGTCAGTGGACCGTACTATTCCTGAAAGCACCTCAGCAGTGGATACTGCAGAGCTTTCCCCATGCAGATCCCCTTCAACACCACGTCACCTCCGCTATCGTCAGCCAGGAGGTAAGAACCTTATGTTTCTCATCTCTGCCAGTCACACTGAAGAGTTTAAATAGTGTAACCACTGCAGGATATTAG
This sequence comes from Florisuga fusca, assembly GCA_038090715.1. Classification (NCBI taxonomy): domain Eukaryota; kingdom Metazoa; phylum Chordata; class Aves; order Apodiformes; family Trochilidae; genus Florisuga; species Florisuga fusca. The sequence continues at coordinate 25,373,636 of JAAWXA010000006.1, forward strand.
AAATCAATAATGTTTGAATAATGTAGATTTCCTTGCATTTTCCTTATTTCTTAGGTATGAAAAAAAAAGCCATTTGAATGCAAATTACTCCATTTGATGTGTACAGTAATAACAAGAGAAACCTGTAAGCATACTGGGACTTTGGTATGAGGAAGTGTTCTTAAACAGCTCAAGCAGGCTCTGCCCAAGTTCAAGACTAATACTGAACCAGTTCTATTCTCACAGAACTCATGAGACTCTGACAGATTATTTTCAGCTAGTAAGGGGACATATTTTGGTCACCATATGTAGTCATGAAGTACATAACACCCATTATTGTCAATGGGGAGTGACTGTGTCTGCTTCTTTGTGTAACACTGAGCATTTACAGATGGTGTCACGTTATTTGTTCCAAAATTTGAATAAACTGCACAATTGAAGAGGAAAAGTGGGAGATGAAGTTCCTCAAATAGCTCTCACATGGCTCTTTGAAGTCATTAGCAGAGCTGTGAGCTACGTCGATGAACACTTTAAATGCCACCATCTTATGAAAGCTGGATTTCTAGGCAGTTATTTCATTCTGTGATTAAAAAAAAGACCAAGCAGAGAGTTCTCAACTGTTAATAAGTTGCTGAGACACTTTAGTTTTAAACCAATAGAAATCTTCAGTTACTGGGCATGTTAATAGTGAAATGGGAGGACCTGGGAGCTGGAAACTGAGGGCAACTGCCATATTACCAGCGTGCTGGTCTGAAGTAGTGTTCACAACATTCCCTTTAAAACTGGGGAATTATAGAATGATAGAATGATGAAATGATTTCAGTTGAAAGAGACCTTAAAGATCACCCTGTTCCAACCCCCCTGCATGGGCAGGGACACCTCCCAACAGACCAGACTGCTGAAGGTCCCATCCAACCTGGTCCTGAACACTTAGAGGGATGAGGAATCCACAACTTCCCTGTGCCAGTGTCTCACCACCCTCACAGTGGAAAGCTGCTATAAGATCTCCCTGGAGGCTTCTCTTCTCCAGGCTGAACTACCCCAATTCTCAGCCTGTCTCTCTAGCAGAGATGCTCCAACCTTCTGGTCATCTTTATGTCCCTCCTTTGGACTCTCTCTAAGACCTCTATGTCCTTTTTGTGTTGGGGACTCCAGAACTGGACAGTCCAGGTGGAATCTCAAGAGAGTGGAGCAGAAAGGGGGAATCCCCTCCCTTGACCTGCTGGCCACACTTCTTTAGATGCATCCCAGAACACAGTTGGCTTTCTGCACTGCAAGTGCACATTGTCAGTTCATGCTGAGCTTCTCATCACCCAACACCCCCAAGTCCTTCTCCTTAAGGGTATTCTCAGTCCATTCTCCACCCAACCTGGATTTGTGCTTGAGATTGCCCCAACCCAGATGCACAACCTTGCATTTGGCCTTGTTCAAACTGATGATGTTTACATGAGCCCACCTCTCAAGCCTGTCAAGGTCCCTCTGGATGGCCTCCCTTCCCTCTAGTTTCGTGTCGTCGCCAAACTCGCTGAGGGTGTCCTCAGTCCTGCTGTCCCTGTCTCCGTGTTAAACAGCACCAGTACTAACCCCTGAGGAACAGCACTCATCACTGGTCCCCACTTGGGCATCAAGCTGTTGACCATTACTCTTTACTGTCCAGTCAGCTCCTGACCCACTGAGTGGTTCACCCTTCGAGTCCATGTCTTTCCGTTTTAGAGACTGTGCAAAACTGTACTAATCCTAGGCAGTGATCTGGCATAATATGTGAATCTCATGATCAGAAGTTGGTTAATATGCTTAGTTCTCTGGCATGATTTTTTTGTTGTTGTTTAGGTTAATTTTCTACATCATTATTTTTTACTTTCTTTCTTTCTTTCTTTCTTTTTTCCCTTTCTGTTTGGTTACTGCTCCTGCTTTACCTTGTCAGTGTCAGACTTCTTTTCCATAGCAACATTAATCCTACTGATCTGGAATTAAAACTCCAATCACAGATATGATCACAGTATTTTTGTTTCCATTAATATTAAGTCCTCTGGTAATGAAAACATAAAATGTTCATATTATATAAACATATAGGGAAGATTTTAATTATTGTTGTTGCATAACTTGAAAAATACGAAAAGTATGTAGAAGCTGTTAACTTCTCTGTATCTGTTCCCTTCACAGTACAAACTGCTGACAACAGCCACTGTTCAGTTTCTCCTGCTTCTGCTTTTGCTATTGCTACAGCTGCAGCAGGGCATGGGAGCCCACCAGGTAAGAGAAATGTGCTGAACAGAAGGTATCTCTTCTGTTATCTCTAACAATAAAATCCCTAGGTCTCAAAAGGTGATGCCACTCATTTAGAAGCAAGTGAAATTGACCCACAGAATGACTAAAATATCTTTAGACAAACTGTTCAGGTACATCCACCCTGTTTCATTTCCTGCTTTGGCAGTCTGAAATTTTGTACAATAAATAAATTCATGTCTCCAAAGAGTAAAACCATCTTTCAAGCTGTTTATATATTAAACACTCTGTCCTTTTGATTTACCAGAGACCATAATAGTGTCTACTTGAAAGAAAGAATGGATGAGAATAAATTCAGAAACATATTTTAGAACAAAATATAAAACTTAACAAAAAAGGACTGTATATTATACCACATACTTTCAAGAAAATTGTGTGAACTTCATGCCTTTGCTTTTGGGGCACTTAGGGGTTGTCAGTGAGATTTTGAACTATCATGGTCTAAACCAATTATAACTTTTCTTGCTGACATAAATCAGCTTTACATTTATTACTCCATGTCTTCAGTTCATTTTGTATTAGCTGAAGTCTTATGTCCTGTCTTGAGTATTTCAAGTTCAAACTATTAGTGGAAGATTTAAGATTTTACATATATGTAATCTGCTAAGCATCTACCTCGTATCCTTCTTTTTGTTCTTTTGTATTCATTTATAATTTATGATTTTGAAAATTGAGCCTTTTTATTTCCAGGATTGGTATACATAAGAGCAGTTCTATTTAACTAAATTATGGTGAGTGTGTATTTCATATACCTTGGAAAGCTGTTATGATGTCTTCTGACTGGAGGTATTTAGTGCAAATTAAAACAGTTGATTTCTTTTCAGTTCACTTGGCTGTTTTGCTGTGTACCTTTTGATACATTAGTATCTTACACTAACTGGATTCAGTCAGATATTATGCTACAAATAAAGAGCAACTTTTTTAAAATCCACAAAATCACTTTCACAGTTCATTTATTATGTACAACAAAGCATAGTCCAACTGTAAATTAGCACCTGCCTCTTCTCCATCATAACCGTTGGAATGCCAAGAAACTGCTTTGAAGACCATGGTCTCAAAATCATGAATTTCTGTGCAAGTAACCGTGACTGTGCAAATCATCATCACCATTGATTTCAGTGGATTTTATATACACTCTGTCTAAGGCTCTGGTCATTCACTTGATAAGTAAAGAGCCATCATGAGAAAATAATTTCTGGATAAATGTGGATCAGTTTTGTTACTCTTGTGCAATTTAGATCATAGAATCATAGAATGGTTTGGGTCGGAAGGGACCTTAGAGATAATCCACTTCCAACCCCCCTGCATGGGCATGGACACCTTTCACTAGACTAGATACTCCTGGTGTCTTTATATGGTCACAAGAGAATAATGTTCAGTTTTAGAAACTTGATGAACCTGTCACAAATGTGTATTTAGTAATTTTTTAAAAATTATTGATATCCTCTGCCTTTGGAATCAGTGTCACATTTTGCTTTATGAAATAATTCCAGTGTGTTTACAAATTGTTTAAAAAACACACTAAGAACAAAAAATACTTTCTTCCCACTAGGACCAATTCAATTAAAGATCACTGCTTTCTTGTTGTTAAAAGCACAGCTTTTCAATATTTGTAGTATTCAAATATGAGAGAATATGAAGTCTACAAGTATGTACTCAACTGAATGAATATCAAAGCCTGAAGATATTGAAAAAAGAAAAAAACAAACGTTCCTAATATTCTTAAGTATTTTTTCTGTTGCTGTTTAAGTTAGTTCTGCATAAAAGGTCATTCTCTTGAGTGATGTAAAAAAACAGTAAAAAGGTTCTGCAGCAAATATGACAAGAAAAGTGTGTGGTGAGGAATCTCAGGAAACTGACCTGGAGCAAGATTGTCCACTTGTGATTAAAACAAAAATTCAAGGCTACAAAACACAGCTTAAACAGCTGTATGGTAGCTTGATGGAATCAATTGTGGTAGAGATGGAATTAAAGTTACAGGAGTCACACAGTTCAAATCTGGGTAAATCAACTAGTATTTATTTTCTTCCCTGTATATGTGTTATCATAACTATGTGGGGTTTTCTTTAAATAACGCTTTTTGTTTCTCAGTGGGCTTCTATCATGTTCATGGCATAGTGCTGACATGATCCCTCAGTGAATAAGGTCTGTGTAGTGAATGAGAATTACAGCTATTTTCTTTTTCTTTTTTTCCAGCTGGTCCTTGGCCTTGCTGCTGCAGACATTGTGATGTGTACCATTTAATATAGTCCTACACAAACATAAATAGTATTACAAGTGAATTTCAGTGTTGATATCAATACTAAGTGATGCACATGAGGAAAAACAGTCTGACCTCTACACCTGAGAGGGTGGGCTCTGTGCTGGATGTTACTGCTCAGGGCAGAGGTCTGAGAATTGCAGTAGATATGAGAAGATTACAGTAGATGTTCAGAAGGAGCCAAAATAATAAAGGGAACATCAGTAATTATTAGGAAAGAACAGAGAACAAAGCAGAGAAGACCATCATGCTACCACAGTATAAATACAGAACTTAAACATGTATTGAAGACTATGTATGGCTGTGATGTGCCCTGTTTGAGATGAGGCAATGAGAACTATGGAACACTGGGAGTTTGCTATCAAGTGGAAGTATGGAATGGCTTCTGTGCATTTGAAGTTTAGAAAAGAGACGACTTGGAGTTCTGATGAGAAAGTTCTGTGAGATCTGGGAGGTCAGAGGGAGAGCTAGTAGGCATTTGTTACTCTTTTTGATGCAAGAAGTTGGGAGGCATCAGATTAATTTCATGAAGTCAAGGTTCAAAACAAACACAATTCTGCTGTTCTTTGTGCATTGAGTGGAGGTCCAATGAGATTTTGCTGAGGGTTGTTGTCAAGGGAAGAGATCAGGTTAAAAAAGTGAACAGCTTTAAAAAAAATTTTTTTAAACAGCTTAAAAAAGTGACTAGAATCATTGGCAGCTACAAGACAGGCAAAATAGAACAGATTAAGGAGCTGAAATCAGTTGGAGGTTGTATTAGGAGGCAAGAAGCATCTGTGTGTCTTCTGTTCTCACTATTCCCTGAATCCTTCTGGCCATTTTAGTTTTCTTTCCCAGGGTATGATCTCTAGATTTTCTTATCTTTCCATCTTCCAGATCTGACTAGGGATAAATTCAGACAAGCTGGTTACCAGAGTCATTTGCAAAGCCCTATAGTCACACACTCTGCCAGATCCAGACATGAAGATTATTTAATCATCTCTTGTGGAGAGTGCTGGCCATAACATTTTATAATTGCTGTCACCATGCAAAGATCAGTTTATATACTGATAAATATTCAAAGCTCTGAACAGCTCTCCCAGGGCATATGCTTATTTTATTATAAAAAATGGTGGAAATGCTGCCTCTGTTGCACTAGTGTATGAACTTCTGAGAAGAACCATGGCATTGCTCTACAGCATGCAGAGCTTCCTGCAGGAGATGGAACCTCCCTTTGAGCCAGGATAGTTCAGGTTTTCATGCCCTCCAGCAGTTGTGTTTTTTTTAATCTTACTAATTTTGTTACCATTAGTTTTACTTGTTTTACAGGAAGTTTTTGCCTTTATGGTGCCAAGCTGCACTACTTGTCCTAGTGTTCAGTCCATTAGTCTAGTTAAATATTAATCTCCTCGTATCTTAAACATGTTTTCATTAATTATTTTCCAGAAAAATTGCATATTCTCTGTTTATTTGAAAAGAATGATAAAGATAAATAGAAATACCTAGGAGAAATTGCAGAAGATTAAATAAAGGTGCACTGTTTGGAGCCCTCATGAATGGTAATATGCACAGCGGGGATAAATACAGCAAGTTGTGTCTTTAATGTGTCTTTTCTCTTTTGAGAGATGGGAAGGATGGCTCGTGTCTTGCTGCAGTTTTAGTGCTCTGTCACCGCTAATAGGTTGCTGCATAGCTTCATTCTTTTCCCAGGGTAACTATACTAACACATTCTATCATAGAAATGGACAGGTCAAATGATTTATATTCTCCAGTCTTCCATATCTTCCTTTCATGGCACTAAAGCTCATTCTTCAGCAAGGGAATAGAACAAAGTTATGCAAGCATCTTTCTCCAGAACAGTGAGACACTCTTAATGACTGGATGTAAACTGACATCAATTCAAATTTTTGATACAGGAACACATATTCTTTACTTGTTCTGAATTATAATTCCCCTTCTTGTGACTCTTTGTCATTGCTCCCAGCACTTTGGTTCACCCACATGCTTCTCAGAGTGGTAGATAAGCCCAGAGCAATCACACACATCTGCCTGCTCAGAGGCATCAGTTTCTTTTCCCCCTGTGCATATGCCTCTAGAGAATTGCTTCTTAGTTTCTGCCTGAATCAGTGACAGCTTCCAAAAGCAGCAAAGAGGTTATCCAGCAGCTCTGGTCCCATGTCTGCCTTTTAATATGGAAAAGTTGCTACCAATATGTTAATGGTCTGATCCTTATGAGTGTCTTCCTAATCTCTCCAGCTTTCCAATGAGAGTTAGGTAGTCCCCAAGTGGAGCTGCAGTGTCTCATCAGAAGTGATCCTCCTGCTCTTCTCTGAAAGTCTGCCACACAGCCAGTATAAAAAAAAAAAAAGGAGCGAGACTGGTGATGCAGGAGAGGAGCCTCCTGCCAAAATGCTCACCCAACATGGGGAGTTTTGCTGCAAACATCCTACAGATGTTACAGAAATTCAGGAACAGCAATATAATTTATGAAGCACCCACACAAACCCTAATTAAATAGCAATTTGTATGGAAAAGTTTTTTCTTTGATCTGTGACTTGTAGAACTTGTTTTCCCTAGTTTCTCATTTTATAATTCTTCAAACATATTATCTTTTTTCTCTTTTTTATGTACCTTTTTAATTGATGTCTGTTGTGCAGAGAATTGGAGCACTGTCTCTGAATAAGTAAGATACAGTGCACTGATTTTAAAAGAAAAACACCTTTTGGTGTCCCTGTACTGAACTTAGCTGCTCTGCATGCAGGTCCTTGTACTTAAGAATACACATAAACTATAAAATGCACTAAATGACTGGAAGAGATTGAAGCATTACTCAATATCTCTTTAATAGTTGTATGAGTGAAGCCAAAGTAGCGAAGTAATGCTGTGTTGTTCTTGTAAATGATGAATGAAGTAAAAAGATCTTATATAAGCTTAGCAAATGAACAAATTTCTTCTCTGATATGAACGTCTGACACAACTTGTAAAAAATATTTTAAAATTTGATAATTTTATTTGTACATAGTTCTACTGAACATGGGCTTCAAGGGAATTATTTTGGCAAAACTTAAATTCAAGACCTAAATTGATCTTGTATACTCTTTTTAATATTCATGCCAGATATACTGGAAGAACTTGGAGAAGCTAATTTCTTCCTCAACTCAAACTAGACACGCAAATCTCCCAACATGGAAAATGAATGTTAGAGAAGAATGAAGTACTGAAACCCAAACAAACAGGTTGTTCCCTGAACATAGCTGCTTTATTTCAACAGCTCTGTCATCCAATTTTGAGCTGGGTACGTCAGTATTTCCAGCATGCCACATGCTTGAAAGCTGCCTTCCTCCTCCCACAGCAATGCCGATCCACGCTGTAGAGAATGTACCATTTTTCACAAGAACAAGGTGACATATTATGGGAGAGGATGGGAGTGGGATGGAAGCTCGTGGTTGGCAGGAGGGCCTGGCTTCGTTAGTACAAGCATTTGTGTTTTAAAACACATGTTAAAGGGAGAAGAGAGAGTGAGAAAGAAGTAGGGAAAAAAAGTCTTTGGGGGAGTATCTCTGACAAATGTGATTTGCATGTAGGAAAATCTGCCCCATTCTAGCAAGGAGGAAAGATGGTTTTAATCTCTCCAATTTTAGTGATTTAAGGACCAATTATAATAACAGAAGCTTTTTGGCATCTTCACAAAAATTGATCTCTTATATACTGGCCTTCCAGTTAATTGCCTGCACATATCTCTGCTGCTAAATTACCTTTGACTTGAGTGTTTTACTTGAGTATTATTCAGGAGGGAGAATTTTTCCTAAAGCTTCTGTGTTTTGCATCTTGTATCCTGTCAAGGAACATTTCAAAAGATCTCTCAATCAGCCTGCAAATCCTTTCTTATGCAAAGAAGTACCACCAGCTCCTTCCCTTTTCACAAATGCATTCCAGTGGCTCAAGGAAGCAATCTTACTCTAAATTACCCTAGTTTTAGTCTAGAAGAACTGATCAGCCTGGCTACCAGACCATTTTTTTGTATCATCTGCTTTTCCATAGCTCTTACAGTCTGTCTGCAGAAGTGATCAGTCAGTCCTGTGCAGCTGAAGCACACTGTCAACAAAGCAAGGCTCAAAACCTGATCCATTAATCTGCTGCAGCTGCTAAGTGCAAGCAGTATCTTCCCTTCAAAGCAATTCAGTGTGTCTGGGCATTGAAAAGTGCCTTCTGGAGCTTCTTCCATGTGCTGTAACTGAGTGGTTTCCGCTGTTTGCAGCGGATCTAATACAGACTGTGACTTCTGGATTGATGGCCCTGTGGCTACCCTGGTGTCTATGGTCAAGCTTCCTTCCTAATCTTATACTTTGTGTAAAAACTTAGTTATATGCTACTTTCCACTGATCAACAATTGTGCATTAATTGTATGCGTAAGTTGGATGCATAAAATGGAAAAGATGTATGGAGACAAGTGTATAATCCCTTTAAAGGACAAACATCTGATTTGATTTGAGTTGGCTATTTTTGTACTCATGATCACTGCCTGGGATAAAGCATTTTAGGCCCTTTCTGTACTGTGTTTGACCAACTAAAGCTGCCAAACCTCTTGAATGCTTTTGAGAATAAACAGTGCTGAAATACTGATGTGAATGTATCATCTCCAGGAGCCACTGAAATGAACACAGTCCACATCTCCTCAGAAGTGCTATAGTAGTTTGTCTGATGTAACATACCCTGACTGTGACAGTAATAACAAATATAAATGGACTTCTGTCAGTTCCAGCTAAGTTTTCCAGAATTCATAAGCACTGAAATGGAGCCAGATGAGTTTCTGTGTGTTCTGAGCCTGATGCACTTTATCCATGCTTCATTACTGTAAGAGTATTAGATGGATAAAAAATAACTAAAAGTAATAATTCATATTTTGTAAGGATGGAGTTTACACAGTGGGTCATGTGTAGGTCTTTCCATTCTGATAAATAAAGCACAGATTGTTTAAGACTTACTTGAAGAGGCCAGAATTAGCATGAGAAAGCTTAACAAAGTTTTTAGTGAGAGCATCTTAGTTTATTTTAGGTTGTGACCATGGTGCTGTTCTGCAGTCATTCAAACAACTGGCCAGCTCCCAGAGTTACAATATTTTTGGTTTATTTCTTCTGGCATAAGCACTAATTGGAGTAATGGAATGACACGACTTGTGCCAAATGATACAAGGGAAATGCATTCTTTGTTCCCATTTCTGAATCTGTGTGTCTGTGGCAATAGAAGCCACTGGAGCTGCACGTGCTATTGCCAGGTGCATTCAGCACTTAAGCTGAATAATGTGACCTGGAGGTTGTACCATGCAAAATCATGAAGGCATACACTCCCAGTGGGACCCCACTGATGCCTGAAATGGAAAAGCATGTAGAAACATACATTATGCTTTAATCAGATGGGGTATTTTCCCACTGTCTTGCACACAGATTTGTCAATTATATAGCTCCCAGATCAAGCATATCAGCTGTTCATTGAGTATTTCCCAAATTCTGAACAGAGAAATAATAATGTGGCATTACACCATTATGTTTTCTGAGGAAAAAATGCTGGAGTAGGCAGCTAAGATAGCATGGAATCTGCTAAATATTAGAATTTAGGGAGGTCAGAAAAGGAGATTAGTATTTTATTTTCTCCACTGTGAGAGGGCAGGCAAGGAGAGATTACCTTGCTATGAGGACTGTTACGAGAAAGACGAGAGTGTATCTGATGATGTAGTGATGGGTCCTACAGTTTGGATAGCCCAGTAGTGCACCTCTGTGTTCTGCTGCAGTAAATGCTTCAAATTACATCAGTGGTTGCAAGCTAACATTTAGACTAGTATGTATGTCTTTCTGGCTTTGTACATAAGTATCTGTGTCTAAAGAAAGCCAGAGGATGTATGGCAGTTTCTAGTGTGATGTCATAAGCACTGCTATTAGCAGTAGTTACGGTAATTTTGCACTCCAGTTATAACATCTCATTCCCTGTACTGTAAACACTTTGTGGAACTTTGTTCTTCTGAATCCATACCTGAATCAATCAATAATCAAGATGCAAAGAATTTAATCCTTTTGAATCTGCAGCTTATCCCAGTGGGACTCTGCTTCACAGGAGTAAATTGGCACAGCTGTAACAAGTAACACAGAGACTGTTCCTGACCAGTTGGAAGCAGACCTTAATTTTAACTGTAATTCTTCACGTTATGGGTTCCCACATGGAACTTGAAGATTGAATCTGCAGGTATCTAGTGTTCTTTAGGAAACATGGATTATACTCAGATCATTCAAATTATTCCAGGCATGGTTATCAGTACTGCTTAGGTTGTGACCCTTCCCAGTTCCCACATTCTATCAGGGATCTAAGATGCTGGTTATCCTCTCCTGATACGGTACACAGGGCAACCAAGGTTTTTCACGTGTTGTTTTTCTTTGACTTGACTTTTCTAGCCAGGAAGTGGGAAAGTGAGTACTAATTCCCTCTGGAGAACACATTTTAATGATACTTCCAGACCAGTTTCTGCAGCTTCAGGGAGGTTTGATAAGCACTGAGATCTGACCACTGAATTTCCACGGAGTTCCCCATTTCCAGTTAAAAAACTCTGTGTGGAAAGTACCCATGGAATTACTGTACAGCTGGTGCTGTTCTCCATCAGAAAAAGGTGGTGTGACAAATAACCACTGGGGTAGACTCATCAGCTTTCCTTCATTGGGGCTGGAGCATTGTCAGGAGATTAACCCTAGGGCTCATTACCAAGGTAGAGGTGGTCAGTGCTAATGCTGTGACAGCCCCACTGGCTGGGGAACTCAGAGTATGTGATGGATGTGGCCCATGGGGGCTGACTGTACCCCAGCAAAGAGGGGAAATGGGTTTCTGTTCCAGGCTACATTTTTAACACTTGTTCACCAGGCTACTTTCATGAGACATTTGTGTCGTATTCTCCTGCCAGAAGGTATTTTTCTGGGAGATGAGTAGCAAAATGAAAACAGAGATTAAAACTAATTTGTTTGGAATCTGCTGTCTAGTTCAATATCCCTGAATGTTATTCCTTTCATCTGAATATTCACCTAATGTAGTGCATTATAGTAGACTTTTTTTTTTAGGAGACCTGAATTAGGAGACCTTTGAATTTAACAAAATAGTTGCTTAGCAATTTCTTTAACTGGATAAACATTCTTGTTTAAATGGAGTTGAATCTCCCCTTGCATTTTTCTCAGAGCAAAAATTTTGGATTAAAACAATGACTTAAGGATGAAAGTTACTTTTATCTCAAGTGGTCCCTGCTCTTGGGAATTAAGAGCCAGGGGAAAATTATGATTTTTCTTGTTTTTCACTCTAGCAGAAAATCAGGATCCTTTTTTTTTTTTTTTCTTTAGTGTGCTCCTCTCTTTTAAATTATTTCTTATTCTGGTTTATTAGAGGAAAGATCAGGAAGGAGGTACTTTCTCTAGGCATTTCCTAAGTCAGACACTGTGCTTTGTGTTTCTGGACTTGTTGCAGTTCTGAGCAGCTGGTGGGAACTGTTCCTTCTTCATCTAAGAGGGAAGACTGATGCAGTCCCTATTCCTGTCCATCCAAAACCAGGGGGAGAGGGGGGTGTTGCATATGTGGTTTTGGGTGGCCCTGTAGCAAGCTCTTGAGTGCTATATCCCTCTGCTCTCCTAAGGTGAGGAGGAGAATAGCTGGAATGAAGATGGGGCTTCCATGCAGAAATCCAATATGTTGATGTTGCAGGTGGGGACTTCAAAGCTCAGGGTCTGGGTTCCTAATGATTTGCTTAGATCCCCTGTTGTCTTCCTCACATCTGGTGTACCCCATGGTGTGCTTAGGGTGGATTTTTCCCCAAACCATAGATGTTGCTCACCTAAATAATATTTGCTTATGATTCTGTTTAGTTGCTTGATGTGTGGCCCAGTCATAATGGTCTGGAGGCTGCTTGCGAGACAGACATTTGGTTCAGAGATTTTTGGTTGACTGATTTCCATTCTGCCAATTTTTGTTTTGTATGACAGTCAAATATCCACTGACAGATGGTCTCAAAACTGATAAATTTGGCTCTTCGCAATTACCTCCTCCATTCCATTTAACCTTCACTCCTATTTTCATTTGAAAATATAAATAATTTTGCAAACTATTTCCTTGAGTTTATCTAAAAAACCCAGACCAACTGAAGGAAAAAATTGCAAAATAATTTTTTGTAATTTTTTGTTTCTAGCTATACATTGTCAGTCTATTTTAACTTTTTCTTTGTGATGGGGCACATGGAGCAGAAAAGGCTGAAAGGCTTACTTTTGATAGTTCTTGAAAAGAATGTGAGCATTATGCAAAAAAGGTCTGCTATGATCTTTTTTGTTTTTTTTTATTTTTCTATTGCTGATAGAGCAGGTTGAGAATATACACCCTGTGCAATGAAAGTTATCAGGAGCTAGAGATCACATGGAATGTAGCAATCAGCAGTCTAAAAATTGCTTATCTGTTCCCCAAAGACTAAGAAATATAGTGGAAACACAAGCAAATGCACTTGGCTTACATACAAATTTAAAGAAATGTCAACTGCAGTGTTGCCATTCTTGACATTATTCATGGAAGATAAACATTACTGCAGTAAAACTAAACTAAAACTAAACTAAAGTGTCTAAGATGTAATAAAACAGTCACAAATATAATTGGCAAGGTAGTCTATTGAAAAAGGCTTTTCTCTGACAATTGTTCAAACAGTTTTTTCATGTAGATAAGTCATTGGAAAAAATGTTGCTGTCACATTTGTCATTTATCATATTATGCAATATGTAAACACAATTGTCAACAACAGTCTTTGAAATTCAGGGTCTGTTTTTTTTTTAGAGGTACACCTATAAATAAAGATTTTAATGGTTTCACCTAAGACGTTTCTAGAGGAATCAGAGCAGGAGTTTACACATGCATGCACACACATACATTTCCTGTGAGCAAACAAAAATTATTTGGACACGTATGCAGGTACACAGCAAAATTTGGCATTGATACTTACTACTTTTTGGCTCTCTATGCTCTTGCTGAAAGAAGAAAAGAATAGGATGTTGTCCAATAGTAATGGAGCCATCATACAAAGTGCAGTTGTCTAAAACTACAGATATTCACTCTTTGTGTTGTTTCAATGTACATGAATGCTAATACACACTAATGTGTTTTTTCTTTCTTTAGTAAAAAAAGTGAACAATGCTGTGTTCTCTGAACCCATGTACTTATCAGATTATGCCAAAAATTCTGTCATATTGCTGCTGAATTTCAGTTAGGGGGGGAAAGAAAAAAAAAAAAAAAAGCAAACTCTATGGTATTGTTCCACTTAAAAGATGATCAATGGATTTTTAATAACAAGTTGTGTAATTTCTAACTGCGGTATGTTTTCAACATTTAGCAGTTTTTAAGTGATATTCTTCAAAGTGTGAGACTCTGTTACGGTCTCCTGAGAGAATAACTGTTAAAAAAATAGAGAAATCCCAAGACTGTATGCCAGTTATAGCTATAGCAATGAAGTAATCCCAGTTTCAAGTATTTTTAAAGGACAAATTCTAACAGTTCTTTGAGTTTGAAGAAATATTTTCATTCTTCGTGGTACTCGTGATTTAACCAAACAATCTCAAAGATTATTTTAATTCTCAGAGCAACCTTAGATGTAGGAGTTAGAATGGTATATTGATCTTAATCATATTCTTTAGACACATTTTTTTTTCTTGTCCATTAAACTAAAATTATTTTACTGTACTGATAACATTTTTAGATTTCTGGATCTAGTTCAAGCTTACAGCATAATCATGACATAACTTCTTTATCTCAATGCTGTGTTCTTTAAATTTCTCTAATTAACAAAAAAATACTTTCTAAAACAACAGTCATTTAAAAACAGTTTATCAACCTGTCTCTGAAATATTTTGCAGAAATTAAACACAGTCACTATAGCTCTATCTGTGTTAAACTACTGTACATCAGCTGATGCATGTGAATCCATGGGATTTACTTTACTAAGACTATAATCCCTTGACTTGATTCGATAGTTAGATTGTGTTTGTGGCAGAGGCTTTAGGCAAAAGAATCAGATACATACTTAGAATTATTTCTGACGTGGGTGGTTACAACAGGGATTTTCAGGGGCATATTTCTTAGAAAAAAATAATTTCATATGTCCCAAGGACCAGTGAAAGTGAAATGAAAAGCCTGAAATGCATTGGGACCCTTGATTTCTTGTGCCTTTTAATAGAATCTTCTGAAATTGTATGAGTTTTTGTGTGAAACAAACTCAAACCCTGGCATAGTGGCCACATTAGATACGCCTCTCTCTTAAACTGAGGTGGCCCAAAAATAATTGCTAGACTTGTTAGCCCCTGCTTTCAAGCCTCAGACTGCTCATGTGATCTGCTCCATTATAAATCAGAATATGTACATTTCATAACTGTTATTTCATTAAAAAAAAAACCCAAGCAAAAAAACCTGAACTGTATTATTGATCAGCTACACAGTGAGTAGGAGTTCATCACCTGTACGCTAATTTAACTTCAATAATTAATATTATATTAATTATCATAATTTGTATTGTATTATAATTATTTGGATAATTATTTATATTAATAGTTTAATATTATCTTAATTTCCAGTTCTGTCATTCTTCAGCTGGCTAGTCTGTGGCAACCTCATACCATAATTAAAGAAATGAAGAGGAGAGCAGAGTCATAGGCAGTTTCTTATCGATACTAGGCTCCACACTCTGACAGATTTCTTTGAAAATATGTGAAGCCCAGTTGCTTACTTGAGAATGCATGCCAATAAAGATGGCTATCTTTGAACAGTCATCTCAAATTTTTTAGCTATGTCAAGGAAAAAAAATTATAATCAGTTTTTCTGTGATGCATATTTGTTGGGAAGGCTTTTCTTTTGTGCTGAATATATTGGAGGTTTTTTGGTTTTAATCTGTGGATGAAAACTGCTTTTCTCCAAGCCTGGGGTTTGTGTTTCATTCTTTATTCAGGTCAGAGAGTAACACGGATGTTTGCTGAGCCTAAGCTGGTAGGATTTGAGCCAGGCTGAATCACGAAACTGGCAGATAACTCATGAGCGTTTTTATCAGAAGAAAGAAAGAAAAGAAAAAGCTAGCCACAAGACAGAGAACTACATTTGACACTTTTTAAATACGTATTTGTCATCTGTTTCGTTAGCCATGAATATTCCCGTTTCACCTCCCTGGGACTCTGTGGAGTTTTCTGTGACTGATGCTAAGTGCAGTTTTCTCTTATGTTAGGTGCCAACACAGCTTCAGTGCATGATTCCAGAGCATTTCAGTGGAACTGACACATAAAATACTTTTCTGAAATGAATCTTTTTGCTAGGAAGGACACCAGAAACTTGATGAAGTCATTCTTCATAGCTTCAAACAACTTATCTCTAAATCCTCTGATTTTTTTTTTTTTTTTATTTTGTACAGATAAAATTATTTTTGTATAGATAAACCCGTAAGAGTAGATGCATAATCAAAATTTCTGATAAATTAATCACCATGGTCAGGAATTGTGTTCTGCTGTATTAATGCAGAGAATAGAGTTATTGTAACTAGATGTGAATTTTCAACATCTTAAGTGAAATAGAAATTCAAATATCCATAATTTAATTTCTTTAACTTATACAGTGAAGAATATAACACAATATAAATGTTCTTGGGTGAGGTGTGTTTTAAGAGGATGAGCTATGTATGTACAAGGTATTGTCATAATCCAGTCTGGTTTCCTCTGCAGCATCTCTTCAGCATTTTTTTTTTTATAGTGGAAGCTATAAAGATATGAGTTTGACTATAGTGCACATAGGAAAAACATCTGAAGGTGAAAATGGATTTTGCATAACATAATCTGAAGACAAGTACATGAGCAGAATGATTAAATTGTGTTGAAAGAAGGAATTCACTGAAACTAGCAATGGTGGCAGGTTAACATTGTGTTTGACAGCCTGTGGTAAAAGGTCTGTATCACTGTGATGTGGAGAAACTACTTCTGCTCGTATTAATCTTGAGAGATACTGGGGAAAAACATTAATTGGAAGTAGCACTCAGTGGAGTGGCTGCCCACTAACATGATTAATGACTATAAATACTCCTGATATTTCTGATGTAGAAAGATTGTTTCTGTGAGGAGTGAAACAGTTATTAACCATGAAGTATTTCAAGTTATTTCAGCATGGGGCCTGGGTGTGGGCAGTTCCTTGCAGAATCGTAATTAAAGCATTGAAAACTTTGGCATTCTCCTAGATAGGACCTTTCACTTCTTTCCTCTCCTGGAACCCCAGTAAAGATGAGCTTAGAAGAAATCATGACTGCCTTTCCCACTGATTTAGGTGTAATATGTGCAGGCAGCCCCTAGGCTGCTCAGTGCCAAAGATAACACACTACAGAAAGACTGCTTCAAAACTGAAGATTCATTCATTTGAATCTAAAACTGAAGATTTATCTTTTGAAGATTTTTGGACCTTTTGAAGATTCATTCCAGAAGGATTGGATTCTGGATGCTAAGACTGACAGAATCTCATCTGATCAGATACAGCTAATTTGTTAATCTTTCAACCCACCTATATTAAAGCCTGGATGTCTAAGAGTGCCTCAAAGTCTGACTCATGAAGGGGAGTGATATTATTCTAGGGACTGTATAATCAGAAATAAAAACTGTTCCTATCCCTCAAATAGGTAGGAAAAATATACAGGGAATACTAGAGTGCATGCAGCAGTGTGAGAAGAGTAACTGGAAACTGTTTGCTAAGTGATTTATCCCTTGTTACTCACACATCAACATCTGTCATGAAGCCCTGGCTGCCAGTTTAGGCTGTGGATCAACATCCTTTGTGTTAGCCACCTACCTGAGCTAAACAATGACAAAATTCAGTATGTCATACTTTTTATAGTCACTTAATGCAGATCCACTTCCACACCTACATATTACTTTCACACATTTACTCGTGGCTCTCAGTGCCATGGTCTGGTAACCACAGTGGCAGTGGTTTAAGGGTTGGACTTGATGATCTCAGAGGTCCTTTCCAACCCAGATAATTCTGTGATTCTGTGATACGGACAAGTGGAGCAGGTGATGTGTGCCCAGCGAGGTTCTGGCTGTCTGCTGTGTTTTTGCAGTAGGCAAGGTAGTGTGGAGTTCCTGCTAGACGAGCACCACTGTCTCCTTTTGCAAAAGTAGACAGGGATGGAGGATTTGGGTTGTCTTTTGCAGTGCAGGCAGCAGCAGGCACATGGGTTATCTGTAAGTGGTGGCATGAACGTGCAGAACCAGATAAGGTTGTATATTGGGCTTTTTGAAATATGCATAAACAAGTATTCAGTGCATATGGACTAGTTAGAGTTGTCATGGTGTCTCAGAGTTTTGTTTGCAGTTATATTAGGAGAGGACTAGTGGGCAGGAGAGAGGAGGAAGTAAGGAGGAGCAGTAAAGCTGGGTATTGAAAGGAATTTGCATCATAAACAGTGCAGTAAACAACTGATGGGAACATCAGAGTTCACTGACACCTCCTGAGGTAGCTTCTGTAGTGGCTTCATCAGATCTTGGTCAGATCTCCCCTTTGCAGTTACTTTCCCACAGTCCAAATTGCTTTGAAAGTCAGGAGGAGTAAAGGCAGTGCTAATTAAGGACTAATTTTTTCCACGTTTCTGCTTCTACAATAATGCAGCTGTGGCATTAAGTTTTCTGTGTGTTTTTGTTTTGTTTCCTTAGTGTTCCCTTTATACCTTTCCTTTCAAAGTTAGAAAACTGGAAAGTAACAGTGCTTAGTGATCTTATTTGTTTGAATCTGACATTTGTTCTATTTTATCTGTTTTGCAAGATCCTGAAATTAATATCACTCTGTGCCATTTCTTGAGATTGTTTTTTCTTGTATGTTTTTACCTTTTGGTTAATGAAAAGATCTATTCAGTGGCTGTAGGAACTACTGAGGTTTCTTTTGGTTTCTCTGTCAATATTCAATAACTTTAGTTTAATAATGTGACGTAATTATCCTGGTATTGAGAATGATACAATATAGTACTTTGATTCGTGGGGTTCTTCGCTGTTGCTGTACTGACTGGAAGAGAGCTGTCACATTATTAATAGATTTGCTAGTATCTAAGGAAAACTTTACACTTACGTAATCTTCTGGTGTATTTATATAGGTGAACAGATCAGAAATTGTGGCTATTTTCTACAATTTTAACGAAAAATTCATGTATATAAATCCATGTAACTTATCTAGTGAACAGGAGCAGTAATCAAATAATTTCTAATTTTGAGACTACTCGAATTTCCCATGCCTGATGGGCATTTTGAGGATGTGGATGGGACCTGTCTCTATCACATGATGTCAGTCCTGGCTCCTGCTTCAGTTACAGGTCATTTTGGGATTGAAACACTAGGAGCCAGCAGTGTGCTAAACACCACTCCAGAGGTTCTGCAATGTCTTCTGGAGTGCAGCTGGAGGAGATCATACACTTTGCTTCTTCAGCTCTCTCCACACCAGTCAGTGATGACTTGGACACCTCTTGTCTTCATGAGGGGCAGTTACTCATCTTCATCTCTGTTGCAGTGCATCTCCCTGGCATTGCCTGGAACACTGTCACTTTCTTTTATTGTGAGAGTATTTTCAGGACCCTTTGTCCTGTGTTCCTTCCATGCTTAAGCAGAAGTGTTTGCTTAGAAACAGGCTGGTAAGTTGTAGGAAAAAGCTGCTGGCAGAGGCTTCTTTTTCTGCACACTAGTCCCAGTAGCTTGTCCTTCTTCAGCATCTGTTGTCTCAAGGAGGTCCAAGAGCTCCATGAATTGGCTTTTAGGGCCTAATTGTGCTGAGCTGTTGTCAAAGCTTCTGAATATGGAGCCTACTTGAGGAGAGATGCTGGTCAAAACGAGTTTTGAAAGAAAACTTGGAGGTAAAGCCAGACATCCAAATGGCACTAAGCCAGAGAATATTGGGTATTCCATTCCATTCCAGTTCCACAGGAAAATGTCATAAACATGGTCTTCTTCAAACAATGAGTGTTGCTTAAGGACCTGTGGCTTCTCTTTTGTTTCTTGAAAGAAAAGTAAATTTTGAAACTTGTGCAAAGAAAGAAGGAAACACATCCTGTGTTTCTGAGTTGTTTGGTGTTTAAAAACAAGGTCAGAATAAAGGCTAGACTAGGTATAGA
Organism: Florisuga fusca; assembly: GCA_038090715.1. Taxonomy (NCBI): domain Eukaryota; kingdom Metazoa; phylum Chordata; class Aves; order Apodiformes; family Trochilidae; genus Florisuga; species Florisuga fusca. Next base: position 25,393,309 of record JAAWXA010000006.1, read on the forward strand.
TTTCCACTATTATTTTTTTTTAAATGTTTTTGCTGATTTAGTGATTTATTTGAAGTCTCACACCTGGAGATGTATAATCAGTGACCCCCTTGGAGTTAAGTTCACTTTTATATCAATGTTCAGCTAAATTAATTTCTTAAAAAACTGGAGATGCCCATTTATAGGTTTGAGACATTAAATTCTGAGAGTGTGTATCTAAGTGAGTGTGTGTTGCTTACTCTCCACAAGATAATTACTGTTTAAAAATTGATGAAATTCTGAGGACCATAGAAGTTTGCTGAAGTGATCTCAGGAGATTTTCCTTTTTCCTTTCTTGCTCTTTTTGTTCTTTTAGTAGCTGACTGAAAACAGTCTCTGTAGCCTTCTTTCTGTTTTTCTTCCAGCTTTCTGGAGCTTCTTTCTCTTAATGTTACTTTGATAAAGATTCCACTGCTTTAATATATAATTTTCATTGTGACTTTCATTGCTGCAATTAAGTGTCTAATTGAACAGTTTATAATGTGTATGCCTAGTTGCTTCTGCACAAGATTAACTGTGAAAGACATAGAAAATTAACACACAAAATGTTGCCTAGGTTACCTTTTAGTGAGTAAAGCTGCAGAGATTTTGTTTACTTTGCTGTTTGTGGGCAACTCCTGAAGATTTTTTAATATGAAGCTTCCTTCTTAGATGTCAACTACAGTGTAATATGCCATAGTTTAAAAAATTTCCATGAAACATAACTGTAGAAAATAACTTTGGGGTTTGGACTTCAACCTGCAGTAAAAGATCTAAGACAGCAATTAAACGTTTCTTTTCCTGATTGTCATTTTAAAAACAGAGCATCAAGTTGTATTTAATTTTTTGTCTTTAATAAAAATAAAGCAAAACTAGTATTCACATCTAAGACCACCTCAAATGGATTTCTCACAGAATAAATAGAAGTTTAATCTGTCTTTGCAGATTAGACACATTGGAACAACTGTTATGCTGAAAAAATAGTGAAGTACTGGTAATGTGGAAGGAAGTTTCTAGTTGTTTCCCTGGACTCTGCCTAGAAAGAAATGGAAAACATTAAATCAAATTTACCAAAAACTTAGAAAAATATAAACTTCTTAAGTGCATCTTCACAGTTGTTGGTTTTTTTAGAAGCAAGGGGGTTTAATAGGATCATTTTCTTTTCCTAAAATAATGTAGTTATTTAATACAGAGGTTAGGATACAATTGCAGCAAAATGAGAACAAGGAGAAACAATAGTGTGAATGCAAAAAGAAACATTTTTTTAAAACTGTTTCTATATAAGTAAATATTGCTGACTAAAAAAATGTTGTCTTTACAAGATATGTGGGTATATGCTGCAGCTGGCAAATCTTTATTTTCAGGCAGCTATTGTAAATGTGTTTTCTGTATGCCTTCCCACTTCCTTGTCACCACAGAGGTAAAAAACAAAGAGCTTATTTGAAGAGTCTCTGTTGACTAGCAGAGCCTGTACAAAACTGCTTTTAGGAAGGAACATTTGTCTTGTTGACCTTCTCCTTTGTGCTTAAACATTATCCTCTCCTATTTCTTTATAATTTCTGAACTTTACCACTTCCCTTTTCTAAGGGAGACTGCTCGCTTTCCTTCTGTAATCACCTTGATTACAAGCCTTCTACCTTTTTGGTCTGCTGGTTTTTACTGTTACTTTCTCTTGTAAACTAAGAGAAACCTTGATGTTAATGATGCAGGCAAATATTCTTTATCTTTCTAAAACTGCATGCTGACCCATTCAGTGTCTGTATTATTTATGATGGGCAAGGCTCTACTGCATTGATCTTGCAGAAATCCAGCAGTCTAAATGGTCATCTTTGAAAATATATACGCGTCTTTTACAACACATAAATGTTCTATGAATTTTTTAGTTTACCACTGTTACGCATACCGTATTTTAATTTCTGCTGCCTCCTTTAATTCCAATGTGTGTCCTTTCCTCACAGGATTCAACAACTCTGAACGCATCTGTGACAAAGAGTTCATAATACGCAGAGCTGCCACGAATCGTGTCCTGAATGTCTTGCGCCACTGGGTCTCCAAGCATTCTCAGGTATTCTTCTGTTGCACTCTACTCCTCTCCATCTGTACTATGCCCACATTCTCCTTCCAAAATACGTTTAGGCAGTTCTGCTGTGTAGTAGTGTAGCAGAGGTGAAACAGCCTGTAAAGTCAGTGCTATAAAGATAATATTGAAAATTAGCTTGTAAAAACAAACTGTCGAGCAAGTAAAGAATTCTTCATCCTGCCTTGCAAAGCTCTACTGGAAATACCATTGCAACTTTATTCCTGCTACCATTGCATGAGGGTTTTACTGTTGCAAGGTGAGTGGAGATGATACATGCACAGTGGGTTAATCTTAAGATTGTCAGCATTGATGTTAAATGCAACTTAGTTCAGTTAGTCTGACCAAGTGGATTAAAATGCTTGTGCTTGCATACATATGCTTAGTTATTTGTTGTGATGCTTATGTGGAAGGAGGCATCAGTCCTTTGTGTTGGTCTCTATAGTCATGACAGGACTGTGGGTCTGATGTATAATGATTACACTGTGTTGACAGAGGGAAGGGGGAAAAAAGGGAAATCTGACCAGCTAGTGGCGTTCAGTAGATAGTTGTGTCCTTTAAGCTACCAGAGGAGGTAAATGTTAGAAGATTTTGGCATGCATGCAGAAGACTACCAGGAAAATTATTAAAAGGAACAAAAAGAACCTCTCTTACTATCATGGGAATGAGTAAATACTTTGAGTTAATGAAAACAAACTACCCACACTGAGTTCTCTTTGACTACTTGCTAAATGAAAATTGCATGTCAAAACTCTTGAGCTGTAGCAGGAATGGTGGGAATGTTAGGGCAGTGTGCTGTACCTGCTCACGGTGTCCCTGCCACAGTTTGTATTAGGTAACTTCTGTGAGTTGAGCTGAACCTGTATACTAACCAAAGGATGTTTAATTAATGTGATTTTGAAAATATTAGGAGACAAAAGACTTTGTCTACATTAATGCAAACCAGTTAGATTGAAGTTCAAGTTTTAGACCTGCCCCTGATTGGGTTTTGATGATAATCATAAAGACAATGCAAGAGTGCAAGCTCTCTCATTGTGGCCATTTACAAAAACACACTTTCTTTCCTTAAAAATGCCCGTTCTCTGTTTCCATTTCATAAATATCCATGATATGCAGAAATATAATACTGTTCTGAATAGTTTTCCACATACTTTTATATAATGTTTACAATTAGTATTTCTTTAAAAATATTAAGAGTTCAAAGGTAATGAGTAAAAATTAAACACTGCATTTTCAAAGTGGAAGCTATTACTTGTACTCCCTAGCTTCTCTCTGCCTTTTATTTTTTTGTTATGGTGGGGGCTGCAGATTTTAATTTTATAGCTCTCTTAATCCAGTATTCCAATATAGCAAATATTTTAAAATACAAGGGCTTTGGTGTAGAAAGTAATGAACTCTACAGCAACAGAACATGTAATCAGCTTTTTGTGTTGTTTACTTGTGAGACCAGGGAGGGAAAAAGGGCAGACAGCCTCAGCAAACCAGAAATGTCTGACTTGTTTCTGCCAAAAAAATATGGGACAGGACTCTTTTAAGGAAGGCAAGTGAAGAATTACTGTCTGGCCAAACAGTATGAAATATTGGCAGTAAAGACACACAGTCCTGGGAGAGCAGTAGCTCAGAGCGTCATTTTACAGTAACAACACAAACTGCAAGTCGGAGAACCCTTAGCCACCCGTGTCTGCCAAAACATTTATTACATTTTAAGGTATTTACATCATTCCCTGGCCACTTAGTGCATTTGAGATATCCTTCACCTTCAGCAGCAGCGAAGGGCAGGTTTTATTCTCTTTAAAAAAAAAAAAAAACTAAAAAAAAAAAAAAAAAAGATATTCACAAATATAAATGTCCTGTTCAATATGCTTTGCTGATATTGTTTTCTTTCCACTTGGCTTTGAGTTTGATTTGGCTGCAAAAAACCCAGCATCAAACAGGCAATTTCTGCCCTCTGTGGAAGAAGCTTCTTCACTTCTTCCACTGTTCTCCTTTTGATGTGCTAGAGATCCTTGTGGTCATTCCTATCCTGCACCTACATAAAACGTCACCTGACACACAAATCTTTTTCTGCCAGATTGCCATTTCCTTACTACTATATTCAAAGAGAAGCAAAGGCATTAGATGGGTAAACTGTGGGGCTCTCTTTAGTTCTCATTTTAGGATGTGAGATGCTACTACAGAGGGGCTTAATGTTGCAGCATGTGAGTAACCCTACAGCATAACTAACTCTGTTCTGGTGCTCTCTGATCCCCAAGTGACAGTCAATTCTCTACAAGTTATTTGTCTGCCTAAATTATTCCACTTATTTATTGTGTTCCAGTTCTCAGAGCACACGAGCTCCTGCACAGTCACACAGAACTGTGCAGGCTATCTTGAGAAACATGTGCAATGTAAAGAAAATTATGTACAAATGTCTGTTAAATGTGCTGCTACGCATATCATCCCTCTTATTTCTCCCCTGCTCTCCATTCCTTCTGGGTCCCTTTGGCTTTCTTTAGTTTGCTGCTCTCAAGTGAATAATAAGATGGGTCAGGCATAGTGCATGATCTGAGGAATGAAGGAATTATCCTAACAAGTGGTTCAGACCCTTGTGTTTCCTTCACTGTCCTCTAGCAAGCTTGGACAGGTTTTGGAAGGTCTTTCCTCTGAAGATCTATGGAATTAATCAACTTCCTACTATATGTTGCAGCTGTGTCAAAACGGTTGTGGGTGTTTCAGGGTTTGTTTCTGTTATTTAAAGTTTCACTCCATCTTCACAATATTTAATACATGAGATTGTCTGTGGCCAGAAAACAGAATCATTAAAATTAAGAATATTCAGTGAGGGTATGCTTTTATGAAGGAAGTTTTTTTACTTTGAAATCATACAAAACAGTGTATAGAAAAAGGATTAATTAATTTTAAAACTTGGGTCATACTCTCTAGGATTCTTACTTAAATTTCAAATAAATATATATTGATAATTCCAAAACTGCAGCCCTTTCAGGAGGGAAGAGGAAGTAATTAATGCACAGATAACAATTTGGAAGAAAGCATTCTCACATAATACAACACATGTATTTTGTTTTTCCTGCACTGAGCAAGAAGAATAAAACCTGTACTGTTCATCAGCCAAAACCAGCACAGTGTGAAAGATGTCTTGATTAGGTTGTCCAGGAGTTTTTTTGTTTACATTTTTTTTCTTTTCATTCCCTGTCCCTCGTCTTTCTTTTTTTCTACTCTTCTCTGTCTTTTTCACTCAGCTGCCTACAAGCCAATAAACCTACCTTTTTGCCCAAAGTAACAGCAGAATGTTCATGTTTATGTTTATGTTTTGAGATATAATTGAGAAGAACAGTGTAGGATTCTCATGTTGTAAACAATGAGAACACAAATGATGAGGCAGTAATTATGAAGACAAGAGTGTTGCTGGGAATGGAGAGGGCTCAAGAGGATAAAACTCCTTCTAACTCTTGTAAAGATGGAAAAACACAAGGGAAAAAGGAAGTCAAGAGGAGGAAGTCTTTGTGTGATTTTCATTATCCTAGCAAGGTCTTGCAGCTTCATTTGCTTTGTTAAACAGTACTTCTATGCCTTTTATCTAAACATTTCATGTTGCAAAATCAAGTTTGTCCTGCTTCTGAAGCAGATTGAAATGGAGCTTGTCCAGGGACAAAGCTTTCACATCTGGTGTTGAAGAGCGAGAGGTTGGCTTCTCCAGACTTCCCAGTTTTGAGTGACTGCTGGGTGCTTGTTCCTGTTGGCTTCTTTGACGATGAGATAGATTGGCAAGTCTTAACTCTTACAAACTACATGACTACCAGACAGTGTCAGTGAGTTATGAGTTTGCCACAAAGTCCAGGGAGAAGATCAATATGGACTTGAATTTCAGGAGTATAGGTCATGATTTTGTGCCTGTGCCTTTCTGACTCCAGCTGTAAATTTATTACAAGTAAATTTCCTCCTAATACTGGCAAAACCTTGTGGAGTTTTTAACAGAGGTTCTTGCAGATGTAGTTATGGATAGCATTTAGGGATTATGGAGGACACCTGCGTAAAGAGAATTTTCCAAGCAAAGATGATTTCAGTTAGTTTAAAACAGTTTAGTGCACATAAATTGGCCAATTCCATTTTGTGCTCTGGAATAAACAAAAAAAACCAACAATTATTTTATAGGAGCCCCACTTGGCTTGTGTTTAAATGCACAAAGTAGTGAATATGTTGCCTGGGAAATTTATAGAAAGTTTATTGCAGTAATGCAAACAAATTGAAATTAAGCCACACATACTGTATAATAGAAAGATATTCCATATTTTAACTAAATTTCAAACAAAGCCCTAGAATATATGGCCTTGAAACAGCAAACAAATTTAATAGAATCATAGAATCACAGAATGGTTTGGGTTGGAAGGGACCTTACAGATCATCTATAACCCTAACCCCAGGTCCATGGCCACCTTCTGCTAGACCAGGTTGCTCCAAGCCCTGTCAAACCTGACCTTGAACACTTCCAGGGATGGGGCAGCCCCAGCTTCCCTGGGCAGCCTGGTCCAGTGTCTCACCACCCTCACAGCAAAGAATTTCTTCCTAATGTCTAATCTAAATCCATCTTCTTCCAATTTGCCCTATCCAATTTGCTTGCACTGTCACTCCATGCTCTTATAAAAAGTCCCTCCCCAGATTTCCTTTAGGCCCTTGAGGTACTGGGAAGTCACTCTGTGGTCTCCCTGGTGTCTTCTCCAGGCAGAACAACTCCAAACTCTCAGCCTGTGTCCATAGCAGAGGTCTGCCAGCCCTCTCATCATCTTTGTCTCTCTCCTCTGGACTTGCTCCACCAGCTCCATGTCCTTCCTGAGTTGGAGGCTGCAGAACTGGACACAGTACTGCAGGGGAAGTAGCAGAGGGGGAGAATGCACTTAGTTGTTGCTATGGACTGTCCAAACATTGCAGGAGCATAAGAGTTTGTTATCCCATGACCTTTCAGGGAACCTGAGTCACCTACAGAATGGTAGCCAAGCTTGCAGTCAAAGTAATCAGCTGTACTCTGTACTCTCTGCTGCTGGAGTCTGGCAGGTCCTTCTTCACTGAGGTCTGTGCATACCACATCCCAAGACTTAGAGGCAGGGATGTCACATTTCTTATTGGTCCTGAACACTTTAATCTAAAAATACCTAATGGCTAAAATCAGTGCTTGGATAAGGAGAGGTTTGTAACGTTTCTGCTTAGGATTGCTCGGTTGTGCTCATAACACAGCTTGTACTTATATTTCCATTAGGCATTTCAGGCTAATGCTCATACTGTAGAATCAGGGCTAGTGCTCTTCCCCCAATGGTGACTGTCTCCTTGTGCTTGAGACTATTTGGAAGACAAAACTGTTGTCCTTTGCTTGCTTCTTGAAATTAGCCAGACTTAATTCAAGTACAGGGATTAAATTTCATGATAGCCAAACATTATTTCTTCCTTCCTCTTCTTTTTCTCTTATGTGTGCTTTATGGGTTGAAAAATCCTCACTGTGTAGTTACAAGATGAAGGGTCTAGGAAAAGACTGCAGTGCACCAAGTGTTCTTTCTTGTTGTGGTAATATCAGCTACATCTGGGAGCATCTGTGGAAAGGCCATAGGCTGTGGATGCCAAGGCTGGGAATCTGAATTGGAAAGCAGCCAGCTCCTTTCTTTCCCACCTGGAAAAAATGTAATGTGTCCAGCCTGGGAGGCTCTTGTTGAGCTGGCAAGAGCTATCTCCTTGTCCATGACAAGCCCTGCCAGCTTGGGGTGTGATAGTTTGATGGGTGGCATGCATTTACCTGTGCTGGCCCAAGCACTTGGAGAACTTTCCATTCTCTGGCCTCTTCAGAACATAACACTGTGTAACAAAACATTAGGCTTTAAAAAGAGAAACTAATAAAACGAATCCAAATGCATTCAGCAAAGCCTGTCATGAGGGGGTAGTGCTACATTTATCCTGACAGCTTGTGCTTCTCCTCCTCCCCTTTACATGGAAATCACTGGGCACTGAAGCTGGCCAGACACTCTTTTGCCTTGTAAGCAGGTGCCTGAGGAGTTGAAAAGTTGGCTCTAATTTCAGAGCTAAACTTGGGTGAGATTATTTTTACATGAAACATGTAGGGTTATGTTGACATTGGATGATGTTACTCGGTGAAAGGGTTCCCTCTAGAATTTCATTGTGGTTTCTCCATGCACAGTTCCTTTCCCTCTCCCCTCCTTTCTTCTTGCTTTTTGCTGCCTCTGCTTCAGTCCCTTCTCTTCTGGACAGTAATTCCCAATCCATCATGCCCTCTTTTTATTTTATTTTATTTTGTTTTAGTTTAGTTTAGTTTAATTTAGTTTATTTATTATATTTTTTTTTAATTATTTTATTTATTTTATTTTTTACTGGAATAGGATGGTATAGGATGCCTCTGAAGCACTTCTCATTCTGCAGTACAAGACCAATCCCTTCCTCCTGGCAAGGGAATGTGCTTGATTTAGTAAGAGAATATTTGTGCATGGTAGAGATCAACAGTCTGGTTATGAGTCTAATTAAAATGAAATCATGCCAACTTCGGTGCTGTATAGTTAAAAAGGAGGCTTTTGTTTCTATAGTGCAGGTGGATGACAGCAAACTTAATACATTTCTCTATGCCACTGCAGTTTTTTTCTGCTGAAAACTTTATTAAGTGATACTGAATGTAGTGCACAGTGCTTGTGATTGGTTGGGAACTTCATCCATTCTGTTCTTACCCTAAGTCCCTGTAGTGCAGACCTTCCACTTAACTCATCAGCTGTCATTTTTACTTTTCCTGCACATTTCATTAGTGGTTTTGCTGTATGCATATTAAATACGTAGGAAAGGAATATATTTCCTGTTACTGACAGAAATGGACTTAAAAATAAAAGTTTAAATTTAGCTGTTTGTCTGAAAATTTGGAATTGGTTGCTAAGTATTTTGGTGTTTGTCTAATGCTCATGTTAACCTTCCTCTGTAGAGATAAGTACATGTAAATGTTTAAGTGGAACAATTTCCCTAGATTATTTATGTGTTGCTCATCACACTAGCATCCCAGTACCCCCAAGATAATGAACTTCAGTTTTCTTCTGCATTCCACCTTTTTTTCATTTTTTTTCCTCACGTTATAAGGAGCAGCTGGTGCATTGTTATAAAAAATAATACGTCTGAGCACCAAAAAGAGATTTTGGGCAGTAAGACAACAGCTTACAAAATTGCATGGACAGAGAGCCAGGTCTGTCACGTGTGAGGGTTGTGCTGTGAAGTGGCATCAGTTGTGGTCAGGCTGACACAGAGGTGTGACAGCAGCTGGGACCGAAGGAGTCGCACAAACCACTGCATCCTCTGTTGATAATCCCTAATACTACACTGATAAAGGGTCAAAGATTTCTCATTTTTCTGGGGGTAGAGACGTGGATTTTTCCACCATGAAGTCCCTTCCAGTGTAATTGAAAACCAGTGTAATTGAAGTCAAAGATAGCCTTAACCCTAGGAACCAAGTGTTCATGTAGCTTGCTGTACAAAAAAAAAAGAACCAAACTCAAAAAACTAGTCTGAGTTTTTCCAGTGATTCCACTCTCATGTGGTGATGACAAAACAATCATGTTTTGCTATCCATGTACAATGTATTCATTCTCATTCTTATAAGAATTAACTTGTAAATTAATTATCTGTGCAAAAGGTAAAGTGCTTTGCTTTTTGTGAGACTAATAGGTGAGGCTTCCCCCTTTAAGTAGCTTTTGGCATAGAGACTTTCTTGATAAATTTAGTTGCAATAAAGCACCTAAAAGAGAAATTTTCTCTTCTTGAGGAAAGTTATCCTGTGATGAAAACAGTCAGCCCATTATAGTTGGGAAAACTAATGGCCACCATCAAACTATAGGACAGGCAGTAGTGCTATTAATTATGCTGCTTGCTTAAACTTGTGCAGACTCAAGCTTTCTGTAGCTAATTTTTTATAGTTTCAAATTCCAAATAGTTTTCTTTCAAAAAAACTCTGGAGTGAACAGTATGTTCATGTAGTTCAATTACATTCCTCATGCATTCACTGATGAGTCCTGCTTCCATGCCCTAAATAAATGAATAAAAATCTCTGTCATCTTTTGAAAACTGACTAAAACAGTTCCTGAAGGAGGAACTGCTTTTGGACATTAGCTACAAGAAATGTATTTTATAGAACAAACACAAGGCAATACACAAGGCTTTTTGTTTTGCTAGTTTTTGAGACATATTTAACCATTCAAAGCCTAATACTGCACAAGTTTCTGTTCTCCAGCATCCTTTAATATACAGAAACCTCACTGAAAACTAAGACACAGATAGTATTGGTTTTAAAATATGAATTAGCTGTGGCCAAGTTGAGACTTTTGAAGGGACAGAAGGGGGTCCTTGTAGCAAGAAGAAAGTGCCCAGGGCATTGCTTGTGGGCAGCATCAGGGAATTTCTGAGCACTGGCATTCTGAGCAGTAAGTTTTTTTAAAAGTTCTATGAGCATGGCTGTGACACCACTTTCTGTAAGGAATGTGCATCCTCCTTCCTTGTATTAAGTATTTAATCCCTTTTCCAAACTAAGCATCATCTTCCTGTGTGATTTTGGGTGCACTCTGATACTCACACATCCCCTCAAGAGAAATATGTGGTGTGAGGATGTGAGTCTTGACCAGAGGTGATTCTCCTCAGAGACATATATCTGAAAAAATCCTGCCAATTTAGAAGCCTGTCACAACAGAAAGTGTCGTACCTGATTTTTTTTGAAAATTAACATTTCCCAGTTTGAGTAACTTTGTGGGTTCTGTTGCCATGGAAACAAGCAGGGGCTTTTAAGAAACATGGTCTTGCTTGCAAGTAACTGTGGTTTATCAACGAAGATCTATTATGCACTACAGGACTGAAGGTTTGGGGTTTAGTTTTCTTTCCAAGAGCTCAATAAAAGCATTTTTGAAGTTTACTCCTGTACTTTCCCCCCTTAAAGCTTATACATTGTTCTGTTCTTTGATTTTCTCCAATATCAGAGATCAACAGAAATGGTTGTTGAGTTTTCCCCCAGTGTCAGATGTCAGACTGCCTCAGAAATAATTAAAATGCTGAAGCTCTTACGTGCAGTGCTGGAGAGCACTACTCTGATTTATTGTGCTTATATTAGGCTGAGCACTCCACTATGTGGAACAAAAAGCAGACCTTTGCAATAGGGTGAGTGTGAGATAAGAAATACTAGAGTGGGAGGCAGATAAACAAAGAAACTTGAGAAAACAGTAAAAAAACTCGTGTCTAGACTTACTAGGCAGTGGTCACAGTACTGCAGTTAAACTGTCTCTCTGAGAAGAGAGAATGAGGCATTTTATGTGTATTGGTGAGATGCGGTTCTCACTTCAGAAGAGAAAGGTTAAGTGATTTGCCCATTTCCACACAAAAAACGGAGGTCAGAAAATGAAACAAATTACAGCCTTTTGGACTCTCACTTCTCTAGCCTGTTCACTAAAACAGCTCTCCAAGTTTTCTAAATATTTTCAAAACTAGTAGCAAAAAATCCAAGCAAATAAAAAAAAACCAAACAATCTCACAAAACTATATTTTTCAGTTACTTGACCAACATTGGGTTGGTTTGTTTCTGTTTTAGTTTTGTTGGAGTTTTTTGTTTTGTTTTGTTTTGGTTTTTTTTAATGTTGTTTTTTTGCAGGATTTCGAGCTTAACAATGAGCTAAAAATGAATGTGTTAAATTTGCTGGAAGAAGTCTTGAGAGATCCCGACCTTCTGCCACAAGAAAGGAAAGCTACTGCAAATATACTGAGGTAAATCACATTTCCAGTAATTATTGAAATGTTATGCTAACTATAGCAGGTGGAATAGTTAGGGGGTCATGTATCATAGTATTAACAGGTGGGTTTTTTGCTGTAGAGTACTTGATTTTTTTACTGAGTATTTCATTAACTGTAAAACAGAATGTGCTTTAAAGTTCAATAAGTAAAAGTATCTGTATTAGAAAACTTTCGCAGCAGAACAGCTGGCAGACACGGGCTCAGTTTTTCAGCAGGAGAGAAAAATGCTTCCCAGCAAAGCAACAAGGCCACTGCTGTAGTGTCTTGAGTAGTAAGGGCTGTAGTAACTGTCTCAGTAACTACCCACCCACTCTGCTAAGATCAGGACAGGCTTGTGGTAGCCTAATGAGTTGTGACATCCTAACAAGACCATGCTCACACCCTCCTTTGTGTTAAAACCATGTCCAAAGTTCTTTGGGTAGCTTAAAGGGAAGAATTTTTGTTTAATTAGTCCCAAGAAATAAAGAACCTTTAAGCTGCTTCATAACCCCAACTAGTTAAATTAGGGTCATAGCACCTCATTTTGTTTCTTAGGGTTAGTATTACATAGTTGAATGTCTAGTCATGCCAAAGAGACAGCTGTTTATAAACATTTCTCAGTGCAAACATGTTTGCCTGTTAAATTTGAATGTGATATAGTGATTTTTAGGTAAATTCTTTTACATTACAAAGGAGCAGTAAACATTTAAAGACTAGGCAGTTGTTAAAATAAGATACAAATAAAAAAAAGCAGATAAATCTGTGGCCTGCTTTGTTGGTATTTTTTTCAGTGTTGTACTGGAAAGGCAGTAAGGCTGCAATCAATGCAGTGTGTCCGGACCATTAGACAGGTTTCCCCATTAGATGATTACATGAAAAAGAGTGTCAGAAAACTGAGGGAAAGGTTTTTCATCTGCAAGAAAGAAAAGTCAAACAAAGGATAGCAAACAAAGACAGGTTCTTAATAAAAGTAATTCATGTCAGTGTGATCCTACTTAATTTTTACATAAATAAAAATAATCCTCCTTTTTAATTATACTCCATGTGCTGTTACCTGAAATAAAAATAGCAAGTTTGCTTCAGGTATTTCCTTGGAAGAAACTAAACCTGCATTGGCTGTTCTTGGCAGAGTAATGTAATCCACTTACAGGCCTTTAACACACAAGTTTGTAAGCAATTTCTTGTATCCAGTTTCCAATTAGCCAGTTTCCATTAGATGTTGCATACAAAAATGGGGACCTAGGTAACTATGTGCAAACTGTGAGTTGCCCTTACTTGCATCATTCCACTGCTGATCTGTGAAATGAGAGATATTGCTTGCCCTCTCCTCCCTTCTAGAACTTTCTACTTTATTATCTAAACATGCTATATATGCTAGTGATACAATTAATCAGATCCTACCATTAAATATTTTAAACTAAGACTGAATTTTTGACCATGCTATGATTTTTCATTAAAAAAGAGTTAAATTCCGTAAAAAGTGAGAATTTGAAAAAGTTAATTTTTTTTTTAACTGAGAAAGAGGGAGAAAAAGATACAAAAGGAAGGTGTAATGAAGTAAATGGCTTTTTATTCCATCATCAAGTCTCCCTCAAAGATGTCTCTGAAGATTACAATTTACTGTAGTAGGGATAACCAAGACTATGTTCCTCTAGACCCAGAGCTGATATACTTGAAGCAAACGCTCACATGATGCACTGAGACTTTGTGCAGTTCTACAACCAAGTTCTACACCAGTGTATCTCTAATATGATTGGTTTATTTTTTTCTGCATCAGATTACAAATTTTCTGTCATTTGCCAACATGGCAGATTACAATAAGTAGGCTGAATATTAAGAAAAGGCCTGTGATGGAAAAAATATATTTCTGGTGTTTTTTGAGCTCTCCATAGTTTATAATGACACCTGCATGAAGTTAGAAAAAATTCTATGGTAGGACCCAGTGTGTCTAAATGAAGCACCTAACCATGAAACAATCTGTAGGCAGCTGGCAAAGTACACCTTCCAAGTTATCTGTCTGTCAAAAAGGAGATCTGTCCACCAGTACTGTCTAAAGTTAGGCAAGATGACTTCTGCTCCAGAGATTAGAGGAAGCACCTTCCTATCTCAGACAGTGACAGAATAGAGGCAATGACTTGTGGAGGGTCTAAAACGCACCCTGGATGTCCTAAATATATGGAGAGTCTTTCTTATAGAAACATGTAGACGTTCTCCCAGGTATGGTGTTCCTTTTTGGGTTCACATACCAGTGCCTGGTTCAGAGAAATGCTGCTCAGAACATCACCACCACATTCTTTGGTATCTCTTTGTTATCTTTCTGGTTCTCTTCTAGAGGTAGGGATTTCATCTAATACTGCATGGAGGAGGAATTTAAATTATTCACCTGGAATTGAAGGGGTATTTTTACTGTTATTAGCAATAAATTTGTTTGAGGAATTTTGACAGCATGTATGTGAAAGCACAGATTTATCATAATTGGAAGTCTTGATTAAACTTTCATTCAAAGGGCTTCTCTGGGACAGGATGAAAATGGGAAGGAGGGGTGACCTTGTTGATATTCCCTTCATGAAAATAGTAATTCACTCAATTGCTAGCTAGGTGTTCAAAAATTGAATTTTTAGTGGTTGTGAATAGGTGCTTGTTGCTGGCTTTTATATATAAATGGCCTTGGCATATCAAAATACTTAGTCTATCAGAATTTTGGCTTCTCACCCTGTAGGCCTTGACTTCCTCACATTTCTGTTTTCATTGTCTACTCTCAACTCTGAGAAGCAGAGAAATTCAGAGTTTTACAATAATTTCTTACGATAAATTCCATTTCTTACCATAAATTACCAAAGTTCAAACACTCATGAAGGAAAGTTCATGCTTTCTGAGACAAAATATAGGTATATTCCAAGGACTGTGTCCTTGAAGGATATTGGGTACAAATGTCTATTTTTACAGACTGACACAGCCATTGAGTGTATCTGTGGAAATGTACACAAATTTCTTCAAAATCAGTGCCTTTGTTAGCAGAGATTGGAGGAGCAGGAAATGTTGGTTTGTGTTGTGGAGAAGTTATGATCAGCTCTGGGAAAGCTCTGGATAGAATATGAATGGCAAGGAAAGTGTTTATGACAGATACTGAGCTGCCTCATGCCTTCCTGAGTCATCAAACAGAACAGCTGCTATTTCTTGTGTGATGAGATTTTTTGCTGAATGGACAGGCAGGGTTTCTCTGCTGGGAAAAAAAGCTTGGTTTTTTTCTTGTTATTCAGTATCTATTCTGAAAGCCCAGCAAATTCACTGAATTATTATGTTTTGCTTGAGATTTTATCAGCCTTGCTTACTAACTCCTGAAATATGAGTAAATTTGTATTGATGGTGAAGCAGGTAGGTATGAAGAACACTGGTGAGTGACTTTGATAAACAGACCTATGTGGAGACAAAATGGTTGATTCAAGAAACAGTTCCTTCTACTTCTTCCTCAGAATAAATGTAAGTCCAGTGATAGTCAGAGGTCAAAATTTGATGGATAACCAACTTTCTACCTTGGATGATTTCACCAGGCAATGCAATTCCTACAAATTTACACCATTTCTAAAATATTTTAAAATATTTCATGTATCATAAAGAGATGAGGAGACAGATTTTCATATTTTCCACAAGAAAATCACTTTAATATTTGAAAGGAGAACAACAAATGTGTCGCCCCATTCAGTGCTCCCAGAGACAGTACTGTTAAACACTCCAGCAGAATCTCTTCTTTGTTTTCTCTCATAACTCTATTCACATGGACTTTTTATACAGTTTCCAAGAGGCTTTCTAAGGAGTGGAATGGGAACTGCCCAAGTAGAACTGATCAGCTCAATGTACCTTCCTAGACCTTTTTTTAAACTAGGCATCCTAAAGCTGACAGCAGGGCAGACTGAAGTGGAAGCTACTCTGGATGCTATCCAAAAGTAGCTTTATCCAATCTAGAGATGTGTTGTCCTCTACAGATTTACACATGGAACACTTATGGATAAAAGGAGAATTTGTTTTATGAGACCACTGTGTTAGAAAAAAAAAAAAGGACCAGTCATCTCTTCAGAATGAGGGATTAGAAGTCTACATATGATGTAAGATGTCACGTTAGAGTGTCAGGAAGCAAAGATAAGGAGAAGTTAAGTACTTTCAGCTTTTTAAGAATCTCATGTTTGTGATTTTGTTTTTAATTATGCAAATAAAAGATTTTCTGCATCAAAGATAAGAACTCCAGCAATATAAAGTTATATGTCAGGAACATAAGTGATGATTTAACAAGATCACTGAGAATACCTGGGGCAGAAGGGCAAGCCCTCTCCCTTTTTATTGCCAGGAAGCACATGCTTGTGTCATATAATGAACAATACCTTTCTGCAGACAATGAGTCCTGAGGTACAGCACAAAATAAGCTGCTCAGGAAAGACAGATTGCCAGTTTGCTTACAGTTTCTGAGGCTGTACAGTTATTATCTGGAGAAGAAGCTTAGGGTTCTCCTGAAGAATTAGATATTCAAGATTTTGCATAGCTTGCCCAGCAAACGTAAGGTATTTCCATCTCCTTTTCACATAAGGTCATTTGTGTGTATTTGACAGGATGAAAATGAAGTCAAGGATATTTCTT
Organism: Florisuga fusca; assembly: GCA_038090715.1. Taxonomy (NCBI): domain Eukaryota; kingdom Metazoa; phylum Chordata; class Aves; order Apodiformes; family Trochilidae; genus Florisuga; species Florisuga fusca. The sequence continues at coordinate 25,409,789 of JAAWXA010000006.1, forward strand.
AGATCCTTTCTCTATGTATCTGCAATTGATTTCAACTTACGCCTCCAATCTGGCAAACCAAAAGGAAACAACAGCAACCCACAACAGAAGAACCTAGTGTACTAAGCATTAACACTTCCTCCCCACCCACATAGTACAAATGCCATTATCTTACACTCAGGCAATATAGTCTCTTTTTTTGGGTTTTGGGGTTTTTTTGGTTGGTTGGTTGGTTTTTTTTTCTTTTTATTTTCTTTTTTTTTTTTTTTTTTTTTTTTTTTTCTTTTGTCTGTTACTACAGAGTGCAAAAATAAAGAAGGGACTGTGAGAAAGTACCTGGTCTAGTTACTGTGCTTTGCAGAATAATCAGTAGGGCTGAATCTTCTTTGAAACTGGTCATCTAACCTTTCCTTGAAGGTTCAGTTTATGAGTAATTCTACACCATCTGCAGAAAGCCTGTTTCATCGCTCACCTATACTTGCAGTTGGAAAATGGAACCAAATATTGAAACTGAATCTTCTCTGATGTGAATCAGCCCAGTGACTTCTTGCCCTGTCATTAATGTCTTTATAAACAGTCTTTTAGATACCAACATACCATTTCTCCCCAAATCTCGTATTTTCTGTATTATACAAATACAGTCTTTTCAAGGTTTATTTGAGTCTGTATTTTCCACATGCAGGGGTAATATCTTAGAATTATATGCCAAGATAATACATCCAGGTAGATGAACTTTGATGAGTACTTTTTACTTCTACTGGTTCATTGTGGTGCATTACTCTGTGAGTAACCCTAATAGTCATGGGATTTCTATAGCAGAATTGGAAGCCTCAGTTAACACTTGTACTACTGAAAGCAAATCATGCACTTTCTACAAGTAGAATCTGCTAGCAATCTGTTGTCTATTTCCACACTCACAGCTCGTTTTACGGGAGACTGAATTGGACAGTGTAGTGCCAATAAACAAGAACACTTCCCAGTGAGCTACTCCCTTTATGCATGCCTGCTTTGCTGTCCTTCCTTCACTTCTAAACTGTTGATTTTTGAAACATTTCTCCAAAGTACCATTTATCACAGTAATTTAAGAATCTGAGAACAGGCTTGAAATGTAATTTTCCACCATTTGGTTTTGTGGGATTACTCACAATTGAAAGCACCTGGTTAATAATAAGAACAGCAACAACAAGCAACAACAATAACAATAATTATATTTTATATTGTATAGTTATTATTACTGTATAGTTATTATTATTCAGGTAAGTACAGTCATTATTGTAAATGACAATTCTACAGTATATGTGGTTCTTAATACAGAGATTTTAAGCCTTCATGAGCCTCATTTTACCTGACATGACTGGTGTTCTGCCATTTTCTACACTTTTACTTAGAACAAACATGAGATCTTAGGTATCAATATTAAGATTTATTTTAGATAAACGTATTGACTATTAGTGATATGTTTTTTTCATAACCAACAGCCATTTAATTTATAAAGGATGTTCTGCTACTTAATTTTTCAGAGCTCTTTCTCAGGATGATCAAGACGATACCCATTTAAAAATAGAGGATATAATTCAAATGGTAAGTTCATAATGAAATTTAAACATAAATTCTCCTGTAGAAATGTCATGGTTTAAGTGATTAAAATGTAGCACAGCTGCAGCTTTACATCTGAACAGATATACTGTTCTCTACATTAGGAATGTAAATTTCTTTTTAGTGAGAGTACGAATTTGGAGCCCATATCATAGATATCAGGCCAAAACTTTACAGTTTGGATTTCCAAGAAAGGATAGAAAAGGGGGAAATATATTAATATACATGAAGTAATAAGCATTTGCCATCTCAGCTGCCATCAGAACCATAGCTGACCTTGACCAACAATGCTCATCCTCCAGCTGTAGTCACTGCCACTTCATAGTGCACGGCATTGGTCTGGAGAAGAGTGTGGTCAATGAACTAGCTGCAGAGTGATAATGTGGAAAGTAATTCAGAATGCACAGAATCAAACCTCTAAACATACTTATAACTTGCAATGCGCCTGTTTTCCTGTGAATTTCCAGCCTGATGTTTACCCTTATGTTGCTAGAAAAATTTTTTCCTTCTTATTTCTTGGTAGCAAAGAAGTCAGTGACAGCTCTGTGTTGAAAGTTCATAGGAAGTTTTTAATACACTGTGCTTTGAAATGTCCTTTGGTGCAAAAAGAGATCATTAAGTGTTCTCCTTATTTTTGCAGTCAGATTGTCCCAAACCAGAGTGTTTTGAGACTTTGTCAGCCATGGAGCTTGCAGAGCAAATAACCCTTTTAGATCACGTGGTTTTCCGAAGCATACCCTATGAGTAAGTGTTCTACGAGTGACTGAAGTGAGTATGGTGGATGAGTTACTGACTGGCAGTGTTAGGCACTACACTAATTCATGACAGTGACAAAAACGTTTGCATATATAACAGGATAATGTCCTCTGGCTGTTTTTCTCATTGCTTCTCTCTCCCCTTTAATCTGATCATGTTTTGAAAGACTGAGGTCTTTGCTAAGAAAAAAAAAAACCAAACAACTGTGGTCTGAGGCTCTGGGGGTGAATAGAGAATAGAAGTGCTGAGCCTCTAGGGAGGGAGTGTCAAATCAGCTTCTTTCATACAGCAATTTAGCATGGATATACCCACGTAAGCTGACAAGACCAGTTTCAAATAGGGTCACAATGCTGAAAATTTGGATGGGGGCTTCGGGGATTAAAAGAAAAATAAATCTTTGTAATATTTACTGCTTCAGAACACATTATAAATGGTAGAGTGAAATGCTGGAATTAGTGTAAAGCTGTGTTATTAGGTTCTAGCAAAATGAAGTAGACTTGAAATCCACTTAGGCTATGGTTACAGACAGAGGCCATACTGTGTTTATTAAAGGCATTTTTGTTTGTTTCTCTCCCTTCAATTTGTAGAGAGTTTCTAGGGCAGGGCTGGATGAAAGTGGATAAAAATGAGAGAACACCCAATATTATGAAAACTAGTCAACATTTTAATGATGTAAGTACTCTTCAATATAAATTGCTTTCTAGGGACTGCACTGGCACTGTCTATGACCTCTGGGACAGAAATACCTGTTTTCTTTACAATGTGATGCAACTTCTTATCTAGTAGTGACTGAATGTTAAAGTTTTTTGTGATTAAACTTTTAAATCAAAGCACATGAAGATTCTCATTTTCAGGAACCTGTACCTATTGCATTTCAATGGCAATAGAGTAGAACACATCAAACTACTACAATGCATTATTGCTTAAGAAGAAACAAAATTTTCTCCAGAGAGGGAAAATACAACACCAAATCTATGTAATGAATTTTTTTGCTTTACCCCCAGCCACATCTTAGCTCTTTCTCTTTTTTCTTGAATTTTACTGAGTGACCTTCCAGTTATGTTTATTACTTCTTTTGTATCATCATTCCCCTGCCCCTGTTCCCCCTACAACGCTGTTCTCAATACGCTTTCTCTGGCTTTATTAAGAGCCATAATTCTCCTGTTCTTTAGTTTTTTTCTGCCTCGTTCATTAAATAATTATAAGCTGAAAGGGGTTGTATTTAAATGTCCTAAAATTCTTCCACTTTCTTTGACCAGATGAGTAACCTTGTTGCCTCCCAAATCATGAATTATGCTGATGTCAGCTCTCGGGCTAACTCGATTGAGAAGTGGGTAGCAGTAGCTGACATTTGTCGATGTATGCACAATTATAATGGTGTGTTAGAAATTACATCAGCCTTGAACAGAAGTGCAATCTACCGACTTAAAAAAACTTGGGGTAAAGTATCCAAACAGGTAAGAACTATGAAATAACCAGTTGGGTTTCTAAATTTCATGGGTTTATTGTTCAGGGAACAACAGGTTGAGAGGTTATTTGTCCTGAAAGTGTTTAGGCTTCTACGAAACTCTATTTGCTGCAAGCACCAAGTGGTACCAGTATTCCACATCAAGGTATTTTTTAATTAATTTTTCCTTTTTAAAATGTCATTAATTCGATATCTGTCAGAACAAACTGGATTTCAGTGGAATTAGCATGTGTCTGAGACTACAACTTCAGCTTGAAGTAGTGAAATGCTTGAGAAAATTAGATTTGGATGCTTTCAGATGTGCACATCTAGTTGGTTTCTAGCTGTAAGTAAAGTCAGGTCAGCTGCCTGAAATAGGAGCCATCTTTCCCTGTCTTCAGAAAACCAGTAGAGGTGCCAGCATTTCTTTTCAAGGTGTCAAGTTTTTTGCTACACTGTAAGAGACAACCAATATTCTTTTGCATTTAGAGGCCCAAGTTAAATCCTTACCTTGCTGCTGAGACTGTCAGCAGTATGACTAAGGCTGTGAGAAAGACTATCAGTAAAGTGAGATGGACAAAGAGATGAGCCAGCTTGAGAAGTATCCAGTCTTTTATGTTCTCTGTTTTAAATGGTTTGGCAAAATTGGTTGAATAATTTAAATCTCAGCTTTCTGCTATTTGAAAGAAAAATAAGTGGTTTAGCACATGGAATAGCACAGCAAGGAGGTAAGTAGGACAGACTTGTAGGCAGTGCCTTATAACTTATAACTTAGGGAGCATTTGGGTAAGGAGTGTGCATCGACTATGTGGAAGATTTCAGGTTGCCCATTTTAGATCTGGATAATTAACATGCAAAAGATGGGCTTTTGTCATAGCATTTCCTCCTCTATGTGTTTCTGCAGATTTTGCAAATCACTAAAGTAACCCAAGCAGTGAAATCCACTTAAAATACATTCTGACTACCTTCTCAAGTCAGCTTTTATCATGGAATCATAGAATCATAGAATCATAGAATCATAGAATCATAGAATCATAGGTGGGAAGGGACTTCCAGCTGCATTGTTTTATTCTGAAATATGTATAAAATCCTTTCAGTGTAGACTGTTATTAAAGACCTTACCTATAAAAAGTTTTATGTTTACAATTTGTTCGATTTTTAAACTTCTCAATAAAAAACTAACAAAAAACAACAATGGATTCATGTTGTTGCACAATTCCCCAGTCCTTACTGGATGTCTGCTCTCAGATAGTAATCTGAGTTTACTATTGAGAAAAAAAAGAGAAAGTGTCTGTTTCTGCCTACAGCTTTTTCTTAATTGCAAATTCAGTTTCAAAAATGACATATTTCTCATGATTCTATGTACTGTCTGTATAAATAAACTACAAAGAATATTTATTTTGATGTAACCAGACTCTGATAGTGCTTACTGAAAGTAATCTGTGTAAACAGCAATATATAGTCAAACACATATTCAGCTTTTATCAGAAAGATAAGGTAAAACCAGCTCAGTGTAAACTGCAAGACTGTCAACATCCTTTATTGTCCTTATTTCAGCAAATGGAGCTGAGGGTCCTTAGCAGGATGTAAGATCGTCTCCCTGATAGTCTTGTGTGCACAGTAAACTGAATTGCTGACCATTAAGTTAATGAACTTGTATTTTTTCCTGAATTTGCAGGCTAATATTATTAGCATAGATACAGTTTCTGTGTATCACATGAAGGAACGTCTTTAATGCTGCTTCATCTCCATTTTCAGAAATAAACTAGCAGCTACAATAAAGCTAAATTGCTAATGCCTGTTACTACTTTCGAAAACGGGTTGAAGATGCTGAGTGAATTTCACCTTTTGTAAAATCTAATCCCTGTCATTTTTGTGCAACAGCTATGACATTTCTAATGCATTTTCTTTCTAGACAAAAGCTCTCATGGACAAGCTTCAGAAGACTGTATCGTCTGAAGGAAGATTTAAAAACCTTAGAGAAACACTCAAAAAGTATGCTTCCCTACAATATACAATTACATTTTGTTATAAGCAGTGGACAATATATGTTAAATTTGTTTGATTAATCTTTAATAATCTTTAATAATATTTTAACCTAATAACCTTTAAAATCCTAGCTTTATTATACTTGTCATTATTCCTCTACTGAGTATCCTGTGAATCAGTACTCCTGATAGATAAATACAGTATCTCCAGAGAACTGCTGGAACAAATTACACTATTATTCTGTGTGAATGTCTCCTCCTGGGAGGTTTTGCTTACACTGATAAACATTCTCAATAACTATAAAGCCATGTTAAAACTAAAACTTCTTATTCAAAACCTGGATTCCAGAGTCCTTGTTCCAGATAAGAAGTTAAAGTTTAGGACTAAGCTTGGGTCAGATCAAAGAACCTTGATCTTGTTTCTGACAGTGGCCAATGGCTGATGAGAGGAACATAAGAACACAACAAATGCACAAGTCTATTTCCTCTCCTTTATCCTCCCAGTCCCCTGTAGTTTGCCACCCTGGCAAAAGAACCTGGGTTTTTTGCACAGTAGTCCTTGAGTAATTTTTTCTTAAATTGATGTGCCAGATTGTGCTGGATCTCATGCAACCCTGGTATCCAAAATATCCTCTATTCAGGATTCTACTGTTTTTGTATCATCTCCAGATGACATGAATGCAAACCCTGTATTTTTGCAGCTTCTGTAATCAGAAATAGACTTTTCAGGAATGAGTGCTACAACTACTTTGAATGATCTTGAGACAAGCAAAGAATTGAATTACAATAATGTTTCAAAATATTTATAGTTCAAGTTAGTGAATTTTTGCTTTTACAATACTGTTGGGACTTAATACCTTTTAGTAAAAAAAGTTTCTGCTCACTATGTGTGACCAGGTATTTTTATTTATATTTTTATACATCTTTCAGTAACTATGCTGCTTTTCTGTGTACAGCAATCACCCATCTAACATAAAAAATACACAGAATCAAGTACACTGCTAATTGTTGTCAGCAGTCTGCTCAGTTAAGAGTACAGCTATCAGACTGCATCCTTCTTATGCCAGCACACCAGAAAACCAAGTTTGCTACTATTTCTGCTGAGGCAAGAATCAGTCAGTGTGAAGCAGTGATTATTGCACTAGGGAAGCAACAATCTTTATCCCAGTCCTCCTGTCTCCAGTAAAATAAAATCCTGGTATTCTAGTGTTTCTCTTCCCAGTTTTTTAGTTCATCTTTGCTACCCCTCTATCTCTCTTTATTATGTGCTCACTGTTGAGGAGGCCTGAATATATTTTGACAGAATGGTATATACATCTATGTGTATCCATACTCATCTGCATATGCATGTGTATATGTATATGTAAGTATATGTGTAAGAATGCATATACATCTCTTACGTTTTCTGCACACAGGTGCACACATGCTCACTTACACATACACATATCCTTGCATATCCTAGGGTGCTTACACAACTGCAGAATATCAACCACTCTGAAGCAGGTCCACATGTATTTGCAGCTTGTGTGTAGGATCTATTTCTGAGATTATCTGTCAGACAGGACTGAAATATGCTTGAAGGTGTTCTTTGGTTCCAGACTTTACCTGTCCTTCCTGTCCATCATGTTACCATTCCATCTTTAGTAAAGGTTATCTGCCATTAATATTGGACAGAAATCATTGAATTTGCTACAGGGAATTGCAAATACAACTAAAGAGAAGCTCTTTGTCTTAGAAATTAATGTAATCCATTGCTTAGAAGTACAGAAAATAATAAGGAGATTGTGTGAATTATTAAAAGTTTGCAAGTTAGCTACAGGAAATGTGATTTCTTTTTTCACAGTTGTAACCCACCTGCTGTTCCCTACCTTGGAATGTACCTAACAGACCTGGCATTCATTGAAGAAGGAACACCAAACTTCACTGAGGAAGGCCTTGTCAACTTTTCCAAAATGAGAATGGTAATTTTCAGTCCGTTATATAGTTTTCCCCACAGGTGTTTCATTTTTATGAGTTGATTATTGATTTAAATATTTTCTTTCCTTTGAATTTAACTTCTAAGATGAGCAAGTGTATTGGTATCATGCAAGACAGGTAGCTATTTGAAAGCAATGTCTTGACACAGTCTTATATCACCACCCTCTGGTAAACTGAGTTTTTTTACAGGATGAATTTTCTCCAGTTTATTCTCTGAGAACTGATGGACAGAAAAAGCAGCTGTCCAAAGCAGGCTTTTTTTTAAGTAACCAAAATAAAAGGAATATAGTGATTCACCAGAAATCAAGTATGTTAGGGTCTATTTTTAAAAGTATTTTAAAGTTGATTTCAGTCCAGTTCTGTCCAATCTGACACATACTCTTTCTGATTCTGTCCATGTAATTTTGGTTTACAACAACGCCTCAGAAGGAAGCACTGAAATTTCTAATCTCTGCTTAATGCACTTCTTAGATCTACATATTCTGGTACTCGAGGCAGAGGGAGGAGAGGTTATCACTATGGAGAGTGGAGGGGCAAGGTTCTTCACTTGAGGCTGACTAAACAGTAAATTATTAATTTAGGGAAGTGAAATTTAGGGAGATGACCCTTTCCCTTTCTGTTCCCTTTCTTTGCATCCTCCAAGGATAATTAACATAATTTAGTGCAAAATTCTTGCTATATATATGGCTTACCTGTAGTAAAAATGCACTTACACTTACTGATATACGTCTTGTTTTGAAAGATCTCACATATTATCAGGGAAATTCGCCAGTTCCAGCAGACCTTCTACCGCATCGAACATCAGCAGAAGGTAAGGCCCTTTTTAGGCACTGTTCCCTACTAATGAAATCAAAGCTTTGGTAGTAAATATTAGTAAGCTTCAATTGTTACTGGAAGCTAAAATCAAGCTATCCACATACAAAGGAAAGAGGATGTACAGAAATACAGACAGCATTTGGCACTGTATATAGATTCAGATTTTTCTCTCTGGAAGCTCTTTCAGGATTTCAGCCTTGGTGGGTTAGCGGTACGAGGGAGCAGGTTTAAAGGGAAATGTGTTCTACTGGCCAGTTGAAAGCATAGTTCCCCAGAGTCCCACAGTTAGGGGAAAGGAGACAGGCACAGACATCTGCTGGTGCTCTGTGCACCCTGTAATTTTTTTCCCCTTGTCCCTCATGGGAGTGATGAAAATTTGCCCCAAGACATTCTGTGCCTTCGGAGATTTAATCTCAGACTTCGGAAGACCAGTGTGGCCTTAGGTAATTTCAGTTGAAGATTTGCCCCTTCCTAAGAGTCTGTCCTTGATTCCTAGAGCACTGCTGGTGTAGCTTTACACCATTCAAGTGAGGTGTTGTGTTTCTCAGCATATGAGGGGATCCAACATGGGCTGAAGTGTGAAAGGGAAGCCGAAGAGTTTTTATGAAGGCAACATACAGTCTGCTCATCTGTGTTTTCTCCATTCCAGGTCACTCACTATTTACTAGACAAGACACTTATCATAGATGAAGATACCTTGTATGAGCTTTCCCTGAAGATTGAACCCAGACTCCCTGCCTGAAGAGCCAGCTTTGCCTCAGAGTCTACAAAAAGCTTTAGTACAATGAACAAAGTCATGCATGCCAAGTCCTAAAGACAGCAAGGGAAATACTTACCAGAATGAAAGCTCTCTTTTCCAATAAGAGATACAGAGCCTCACAGCATTTCCCTCTCAGGAAATGAACATAAGCATTTGGGATGGAAGATGAAGATGCTTCCTACCTGGACTAAATGATTGATACTTTGCAAAGATGATGTCTTGCAGTAGGGACTATGCATTTATTGGAAAATAGGAGACTTTCCTGTGAATGGGTACTCATTGTAGCCATCTTGTATGACAATTTAAGGGGGCAGATTTAAATGGTGGTAATATACTCAGATATATTACGATGAATGAGCAAAATGAGATGGCAGTGGTCTGTGTTGATGACTAACTACATGTTCACTGAGGCAGTAGCAGTAGTGGTGTCTTCATATCAAGCTAACTTTACAGATCTTAACAGTCATCTACTGTCTTGGAGTGACATTAAGGTAGTGTCCAGCATCTTCAGATCTGCAGTTGTGCAAAATACCTGCTCTACACTTAATGCTACCCTTTATAAAATGTTAACTCCTTTAAATGTCTTCTCAGCCTTTTCTGAGGTGACTGACTTTACCTATAAATTAATTGTAAATATTTTTTTCATTAGTACACAATTAAAGTATTTACAGTGTGGAAAGTGAATGAACTAGTTCAATAGCTGTAAATATTTGCCAGCCTTGCAAGCTTCAGCTGGGAAATACAAGGTTAGGACCTATACCTGAAACTCAAGAAATCTGGATGGATAGTGACTGGGATGGTTAATCATGTTGCACATAGCCCTGTAAAAGGCACTTTATTTTTCTGCACCTCCTGCAGCTTCTGTGACAAGTCAGGCTATAGAGCACTTTCTGGACACACTGTGGAGAGAAACACATCTGGTCTGGCACTGGGCAGTGATCAGCAATGAACACTAGGCACTGGAGTGACAGTGTTGTTTCACATGGAATCAGTGGTTTGAAAAATGTTTTGGTTTGTTGGTTTTGTGTTTGGGGGTTTTTTTGTTTGTTTGTTTTTTGTTCATCCATTTGGCACTAACTTAGCTCTGAAATAATTCACATCAGTGGCAAGCTTTGAATGCCAGCAAATGCAAACTATATTTTTTTCTGAGCTAGTAATTATCATTTGCATATGGATATATGTTTAAGAAAATACGTTATTTGTAAACGTTTACTGAGCCTATGCTTGTGTGACATACTGGGTAGATAGATGTCATTTCTACATCTAGTTGGTACTTCTTAACTTTTTCCGATCAAATGTGGCCTGTTGTAGCTGCATGGAAAGTGAACTCAAATGCACACACTATAAAGTGCATCAGAGTATAAAATGCAGGTATCAGCACTGCTGACAAAAAAAATGGCTGGAAAAGTGTCCTTACTTTTCCAATGATATTCAGCCAGTTGAAGAAACACGTCTATATCACTGTATACCTCCCTTAAGTCCTCTCAGGGAGATAGATGTTTTAAAAAGATTGTGACCTAGGCCTATTTGAGCTGACATTTCTTATCATGATGCTTTGCAACACTAGCAATGAAAAACAGATCTGCCTGGCTTGTGTTTTTTGTCTTTATTTGCACTTTAATTATCACTGGCCCAGCCCAGAGCTGCACAACAAATTCCATTTGTTCTGTCTGAGTGTAATTGCTAGCATTTATAAATGTACCTTAGCAACTGTAAATTTCATTAAGGTTCTTCACCACAAGGACCATCTCTTTGTAAGTAACTTCATGAGAAAGCACCACAAGTACTGGAAAATTCCTCAATTGGAAAAGCAGTCAGAAAGAGAAAAGGACATTCCATAAACATTTTAAAAATAGTTCTGGCTAATGAATGCTGTAGAAACGAACTTGCAAAATGTTACTTATAGAAGCTTTTTATTGTTAAATATGTGCTTGTTCCTTTCAGTAATGACTGACAAGAAGCTGATTGCATCCCAATGCATGATATGAAAAAAAAAAAAAAAAGAGCATGGTTTATTTGGATCACAAAACCAACTTAGTGTGTATCTTCTGTACAAAAGCAGTTACCACACAGTAGCTTCATAACGCACTTTGAAGTAATGAAGAAACTGGGGAAAAGTGGTCCAAACATTGGTTTCTAACTTGGTTTTATTGTTTCTCTGTTAACAAAGAAAATGTGTATTAACTGTCAGTGTCAATTGGCATCTCTGTTGTATGCTATTAACTGCTGCTTTATCTGCCTGTACCCCATTTTACCAAAATTCCTATGAGTTTTTAGGGTTACAGGGTACAATTCTTCATCATACTCTTTTCCCCACTTGCTGTTTTGTATTTCATATGGGTATATCAGTTCTTCAGAGTTCAAAGCATTCAGTGTATTTTAATGGCTGCAGTATGCAAGGTTGGTGCTGTGCTTCTGCTACAGTATTACAAATGGACAGAGAGGAGATTTAGAAGTGGTCTTTTTTCAAAGGTGCTGAGCATCCATATGTTAAAATCTGTAGATAACGTGGTAGTTCAGCCACCCTGGAAAAGCATTTGCTATTTATATGCCAAAAGTTACCTCTTGAGTCAGTAGCACCATTTAGATTAGAGTCAACAGAGTAACTAGATACTTGATTTTTGTTCAAAGCAACAAAAAACAAAAAGAAGGGGAAAAAAACCTGATGGTCACAGTAATTTGATTTGTTGATGACTATTATTATCTTTTTGGTTGGGGATACAATGTGTTCATTAAAATATGGGAGGCAACTGCTGAGACAAGTGAGCATGCACCTTGTTACCTACAGCCCTCAGCCAGTGTTGCAGCCCTCACCAGGGCTGGAAGCAGCAGTTCTGCAGAAATCCTGCACACTGAGTGTAGAGCAGTGTGTCTGCTCTGCAGTCATGTTGTGAACTTCACCTCTGAGTGGCTCGAGTGCCTCTGCTGAAGTCCTGCTGCAGCGGTGGCAAAAAATCAGTGGTCAGCAGCAACCTGCTCCATGTGAGGCTTTGCCTGGTACATCCATATAACCAGCAAGTGCAGTGCACAGGGATCATGGAGCTCTGTGCTACCAGCTTCTCTGTGCCACTCCACCACAGCCATACAATGTATAGAGATGGGAATCCCAGTCACTAAACACCCACTGTTCGCCTCCGGTGTTTTAGGGAGGATGTTTCTTAAGAGAGGACCTTGTCATTTGGATCTTGCTGTCTTTCAGAGCCTTGTCCATCATGGCTTTTCACACTGTGGAAGCAGAACAGAATTGCTTTTCTGCAGCTGGAGCTGAAGAAGCACAGCTGACTGAGGATTTGGAAGAAAGAGAAGGGCTGAAGCACCCCTTAGTTGCCTTTCTCAGCTTCTCAGCCCTGCCAGATGCAACAAGAGTTCTCACGTTGGAGGGGCTGCTCCCTTCAGCACTGTCTGGACAAAAATGCCTCCAGGTGTAGGGGCTGGCCAGCTGCCATGGGGATAGCATATTCCACCGGCTGCTTCAGCACTGAGCACCTTTGCCAGCAAAGTCTGAGTGGAGTCTTGGGGTATTTTTTAATTGCGTAAGTAGCAGCCTAGATTCAGCCTGTAGTTATCTGGGAAGCTGGGCAGCAGCACAGACACGTCCCCTTCCATGTGACAAGGCAGCACTTGTCACACGCTGATACGGGGTTAGAGTTGCCTTCACCCCAGCCTTCACCCCCCCCATCCCTGCCCTCCCCCCACTGAGTTCACCAGTTTTGGTAGCAGACTGAGCCCGTGATCAGTCATCACGTGGGAGAAGGCACAGATCCTCTGAATTTACAGTGGCAGTTAATGTATATTCTGTCACTGTCCTTCGGCTAGCCCTGTAACACATGTAGCTTAGTAGTGAGAGAAGATACTGGGAATGATCACCCTCATGTAAAAGTAAGGAAGAGGTGTCTGTCCCCTTCCTGCTTTCCTGGTTCTTAATACCAATTATAGTTCTGTAGGGTAAAAAAAAAAACTATTTAACGTATTCATTAACTTTAACCACATTGATTTTGATTTCCAGACATGTTCATTATCCCAAACTTCATTATTTATTTTAAGGGTTTTACGAAAGCATTGTTTTATTTGTATGGATGTTCAGTCTTTCCTCCTTCTAGTCTTATCAGCACCATTAGACTTAGATACGTGATTTAAAATTCTCATTGGTAGAGAGAATTGTTATTCATTAAGAGCAAAATCCTTCAGACCTCATTCTGATAATACCTTAGGCTTCACTGAGAGCTCTTCATAAGTAAAAAATTGGGGATCTGGCTCTCAGCTATTTGCCTGTTACAGTTTTTTGCCTCCAAAGGTCAAATGTCTCTGTGTAGAATGCTTTGTGTCCAATATGCTGCTCAATTATGGTTGTTTCATTGTACCTTTACTTTTTAAATAGTCTCTGAAGTTTTGTTCTTTAGGAAAATAGATGTATGTTTATTTGACAGATGTACCTATATCTAACTTGTTACTTAGTGCACAATCCAGATGTTTTTTGCATGTGTTGTAACTTATCTTTTGACCTGAGGTTATTGCTTTGTATTGTTAGTAAGGCATATCAGGCAGGGTGTTGTGCCTATATGCTAATTAAACATTCTTTTTTTCGTGAGTTTCAAGAGTCCTTACTGCTATCTGTTAATTTTTTTACCCCTCAGTGGTGAATAATTAAATCTACTCCTGAATTAACAAGTTTTTTACAAAAATATGGGAGGGGGAGTGAGAAGTTTCTAATAAGAGAGGCAAAAATCAGAGAAAATTCTGTGTCTCTTTACTGGGAAGGAATGGTTTGGTTTACTGCATTTTATTCTTTGCTCATGCTGCATTGCAGCTGCGGTAGGCATCACTGGGAATAATAGTCATTTTAACTTGGAACAGAGATTAAGCCTACTTCATGCACAACTATAAATGCTAATTTGCTCTGGGGTGTACAGCATAAATAACTAAACAAGACATTTAACAGATGAAACTGAACCAGCTGCACAACTCATCCTTCAGCTGCAAAAAACCTCTCCCATACCTTTCTTCCCTTTATAGAAAAGAACAAGCAGGTGGAGGTTAAATATCATTTTAGAAGGTGTTTAAGGTCTTTCCATTTCAACAGAATAATGCTTTAGGCAGAAGGCAATAATTTTAATCTCCAATAGGAAAGCCATCTAAAAAAGAGTACCTTTTTCCTCCTCCAGCCATGCCAGTCCTCCTCCAGAACTTGCCTGGAGTTCTCTTGGCAAAAAATGCTGTATCAGCATGGTGAAAGGAGGGGAGGTGTCCAGAGTTGAACATGCCCAAATACGTTTTTTGAACATCTTGTCTGTGTTTCTTTAGTTATTACTTCTTTGGATTCCTTGACGATGAGAATCTCAGAACTAATTTCGCCTTTTGATAGTTTTAAATTATCTGTTATGTTTGCAGAACTGTTTTATGAGGGGAATGAGTCCCACCTGTGGAAAGATCAGTGTTGGAGTTCCAGATCCATACCTGCATGTGTTTTGAGGAGAAAGCAATGGTATCTGCACTGTGAGCCCTCATCAGTAGCTGGGGCTCACCTGCAGCCCCTGTGAAAAACAATTAATTTCCTCTGCTGGGATGGAGAGCTGATGGTATCAAAGTCACCTCATGTAAAGCAGTAATGTTTGCTTCTAATCATGTTCTCAAGATATGCCCTTGAGGGAAAATAACATTTCCATGAGATACAAGCACTCTCTTATCCTTTTAAATGAGAAAAAAACTTTGCCAAAATGTCACTTCCTGTTGTTTGGGACTAAACTGTCACCCCTTTCACATGCATGATTTACACTAAGTAATTCCTACCTTCAGTCTTGCTGCTCTACTTAAAAATACATGTATTGTGATACTGTGCAATGCAGTCTGCAACACCGCTGGCAAAAATAGTGCAGTCACGTCTTAAGCAATTACACTGAGAGTGTCCTGTTGTGCAGATTTTGGACATTCCTGCTTTTCCAAAGGGTCAACTCCATTTTTGGGAAAATTTTTACCCTCCCTGTGCCCAGAAAACACATTGCTAATTATAGAGAACCTTTCCTATAGTATGCGGTGGATGTTCCACAAAGAGCAAGTTCAGTAACTTAAAATAACTGGGGTTATTTTTAACTGTTTGTTTGGATCTAGTTGAGTTCTTTATTTAGTAGAGATGTATTAGCACCTTGAAGTGCCTTTCTTTGGAGTAATAACTGCAGGAGGACTGTTCTATGTCTACTTCTGCACTTGGTTGTGATGAATTCTTGCTCATGCTTAGCACAGAGTACTTGCTTAAATTCTGCCAAATGAGATGTGGATGGTTGAATGCCACCTCAAAATCGATTTTTTTGTTTGTTTTTCCAGTTTGAGATCTCAGTGACTGCATATGCTTTGTATAAGTGGATGCTGAACATCCACAGGTGAAGTCTCAGTGAGAGGTCTGGTAACCATTTGGTAAGCATTATCATTGCCAAGATGATACATCTCACTGCATTATTCAAAGTCAGTCTGAGGAATATGAAGAATTAAAGGTCCATTGAAGTAGAAAACCTGTGATTGCCATTGCACTGGGGGCAAGTTTTTAAGGATGTTTTGTGTAGAGGCTCTTTGCAGCTGTACAGTAGGTGTGCTATTATTGATCAGATGATAGGAAACAGCCTCAAGTTGCAACAGAAGAGGTTTAGATTGGATTTCAGAACAAACTTCTTCACTGAAAGGGAACAGCGTTCCTCGCTGGAACAGGCTGCCCAGGGAGGTGTTAGAATCACCATCCGTGGAGGTGTTAAAAGATGTCTAGATGTGGTGCTTAGGGACATGGTTTAGTAGTGGACTCAGTGGGGCTGGGTTAATGGTTGGACTCAATAATCTTAAAGGTCTTTTCCAACCAGAACTATGATGTGATCCTGTCTTATGAGCTCTGCCTCCAACAGCAGGAAGGATGGTGATTACTGTTCTTGCAAGGTCTTCAGAACATGCATCCTCTGATTCCTAATTTGCTACATACACTAAGTAAGAATAACTAGGTTTGTAATTTCTGTCCTGATTCCTTTGAAAACTAATAAATTATTTCCCACATATGGAAATTTGACTCCAGAGACATTTCCTTTGAAATAAATGTGCTAATCAGAAAGGCCTTCTCATAAAATTACCTTTGCCTGATCTCTATAGGTAACTTCTCTGTTCAGCAGCTTCCACAACAAACTCCAATGGGACACAAATTATTGCTGAATTTCAGTTGAACTCCCTGTGCAGGGACAGATGGCATTAATATGAATACCAATTGAATTAACACTCAGCTACTGCTGACTCCCCAGCACAAGCAATGAAACCAAGACAGCATTTTAATTGGGAGATTTCCCATAAATATTTAGGTTAGCTAGAGATTAAAATAGGCATTATTTATGGATGGTACTCAGTATCTCAATTGTTTCTGTAACTCTCACAAGACAGATCAAAGAACAATAGTAAGACCAACCTAATTTTAAGTATTAATGATATTTTCTTCAGAAATCATAAGGGAACTTGCTAACCCTGTTTGCCAGGTGTTTGCAATGTTACCTAGCAGACAAGTTTTGTTTACATCTTCTGACAAATAACTTGAACATCTGCATGAGCCAGCAAAGCATTCAGTACATGATGTCACCAATTTCGAGGTGAAGCTCTTTGTCTTTTCAGGGGCCTTATGAAAAATGTTAAAATAGGTATGAACTTTAGTTTTGAGCTGTTGAGCTGGAGGGTGGTGACTGCATTGCTGACCAAGGGGTGGCAGTGGCTGTGGCAGGGGTGTTAGCACACAAAGCTCTGCTTTAAATGGAGGCCGTGGGCTCACAGCATCAGCAAAAAATGTGACATAGCCACAAAGGAGCTTCTGTTGAGCATGAAAAGCTTCTGTTTTCTTTGCCTGTTCCTGCACAGGGGTGGATTCATTGTGCTCATATTTCTCTCCTCCCTTTACCTCAGAAAAACATCAATTGGATTTTTTTTTCTCTCAATACCAGAAATATAATGTTGGGTTGATAAAAAGCAGGTGAGGTAAAGAGAGGTGTTTCAAATGTTGGTCATCCAAATACATTGTCCTGGTGTGTCTCTTGTTTTTAATCATGGTGGGAATGCATGGCTCTTGCTAATCCAAACAAGTCCTGACATTCAGAGGGAGAGATGCCTAAGCTTTGTAAAGTTTCCAAGATCTGAGACTGGGGTTTAGGAGATTGCTATGTATAATTGAAGGAATGTACACAGGAAAAAACCATTTTAAAGTCTTGGATTTAAAAAAGGTGCACAGTACTGCCTCTGTGTTCCTCTGTCAGCCTCAATAAATGTTCAGCTTCAGTGAGAGCAGAGCTAGGTGAACAAAATTGATAATGATTTTTTTGCTTTCCAAAACATTGCATGTTATTTCTTCCAGTACTTTACCACTATGTCACTATAGTAATTCTAAATGGGAGGTTTCAGGTATCCTCCTTTTACATTTCATGTTTCTGGAACTCTCTGCTTTAGAAAGAGTCAAGAACTAACACTGAATTAAAAAGACAAGAAGGGAAAGAGGGGGGGAGTGGGGAGTGGAAAGAAAATAAAAGAAGCCCACTGTGATTTCACCTCGTTCTGGTTCCTGTTCCCTGCTCTGACCCATTTGCATCTGGGATCTGTGCAGGTGGATTTATCCTGCTCTCAGTGTCTCTCAGGAGTTTCTTAGGCAGCACAGAAGCTGCTCTTGACCTTTCTCTTTTGGCTGTTACTTAATTGGGCCCTTGGGGGTGAACCAGCAGAGGTGCATCTCATTGCAGTTGGGAATCTGGCCAAACATTTGCTGACGTGAATGCTTTCCCCTTGAGAAGTGTTGGAAAGATGATGTTGCTGTCACCCAACTGCTCCATGCCCTCCCCTCCTGCCACATCCTGCTCATGTCCTCAAGGGCATCCTTGTGTGAGCAAATGTCATTCGTGTAACCCCGTGGAATAGGATTGGTCACTGCTGCAATTATTTTTGTTTCTCTCACCTCCTTTTTCCCTTCTCATATTACCTGGTCTACTCTCAGCACACCAACTTGTTACTCCCTTTACACTGTGGGCTCGCTGCAGGCAGTAGGACGTCTCTACCTTCAGCTCCAAGGTCAGTTGGACTCCTTATGTTGCTTTTCTATCCTGGAATGGTAGCATTGCAGATACAAGGATTGTTAAAAAAATAATTCAAAGCACCATAGGACGTGGTGTAATTTGCTTATACTTTATTGATTCGCATATCTATTTGGTGGAGGAAAAAATGTGTCAACCCACTGTGCAGCTGAGGATGCTAGCCCTTAAGTTATAGTTTAAGTAAGGGACAAATAAGTCCCTTGGCAGATGCATAACAAGTTCAGAAAAAATATCTCTAATTTAATTTGCTTTTTTAAATTGTTTGTAGCTCTGTGCTACAAAGGGTTTTATACTGTAATGAAGTGTCAAATTGGCTCAGAAGGGGAAGAACTCCCTGCACCTTTGTTGGGTTTCAGTAGGAGAATTTGGGCTTCAGACTCTGACCATGTCAG
Organism: Florisuga fusca; assembly: GCA_038090715.1. NCBI lineage: Eukaryota > Metazoa > Chordata > Aves > Apodiformes > Trochilidae > Florisuga > Florisuga fusca. The sequence continues at coordinate 25,428,586 of JAAWXA010000006.1, forward strand.
TCTGACTGGACAGACTTCCAGCTGATAGAAACCAAAAATAACGTTTTTACTAAGGGCTAGTTGCTAGGGGTTAGTTGTCTGATCTATGAAGAGTCAGTCTTTTCTGTGTCTTCTCTAGTCATATGAATAAATTAATGGATTCAAAATTTGGAGGGTTTTGGTTTTGTTTTTTTAATTATTATGTTTTTATAACCATTCACTAACCTCTGGCATTACAAGGAGAAACTTAAATTAAGTTAATTTTTCCTAGAGATATTCCATGCTGTGATTAGGGCACAGTTAAAATGGTGTCTGCACTGGCATTGTTTCTGCACTCTAGAAACTATGTTAAACCCAGAATAGTCAACAGGGTTCAAGTGTTGCTCAGGGTGGGCTATGAGAAACTGGAAAAAACACCAACATTCTCCTAGGAAATTTAATAGTTTATATCTTGTCCTCTGAGCCTGTAGAGTGATACAGCAAACCAAGGGCAATTTAAACTGTTTTCTAAAAATGGTCTCTTATGCACGCAGTCACTTGTGACATTTATTGCAGATGTTTCTAAGGTGCCAGCAACTTCCATAGAGGGGCAGAGAAAACTTTCCACTGGCATCTATAGGCTTTAGATCAAGCTAAGGGTGACTCAAAGGAATTACTTCTCAAATATAAAAGACCAGCCTCCTTCTCCTTCCACCACGTGAAAGTTCAGCTCACTGCAGTGATAGGGTTAGCTAAATGGCTTAACAGTTGAAGACCTGTGTATGGATTTCTCTGTGTCTATGAGCCTGTGTGAACTTTAGCTGTGACTCTGCCATTCCTCTAAAATGTCGCCTAGGATCACATGGTGTGGCAATTAATACCACCCATGACATGTCCAAATATTTAATCTGGTTCTATTTCTAGAAATGTCACTGTAACCCTTGTACCTTCCTTCCCTCCTTGGCTACAAGCACATGTGCTGTCTGGTGTGAAATATAGGGTAACCAATACCTGTCTTCAAATAGAGTGAGACAAAAAAAGAGCTGACAATTTCCTCTTTAAAAGAACTTGCAGAAAGTAAAGAATTAATAGCAAAATAATTATTTTTTTAAAATATTACAAGTTGTAGTACAGTTCACAAATTCCTTAAAGGGTAAAAAAGAGGCAGATTGTACATTTCTGATTATTCACTCTCCTCTGAATTTCCCAGAGAGAGGTGCATCATCTTCACCTGTGTGCCAGCCACAGGATCCATGTGTCCAATGGGACAGAGATGAGGCACTACCAGCACAGTAGGATCTGTGAACCAAATGTCCTGAGGACCCTCTGGCCACAGAAGCAAGAGAAGTGTTCAGAGTTTTCTTGAGTTGTTGATTTGAAATAAGGATCTTTTCAGTGTTGGTGAGGGACCTGCAGTACAAAAGCCATAACTCCTGGAGAGTACCTTCAGCTTTAACAGAGGCTACAGTCCAGGTGTATAGTGAATAAGACAAAAAAGTTGTTTAAGGTTCTGAAATAAGCGTTCTCCAATTTATTTATTTTTTTCATGCTTGGGTTCAAACTGTTGTTACAAACAACCCCTCCACTTTAAATGACACTTGGAATCCTCTGGGCTGTTTCGCAGCCAGTGTGAGATTTATAGTAGTGACTTCTGCTAAATGTTGCTACTGGTTTTTGTCTCCACCTTCTGTGCATGGTAGCTGATACCTACATTAAAATACAGTTTTAAAACCAACATACACTCCTGGTAGGATATTAACGTCCTGCAGGTGGTTACAGCTACCTGGGCATGTCCTGGGGCAAAGCAGAGAGGTGAAGGCTATGACCTTTAAGATCATGACCCTTCACACAGGTTTTGGTGATACAATGACCATAGGTCATCATGGTATATAGGAATACTTCTTTGGAAAAGGCAACACCATTTTGACTCTGAATTTACATACCTTTTATGGTGCTGGTGTGGTGAAAGAATAGTAATGAAGAAACCTTGGTTTTGCAGACACATAATACTGCATTCTGGACAGCTTAGTGGTTGTTACTTTACACCAGTGTTGTGTTTCATAGAATTATAGAACAATTTGGGCTGAAAAGAACCTGCCATGGGCAGGGACATTTCCCACTAGACCAGATTGCTCAGAGTGCCATCCAACCTGTCCTTCAACACTTCTAGGGATGGGGCAGCTGCAACTTGTCTTCTTCTTCAGCCCATTCCAGTATCTCACCACCCGCACACTGAAGGATTGCTTCCTAATAACCTAATCTAAATCTCCCCTCTTTCAGCTTGAAACCATTCCCCCTTGTTCTATCACTTCATGCCCTTGTAAAAAGTCCTTCACCAGCTGTCCTGTAGCCTCTTCAGGTACTGGGAGATTCTTCAAGGTCTCCTCAGTGCCTTCCCTCCTCCAGGATGAACAACCCCAACTCTCCCAGCCTGTCATCATGGGAGAGGTGCTCCAGCCCCTCAATCATCTTTGTCATGATAATTTTTGCTTTCTCCCAGTAATAGTGCAAATGACCTTGGAAATGAAGCTTTAGGGACTTGTTTTCAGTGACAAATTCCACACCCATGGCTACTGACCTGCACTCCATGCCCTGGCCTTGGGCCAAAGGCAGGTGTAATCCTGAAGGCATACAAAAGACATCTCAACTAGTTATCACGAGCCAGTATCCAAAATATGAGTAGCATGACATAATAAGAGGGAAATGTGCAAGGCAAGTTGTCCAGACATTTGTTAAACCTGTTAGTTTCAAATAACAGGGGCCTTCAAAGGGTCTTGCATCGCACTTGACTAATAAGAGAAAAATACTGAAACCATTCCTGACCTGTAGAAAATCCACCTGATGCTGAACACCAGATGAAACGTCTCTTACCCTCCACTCTCAACACCTCAGGAATGCCCAGCTGTGGGCACTGCTGAAGATCTTGCTTTCTGCAAAGGAGAGGAAGACAAAGGTGTGTTGTAAGTGCTAGGTGAGTGTAGAGCAGATCAGCCCTGACCACAGGGAAAATCAGGAGATAAATTATTTGAAGAGGACCATTGCATGAAAGCAAGCAGCACTGGCTCTTACACTTGGGAGATGGTGAGCCAAATCTGAGAGTGATGTCCTGTGCAGCACAAGTGGGCACTTCAGTGCTCATGAGGTCCACATTTTGTATTTCTGCCATCTGCTAAGGGCTGTTAGATGCTCATGCTCTTTCCTGATATCCCCTGCCTGCTCTTCTTTCAGAGCTGTCCTAGTCAGTGGACTTGAGCTAGTGCTCCAGTTTATGTTTTCCCACTGCAAAATACCAGTTCTCATTTATTCCCTTTTGTCTCTTGATGTGTCAGGTTCTGCTGATCTGCATACAGAAAATATATATTGTTCCAATTTCATCACAGGCTTACACTGAAACACCTAAGTATTTACATCACACCTCTGAATATGTCTTACACAGTGTGTTGACATCCCTGTGTCACCAAATTAGTAACAAAAAAGCTGTCTGACTCCTAATGTGTCTTTTTTAAAAAAAACAAAACAAAAACTAAAACAAAACAGTCTTGTTAATAACAGAGTATTATCTGGATGGCACATGCTTGATGTCTCATGCCATCAACCCTAAGAACCTTGTTAAAATCTACAAAACAAAATTATTAAAGTTTATAGCTCAAAAAAAGTGTTCTGTCCCAAGTCCAGAGAAATTGGACTTTATTTGGACAACTGAAGAAGAGATGTTCCTGGAACTAAAAATGAATGCAGGTTTATTTGCAGCTAATTCTGTCTGATGTGTTACTAAAACAAAGTAATACAAATTCACATGCAGCTTGTGGTGCATTGAAAGAACCTAAAACAGCAAGGTTGGTGCTGTTGTAAATCAATTAGCAAAGAGTGAGTGTTTAAATAGAAACAAATTTTAATTGGGAACCAATTAAGGCGCTTTTATCAGTTCATTCAGGAACCCAGAACAGAAGGAGAAAACTCTGCTTGTAAGAAAGCATTCCAGTTTAATGGGAAAGTGAAAGTGCTAGTAAAAGGATTGATGGGACTAATACTTAAGTTGATAAGGTTCCTGCTATTGCAGACCAACCCATCTCATAATCTCACTTGGAAAAGTCTCTGTGTCCATATCAGATGCACTTCCCTGACTGCTCCCATCAGGAAGCTCCCCAGGATACCAGGATGAGGATTGCAGTCACCACCCCTGACCACAGTTCCCTGACACAGAGACCTGTGTGACTCCCAAGGGAACTGTGTGACTCCCAAGGGGGGACAGCACTGGGCAGGCAATGACCATGGAGTGAGCTTATGGTGAGCCACTGTGGTCCCAGATGTGACCTCTGAATGTACAAGCTGTTTACTAGAGAGATTTTCTGCTGCTGCCACGCTGGGGACCTGGTGTAACAGCTATTGGGGTGAGTGATCTGGTATCAGGAGGATGTTGAGGATGAAACGAAATGAAGAGTTCAGGGCAGGGCCACAGAGTGATTAGTAAATTTGAAAAAATGATTTAAAAAAACCCAAAACTGGTGGAGAGACATTTAAAAAGCTAGTTATTACATAGCTACATGTGGTAAAACAAGAAGTAGAAATGCCAAGAGCACACTTGATAAAATTAATAAGAAAGGCCATTGATTCTAACTGAAGACAAACAAATGCAGGCCAGAAATAATTTAATAGTTTTGTGAGGTTTATTAGCCCTGGGAACTCCTTTATCTTCTCCAGGCCATATTATCTCTGGCTAGTTTTGGATGCTTTCCTAATGCAAGTGTTTTCCTCCCAGGGCATACAAACACTCAGTTCCTTTTCAATGCTTAGAGCTGATAATAACAAACGTTCTTCTGATCTTGAAAGATCATTCTTTTCTCTTGCCACCTGTGCTACAATAGCTCTGTAGGAATCTATGAAAAAATGAGTTTTCTATCATCATGAGGCCAAGGAAAGATCCTTGGGAAGCTCCTATGAAAGAAAAGTATGCACTACCATTTTTGAGGCCCCGCAGTGGTAAAATATCCCTGATGAAAGCGAACCCTTACACTGGAGGCCTAATGACAGTCTGCAGTGAAACCTGAATCACAGCATGGTAATTCTGGTAAAGTGTTCTCCAAAAAACCTTACTGCTATTATGATACCTTTGGCTGGAACAATTCCATTTCTCTGAGTCCACAGAGGTGGTGATGTTATAAACTTATTGTTAGGGCAGGTTGACATTTTCTGTAGGAAAAAAAGCCAGTTGAATATGTTAATGACAATGTCAGATTTGATAAATGGCTCTGATAGGATTCTTTTCATTTGAAAGCATTCCATGCAGACTCTTTCAAAATGGATCTTTTTGAAATGTTTTCTTTGAAGCAATGCATTACTATGAAATGCTATTTTTAGGGAGGAAACAAAAGAAAAGGGAAAAGCAAAACAAAAGAAAAGGGAAAAGCAAAACAAAAGAGTCTTGTTTCCTGTAAGATAAAGTGTTTTGTTTATTACGTAGAAACTTTGTTTGCTGAACTTGTACACCAGATTTTTGTGCAAGTCTGTTTGTGCTCTTTGGGTTGAACCTGCACAAGGCACCACCCGGACTGAGTTTGTGCTGCAGTGTTTATTTGCATTGATATTAAGAACCATAGCCCACCCTTGTGGCAAGAGGTGTTTATTGAATAAGGAGTTAGACCATTTTGCTAAACAGGCTTACAGTCACCTTTCCACAGCAGTCCAGATGATGTTTTTCTTCTCCTAAGAAATTCTAACTTTCATGTTCCCCTAGACACTTTGCATTTGACAGTCACAAATGATGGTCCCTGCGATGGCAATGCCACGCTGCAGTCAGAAGGTCCCACCTAAAGGAGCAGAAGATGAGACCAGCTGTCGTCCCCCAGTTCCGGCAGGCAGCAGCCGCGTGATGCTATGATTGATGCCTGTCAGGTCACCTTCTCAGCAGAGTCACCTTTTCTGCAGGAGTGACTGGTTTTAAAAAGCTGAGGCACTGACTGGTAAAGACAGAAACTGAACTTCTCCTTACAGAACTGCAAAGTTTGGGGAAGAAAATGTTAGGGCTAGGAGTGCTGGGCTTCAGTTGTAACAAGAGATGTGTAGTTAGACATTAGCTTTAGAAAAAGGAAAAAGAAAAGCTTATTTTACTCTGATTTTTTTATTTTTATTTTTATTTTTTTAGGTAGGTAACCTACGCAGTCTGTGGCATCCCCAGTGTTGGAGGCTTTTAAGAGCTGTTATAGAATCATCTGTCAGGTAAAGTAGAGCCTGCCTCAGGGTAAGAGAAATCTTTCTGTGATCCAACAAAGAATACCCTGGGTGACAAGCCATGCAGGCACAATGGGAGATAACATTGCCAACAAGAAAAATTCTTGTGTTATGACACTTTATCAAAACTAAGATAGTAAAAAAAAATCATGAGGATGCAATCTGCTTTAGATCAGATGTCCAAAAGTCAATGATTCTTTTAATGCATCAGTCCCTGAAAAGATGAGAAAACTGCTGATGCTGCCCCAGCAAGAAGTCAATAACACTGTCCATGCTGAAAGGGTCTGCTTCAGGCGTTGAAGCTCAGCACTGCACATCCAGACAAAGACAGGCATAAAAAAGAGTGAGGAGGAGGTACTTGGACTCACTTAGCAGAAGTAGTAAGGTATAGCATCCCTGCATTTCCCTTCACCTTTTGAGTTACCAAGAAAGTGCCTTTGCCTTTTCAAAGTGTATCCTTTCCCCTCAGGTTCATAAATTTCTTTTTCCAGGTAATTTATTTCTCTTTCTGTGCATGGGCTTTGATTTGTGTCACAGCTCTATCCCTCAGGCACAGGGTGTAGTCCAGCCTGAAAACCAAGGATGCCAAGATACCTGCAGCCACCCAGGTCACAGCCTGCACACCACATTTTGCAGAAGGTTTTCTCTGCTCAGCTGCTGTCAGATTCAGGCTCTCTCTTATCCATTAGCTTGCTGAAAGGGTAAAGAGGATCACTGAATGAGTAGCTAAACAACACTGAGATTTTATCAGCTTCAGGGAGCCTGGTTTGTCTCCCAGATAAATCCCAGAGTGCAGCTTCTAGCATCTTCACCCTTGCAGAATTCCCATGTACTTCTCAGCTCTCCTGGAACAAAGTAATGATAAGCACTTAGCAAAGAGCACATAGTGCTTACCTTCCAGACCCATACCTCAACATGTTGCTGATCCAGAGAGTAACTCTCTGGCTGGGATGTAGTGTCTATCCTTTGTGCATCCTTGACCACTGGAAAAGTCTCAGATGGAGAAAAGTATGCTTCCAACAGATGCTATTACAAAGGGTGGGACTTTCCCATTGTGTTGCATTAGTACAAGGAATGAAGGTTATGTGAAAACAGCAAACAACATTGCAGGTGAGTAACATGTCTAAATATAATGACCTGTTTGAGGCTCTAGTCAAACAGGTGCATTGCTCTCCTTGCTTCTGAAGCACTGAAATTACACATATTTCCTCTTATTTAATTCCTTTAATCAGAAGTATGGACCAGATTTGTCCTGTAAAGCAAGATGGGAATTGGAAGCTCCCCAGAAGGGACTGGTGGAGATGTTGATGAGTGCCTGCCTGGGCACAGATGAAGTCATAATGCTATTGTCTGCAAAGGGATTTTGGTATGAATTCTTGCTTTCAAGATAGGATTCTGAATCCCAGCCAATTCCTTGCAGTAAAGATGGCATCTATGAAACAGAACTATAAATACACAGAGCTGATATGAAAATATGTGTATTGTTTCTCAGACACTTTGGTATAACAATAACAGTTCTGTGAAGGTTAGTCATAAGCAAATATTCCCAGAGTGCAGGGTGGGTATGCTATACTATGAAAAGGCACAAGAACCATCTGCTAAATAAATAGAAAAGAAAGCAGCACACAAATCTCCATCATAAACCTCATATTTGATCTTGATTTAGAGTCAAATATTCTCCCACTGCACTTTGGGTGGGATGAATCCTATTGCAGTCATGAGAGCCTGTCCTGCAATTCACCTAAAGGAATCCATGGATGGAGAAGAGGCATTCCCAGGGATAAGATAATGCTACTATGGTGGTCTGCCTCCCATCCCAGACCTGTGTCACATGTATTTCAATATACTCCCATGCTGCACAACTAATTCTTGAGGACTCTGAATAGCTGAAGAAATCATAATATGGGAAAAAAATGCCTTCCCTGTGTGGTCTCTCCCCATTTCTGTTTTAGAGAAATCCTCTCAGAGAAAAAATAGTGAAATTTCTGTCAATTAGTGAGCACCTTTTTTTCTGGAAAGAAAGTTGAATCTATGTATATTGCATATTGGAGGCATGGAGGAGACAGAAAAACAAAAGTTCAGGCAGAATATGAAACAAATTCCTCTCAAAACAGAAAACCATGCAAGAAGGTGAGATCTTTTTACTAAGTGACAAGATACAGATGCAACATCACCTCTGCCTTTAGACTGGAGCGGAAAAGGCACAGAATTGCATGGTTTGGGCTATAACTAACCCAGATCTATGAGAAAATTGTTGGTCATTGGAACACTGTTCACTGAAATTAAAACCAAATTCTTTGGGGTGTTTAATTTAATCTCTAAAAGAAAGGTGAAAAAATTACTTAAACAATTACATGGTTTTTTTAATTTTGAAAACTCAGCTGCAGCATATCCTGGGAGAATTCATGATTTCCTGTAACTTTTCCGTGCCCATTTCTCAAATATAATTTACCAGAGTCCAGTTTTAATAAGCTGTTCTCAATAACACAAATTGGAATTTGTGTCCTTTGTTTAATTAGAAGTTATAGCTGCCCAAAGACCTCACGGTCACTGGCAATACTAGCTAAATTCTGACCCTTGAAAAAAAATTAACATTGTCTTCTTTAGACTTTCATAGAACATACCATTTTCTTTGCTAGACTTACAGGTCTCCTTGTCTCTAGACACAACCCCAAACCCATAGGAGCTCTATGAACCCAATGCTGGGAAAAAGTGGTATACAAATTTCAGACCAGGGAATTTTCATAGATCACAGATTCATACACTGGTTAGGGCTGGAAAAGGCATTTAAAAATGATGTAGTCCACCCTTCCACTTGTGGGTAGCAACATCTCTCATTAGACCAGGCTGCTCAAGGTCCCATCCAACCTGGTCTTCAACACTTCCAGAGATGGGGCAGCTGCAACCGCCCTGGGTAACATGTGCCAGTGTCTCACCACCCTCATCACAAACCATTTCTTTCTTGTATCTAACCTAAATCTACCCACTTCCATTTTAAAACTTGCCCTGGTAAAACCTGTCACTACAGGCCCTGGTGAAAAGTTTGTCTCCATCATAAAAGGTGTCTTTCAGGTACTGGAAGGACACTAGTAAGGTCTCCCCAGAGACTTTTCTTCTTCAGGCTGAACAACCCCAATTCTCTCTGCCTGCCTTCATAGGAGAGGCACTCCAGCCCTCTGACCACTCTCATGGCTCTCCTTTTGTCCCTCTCAAACACCTCCGTGTCTTTTTTTCTTTTGCTAGCCTGTTTCTTTTTTCTGCATAAAGCCTGCAATTAATCTCTCTTCCACATGCTTGTCCAGTCCCTTACTGAAGTAGTCCCTTACAGTGCACCCACATCAACCTTCAGTGAGGTGTTTTATAAGCCTATGAGCACTGGGGTGAAAAGTTGCCCACCTTTGTTTTGATGATTGCTCCCACTATCTCCATTTGATGGAATACCTTTAGATATTGTAGAAGGCAGAGGAGAGTTGACCTCTATTCTCATGTCTCAAGACACTGAGGATTTTTAGGTCCCTAGTGTATCACCCTTACCATGCTGTGAGCCACGTGATGAGTTCAAGCCTACCCCAGTTCATATGGAAGAAAAGGCATTAAGTGCTTACCACATCAAGCCACTATAGAAAAGACACAAGAGGTGTAGGTGATAGTACTGAAAGGAAAAACCCGGCTAATGAATATCCTACCACATGTCAACATACCTCACTGTAACTTTTAGGCTGTTGAAAAAGTGTCTCTAATGTGTTATTGCTTCAAAGCAAGTTAAAGGATTCAACTGGGGCCTTAGAGTCACTGAAGCAATTGAAATACTCTGGGTGTAGGGATTAGAATTGTGTGCTCAACACAGCACCAAAAAAATCAACTGCTAACTGCTTGCCAACTGTGCCTAAGTTACAGGCATATAAATAATACACGTACTCATAACCATTTTTCTGAACACATTATGTAAGCACAAGCCAGCAATAGAAATAAATTCTTCCTGTCACAAGGATAGGATTAAAAAACGAGGGTTTACTTGTCTTTCACATTGCATGAGGACTTATGGGTTGACCCTGGTCTGTCTCCTCTTGCAGGCTTTGTATCCTCGGGGAGGAATGGCTGGCACCTTCTGCCGTCTCCTGGCTGGCCGTGCAACCACTGCCCTCTTTGCAGCCGCAGGCACAGGGGTGCTCACCACTGGGTACCTGCTCAACCAGCAAAATGTGAATGCTGCTGTCCATGAAAAAAGGAAACTCTTCCCTCCAAGGTAAGGACTTGGTGTTGGGCAGTCGGCTGAGCACAGCTCCCCGGCAGCTGGGCCAGGAGCAAGGTGAAGACTTTGGAGGAAGAAGATCCTTAGCAAAGCTGCAGAGTCCTTGTGTGTCTGTCCATGGGCTCTGTGACCTGGACCCTTTATTAATCACCCCAGCATTAGGTAGCATCAACCGTGTCCTTCAAGACCAGAAAGCAGGGATGTGAGATAGTAGCAACACTCAAAAAAAACCCAAACCCAAACCATTGCCAATGACAAGCACACTAAAATCTTTACATTTTAGGCATAGCACTATATTAGTCCTTATTTTATCTCAATAGCTATAAAATGCTTTACTATTGAACTGGCTGAGTGTACAGACTCTACCATTAGGAAATGTGAAAATACTTCCAAAATGCAAGTAGTAAATAAATCTCCAATATAACTGCTGTTCTCTAAATATCCCTAATTCTGTTCAGGCTGGCTGGCTGATGGTTAGAATTTAATTACAGACCTTCTTTACAATAGACTGACTTTTCTGTCCACACTTAACAAACAAACTAAAAAACAAACAAACAAATAACAAAATACCAAAACACAAACAAAACAAAAAAACAACTCAGGCTGTGACAGTTTTTTGTTTGCTTGTTTGTTTTTAAGCAGTGAATTGTATCCTAATAAAAAGATATTATTATAGAAATAAGAGAGCTGTGCATAAAGAAAATCACTAACAGTACAAGGTAGATGTTCTGTGACTCAGCTGCAAGAATGTGTAGCTAAAGAGCTTTAGGATCTTTATTTTCCCTGCCTTGGTACACCATGCAGCTTTCTGTAAATAATAAAGCCATTAAAGCAAACTGAGATATTGTAGAAGAATGAGCTTCACAGCTGACATAGATCAGACAGTTCCAGTGATGTTCACTAAGCTGTGTCCACTGGGCTCTGAATTCCAATGAACTAAACTTAATTCCCTTCCTACAAAAAAATATTACAGCTCTTTTATTTCTGGGGAAGACAAAAAAAAAAAAAAAATCTCTCAGCAGAGATTTAATGGGGCTTAGTATACTTCCATAGCTCACTGGGATTAATTTTCCTGATGGCATTGAATAGCAGAAAGATGCTATTGCCAGTCTGCGGGGGGGGTCCCACTGGCATGAAACACAGGGTAGTATCAGTGACCTGCATCTTCCTCCAGCCTAAAATTCAGTGCAGCACATAAACAGTGAACTAATTAAACTTTTAAACCACACCGCATACTCTGTATCTCATGATCCCTTTAATAGATTCATGAACTAGCAAGGATCACTCTTCAAAGGGGCCACATTAATTATTTGGGACTCTTCTTCTCTTCAGTGCTGACTATCCTGATCTCCGCAAACACAACAACTGCATGGCTGAGTGCCTCACCCCAGGCATCTACTCCAGGCTGAGGGACAAGATGACTCCCAATGGCTACACCCTGGATCAGTGCATCCAAACCGGGGTTGACAATCCTGGCCATCCTTTCATTAAAACTGTGGGCATGGTCGCAGGTGATGAAGAATCCTATGAGGTAAGACATTTCCACAATACTCTTGCATTTGTTTCAGTTTTTGTGGTATTGCTCACAAGAGCTCTTTGGATGAAGACAGAGTCCTGGTAGGGTATGTGCTTCCACGAAAAAATTGTATCCCACAGAGTACATAAGAGGCAAGCCATGTGCATAAAGATGTTTTTTTCCCTACTCTTCCACATTAGGAAACACATGAACATGAGGTGTTACCACAGGTGCCCTCTCTGCTGCAATTGAAGTTAATAAAATGTACCTGCTCGGGAGCAGCTGCTACCTGCCTCCAGCGGCTGCCCTCCTTCCTACGACTAAACTTAGTTTATGGCAAAGCTATGCAACCCTGAGACACACAAAATGAAGGTAATGTGGAAATTACATTGTGGAACAGCAGAGGCAGAAGTGAAACAAAAAATGTCTTCTGGGAAGTGCCATACATTATTAAGCCACAGCTTTTAGGTCATGATGAAAGTTGAAGACAGCATTAGGATGGGCAGGTTTATTTAACTCTGGAATGAGAAGAGAAAAAGAGATTAAAATCCTTATTTGTATTGACCTCTGTGGTCTGCTTCTTTCAGTCCACCATACAATGGTACCTTTTACTACACAGTCTCCTAACAACATAACAAACACTGGGCTGCTGAGGATGGATTGGGACATCTGGCATTCTGTACTATCAGCTCCTGCTTGGTTTATTCATTTAGATGTGCTCCTCACCTGCATGAAGGTGTGCTTGTGATTACTGGTGACACACCTGAGCCAACTGACTCTAATGAGGACTAGTATCCCTTGGCAGTGAAGACATAGGGTACTCCTGCATGACCTAAAAACAAGAGGCAAGGTGTCAGGGACTCTGACTCTGTGTCCTGAAACCTAACCTGGTTGCCACCACATCCTGTACTTGTCTGTGGAAACTAGACTAAGCTTATAACTAATCACAGAATTCCCAAATCATAAATGATTTGCATTGGAAGGGAGATTATAAATTATCTAGTTCCAACATCCCTTAACTAAATAAGGTGTAATTACACCTTCCCTTTATTGTGAAGATGAGCAACTGCTGCAGAGCACTGTTTAGATCAAAATCACCCCTCTTTTTGTATTTACTCTGTCTGCATTTGCAAAGCCCCTTTCACATCTGTCACCCAGGAGCCTGTGCCAGGGGACTTCTCATGAGGCTGAAGCTGATGCATTTAAGTGTTTCTGTCATGCTGCAGACTCTTTCTAGATTCTCTTGACTCTGTAGGTGTTTGCTGAGATTTTTGATCCTGTCATTAAAGCAAGACATAATGGCTATGATCCACGGACAATGAAGCACCACACTGACCTGGATGCATCCAAGGTAAGACTGAAATAGAATAATGAGTCAATCAACATTCAGGGCTACCTCTTACAACGACGATACTGTATGAAATATTAATTTTCTTTTTCCTGGTCCAACTCCTAAGACAGTTATTTTTCAGTCAAGGACAGTGGGATGCCAATCATGGCCCTAATAGTAACATAGACCCATCCTTACCTTGCTCCTAGCAGAGGGGTCAGTCCCAACCATACCAAGGATTTGGGCCTCAGTCACCTTTCATGAACTTACAGATAGCCTTGTGTCCAAGGGCTGGAGTGAAAGCAGGAGCTGATTCCACTATGCTTACATACATGTAATCACACCTTCAATTATGCTGTGATATAGCAACTTTTTGGGTTTTTCTTTTTCAAAGGATCTTCTGTACCTGGCTCCAGCCTCCCACTTCAGCCCATATTCATATTTCCAATAGCCATGCTGATTCCTTCAAAATTTGGGATAAAGGACTAGCTGGTTACACTGCCACATTGATCCAGCCAAAGAAACTTGTTGTTCCTAAAAACATTCTGGTGTGTGAAACTCTGAGGAGAACCCAGTATCCCAAGTACTTGAGATCTCATCAAAGATGACCTGAGATCATAAAAGATGATTTGAGATCTCTCCTCAAAGATGCCCTTCTTTTTATGCAATGGGATTTACTGTTCTTTTTAATAGTGGAGAGCAACACGGGGGGACTAGGTGTGAACTAATGAAACATTCTTCCTACAGATCACCCATGGTCAGTTTGACGAGCGCTATGTCCTCTCGTCACGGGTGAGGACCGGTCGCAGCATCCGGGGCCTCAGCCTTCCTCCTGCCTGCACCAGGGCAGAGAGGAGAGAGGTGGAAAATGTGGTGGTCACTGCTCTTTCTGGGCTGAAAGGAGAGCTCTCTGGGAAGTACTACAGCTTGACTACCATGACCGAGAGGGAGCAGCAGCAGCTTATTGATGTAAGTACTGGTGCTGATGTAAGGAGGTGCTGACACCACCTTCATTTTATCTTAGTCTTTGTCTTTCCGTAGGGTACATGTTTTCCTGTGTAGCTAAGGAGGATAATCACAACATTAACCCCACAATTAATGGTCTGACAATATCGTTAATACAAAGACAAATCCTCCAGGGTCTATATTATGGCTAAGTACATAACCGTGCAGGTCAGAAATATGGAGTTATATTCCAGACAGAAAGATCTGTGTCAAATAAAATATATATGCCTGCTGCCACCTTTTTGGACAAATAATCAGGCACATTCAGGACTTTTCCAAGGTCATTTCCTTGAGTGAAGATTGGTATTTTCTATATTAATAAACATTCTAACCAAAAATCTCATTACACTGAGATAAGCATAAGGTGTTATCTGTATTCTAGATTGTCAGATTTGACTGTAATTTCTTTATGTCAAAACTACAGTAATTCCAGTTTCCCCAAAATGGCTGTAGCCATTTGCATCCAGGAGGCCTTTTTCCATGCCCCGTGGAACTTCAACCTTAAACTGTATTTAAGCACTTGAAAAATGAGGCCCACTACAAGAGTTTTCATTGTCACTCAGATAGGGAGTATTTTTATCATGGATTTTGTCACAGCATGTGACATCAAACAAACCAACAATGTGCATGTTAAAGATCCAAAGGAATAGCTGTATCCTATTAGCAATATTCCTGGCACGTTTATTTGTAACACCAACCAAAAGAGAGCTGATGAAGTAACATAACTATTTATAATCCAGGAGCTAGGTGTCACAGCCAGGATTAACCAGGAGTTAAGAATTTATATCAGGTCAGTAACTTTTTTAATTGAAGGTTCTTGGTGATATATTTATTAACAAGGTGTTGATGACAGAGCTTTCTTCTTCAAACTTATGGCACTTGGCTTGGTTAAACATACCCTGCAGTGGATAAAAAAATTGTCTGCATGGTTGGGCTGAAAGAGTGGTAGTGAATGGAACTAAATCTGGCTGGTGACCCATAAAGAGTGGTGTCCCCCAGGGTTCAGGACTGGGGCCTCTTCTCTTTAATCTCTTCATTAATGATTTGGATGAGGGGGTTGAATGTGCCCTCAGTAAATTTGCAGATGACACCAAACCAGGTGGCTGTGTGGATCTGCTGGAGGGTAGGGAAGCCTTACAGTGGGACTAAGACAGGTTGGACCAATGGGCCAAGGTTAATTCTATGAGGTTTAACGAGGCCAAATGCCAGGTCTTGCACCTGGGTTATAACAACCCCACGGTGAGCTACAGACCTGGGGAAGTGTGGTTAGAGAGCTGTAAGTTGGAAAGGGACCTGGGGGTATTGGCTGACAGTTGACTTACTCTGAGTCAGCAGTGTGTGCAGGTGGCCAAGAAGGCCAAGGGCATCCTGGCTTGTATTAGGAACACTGTGGCCAGCAGGAACAGGGAGGTGGTCATCCCTCTGTACCCAGCCCTGGTGAGGCTGCATCGTGAGTCCTGTGTTCAGTTCTGGGCACCTCACTATAGGAGGGACACAGAAGTTCTGGAGAGTGTCCAGAGAAGGGCAACAAAGCTCATGAAGGGCCTGGAGCACAATTCCTGTGAGGAGCAGCTGAGGGAGCTGGGGGTGTGTGGTCTGGAGGAGGCTGAGAGGAGACCTTAGAGCTCCCCACAACTGCATCAAGGGAGGTTGGAGTGAGGGAAACAGCCTCTTCTCCTTAGTGAACTGTGATAGGGCCAGAGGGAATGGATGGAACTGGTGCCAGGGGAGGTTTAGGCTGAATGTTAGGAAATATTTTTTCACTGAGAGGGTTGTCAGGCATTGGAATGTCCTGCCCAGGACAGTGGTGGAGTCACCATCCCTGGAGATACTTAAAAAGTATCATTTGGACCTGGTCCTTAAGGACATGGTTTAGTAGTTAACTTATGGTGTTGGTCAAAGGTTGGACTGGATGATCTTAGAAGTCTCTTCCAACCTAAAACATTCTGTGATTCTGTGACCTACTGTAGGTTTTATTTCATTGCTGTTTTCCAGCAGGACAGAGCACCTCAGAAAGCAGACATCAAAATAGGAATGTGGAGAATATAATTCTTTCATGGTTTAAGGCTAAGTCCTTTGGGAAGTGGAAAAGACTCCACTGATGCATTTTTTATCTTGTTTTGTTTGCCTTTATGGTAATGCAAGCTTAAAGACATCAGGGCATTGAATGCTTCAAGCTCAGGTCCCATCTGTAATTTGTACCATTGCTTGCCTCCTCCAGACCTTGAACCTCTGTGGTATCCAGCTTACAGCCAAACACTAACAAGCACCATTAGATCTCAGTAAGATCAAACCAGTGCTAGATGAGTGGCACTGAGCACAGAAGATATTTGGTAATTTACAGATTTGGGCCATATGTACACAAAGAAAACTAATAGTGCTCAGCTGTTTTCTTACAAGAGGGAGATTTTTTCTTTCCAAAAAAAGTAGAGTGGAGCAAGCTGAGGAAGGAAATCTTGTGTCCATGTGATGAGCAAAGAGAATCCCATACCTTTTCTTTTTACTTGGCTGGGGTTCTGCCTGCATCATGCCCATCACAGGGTATTAGAAGATGAATAGCCAAAATTCCATACAAAGGGGGAAAAAAACTTGTCTGACTTGTCATATTTGTCAACTTGTCTGACATGTCATATTTTTTCTAAACAGCTGTCCTTAATTAAACTCTAGCTTACAAAACCCAACAACCCCCCCTGCTCTCAAACCCCCCACATAACATGTGATATGTCTGTGTTTGAGGAATTAAGAACTAATAATTTTTCAGCACACACGTGAAAATCAACTACTTATTTGCTTATGGAAAAAAACCCAACAGCCCAGTTATTAAGAAAAATCTAAATTATTTGAAATGTGGCAAGTGGGTAGCACAGCAAATGCTACATTTATTAAATCAGAACTAGAATCTCTGTTAAGAAGCAGAACAAGTCTGTGATTCAAAAGGTCAAACATGGCACTGATTTAATTCCTACCTTGACTTCATGACTGCTGGAGAAATAACTTTTCAGAAATAGCATTTTTAATTTTTTTCCCCCAATCTTTAAGAACTTGTTGACTTGTCCTACCTTGGAATATGACTGTTTGCAGACTATATCTGGTGCTAGCAGTCAGGTCCCTCCAGAATACCCTTTGTTTCCCACTTCCCATTCCTCCCTACATTTGAAAAATATCTTTGGCAAAACATGGCCATATTGCCAATGACAGTGAGCCTCAAGAAAACTGGATGGATAAGGTGCTTTTAGTTTTCAGAAGAAAGAACCAGATTCACAAGGTGCACTATGTGATTTACTTGCATTCATTGTCTTCACATAAAATGTATTAGAATTATTATTCTTCTTTAATAAACCTGAATTTTGGTGATAATTTTTCTTTGTTTCTTTGTTTTGTTGGGCTTTTTTGTTTGTTTGTTTGTTTTTTGTTTGTTGTTTTGTTTTCTCTCTCTCTCTCTTATTGTCTGTGTCCCTTTTCTATGTCTAGGATCATTTTCTCTTTGATAAGCCAGTGTCCCCTTTGCTAACATGTGCTGGGATGGCACGTGACTGGCCAGATGCCAGAGGAATCTGGTATGTTGTGTGACATGCAGAAGCTTGTGTCATGTTTTAAAGATTGTATTACAAAACTCTTTGCTTGTCCTAACCTAGTAGCCTCCCCATACTGATAGCATGTTCAGCTTGCTTTAAAAAATATCTTCTTGCTTAATTAAAAAAACATAAAAACAAAACCAGATGAAATCCAGAGATAGGCAACAGAATGTCTAAGACCTTTATATTTAAGAAGACATCACCAATATAATCCACAAAACACAGCATCACAGGCTTCCCTCCTTTGAATTTTTACTTTCATTATTTTCTTCTTTTTAGATAAAACTTTGATTTAGGAAAGAGCCCATGAGTTGCCATGCAGTTGGCAGAGCTGAGGTAACAAAAGCAGCTCTAACACCAGTCTGTAGCCATGCTGTCATCTAGGAATCACAGGCCGTAGAGCTCCAGGGCATGGCATTGCATATTCCTGTCCCCTTTCTGTCAAAAGACTTGAATTCCCAGAGCTGAAAGTAACCCTTTCTTTCCCAGTGAACTGGACAAGAAGTTGAACTTCCTGTTGTGGTCTAGGTCTGTTTGTACTGTCACAACACCCCTGATGCATTTTGTGGCCACATACTGTATTTTCTGCAGAGAGAAAGGGATAATAGCTCTCAGATCAGTGCACAGACCTTCCTAGATGAAGGCAGCTGTCCAGCTAATAGTGTCTGCATCCATCCTGGTACACTTCTAGGCATTACCAAATGCTGTAATTCTCAAAAATCAGAATAAAAAGGATTCTGAGCAATGACCAATTCTATGTCCTTGCCCTAGGCAGGTTCAGGACTTTCAGAGATGATGGCACTTTATGCAGTACCTGTCAGTGCTGGCTCATGTTCAGAAGCATAGCCAGTATTGCTGTGATGAGCTAAACCTTATTTCTGCCAGGGTGCAGGCACACTGAAACCTAATCACCTGTGAAAACAGACGACCTGCTGTAAGATTTATTTTTATTTCAACAAGCTCTCTGATCCTCATATAAATCTGAGGAAGAGGAAAAGGATAAAGCTGAAGCATCCCATTCATTCTTTCTGCAAACAAATAGAAATACAAACAAGATGGTTACGATCCAGCTATCTCCTTAATAAAACACATCTGTGTTTTGGGGTTTTTTCACATGTGAAATACCAGGCAGAATGGAAAAAAAATGCTATTGGAAAGTATATCAACAAGCTACATTTGCAAAGTCTGCCTTTCTCTTGCAAGAAATTCTTGTCAGAAAGAGTACACATTGAAGGAAATAATTTTGCTTAAAATGATTGCAGTACTTTCCTTGCTGTGGGCTTTGGGACATCAGCCTCACCTTTGGTAATGGCAAAGTTTAAACACACTCAGCATGGCTTCCTGAAGTGATCCTTAAAGCAACAGGGGAGCCTGAGTTAATCAAAGGGAGACCTGAGCCAGGCCAACTCCAGACTGTCTGCAAAACCTCTCCTGTACATTTGTAGGTGACTGAAGACAAGGTAAACAGACTCCTGGGTGGCTGTGATGTATGGGCACAGGATGCTGACACCTGCTCAGTGTTGCATTGGCAAATTCCAAGTGCAAAAAGAAGGAGGTGCAGTAAAAGACCAGCAGAAACTCTCTTGGTGAACTTGAACTTTCAAATTTCATGTGTATCAAGCCTGGTAATATTCCCCTGTCTCTATGAATGAGTCTGATCTCATCAATCACCCTCTATATGCTGTAGTAGACAACAGAGAAAGTGGAAAAAAAGCAAGGAAAAATGGTCTCTGGTCTGACCCAGTACTTAATAAACCTAGTGATAACTGGTCTGTTCAAACCAACAGTGAAAACTCCAGGCATTTGCATCTTGACTGACAAGCCAGCATCAGTCATGGCCTGTTCAGAAGCAATGTGCAGCTGCTTGGACATGTAACCTGATGGACGTGGCAGTCCCGTGCTACCAAGAGATAAAAAGGCCATGGGGATTTGATTTAGGGGAGAATATGATTAAGTGAGGGCATATTGCTTGCCCCCTAGCAGCATGTCAATGTTTGGGATTTTTCCTAGCTTCACAGTTTGCTAAGGACAATGAAATCCATCGCTGCTGAGAGAGGATGTAGAGCTTGGCTTCTCCCTTTGCTGCTATGCTCATGCTCATGCTCATGCTCTAGAACAACATGAATTTCCTTGCTCACCATCACAGCAGCATGATGTGATCAGAAACCCATGTAAAGCTATTGGCATGAAGGATCCAACAGTGAAAGCAGCTCAAATCCCTAAATCTGCAGAACAATATTATTTTTCTGTGCTTAACCTCTACACAGCCCTGAAAGACTGTGATAAAGCTAAGGATACTGAAAACTCTTCTTCAGGGCTTTTCTTTTTAAGGATATCCTTTTTTTTCCCCTTCTCAACCAGGCATAACAATGACAAGACTTTTCTCATCTGGATTAATGAAGAAGACCACACCAGGGTGATCTCCATGGAGAAGGGTGGCAATATGAAAAGGGTGTTTGAAAGATTTTGTCGTGGTTTAAAAGAGGTATAATCTCAATTAATTTATTATTCCTGTTTATTGTTGGCCTGTTGTCAGCACTGCTTACTGTGGCTCATACTGAAGTGATATATCAGGGAGCAACAAAATGAAGTAACACCCATACACAGAGCAACCCACACAAATGCACTTAAAAAAAGGGAACACAGGCAAATAGCTAGCTGAGTTGTAGGGAAAAATCAAATGTCTTTGCAGCTTTCCCATTAAAATCATAAGCACAGGCTGGCAAAAGAAATATCCCCTTTTTTTCATTTTCTGCCTGAGGGCTGTAAGAATTCATAAATCAAGCATTATATTTGGGTTAGGTGATTTCCTTGAATGAAGAATTTATTTGGCCCAGCTTCCTGGTTCTTGTCACTGATGGTAAGAGCAGAGTGGATGCTGCTGGGATTGTGCTCAAGACTCAGGGCTTAGGACCCCTTGGTTCACTGTTGTTTTTTGGAAGATATGGGGTTTTGTGATTAAAATGATAAAAACTGATAGCCCAGGCCCCTGGCATCACTATTCATAAAGACAAAAAAAGCCTTCTGAGTTGTGTGGCTTACAATTGTTCTGTCAAGCCAATCCAGGTATAGCTGCAAGTTGTTTCCAGTCCAGTGTAGCTCTGGCACTGATAAAGTTGCTTTAATAGAGAAAGAGGGTTTGGATCACAGAAGTCTAGGGAGTGTAAATGAGCTAACAGAGTACCAGCCTACCTGAAGGTCAATAGACCCTTGTGATTTTTCTGGGGTTAATTATTTCATTCTCCATTCTAGATCTGCTAGAGTAAATCTAGAGATCTATTCATGGATAGCATACTATACAAGCTATTTCATTTCCTTATCAGGAAAGTGTAGCTGCTAATACTTAGCATTTAGAAGGCATGTGCCCTCCTCAGAGAGTCATGGCATCACCTTGAAAACTACAGAGAACTCAGCTTCAGCACCTTTTGTTTGTTTCATAGTGTTTCAGTCCTTTGGGCTTGTGTGCCACAAAATTGCTCCAAAAACACCAAGGTCAGAAAGGCATGGCAACAGCCATAATTCTTGAGGTACATCTTCATGGGCTAAGGTTGTACCAAACCACCATGAAAGGGAGCTTTGTGATAATGTGACAAGAGTCTGCAAGCTAGGGTTTGTGAGAACATGAAGAAGAAATTATTGTAACATGGACAGTGGGTTTTCATCCTTGATGAGTGCAAACATTTGCATCAGATCCAAACCACACTCTATTATAGTGTAAATTTATGGAGCTCCACTGGTGTCAGTGACACTCATTATCAACACAGATACGTGGTGAAAAGAATCTCAGCCATAAGTAGACATCTTAAAACAAAACCTTTTTATGCTGCTCTTCTATTTTCAACTTGGGGTTTGTTTTGATTTGGTTTTCTTTTTTATATCACAGGTGGAAAGATTAATTAAAGAAAGGGGATGGGAGTTCATGTGGAATGAGCGTCTTGGATATGTTCTGACCTGTCCTTCCAACCTGGGAACTGGTTTACGTGCTGGAGTCCATGTCAAGCTGCCCAAGCTTAGCAAGGTACATAAATCATTGATCAAGCCAGTGACACAAGTCAGCTCTTCTGATCTATACAGGAACAAATTAAAAATGACAACTTACAGTGATTGCACATTAGCATGATGGATGTGTAACAAGGTCCCAGGGATAATGCATGACTAATCTAGCATAATTTCATTCAGCAAATCATTGTATTTGTTATGGATATTAATCTACTCAAGCCACCAAGACAGACTGTAATCCAAGGACTGAGAAAACTATCCATCTCAGCTTGTCCTTCTGGAGATGTTATCAAATCACAGATAACAGCACTGCAACAACGCAGCACAGTAAGCAAAGTAAAAGGCAATAACCTCCAACATATTTCTTCTGATAGGATCCCAGGTTTCCAAAAATCCTGGAGAACCTGCGTCTGCAAAAGCGTGGCACTGGTGGAGTGGACACAGCAGCTGTAGCAGACGTGTATGACATCTCCAACCTGGACCGCATGGGCCGCTCAGAGGTAACCTGTTCTTTTTCCTCTTGCTTTTAGCTCAGGTCTGTACTGATATGAGTCAGTTTCCCTCTAGCTGGGTTCATTCTGCTGACCTCAGTGTATCCATGGCAGTGTTCAGTCCTGACGAATCTGGCCCAGTGGAAATGCTTACTCAAATAAACATTTTCAACGTGCATGAAGCCCTTGAAAAATATTCCTGTTATTGCAATAAAAAAAAAAAAAAACAGTCCTGAACAAGCTGCACAAATGTGACTTGTTTCTACCATGTGCTGAGGATCCACACTGAGAGAACACAGGTGCTGAGAAAATTTGGTACCAGACACCCCTCAGGACAATGTTTCTCAGCTGTCAAACCTGTCTCTATGAGACCAATAGCTGGTGGTCTCTGCAAAGCACGTGAGACATGTTGTACAGTGGGTCCTGACTTAGCTGCTACACACAGGGTGGTACCTGCTGTAGTATGCTGGGGAAAGAAGGAAGCATTGAGTCCTAACCCACCTGGGGAATCAGGAGCTAAAAGGTTTGAAGTGTTGTATTCATTCCTTTCAGTACTGGGAGTCATGCACTTTCTCCAGTTAGAGAACTGGTCAAGGCCAGTCCTTTCACTCAAAAGTGAAGGAGAAGGAGCCAGGGCCACCTTCACAAGTCCTACGTGGCACTGAGCTGAGGATGCAGAAGATTCAGGCTGAAATCAGAGAAAAAACAACTGTCAGCTGCAGGTTAAAATGATACAAGTTAACTGCAGACATTTGTTAGGAGCTATTTTGGTTTGAATTAATATTTGGTTGAATTAATATTTGTTGTGCCCAAGAGTGGAAATGACCTAACAGCCTGGTAGTGTTGCTGCTCTCCTGGGAGTCTTGGGTCCCAGACCTTATTCCAGCCTCATATCTAAGTATTTTACAAAGCAGAACATCTCCTAAGAGCAAATCTACTGGAGAATGGGTGAGAAACAGCCATGTCAATGACTTGCAGCCTCTTGCCACTAGCTCTGCCTCAGCCCAGCCCTTAATCCACGTTTCAGGCTGCAAGACCTGTGGGACCACATCTGATTCCCTTATCTCACAACAACCAAGGCTGTGTTCAGTCTTGGCTGAGTCAGGAACAAATGAGACAAAAAATTGCCTTGCAGGCCCCTGTAAGTCCAGTGATTCAAGCACTCTGCTAGTAGACAGGAATCAGAGCTTCAAACCTTCTGTCAACCATGTCCTTCATCCCCTTGGTGCATTTGGTCTCAGATATGGTAAACCAGGCAGACCCTGGTGGGACTGAAGTCTCCTGAGGTCCCTTTTGCTTCACTTGCAATAAATGATTTGGGCTCAGATGCCAACCTGCTTGCACATCAGGATTTGAAGGGCTGCCTGTTTATCCAGCAGCAAAATTTTAATTACCTTGGGGGTTTTGCTGCCCAGTTTAAACTTATTTGTGAAGAAAAGCATGCTGCCAAGGTGTGTTTATCCACATCACCACTGAGGGGATTTGGCAGCTCAGATACAGATGCAGTTTGGTGCTGCTGTTGCACTGCAACACCCAAGTTCAACCTGACTCTTAGTAGGTTTTCATGACACAGATACAACCTTGTGATCATGCACCCAGGTTACAACCAGATTCAAATAGGCTGACAGCCAGCCAGCTG
Source organism: Florisuga fusca (assembly GCA_038090715.1). Lineage (NCBI taxonomy): Eukaryota > Metazoa > Chordata > Aves > Apodiformes > Trochilidae > Florisuga > Florisuga fusca. Next base: position 25,452,579 of record JAAWXA010000006.1, read on the forward strand.
GCTTCTCTGCCTCACTCACCTTGGATTTTCTGCAGCTGGGATACAGCCAAATCAGGGTTTCTTTGCTTTCTTATCTGAACACACCCTTGACAGTCTTCACAGACAAGGTTTGTTTGTACAGGGTTTTGGAATTTTTAAATGTTGGAGTTTGATGTAGGCAGCTATGTTCTTTTTTATCTAAACTGAAATAAAGAGGAATCAAAAGCTATCAAACTGTATTATTAGAAATAACAGAATGTGATGAAGACATTTATTAATACCTGAGACATTATGTGTGCTTAACACTAAAATAACACTAATAACACAAAAAGATTACACAGCATCATTAACTAATACATGTTATGACAGATAGCCTAAGCCTAAAAAATTTTGCTTATTTGAAGACTTCCACTGAAGTCAGTGATTCCTTGTATGGAATGGATTAAAAAAACTGTCAACAGATAAGACACAATCCTTAGCTTGAAGATTTTGAAAGACAAGACAAACTCAAGGGGATAGAAATGTTATATTATAAGACACATTTTTTTTCAGTACACAATAAAAAAGAATCCATTATGTGGTAAATGTGTTTGTAGAACTGAATTATGTTCCCAAACATGCACGATAAAATTGTTTGTATTTTTGCTTTGTTTCAGTTACTGGTCAATGCAAACTTAATATGAAATTTCTTTTCTCCTGGAGGCAGCAAGTTCAGACCTCTGATTTCCCAACACAGATGGTCTGCAAGAGACAATAAAATAAACTGCTAAGCCACTGAAATGCTTTATAGTAAAAAAAGTCCCTCGAAAATCAGCTACTGTCACAATAAAGAGACAATGGGATTTAGTCTTCACATTTGGTGTTAACAGACTAGTCATTAAAGGTTGTAAATGAACCATTTTATGAAAAGCAAGAAAAATCAGTGCTATAGCTTGCTGGCTAACAATGCCACAGGGCCTGTGGTCCTCTCATGCCACCACCTGTGGAGAAAGTCTGCTGGGGACCAGGCACCTTCTATTCCACAGCAATTGAGAACAGTTATAAAGGCACCACTACCCCCTGCCATATAAAACCACAATTTTGGTGCTGCTCTTGCTGTGGAGCTAATCCCACCCCTGTCAGTTTATATCAAGAGCTGTAAACAAAGGATGATGGGTGGTGTAGAGCCAGCATGATTTTAGAGTGTCTCTGCTTCAGACATGTGGGTCCTGGGCTTGGCAAAACCATCTCAGCAAAGTTAGCATGCCAGGCATAACGAACAGGATGATCACAGCAAGGTTCATGGTCATCTGCAGGGGAACATTTGGTCCTGAGCCACTCCTCTGAAGAAGTACAAGACCTCAGTGTGACAAGCTTCCTGAGGCACTCTAAACGTCTGCGGGCAAGCAGGTGGTCCTGACACCCTCTCAGTCACAACCATATGAAGGACTCACACCCTATGCCTCCATCAGCACTAGAGGTGTGTGAACCAGGGCTATGAGCCTCTGTCTTCCTTTCCTGGCGCCACCATCCCAGTTAGTTTCCATCTGACTGTGCTCACAGAAATGCTCCTGCAAGCACAGGAGCTGGGAAGACAGCTGCTGCTTCAGCTACAACTGCCCAGTGATGTTGAGCCTTGACACCACTGCTGTTTTGGTTTCTTCCTCCTTGTACGTAAGAGTGGGAAACACAACACACAGGCTCCCCTGCTTCTGCTGGGCATTACTTCCCAAAAAATATCTGGAGAATGTCCTCCACCTTCATGGTAGTCACAATTTCAACTCGTGCCTAAACATTTTATATAAGGATTTTATTTGTTTGCTTTGTTCCTATAGGAATATAATAGAAGCAGAATTTGGTAGAAGTTTAGGGGCACATCTGAGAATTTCTGGTGGCCCAAATTCAGGGAGAAGGGAAATACTGTGGGTTTCCACTGGACCAGCATGACCCATAGTTCCTGTGGCACAGGGTGATCTCTAAGGCTTGACTTTGTTACTTTCATTGTTACATGCTGTTGTTGCAGTACAAGACAGTTTTCCTTTTCTCTGTTAGCAGCATTAGATAAAACTTCTATTCCTACTATTTTCTACTTCTTGTTGCAGGTGGAGCTAGTCCAGATTGTCATTGATGGGGTCAATTACCTAGTTGACTGTGAGAAGAGGCTGGAAAGAGGTCAAGACATCAAAGTGCCACCACCACTGCCCCAGTTTGGCAGGAAGTGATCTTGCTGCTGATGGTGGCAAGTGATGGTGAATATGGTGGCCATTCTGACAGAAGGGCACCTATGTATATCTCTTTATAAATATATTGTGTAATAAAACACTACCTGATAACTAATGTCTCCTTAGATGCCTGGTGGTTCTTGCAGAAACTAAGTGCACCTAGTGTGCACTTGGATGCACCCAATACAACAACTGTGGTATGTGTTTTTGTGGGGACTGCTTCCCTTTCTTTCTTGGTTGTTGGTAAGGAAAGTACTACTACCTCAGTGATCAAAAAAGCAAAATCTCTAATTCTACCCTGCATTTGCACCTAGGGCCACACTTATGGAGTCTCCTAGAGGCACCCTATTTTCATTCACTCCTCTCCAGCACCTGTCCAGGCAGCCAAAATCTGCCAGCTTGAGGGCAGCTGCTGTGAAATGCTCATTGCTTTTTCACTATCAATTGGACACCATGGTGAATTTATCAGTTAATGAGTAAGCAGCTGCATGTGCCTTCATTCTCTGAAGTCTACCACTTAATCTGCCATCAGGAAATCAATGGTGTCTCTGCACGGGAGCTTTCTCTTCTCTGTGCAAGACTGGTCAGCACATTAAATTCTTTACTATGTCATCCCAATTCATAATTTTTAACTCCTGAAAAACTCATTGGATCAGTTCTCAGCTGTTTTCCCTCCTGTTTCCATTTCTGTCCTGTAGCCTTGGGCTGCAATAAGATGGCCCAAAAATGATCAGGGAAATGAGTTTGCTCATACTCTGCATCCAGTGTAAACCTGCCCAGTGTGGCCTGTCCCAGTCTTCCCTCGCAGTTTTTGGGCACCAGGCTCTGCTAACCTTTCTTCATCAAAGTGCCTGAGGAAGTACAGCCATGCTCAGACTGTTCCACATGGTGAGAAAGTTGGTGGAAAGAAAGCAATAGAAGATACTAACAGTACCATTCATAGTTTCTCTTTTTTTGCATGTTGAAACATAGTCCATATTTCACAGTAACCAAATTCAAAACATCAGTTGGCAGGAAAAAAAGAAGTCAAAACCTACTGTGATGCATGGGCTGTCTGCACTGCTGTTGACAGTGGTATCAGCAGAAGTTTCAGGTCTCTCTGGGCAGGAAAATGACACTGATGAAGTTCCCATTGCTCCTGTAGGTATGGATATGTCTAGGACATGCAGCCCAGTGGTGCTGAACTGCTGCTCTGGAGCCCATTGCAGCACCTTGAGCAATGCCAGTCTAGTTTATAAAACTCATGCAGAGTAAGGTCTGAGAAAAGACTGAGAATACATTTATTATTTTCATTTCCATGAGGTAGGAACTCCCGTAACAAAGCCTCCATCACCAGAAACCTCTCAGCTGACACCTACTGTACAATGCCAGACTGCTGCAAAGCCCATTTAGAAGGTTTTTCAGTGAGTCTTAAATGAAGAACTGTGACTGAATAGTTAGGCCACAACCAGTTACAGACTAGAAGTCACAACTGGAAGTTAACTGAGAGCTCAATGGTGAATTAGCAGCTCTTGGAAATTAGCAGCATGCGGAGCATGTTCAGTGGTCTGGAGGATCCATATGATTGATGTTTCATTCGTGTTGATGCTGGGTACATCCCCTAGAATTCTGCTACTAGCTTTCTTAGTGGTGGTTAAATAATAGCAGCTCTGGGGGAAGGAAAGGGAATTCTAATGATTTCATGGTCAGATAAGTAAAACTGTGAAGACTTCACTGCTAGCTCTCCAAAACACTCAGCTCAACACAAAATTAAATCCTGGGCCCAGTGTGTTCAGATTATACCTTCTACTTGCTTTTCTCCTGCTGACCTGCAAACTGATTATAGACAGCAGCAGAAACTCCAGCTGGCAGGAGGTCACTGATAGAATTCCTGAGGTGTTGATATTGGAGCTGATGATACTGGTTTAATACCTTAAATAATGACCTGGATGATGGGGTGCAGTACACACTCAGCCTGTTCAGTTCTGGTGCTAAATAAGAGAGAGCAACTGGTAAATTGGAGAGCAGAGCTGCTCCTCAGAGGGCACTTGGCTGTAGAAATGAGCTGACAGCTCATGAAGCTCAACACAGGTAAGAGGCAAAGTCCTGCACCTGGAATGGAACAATTGCATGCAAAAGCACAAGCTGGGGGAAAACTGGGTGGAAAGCAGCTAAGACTTTTGCAAGGACTTAGCATCCTGGTGGACAGCAAGCTGAACATGGGTTGGTAGTATGCCCATACTGGGGTTTGTTTCATGGGTTTGTTCAATCTGGAGAATCATTATAGAATCATCATAGAATCAGCTGGGTTGGAAGGGACCTCAGAGATCATCAAGTCCAACCCTTGGCCCACCGCTGTGGTTACCAGGCCATGGCACTGAGTGCCACATCCAGTCTCTTTTTAAATATCTCCAGGGACAGAAAATTTACCACTTCCCTGGGCAGCCCATTCCATTGCCTGATCACCCTCTCCGTAAAGAAATTCTTTCTAATATCCAACCTAAACCTCCCCTGGCACAACTTGAGACCATGCCCTCTTGTCTTGCTGGTAGTTGCCTGGGAAAAGAGACCAACCCCCCCCCCTGGCTACAGCCTCCTTTCAGGGAGTTGTAGAGAGTGATGAGGTCTCCCCTGAGCCTCCTCTTCTCCAGGCTGAACAGCCCCAGCTCCCTCAGCCTCTCCTCATAGGATCTGTGCTCGAGTCCCTTCACCAGCCTGGTTGCCCTCCTTTGGACCTGCTCCAGCACCTCAATCTCCTTCCTGAACTGAGGGGCCCAGAACTGGACACAGTACTCGAGGTGTGGCCTCACCAGGGCTGAGTACAGGGGCAGAATCACCTCCCTGGACCTGCTGGCCACGCTGTTCCTGATCCAGGCCAGGATGCCATTGGCCACCTGGGCACACTGCTGGCTCATGTTCAGCTTCCTGTCAATCCAGACTCCCAGGTCCCTTTCTTCCTGGCTGCTCTCCAGCCACTCTGTGCCCAGCCTGGAGCTCCCCATGGGGTTGTTGTGGCCAAAGTGCAGGACCCGGCACTTGGCCGTGTTGAACCTCATCCCGTTGGAATCAGCCCAACTCTCCAGTCTGTCCAGGTCCCTCTGCAGAGCCCTCCTGCCTTCCAGCTGATCCACACTCCCCCCCAGCTTAGTGTCATCTGCAAATTTGCTGATGATGCACTCAATCCCCTCATCTAAAGCATCAATAAAGATAAAACAAAAGAAGAACAAAAGGCTAAGGGGAAATCTCACTGATGCCCACAACTGCTGCCTAGATCAGATGAGGAGAGAAGCTTGACTCTTGTTGAGGTGCACAGTGACAGGACAAGAGGCAACAAGACACTAGACAGGACAGGACACTACCATTAGATATTAGGAAGACTCTTTGCTTAGGAAGACTATGAGGGTAGTCAAACATTGCACCCCACTTGGAGACACTCAAAAATCAAGGAACAAGGTAATGAACAATCTGCTGCTTTAGTGTGGTATGTGTTGGACCTGATCCCCTCTAGACTACACAATTCCACAATACTTTGACTGTATCAGTTATTGCAAAATGCCTGCAGATGAGTAAATAAACCAGAGAAATGCTCTGACCATGCTATGCTTTAACCAGACATGGGATCATAGCCCTGCAAAAAGTAAGGATACCCTGATAAAACTTAATCTGTTTTGATTAAACAGTGGCTTTCTCTGCATGGGTGGCTTCCAAGTGTGTCCTTCATAATTAAAATACCCTTCCTTGTGTGTTTTTTTCATAAAATCTTGTTATTTGCCTTCAACATTTTTCCTTCTTCAATCTCTCTCATTCTCCATGACCTTTATGCTACCAGGAAAAGTAACTCAGCTGATAATATGAATGAATTCTTCATTCTGCTTCACCATTTCATATTTTAAGTGAAACTTGGCCAGTCTCCTCTCCACTGATGTTATGCTGGACATCTTTACTTAGTCCTACTCCACCATTACAGTCCTCAGACCTTTTTGCTGTCTTTTTGTTCTGTCTTTATCTCCAAATCAAGGACAATCTGGGGAGGGGAGGTGTGGGGAATCTGTTCCTGTAAACCTTCCATGGTGCTTAAAGGTTGCAACACCGCAGATGCACTGTTTCCAGAGGATATGCTCTAGTGAACAGCTGTAGCACCAAAAAAACCTCAAAAAACAAAAAGCCAACCTGAAAGGTTATCGGGAAAAAAAAAAAAAGAGAATGATACAGATTATGATTCAATAAGAAGATATTAAGTGATAAAAAACTGGGTTGCTGTACTAACCCTAGAAATATGATATTGCTTCTTGCCTTATCATATTTAGTTTTCTCATGCCACTGATTTTGCTCTGCTGAAATACTTTTCTGTCAATAAAATTCCTTCCTGATAGATTCTGACCTGATTTTCTATAAGCCTTTGGATTGATTAAGTACTCCAAGAAGAGCTATATGCTGTGCCTGAAGCACTTTTATAATCTTGACAAACACATCAGTGACTAGGGAACAGAAAAAGTAATGCCCCATCAAAGCCCAGCAGTGGTCCCTCAGGCATCTCATGCAGGGTGAGAACTGGAGAGGAGTCAGCCATTAGAGGATAAGGGCACTGTACTCTCAGTTCTACCAGAAATGGACAATGACTTTGCAAAAGGGGCCTCTGTACAACAGGGAATGCATTCATTGGTGTTGAAACTGCCTAACAAATACTTCTCTGACAGTAACAGCTTGTCTAAATGGCCAGAGTGATGGTAATTAACAGTGTTGATTTGTATTTGCATCATAAGGGCACCAGAGGTGCTCAGGAAGCTGAAGATCCTTTCATCTGTGGATTACAAGGATGTTAACATTAACGACAGACTTTTTCAAGGCATACACAAGGTAAAGGGGACACAAAACAGTGGATGAGAGGGTCACAGGCTGAAAGCACAGAGGAGAAGAGCCAAGGAAAACTGAAGTTAGGCAATGCTTAGACAATTAGGAGCATAATTACCTATATTGGGAGATTAAAGCATGGATACATAAGTGGAATTATTTGTGCTAAGCCTGAATGTTTGAAGCTGTGTGGAAGACATACAGAGATTCACCCCGAGAAACCCAGCTCTTTGCAACAAGCCCATGGCCTGGCTAAGAACCAGTGCCAATAAACTGGGAATTCCAAGTGAGGCTCACATGTGAAGCCAGGAGAGGCACTGGAGGCTGCACCAAGGTAAGGGAGGCAGGAAACCTGAGCCCAGGGCATGGGGGATGATCTCCAGCAGGTGTAAGGCTGCCTTGGAAGAATGCAGGGAATGCTTCAGAGCAGCAGACCCAAAGAAAGAGAAAAACATGGACATGCTCTACAAAGAGTTTTAAAGCTTTCCTGTACTTGATATCCAGGCTCACACTACATATGCAGAAGACGAATTTCTGTATACACACTGCCTGTACTGACAGCTAAATATGAGCTGTTAGTACAGAAAAGCAGCAAGTCAGTGGAGGACTTAATGCAAAACTGTCTTTTTTTCCCTGAGACATACAACATAATTTGTCCTATAGCAACAACAGAGTGGCTGGAGACTGATCTACTATGATATCTCCAAATTCTGGCTTTATTCCATGCACTGGTGTTCACATAACTCATGGAAAGAGCAAACAAAATTCATGCCTTGCCAGGAAGTTTCTATATAATGAAGATTTTGGCAGGTGGGTCTCCATGCACTGAACTGATTTATTGTCTGAAGGCTGATTTAAAAGCTAAAGGCCCAAGCCTGTAGCTAAGACAGTTGTAACTGATTTTGCTCTTGACACCTTACACCCAAAAATCTTTTGCTGTCCTAACAAAAAATGACTACACAGACTCCAAGAGTTCAAGAAATTGTCACTCTTAAAAGAACAATGCAGACCTGAACAGACCTGATGTATTTTTCTCTAGAAATATATATATTAAAAGATATTAGATAGCACATAGAAGGAATTACAGCTAATATTTATATGCAGAATTATATAACTAATAAAATTTGTCAGAATGTAATCTAAGACCTGCTGACACAACTAAAGTTCATTTTTCTGCTGTAATGACTTCTACAGTTTACCTTCAACTTAAAACTTAACTAAAAGATTACAGACTTTAAATAGTAATTTCTTCTGCTTGCAAGGATGTCTGAAGATATGACATACAGAGCTGCACTACGTACAGAAGTCCTACCAAGTCGAGTCTTCCCAGAGGGTACAAACATACATTCATCTACTGCACAGCATATTGTTGCAGGTTGATATCACATTTTTTGACTCATTCCGTATAAATTATTATAGAAGACTGGGCTCCTAATAAGAAAATACCATCTATATTACAATACAAATTATCAGTAAATGGAAATGAACATACATTTTGTTCACCTAGCCAATCTTCTGGGAACTCAGATGGATCCAAGAGCCTCTTTGAAAAAGGAGAAAAAGAGTTAATTAATTTTAGTTCATTTTGTACACATGTATTCTTTTTTTAACTTAAAATGTTGTTCATAAGTTTTCTGTCTATGCCTTTATCAAAGTATCTGTTTTAGCTCTCATTCCAGTTCTATAGCTCTGCTTTCTGGGCTAGAATTTCCTTTCAGTTATATTGATGGTCATTTGGCAACAGCAGCATGAACAGAATTATCAGGAAAATATCAGCATCATGGACACCAGTGATACCCACATTAAAAATAATTAGTATCTGTATTCTTAAAGTTTAAACAGGTCCATGTGTTCAAAAGAGTACCCTCCTAGCTAAATCTGTATCACCAAATATTGAGACACTTACATATACATGTATCTGGAGATGGATTTCCTTCCTCCAAGACAGAGCACCTTTTTAACCCCAAACCATTCAAGAAAGCAAATTTAAACTACTAATTCCAACAGTGAGCAGCAAATCTTGAAAATTTGTCAAGGTGCCTAGCTCAAACAGGAGTCAAATACCAGGTGCCGAAACGAGCTGGCCATCCACATGCCTTTGGGCTTAAAAGCTACTGATCATTTGGGTGGTATTCAGAAAAAAACTGTGTCTAGACTACTGGCACTTTCAAATTTTTAAGTAAAAATGAAGGATTTGTAGTCTTAATGATGTACAGGAATATAAGAAATGAGTATGACCGAAAGGATCAGAAGATGGACCACCCTTACTTGCTGCTTAGCATGCCTGTATTTGTATGTTTGCTTCTGCTTGTATTTTTAGATTGTTGATTTTCCTTTCCTTCGTGAAACACAGCAGCTTTTTCCAAAATACAGCCAATACTATAGATGGAAGAGCCCCCTGCACCCAAGTGTATGCTAGTGAACTGCAGAGGATAATCCACTCTTCATTCTTTTATATCCTCAACTCTGTGATATTAAGATATCAGCTAAAGTGCAGTTCTGTGAAATTTAAGTTTGAAGTCATGCAATTGCTCCCTGTGTGTTTCTGGAAAACCAAAAATTATGTTTTCCTGTAAGAAAACATAATTGTTTTCTTAATGGGCTGTCATCAAAACCAGCAACAGGGGAAACTCTTGTGTTATCACAAGAATACGTATCTAAAAACCATGCTTGAGCCACATTTTCTAGATTTTTTTTTAAATAGAAATAATAAATAGCATTGTTTCTTTGCAGTATAAAGTAACTAAATGAAATAGCTGGCCACAGACTAACCTTTAATGGCTTTTGCTCATCCAGGCACATGTGCATTTGCCTAAATACAAACTTTTAAATATGTGAGTTAATCCAGCAACATATGTCAGTAGATTGAGCAACAGATTTAAGCACTCATTAAATATCCCAAAAGAATTAGAGCCACAAGCAACACAGCCTGACAGAAATAATACAGAGTGATGGTCAGCTGAGCTTGTTTACTGAAGGTGATGCAGCCTTGGCTGTAGCTGTTAAAATTGTTGGATATTTGAAGATTAAATACAGTATATGCAGTTGTGTAACATGAACAAGAAAGGAAAAAAAATGAAAAAAGAAAAAAGAAAAGAAAAAAAGATGGGTAATCTGTTCAGTTTACAGTGAATAAACCAAAGTAAACCACTGGGCAGAAGCCCTCAGAATACTGCAGACAGAAAATAATTTAAGCAAAAAAAGACCTTACTTATTTTGCTTTCTCTCCCCAGGCTTAAATAAAAATTAAAACAGCCAGGAAAATGTCACCCTGACACTTTGGTAAGTGGTATTAACTATCCAAACAACAAAGGCAAAAAGGTGTGAAGACACCATCAGTCATATGCATGTACAACTAAAGCCTCTGGTACATCTTCAGCGAGCAAAATTCTTCTGGGGGTTTGAGGGCTATGAACATCATCCAGAACAAAACCAAATTCACTTGTCAAGCCTCATAAAGAACTTGATGCTGTGACTAATTCAGCTTCACGGTTTTATCTGTATCAAATGCAAAACTACAGGGACATCTTCATATTCTGTTTCCAATTTGCTACAGTCTTTTTTGGGAGCCCCCCAGAATACACCTGCATCATCTACATTTTGTAAAGGAGCTGCAGAACATCAGTGATAACTCAGGGTTTGCAGGCAGACTTTTTACATTTGGTATTCCCTCATGATTTCTGACCAGCACATCCTTCTTGCCCTTGTGGATTTTTCACTCCCTTGAACCTCTATCACAGGCCCTGTCTGGCATTGAACCACTCCCATTTTTTGTGCCACCAAGATGTGCTTCTTTCAGATGCACAGTCACAATCTAAGACAGCTCCTCCAGACAGGGACGGAAGAACACCAAGGCAGTCCTTGGATCATACTAAAATAATGGATGAACAAAAGAAACAAAAACAAAAATGAACTTTGAAGGACAGGGAAGGATTCGCACATGCTCCTCTTTCTCTGGTTACTATAATCAAATGATTCATACCATAATTATTCCATGTGATTTCATCTTGAGTTACTGAAGGTACTACAGGACCCTCTGGTCCAGATTTTCAGTTCTGTTGTGTCAAATCTTCAATGCATTTTATGTTTGTGAGAGAAATGCTCCTTAAGAGACCCATTAGACTGTGCTTCTACAAACACAGTGCTGCGGACAGGCAATTGTGTGTCTCTTAGTAAAATATGAAAATAAGGCAACAAATTTTACAAAGATTTGCAAGACTGGTGTCCTGCTCATTTTTCAACTGCTGCTGGGAATGGCAGAGCTCCCAGCAGACTCACATCACATTGGAACAAACTAAACCATCACAACTTTAAACGTGGTCACTCTCACAGAAGTCACATTTGTGAAGGAAATACTGTCTTGTTGATTTAGTAGAAAGGTATTAAAATGCCTTTTCCACTCCCTGCACACCTGGTCAGGACTCCTAAGGACTGTGGATCCTGCCTAGACACACAAACACAAAATTTGAGCTCTGGAAAAGAAATTGGCACATCTTATACTTCAGGAGAACAGCAAACAAAGAGAGTCCCCTCTAATTTGTCTTGCTTATGCTGTTCTTAGCTTTTCCCTACACTCATTCCCATGTCCAGCACAGTGACTGATGAGCTGTCTGTTGTGAGCTCAGCAGGGAGGAAAGAGGAGCCTGCAGCAAAACAAAAACCTGCACTGAAGTGAAACCAGTGAGCAGCATGCATGCTGTCTCCACCTAGTGAAAATTAGCTGATAGGCAGACAGACATACATATATAGATGTAACTAAATGTATGATGCGTGTATTTTCTTTCCTTTTGACAGGTAAATCAATCCTTACTCACTGAAATGTATAAAATTAATCTGGTCACATACACTACATACAGATTAGCAAGCATTTCACCCCAGATCTTTAAAAAAAAAAAAAAACACCTTAACAAACATCTATAAACTTTCTAACACAGAAAAAAAAACATCTAAAAACCAGAAATACACAGATACTCATAAAACACAGCCTAACAAAGACACAGTGTACATATACCCATAAGGTATGTGATGTATGATGGCCAGGGGATCCTTAATTGCCTTTTTCCTCCCACCCCTTGGGCCAGCATTGTTTCTCCCAGTAGCCCTTTCTGGATGTATGAGCAAGATTTGAATGCCTATTCTAACCTACAGGGTTGCTGGCAGCATTTTGCAGGAACCAGGAGCTCATGCTGTGGTTGAGATGTAACCACATTGGCAAGTTAGTTATTTTCAAATATATAAATGAAATCCTGATTCTTTCTGATTAAATTTCCATGCTTATTACCAGTGGCTCTTAAATGGCATTCATCAATTTTTTTTTACCTGCAGCAAATGCACTCTTTGAGTTCTTGTATCTCTAGTTGTTCTCGCTGACAATGATGCAGTTCAACAGCAAAACCAACGCACGCTTTGTGCACACCTCCCTCTAGTGGACATAAACCCCAGAAAAATCAGAAAAATAAGGCGAAGAAATTTCTCAAGGGGATACAAATATTAAGGATAATTAATAGAGAAGGGACAGTGCCCTGCTGCCCTTATAAAATCATCTCGAGATCACCAGGAAGGAGATGAAGATCTAGTGGAGCTAAAAATATAATAAACACAAGACTGTCTTAAGAAAAAAAAAAAATCTTTCTGGATTTGTAAACATCTATGTAATTGCTAAGCAGGGGCCTCTAACAACACAGTCCCGGAGGTTTGTGAACCTTAAGGGAATGGTTTGGAGAGCAAAACATGTCATAAATTATCTTTCAAAAAGCCATCCTCTTTGAGAAAGCCTCATGTAAAATTTTCAGCTGACGATTTGGATCAGCTTCACTGCTGTGTAACAGAGTTAGGGACGAATTCGGTGCCCCAGCACTACTCTTGGGGAAAGAGAGAACCCCATCTACACTTGACTGACTTCACAGAGCAACACGAGCATCAAACTGGTGCAGCAGCACCCGCACAACTCCTCATCTGCAGAGGGCCTGGGATAAAACCATGAAGCATGTCAAACCATGCTGGTGTCAGAACTGTGAGACAGCAGCTGCCTCAGGACGGAACCGGCAAAGAACACGGCCCAGGGTGAGGAGTGTGACTGGCATGGTGAAGCAAGCCCAGCAGTGGCAGTGCCCCAGCCTCAGCAGCTCTGTGTGTGGCACCCTGGCAACGTCACCCTGTGCTGTATATGGGGACAGCACTCACCTACAGACTGTGACACAAGAGCCAGGCTGGCACTGGGTGCTGTGCTGTGTCACTCCGAGAACCTGCTGGCAGCCGGAATGGCTCCAGGGCACTCCTGACACCCCTGGTGATTCTTACAGCTCCTCCAGCAGCTCCTTGGGCACCCCTGCGTCCCACAGTCTTTTTACACCTGCAGTTAGGAACAGGCTGGCACTGGCACAAGTTACCCAAAGGGGTGCTGGAAGCCCCATCCCTGGAAGTTTTTAAGGCCAGGCTGGACAGGGCTCTGAGCAACCTAATCTGGTGGGAGGGCAGGGAGGTTGGAACTGGGTGATCTTAAAGGTCTCTTCCAACCCTGAAAATTCTATTATTCTATGAAGAAGTTAGAACTTCTCCGGAAGAGGGCTAAGGAGCCTTTCGAAGTGCCTTCATAAACGGCAGACACGTACACCGTGGGCATTACTGCTTCAGCAAGGCGATGCAGCAAACAACCGCACACACATCACTCTGTTAACCAGGAGGTGAGGACACCGGGGGGACACCGCACCTCAGCGGATCGCCTCAGGACGGGAGCACCGGGACTGCAGGGCTTCCAGGAGAGGCCGAGAGCCGCCGAGAGCCGCCCCCACTCTCCTTCCACCACCTTTCCGTCTCTCTGGGGAGGTGCTTGACCCTCTCCCACCCCTCAGCTGCCGGCCCGGCTCCTCCCGCTCAGCACCGCCTCACCCGCTGCTGCTCCGCCCCAAGATGGCGGCGGGGGGAAGAGGCGCCGGGCCGGGGCCCGCCAAGCGCTGACGCCACTACCGGCGCGCGGCGAAGAGTCGGTACCGCTGAGGCGGGGTGGGTGTCGGTGGAATTCGGGTCCCGCAGAACCGGGCCGGTTGCCGGGCTCTCCCCAGCAGCTGCCCCGCCATGACCAGGTGGGCTCGCCGGAGCGGCGGATCCGGCGAAAAGGCGCTGAATGCCACCCCCTGGGAGGAGATGGTGAGTGGCCCCGAGGGGCGTCAGGGCCGGTCGGGCCCTCTCTCCCTGAAGAAGGAGGAAGAGAAGAGGAAGAAGAAGAATAAGAAGAAAAAGGAGTATCTGAACGAAGACGTTAACGGGTTCGCGGCGTACCTGCAGCAGAGTTCGCAGAGCGGAGAGGTGTCTGAGGCGGCCAGCGCTGAGCTGGAGGTGGCCATAGCCCTGAGGAAGGAGAAGCGGCGGGAGGACAGGAGGCTGAAGAGGCAAGAGAAGAAGAAAAACGCCATGGTGAGTTTCGCCTCGGCACATGGGGGTTTTCCCCGTCCCTGGCAACCTGTTAAAAACTCAGGGAAAATCTCTGTGTGGAAAAGGCAGCTGCCTCATTCTCTGCTGGTCCTGCAGAGGGACGTTGCAAGTTAGTAAAGTGGATTAAAGGATCTCATCTCTGAAACAAGCAATGAATTTCAGGCTTAGTCTTTCAGTTGAACCCTAACCCTTTGAGTCTGCAGTCACTGTTATCTCTTGGGTGATATTAATCCACTGCATTTGTGTATGGGATTCATCACCACAATGCTCTTGCTTCTTGTTTTGAGGCCTCTTTCTGCGGAGTCTTCTGCTTGAGAATTGCAGTGAGGTTCCCAACAGACTCTGGTGAGACTGTCTGAATCAGTTATCTCAGCATGAACTTAGGCATCCATAATAAACTTATGCTGAATATATCCTGGGAACATGGTAAAGAGAGTCACTGCTAATTTATCTGAGATACCCAAGGTCTTTATGAGTGAATTATAGGGGTGGTGCAACATCATTTACGTTTACACAAGCATTTACTGCAGTAGTACTTAGAGAGCTTGGGGAATGGTGCTGTGCTGGTAGTCAAAATCAGTTGTTAGTGTTCATCTCAGTTGTCAGTGTGTGGATATCCCACAGGATGTGGTGTTGGTGAAGGGACAGAAGTACCCATAATAATGCAATTTAGTGGTGCCAGCCTCTGACAGTTACTTTGAGACAGGCTGTTTTATTTAGCCTGAGGAGAAAATATCTTGATATGTTTGACTTCTAAAAAGCTGGAAAGCCTTATTAGACTGTGATTTTGCAAGTTCTTGAGTGTTGTTCACAGAACCTTGTTTGTTTGTTTGTTTATTATTAGTACAGTAACTTCATTTATCAACACTAGAGGTATACATCTGATAGCATCCTTAAGGTTTTAGCCAAGGGATGTAGTGATCTATAGGTCATAATCAGACAACAGGAGTAAGTGAATTCTTTAGTAATACTACCTGTAAGTGCTGTGTTTTGTGATGTGAACTGCCCATGAAAATGCTTATAAGTTAATTTTTATTTTCAAAGGTATGTTTCCACTGTAGAGAACCTGGCCATGGTGTTGCTGATTGTCCTGCTGTACTTGCAAGTGAAGAAATGGGCACAGGAATCTGCTACCGGTGTGGCTCCACAGAACATGACATCAGCAAATGCAAAGCAAAAGTAGACCCAGCTGTTGGTATGTCTCAGAGGTTTAATTTTTGAGGTGCTTTCTTCTGAAGCACACACTTTGTGTTTTAGCAATCTGGATGTTCAGAGGAGAGAGGCTAATATGTTCAAGGGGCTACAATATTACAACAGTGAGCCTAATGGTGTAAGAGACAGTTCATAGTAAAACAGCATAGTATTATGTTGTAGCTAGAGTGTGTTCACAGTCATCTGTAACTTTGTGAAGTTTCTTAGAGTGGTTCATAAACTCTGTGGAATTTTGCAGGGGCATTTCCATATGCTAAATGTTTCATCTGTGGTGAGATGGGGCACCTTTCAAGGTCATGTCCAGATAATCCCAAGGGACTGTATGCTGAAGGTGAGTGTACTGATTTACTAAACACAAAGCATATTTTTCATACTTACCTGCTACAGAGAAAAGTAACATTGCAAATGAATGAGGATCCAATTAAAAGGAATTTCTGAATATCTTTTGCTCTTGGCAAAAGCTGATTAATTCTGGGGAATTTTTGAAATTTAATGTTAATGTTGGTTACATAGGGATTTCTGTTTAAGTTGTAAGTTTAGGGTTAAACAAAATGAGATGCAAAATGAGAGAAATTCCTTGTTCTTGCAGTTTCAAGAGGCAGACAAAATCATAAAAGGCTGTATATATGTAGTCATTGTGTAATTAAATGCACATATGCCATGGTATGTGGTAAAGTCATAATCTCATGCTATAACTGAAGACCTTGGGAGGTGTTCATACAGTATTTTCACTGGAAAGTGAAGATTACCACATTAAGTGACTTTGTTGAGAATTCTAAGTTTGAGCTTTTCACTCGGATTCTGCTCTCCCTGCTTTCTCCATTGGCACCAACAAATAGCATTCTGTCTCCCAGCACAAGCTTGAGGTCTTGCAGACTCAAAGGAGTGTTCTTAAACAGTTAAATTGGAAGAAGAATCACTTCACAGGCATTGCATTTCTACTTTCAGTGCTTGGACTGTGAATGGCATTTCAATGATATCTCAGTAAATGCAGTCACATTACCTGTCTCTCAGCAGTTTCTATTAATTTCCAAACTTCGAGTAACCGAATTTCAGCAGAAGTCAACTTTTTTTCTCAAAAATAGAGCTTCAGACAAATCAGAAATACTCAGTATGTGGTGACTGGAGTTTATTGTCTGTGGTGCTTTACAGAGCAGTGTGGTTACAAGCAGCTCTTCCTGTCCATCAGAGACAGAGGCAGAGGAAGCTGTGCTTCCAGACCTGGCTGCGTATCCACTCCAGGGTGTGGCATTATTGTGCCTAGGAGAGCAGCCTTGTGCTTCAGGACATTTCCTTATCTCATTGACAGGCTGTCACTACAGAAATCCAGAACAAGATTTTTCACTATAGGTACAAGAGCAAAATAGTGTAGTGGGGTTGTTTTGTGTTTGGTGTTTGCTGTTAGTTTGGTTTTGTAACAACTTCCCTCTTTAACAGGTGGTGGCTGCAGACTTTGTGGCTCTGTGGAGCACTTCAGAAAAGACTGCCCAGAAAAACAGAATGCAGGTAAGATGCAGGGAAGTGTCCTGAGTGGAGTATGAGTGTAGAGTTGAGTAATGTTTATTTACTGCTTTGCCTGACTTTGATCAGGAAAAAGGGGTTTAAGAAGAAAACTTACAAACAGCAAATGTGACTTTCTTAGCACCCTTAAATTATGGGGTATGTGGAGGAGATAAAGTAGCAATCCAAAACTTCAGCTTTCCATTAAAAAAAAAACTAAACAGCCTAGTTTGTCAGTTTCTGAAGGTAATTAGCTAAAGTGTATTTGTTGGTATTCATGCTGCTGTTCACAACCTTAGCAGCTGCAGAATAAAACTGGTTTCTTCTCTGAGGCTTCTGTGTGAAGTGGTAGAGCTGAATATAATGCTGCAGGTACTGTCAGCTTGTAAAAACTGTATGTGCAGGTAATTAATTGAGGATAGGAGAGAAAAGAGACAGGAGATCTGTTTGTTAGATTCACCAGCTAGTAAGCTGTTTAGTTACATGTTCTTCAGTTACCTTTGCAGGTGGAAAAACTGATCAATATACAAAAAAACCTGTGCTAAGGAAAGCGGTATCATCAATCAAGCGTTGGTTCTGTTACTGAAGTGGTGATGCATCTGTGCATTTTTCTACTTTGCATTTTCTACTTTTGTACTTTTGCTGATCTTAGATATATGATATTGTTGATTCTGTAATGGTCTAGGTCTGTGCTGCTTTGCTAGCTTAGAACAAGTGAGATTGAGAGTTAACTGGCATGACAATTTTCTAATGAAAAAAAAAAGACACTTTAATAGAAATTTCTCCAAACATAGCCATAGCAGATTTTTTGGCAGTGCCCCCTACTCCCTCAGTGGAGCTGATACTGGTAACATAGCCCTCATTGGATTTCCACATGCCACATTAATGGCAAACTATGTTTGTTTGGTTAACACTTGTAAGTCACAAACCTGTACAGATACTGTAGGAGAAATGAAACATTTGTAGGGAAAGGCATTGCTTAAAGCTGTTACTGGGAAATAGCTGTCTTCAGGTCTCAGTGCAGTCTAGTGCAAGCCTTTCTGCTCCTTGGCAGTAGGGCTCTAAATTACATATGAAGCAGATCTGGAATTTTTTTCCACCTTGTTTTTTTTTTTAAGAAGTTTTATGTCTGAAATGAAGACTGACAACTGCTGTTCAATTTCCTACCTTCCAGTATGAAGATCTTGGTCTTCACACTGATGTTTGGAAACCAGTATTGCTCATTAAAAACAGTTGCAATAATTGGAACTGTGGCAACATTCTCACAGTTTTGTCACAATATTCTCACAATATTCACATATGAGACAGCATGTCACAAAGACACATTGTCATTCCTTAAAATCAGTCTGCATCATGCATAGTTGTTCTAAACTGCAGGAGAATAGCTGACAGCTAGCAAAGAAGCTTAGGCAGTACAGCTGATCATTTCTTCAGGTGCAGTTATTTGGCCTGCTTTAATATACAGAAGTGAATCCAGGTAAACATTAATTTAGCTATGTGATATTCTTGGAATGATAATGATTTGATTTGTTGCTCTCAAGATGAGGTTGTCATTCAGAAAAAAAAAAAAACAGCTAGTTAACAGTGCTTTCTCTAGGAAAGGGGTGCAACTTGTTCAAAATAGCATTTAAACAGCAAAAAGATGATGTTGATTATATGCAGGGCTGTGAACTGGAGAATGTAAATTTTGCTCTATTCCTCCTCAGGCTTAGTTTTTTATTCTGAATAATTGAGAAGGTATTTAATTTATATCCATGCTTGACTTATTCTGAAATCTTCATTGTAAGAGATGTTGGGACTTGCATGAGAGCTAATGTATCAAATGCATACTCTTTGCATATTTCTTTGGACAGTCAAATAGCAGAAAAGATGTAGTAATGATTTCTGAACCCTGACAGTCTTCATGGGGGAAGAAAGGGAGTTTACATTGCCTTAAAAAACACAATTTTAAAAAAAAAAGTTGTGTAAGGCAAGTTGGCTTCAGAGCTAGACCAGAAAGATACTTGGTGAGTTAATGCCTCAAATGAAAGTTCAATAAAATGGTGGAGCTTAGCCTTTCTCTTGTCTCTCACCCTGCAGATCAGGTGACAGTGGGGCGATGGGCCACTGGAATGAGCGCAGATTATGAAGAAATTACAGACACACCAAAGCTGCAAAAACCCAAACTGAAAGTACCCAAAATCGTTACTTTTTGAAGACTCTTGATTCTAAACCACAGTTATCCTGAAGTGCTTCACTCCAGAGTAGCGACTGCATGAAGGGGAATGCTGGTTCCACAAAGTCAAGCAGACTGCTGCTGCTAAATTATCTTTTTTGTCCCTCATCATATTTCCAGTTTGCTTCCCAGACTCTCCCAGCTTAATGAAAAGCTGGTAACAACAGAAATACAGCAAGTGGATATTTTATTTTTATATATTTCTGCCAAAATACTGCGTGACCTCTGACTGACATTCCTTCTCACTGCCAGCTCTATGAAGAGGGAATTGTCTGCTTCAACAAGAATCAGGTTGCAGTTGCCAAGGAGGGTTATGTGCTTTTTATCGTGGAGGTTTATGACCACTGGATAATGGTGGTCAGGATTGTTGCCTTAAAAGTGGAGCTTTTACATATCAGAGATTAACACAATCATGCTGATCTTTTATAGGGTTTCTCTGTTTGAAAGGGATTGTGGGTATTTTCTAAAAAGTTGTCTTGGTTTCTGGGTTGGTTTTGCCTTCTTTTGGGAAGAATTGATTTCTTTGTCTGTATGTACCAGCATGAGCAGTGAAGTTACCAGGTAAAACTTACAGCCTGTAGAGCTTTGTTATGCAATTCCTCCTACTCACGGTAGGTCAGGTAAAATATGCACATTCATTAACCTGGTTGTTTATATGTTTTGGGTTGTTTGAATATTTGCTCACTGATAGAAAGAGAATCATGCCTTCCTCTGATCCCCATGTTGAAATACACCTGAAAAGAGTTGAAGAGCAAGTGAGCAGCTTGCTTAGTTTATTCTTTCATGGAAAGAGTTTAAAATCTTCAGTGTTTCTGTCCCTTGGTGAGTGGGAGTAAATTTTGTTCTGCATTACACATGCCTCCTTAATGGCAGATTTATTTATTTTAAAATGGATACTGCATCCTGAAAAACCAGAGCCTTTGAAAAACATTTTAGAAGTTACAAAACAAACTTAAAACCCCGCAATTGAAATACTGTAGCAGTTCAACCTGTGCAGCCTGCAGTGATAGGCTTTCACTTCCATCTGATCACTTCTCCTGAGATGAACACTGAAGCACGGTGTTTCTGGAGAGGTGCATCTTGAGCTCCTCTCACATCATAGAATCACAGAATGTCAGGTTGGAAGGGATTTAAGGATCATCTGGTCCAACCCTTCTGATATTACTGTTTATATGAAATGTCCCAGCACCCCGTTGAGCTGAGACTTCAGATTTTCCAAAGTGGTGGATTGACTGCTTCTCCTGGGAGATCATTCCAGTGTCTGACTATCCTCATGGTGAAAAACTGTCTTCTTGTGTTCAGTTGGCATCTCCCCAGGAGCAACTTGTGCCCATTGTGCCTTGTCTTCTCCATGGGACTCCTTGTAAATAGGGAGACTCCATCTTCTTTGTAGCTGCCCTTTAAGTACTGGAACATTGTAAAAAGGTCTCCCTTAACTCTTCTCTTCTGAAGGCTGAACAAACCCTGTTTTCTCAGCCTCTCCTCATATGACAGGTGCTCTGCTCCTCTGATCATCCTCATGGCTCTTCTTTGGACCCTCTCCAGCCTGTCCACATCCTTTTTGTACAGGAGGGACAAAAACTAAACACTGTACTCCAGGTGTGGTCTGACAAGCACTGAGTGGGATGATGACTTCCTTATCTCTGCTTGCTGATGCCTTTGTTGATGCAGCTCAGCATCCTGTTGGTTTTCTTTGGCCCTGCAGCACACTGCTGGCTTATGTTGAGCTTGTTACCCACCAAGACCCCCAGGTCCCTTCCCACAAGGCTGCTGTCTGTGCTCTCTAACACGTGGTGCTTTGTGCTGACCTGGCAGTATGGTCAGGTGCTGTGCAGGGTCTCTGCACCATGCTTCACCATGCTGTGTGGGCAACCACCTGCCACTGACTCCTCCAGCCTCTGCTGCAGCTGGGGCTGCCATCAGACACGTGGTATTTCCATCTCCCAAAAATCTTAAACATGCCTTCTAAAATTTCAGCTTGTGTTACACAGTAATTGAGGGAAACAGTCCTTGAGGGAAAGCACAAAGCGATCAAGCCATTGCTTCTAAAGAATTAATTTACCCTCCATGTGTCCTTATAGTCTGTATATCACCTTGGTGAGAATGTGGAAGGAACACCAGATAGAAACACCAGAAAAGATAGCTCTGGATTTGGGGTGCTTAGGACCATCTGCTGAAAGCAGGGCTTTGGAACATCCATTTCTTGCAGCAGAAAAATCCCAACCAAATACAGCAATTCAGTCACATGGATATATTTTGTATTTGTAGGCTAGTTATTTTTTAAAATACACTGCTAAGGAATACACAGGAATTATAAGGAATTCCTTAGAATAGGAAGAGCACTTATTTCAGGTTTCCATTTTCTGCTTCACATTAAGTTAAGGCATGTCTATTCCTTTTTCAGTAATTAGAGCATACACTTTAAGGGATTAATTAGGAAGTTTTAATTAACTATTGGATTAAAGCTGAAAGCAGTATTGCTTTAATGTGGATGTTTAGCAATAGACATCCCACCTTAAAAAGTTCCCCTTTATATTAGATGAATAAGTATACCTTAAAAAAAAAAAAAAAAAAATCCATAAAACCAAACATCTTTTTAGGTAATTTCCCATCTTTAAAAACTTCAGGATGTTGTAGCATGTCCTTTTACCAATAGGAACTTGAGGCTGTGCACCTTGACTTCCTTAGTGCTGACCCTTCACAGGTAGAGGTTGGTGCAGGCAGTGCAGTGTGAGTTGTGCTCTCAGAGCAGTCCCTCTTCCTGAGGAAACAGCTGCTGTGGGTCTGTGTTTTTAAGATGTGGTCACCCAGTTGCACTCCTTCAGCCTAAGGCAGAAGCCTCCCTTAGAACAGACTGCCAGGTTACATGGTGTATGACATGTAACTTGGAGGAAGGTAAGTCACCATTCCTGTCCCACAGCTGATCACTGTCATTTCTGATTGGCCAAAGAGACAACTAAAACCAGAATGACTGAGAGCAAAGTTGTGGTGAAAGAAATCCCACAAGAAGCAGTGGATGAACCTTTGTTCTCAAACCTGAGCCCAGCCTGGCCTTCAGCACAGTGATGCAAGCCTTATAGTGCTCCTCTGGAGGTCACTGAGCCAACAACCAACACTGGGTAAGCTATCCTCGGGCTTCATACCAGTTGCTTTGAGCCATCTTACAACAGTTACCAGGTTCCTACACCCACTACTCATCTATTGTCCTCTGAGAAAAAATAACAGACTTCTTCAGACTTTGAAAACTACAGGGTACAGTCCCGGCAAACATTTCACTACAAAGGAAATGGCTCTTTCAGGTAATCGTGTGATTGTGTGGGGCTGGAAGTGTGTGTGCCTCCCTCTTGTCCTCTGCTTCAGTGACTGCTGAGGAAAAAGGCACTGAAATGCTGCAATTTGAAGACAGCTGCACAGGTTAGCAGTCTTCAGTAACCATTGGACAGAATTACTTGTTAAATGCACCTACTAATCTCTTTTTAGGTTATTTCTTAAGTATGTGTAGTTGAAGAAAGATATTTGACAAGCAGCTGTAAAAGGTGCTGTATATAAAGATCTACCATGCACACAGGCAAGTGTAAAAGTTAAGCAAATAATTAAGAGTTTAAGCAAAGGCTGTGCACCAGAAACCTGCATCTCTATGTCACAGCAGCTGCACAGAGGCTGGTGAAATACAAACCTTGGTCTACATCAAAAAAACACTCCTCCTACAGCCCTCAAGATGTGTGGCTGCATCTGGAACATCACCCACCTTTGCAGTGCTTTGTACAGTGGCCAAAGGTCCCAGTGGTGGGGGCAGAGGGCAGGAACTCACGTGTAGCCATGTGCTCTGAATGGTAATGTTTCAAAAATGTGGAATAATGTTCTCCAAGTAGCCCCTGTGATGACCCCACAGCTGAGTTCAATGTGTGAAGTGTCTCACGGTGCTGCATAGGAAGGCACCCAAATAGCTGGCAGGAAATGGTGGGTGCAGGCAGTGTTTGGGCTCTTTCTCCCTGGTGAGTCAAGTGTGTATTCAGAGCTGAACATTAGGTGTCTCTGTTCACTAAAAATTAGGACCACAGAGACTTACCTGCCCACTCAAGAGCTTACCTGTCATCATCTGCACACAGCAAGGGTGGGCAGGACTTGGGGTGCTGAGCTCTGGATGCAGGGAAGTGGCTTGGACCCAGCTGAGCCAGGAGGCAAGCAGGGCTTGAGGCTTGACATCCTCACTACTGTGGGTCTGAGGTCTTGTACCCTACTTATGTGATAAAAAATAGTGATCCAAAAATCCAGACCTGGATTTATAGTCTCTTTGCTAGAGCCAAAGCACTAGGACCTGCTTTACTTTTTTTTATTACTAGTGCAGAAGTACCCCTGGGTTGCATGGCACGCAGTGACCAGCCTCCACTACACATAGAAAGCAGTGTCTGATTTCACTAATGCCCTGGTCCAACGTATGGCTGCAGCCAGGGCTCCAGTTGGTGTCTTATCTGCTGCACTTGGTAGACTGCAAAATGTGCAGGCCTGCTGTAACCTATAAATCACTGATAAAAGCTGTGATTTGTTTATAGCTTAACCTGAAGATACGTGTGAGTGGGAACTAAACCAGGGTTCTTACTCCACCAATTGCAAGACTCCAGTGAGATAAAATGGGACTTGCACAGTCCACATGCATCAGTTCTCTTAACACCCCCACATTCATGTTATAGTCTAACTGCTGATGACCATAGTCATTTTTCTGAACAAAGCTCCTTTGAACAAAAATAAGATAATAAAACTAAGTAGACACACCACAGTAAAGCCTCTGAAACCATTCTGCTTTTTCATCTGTGAGGGAGTGGATCCAGGAGCCTTACTGCTATGCATTTACTCAATGCTAGCACAACAGTCTTGTGTAGAACTTGCCAGCTGGAGGTCATGGCACTTTTTTCTGTAAGAGGCCAACAGCCCCCATCATCAGTACAAAGCAGTATTTCTAGAAGAGCATTCAAAGCCCTTCCAGAGAAATGTAATAAAATTTACAATGGATTTGTAACCTCAGATACAATAGTTTATTGGAAGTCACAGATAAATTACAAGTATTGACAGACACTAGTGACATTAGCAAACACTAACTTACATGGGATGTGATCAATTATACATAATGAGTGTGCAAGAACCCTGACAAGCAGATCAGAGCACTGGATAAGCTTCTTAGCACCACTTCTCTGCAAATTACACAGCGTAGTATTTACTGATTTAAAACTTACTGGATGTCATTACCTTCAATATAACATCAGAATAGTGAAATGCTTTCATCAGCTACAGTGCTACTGGGCCAAGTTCTGCCTCCACTTGTATAAAATTTATTAAAGCAATCAAGAGCAGAATCTGTCCCTTAAGCTTTTTAAAATTAAAAATTTAGTTTAGAGCCCAAGGCCTAATCTTCATTTTATCAAAAATGCTTGTACTGGGTATTCTGAGGCTGGAGCCCAATACTGGCTACATGATCTGAAGTAACTAAACTGCAGAAAAATTATCAGCACACATACAGGAATTTCAACCTGGCAAGTTGAAAGTACTTGTCAAGTACTGCTTGACAATCTTCAGAGGCTTCTTCAGAAATCTGCTTTTAACAAGTACTTGCTGCCTTTCAGCTCCAGGAACTTTATACATTCCAAAGCAGTGTGTTCAATGGATTTGGATGAGCCAGTAAGATTTGCAGCTAAGTAAGGCATAACACCTGATGTCACTTGATTAAAGTAACGCACCTGTTTCAAAATAAATGAGACAAAAAAGCCTTTGGATTGCAATAGCCATTTTTTTCAGAGCCTAGATTAGTATGAAAGCTTTTATGAATGTGAATGGAAACAGTGCTTCTGAAATGGAAGGTGATAATTAGCAAAAAGAGCACGCCTTTTTTACAATAGTTAATGACCTCAGTGTCCTCACTACTGCCAGGTTCTCAAGCATCTGTAGGTAAATGCACTCATCAGTGCAGCAAGAAACATGTCACCTGTTAAATAGGTGTTCTTTATGAACAAAACTGTTGCCTGGAAAAAGAACCCAGACCACTGAGAGCTGCTGAATGTTTTCAGAAATACATTTTCTTAAACAAAAAATTTATAATCTTGCCATGGAAAATAACAAAAGTGGAACATTGTTGTTGGTCCAGAGATGGGATTCAGATGGCAAAATTTCTGACATATGAAAGTTAAGGTTAAGCAATTAATCCTAACTAATTCCTTGGGCTTCCTCTGTAGCCTGTGAAGAGAGATGGGCACCACCAGAGACCAGTTTAATGTACGTCTTCTAGAAGTGTATCTTAGGAATGAATGAATGGTGCTCTGGAGGTGTTTGGCTATCTCCAGTGGTTAGTTTAGATTTCATTCCTAACATTCAGATTGGCCAAAAATGGGCAAGACAGTTTCCACTTTGTAGAATAAAGAATGTCTTAATAACCACAATGAACTCTGGGGGAACATTAATTTCTTTTTTGTATTACTGTTGCTGTTCTAGACTGTCAACTGAAATGGGATTATACGCTCATGTAATACTACAGAAAAGGAGCCACAGCTGAGGTCTGCAGAACTACTCACTGTACAGGAGCTGTTGCTGTCACTGTAGATGTTGAATCCAGCACAAAGGATTTTACTTCTGCAGTATTCTGGAGAGGGTGGCATAGATGTGAGGGTAACAGACTTTACAGCTACCATGTAGGGTTCACTGCAGAGCAAGGAGAAAAGTCAAACATTTCTTCAACAAGCTGTTAAAAAAGATCCATGTCAACAACTACACAGCATGCAAAGCTATACCAATGTGAAGGTAAACAAGCTCCTATGTGTTTAAAGGTATGGGTAAAAAAATTCTGCTCTGCTGAGTCTCATTAAGGCTTTTTCACACTCCCCTCAAGAGGGCTTCTGTGGGAATCCACAGAAAAATCACCCACATACAACAACTCCCTTTAGTTACCCGGCTTTTCACGACCCACATTTACAGCCTAGAAGCAACCCCTAGCTTAGGGTGTGGGCCAGCAACAGTGGACATGATTCAGTCCACTGATGGGGGGGGGGGAAATCACAGTAAAGAATACTGCCTTTTAGAAACAATGTTCTATTAACATGAAGAATTACTGAATATAAGAAGCTGAGAGTCAAGAATTATAAAATACACCAAATGGCCCTATTAATCCATGTTTCATTATGCAAGAACAAAAGGAAACCTAAGGAAATATTACATGTATGTTAACATACATCCAGTGTATATTAAAGGTATGTTAAACTGATCAAGGAACATTTTAAACCAAAGTCAGCATCAAAAGTTATAGATATGTGTCACTCTGAGGTTTCAAGAAAAGCCAAGAACTTCCTTTAATATATCCAGAATTATATTAAACAGGATTACAAAGTCACTGAAACAAACACCCTCTTATGTGCTTCATCATGTTGACAGGCCCTCTGGGACATGTCTTTTTTCCAATTGCCTGTTTGGAATTCTGGTCTGTTTTCCCTCATGAGAGAAAACTCAAAAAAGTCACTCTCACAGAAGCAATATTGAACCACTCCACAAACCCATGATGCTCTGCATTTACTTTATCACACCTTCACATTGCAAAACATCTGGCTGGGCAAACTCATGCATCACCATACTGTATTTTAGATCATCTACTAATCTAATTTCTTAAAATATCATCCCTGTCACCCAACAGCACACCCAGATACAGGTCAACAGTAATCAAAACTGTGGTTCTGAAGTGCTCACAGTTAAAACTTGAAATTGCATACTCACCTTGGCTTACAGGATTGCCTTTCAGACACAAGAATCACGAAGTCTCTGGGTTTATGACCAGTCATGGGTGGAGACGTAACATAATATATTTTCTCATCTTCACTCACAGCCTGTAGGACCTCACAAGTTCTGCAAATACATACAGCACGCATGCAGACCCTGATGTATGCAGTATAATCCCTTACAAAAAACACACTACAAAGCTGTATCATCCTAACATCAAACCTACGAATTTCATGGTCAGGCACCAAGGAAGAGAGAGGAACATAACAAAAAAACTGAGGTTTTCTGCAATACCTCCTCTGACACCACCTCTCTGTCCCACAGAACTGTTAAAAAGTGCGGCAAGGTGCTGGAGCAACATCTTAAGAGTTTATCTTTTGTGTGCTGTTGATTTCTGTTTGGAATGACACTAGCTTGCATACCATAACACTTCTTGAATAACTAAAAAGTGGCCATCTGACACACCACAGGACAGGCAGTTAGGAAACGTTTGTAAAATTTTATTCAAAATTGTGTTCTACTCCATTCAGATGGGACCACCAGGGTCTTGAAAATGCTGTTCACGATCTCTGAGTCAGATTTTTCCTTTACACTGGCAGTAATTGATTTATTTAATTTCAGCTTCTACTGCCTCACAGTAAGCACTGCTAAGCTGGTGTTCCATTTTGACCAGTTAATCAGGCTTAATCATAGTCCTAATAAACTGAAGAACTTGGATGTACATATGGAAAATGAATACAATATGTCTTTGTATTTCATTTGTTAGAAGCCATACATTTTGCAGAGACTGTAAATTTTCAAATATCCCTAAGCTTACACTTTAACCCTGTGTTAAACTTCTTTCATGCCAGAATAACTGAAAAAATCTTGCCCTTGAAGAGAATATTCACTTATTCTCTTACATTCACAAATTACTCATACCAATTCAATTGTCTCTAGTGCTTATTCTACACCACATAAAATAAATAAGAAACCCTTAAACATCTTTACAGCAGTTCTGAAACCCATTCCAATTCAGATACACCTTATGAGATATTATTTTTTTAAAAACATTCATTTTTAAGACCCCAATTTCTTCATTTCTCACTTTGACTGGAGGATGAAGGTGACCATCAATGTCCGAAACAATACAAACATGCCCAAGTCCACAGCTTTGCCTTACTTCTTAGAGCCAGGACACATAATTTTCCACCTGAAGTTACATCCAACCTAGTCAAGTTAACCCTTTCAACACACATTTGTCTACACAATGCATTTTATTAATTTCAGAAAATTGTAAGCTCTGTTCCAGCTGTTTTGGTGCTTCAGAGCAACAATAAGTTCAACTCAGGAGAAATTAGATTATAAGGTTAAAAACCCCATCCATATTTGGACTAAGAAATCTTTAATTTCAACTTCCTGCAGCAATTTCTTC
The DNA here is from genome assembly GCA_038090715.1 of Florisuga fusca. Lineage (NCBI taxonomy): Eukaryota > Metazoa > Chordata > Aves > Apodiformes > Trochilidae > Florisuga > Florisuga fusca. Next base: position 25,481,113 of record JAAWXA010000006.1, read on the forward strand.
TTAATTAGGTAGAAAAGTGTTAACATCTCAAAATATTTGTAGAAGAAAACATTAATTGTCAGTGGATTTGAACAGTCTTAAAGAAAAGTAAGGTCTTACAAGAAATGTGTGTCCCATTCTTGGCGTAATGTGAAGTCAGACAAAAGGGAAAAAGCTACATGTGACGGTATCTTCACTTGCATTTCAACTTTGAGTGACAACACATCACCCTCTTCATGTGTCCATATTTTTATCTGGAAAAAAGTGCATAACATGTTTAAAACAAAGAATGATTGCTGTAAATAATTTAACACTTTAAATTGTTACACATTTAGGACCTGAGCATATTGTCTCAGGAATATGTTTGAAACTGTAGCTGACAGAGGAAAGGCAGGTGAGTCTGCATGATTATTTTTTACATTGAAATACAGAACACTGTAAATTCAAATACACTTATAGCATAGTGAACACACAGTTTTAAGAAGTTCTGGTTAGGGACAGATGAATTAGCTTGCAAGTGGTAATGAGTGAGTCTGTATGACCTCTTTCTCACACTATGTATGTACAGTCTCTAAATACTTTCCACACTGTAGGTGCTTCCAAAAAGCTGAGTTATTGGATCATGTAGATGTCTTGCTAAGGGTACACTTCATCTCCTCATCCAGGTTGTTGATGAAGATATTAAACAAAACTGGACCAGTCCTGATCCCCAGGGAAGATGTGCAAGTCTGGTGTTTCACTGGAATCAGGCACTTTCATCAACCCACAATGTGGCAAAGAAAATGCCTCAAAGAAATGAGACAGGGGTTTGTTTGTCTTTTTATGCTCTCTCATGTGTTGCTCAACAATCCCAACCGATCAGTTGCTGGCAATTCTGCCCCTTTGGGATCCCAAGTCCTTTCTCCACCAGTCATTTAGACCATCTTAAAATTCCTCTGTGGCACTTCCAGGTTGCACAGCACTTTGGACAATCAGAGATTGCAACATTTCAGGGAAACTATGGGAGTTATGGTTTTCAACCCTAGCCACACTAACCAAATCCCGCCAAACCGATGTATTATTTACCAATGTAAAACCTTGCTTTTCTCTGCCCACCTCTTATAAGGTGAAACAAAAGTAAAGTGGCTAATGTAGCTATTTCACAATTATGCACTTACATCATCCAGTGAAGTGGTGATTTCCCATCCCTGTTTTGCTGCTAGGTGTGTCAGTGCAGCTATATTGCTGTAACTCATGTATGCCTGAAACGCAAGATACACTTCTGAAAATGAAGGGGTAGAGGTACATTTCACTAAACAGTCCAGAAATTAGATGCTCTTTTTCTATCATGCATCATTGACAAACAAATGTGTATTTTCCCCTAAGTGCTTTCCTTCCAGAAAACACAGCCCAGTAGTTTCTGAATTAAATACTTCCAGTAGTTAGATTACGTGCTCACATGGCTGCTGGCAAAACAACCCTAATTAAACAACAAGAAAACACTACTTGGGCTTCTCCAATTATACAGCAGTGCAGAAAAACTGTGACCACCAGAGAGAGATAATACAGGCAACCTCTCAGACCAGTAAATTAATGGTTTTGTCCATCTTCCTCATAAGTAATTACAATCTAATAGAAAATTAACCTCTTAATTGCTATCAAGTTCTAGTCTTGTAGACTCAGAGTAGAGGAAGTACAACTATATCCATTATTTATGCTTGATTACAGGGGATGGAGTTCTCATTTCACCACGGTGTAAGGAGAACATAGCATTAGAGTCTTTAATGACAGGTCTTAATTTAATATTAAATAAATCTTAAGTAAACAATTTTTATCATTATATGCATATTTAGATTTACTGTTTTGCAGTGGTGATACTACTGTTAAAAGCAAATCACCTCCTGCATTATAATTAATGTTATATGTATATATGTTTATATAATAAATTAAATTATATAATTGAATTTAATTTAATTATATATGTACACATGCATTATTATATAATTATCTAATTAAATATAATTAAATTATATAATTAAAGTTACATGTTTTTTTCATGTAATGAAAAAAGACACAGTATATTTTCTGGCAGCCACTGAATCTTAAATGAAAAGAAAAATTAATCACAAAAAATTGACTCTGAAACATTTAGGGTGTCTATAAATCCACTCAATCCTTCTACGGTTGCACTTTTTTTCACGGATCCAAAAAAAAAATTTTAATGTTACACCTTGGACTGTAACACAAGTCAATGGCTGGATAAAGGAAAAAGCCAAACAAATTCCTCTACAGGAGAACTCAGCTTTTTACAAGCTGGAGAAACTGCAATGTAAATCTGCTGGAAACTTTTCAGGTTGGCTGGTTAAGGCACCACTTGTTATGTGAGTTTATGTTTTCTGTGAAACTTATTCTACAATTAATAGTGAAGCATCTAATTTCATTTTTCAGAAAAAAAAACCCAAACCCACGACACTTTAATTTTGCTACACATTTATCCATTCTTCCATGACTACCATAGAACTTAGTCACAAAAGCTTCACTTTAGAAACTGATATACCTTGTACAACTGTTTTACACATTCCAGAAGTGTAAAAACACCATTTTATGCAAGTAGACAATAGGACACTATCTGCAGATTACCTGGTTGCTTGTCTCCCAAGGATCAGAAGGTTTGTCTTCCTTAGTAGACAGCATGCATTTTCTAAAACAATATTACAAAGAAAAATAGTAACATGAATTGGTTCTTTCCACTTTCTATATACACATATATACATACATATATGCTAGAAACAATCACTTCTATAGGCTAAAGTGTCTTCTAAAGAGTTTATAGGCATCAATTTTTGGTTGCAAGACAGGTTTACAGTAACTCATTTTTCTTCTCAGGAATGATGGGGAAACAAAATAACCTATGAAGTGAAGTGGTTTTAAGACAAGAAGTCTCTAATAATTTCAGTGCTGAGCTGCAAACTTATTTGGAAAGTTAAGCAACATGACAGTTCTGTTTGTGGAAACTTTGACTACTTAACACAGGAATACTTTTTTAGAGGATACATTAAAAAAAGAAGTTTTAAAAATGAAGTTTTCCTTGAAACTGAACTATACCTGGCTAGTCGAATTCTCCTTCGGGCAGCAGCTCCATGGTATCTCCTCACGCTATCCTTTATAAAAAGTAAACCAGATACAGACACATCTGATTATTTTAGGACACAGTTTTAAAAAAAAGACAACTAAAAATTATTTCTTACAGATGGAAAAATGACAGATGTTTAACAAACAAATAACTTTACTTGTATTTTTTTTCCAGATTAACCTGAGTCAGTCATTTACATTTGACCTTAAATTAGCAAAAACAATCCAATGGAAAAGTTGCATCCCAGCAGCATACTGCTAGCACTTTTTGGTCCTAAACCAGTGACACCTGATCAGGGCACCTTGCACATCCTATTCTTTCTAAATGCACCATCTATCAAATAAACTATTGATCCAATTCATCATCATCTGATATCTAAAGTATGAATGAAGCAAGGTAGCATTCCTATTTTAGTGCAGATGGAACTGAGCAAGCACTGTGCCAATGGATGGTATCTCCCCTTCAAGGTGGCAGGCCTCTCCCTTCTCTTAGTATTACTCTGACAGGGTGGATTTTTTTTTGAAGCATGGAAGTGACCCAAAAGCACACACCACACCAACCTTCATTAAAGGTCAATAGCACTTGTTATCTCGAAGGATATCCCACTTTGGACAAGGTTCTTTTTCTCTGTTTTTAGAAGTTAACACATAGTTTCCAGAACATGAATGATCTCCACATTAGTCAATCTGTCTTTTTTAAACCAAGGACTACGTTTTGTAAGACATCTGTTCCCTGTTTAGTAGAGCACTGCTATAGCAGCTGTGACTTTGAGTCAAACAATCACTGAAAGTTTACACTACTTTTTTTTTACTATTGATTTTCCCAGATTTGTTTGCTTTCCTCTGAAGGAATGGGTGTACATGTTTTTATCTTGATGCTTAGCTTGTGTATGTCCCTCTAAGGGGGTTCTTGAGAGACCTGTTTTTCTTTTTTTCTGAAGCTAAGGTACCATGGCTTTCTTAAAGTTATTTGATTTTTTTTTTTTTTATTTTAGAGGAAGAGTTAATTTTTTCTCTTGGAACAGCCTGTAATGGGCCTGTTACTGCCTCAACTAGTACATAGAACATCATCTGTCCAGTTGCAATCCCATAAGTTTTTAGCTGAGTGAAATTATTAAATCATAACTGGATTTCTGTCTGTGCGCACTCTCCATAAGGACTGTAACTGGAGCAGTAAGGCTAATGACAGGTAGCATCACAAGAAATAATTCAACAATAGCCTTCAAACTGCTCTGAGTCTTTTGTGAACCACTTTCAGAGTAACACATGCTGAGATCTCCACATCAAAGGAACAGGAAAGCCTACCTATGTAATGAGATTTGATTCCTAAAAACTTCTTCATTAATTCTATTTCTCATTTTCATGAAGGGCTTATAAAAATAACTGTGTTCACTGAACGCTGAAGAGTTTTATGGACAGCCAGTGGAGATTGCACAAGACAGATATACATGGGTGCAAAAATCTGCAAAAAGCAGATTATTTTTCTCTGTCCATCAACTAACTACAGAATTTCTAATGATACCCTCCACTACACTTCTCAGTTTTGTATGACTGAAGTTAACAATGACAAATCTTACACAAAGGCAAACATTCCATGTAGAGGTTCTCTCCTGTCAGAAGATGCATTTCAATGCCCTGTTTAGGACTTGCTTTCCCAGCAAAGTTAGAGAAGCTGGCTGTGTGACATGCAGAGTACTGAGCTGGACTGCATCATCTCACATATGCATTCATCCTGCTCCTGAGGATGAGGGCTGACCTTTGTAGTAGGTTTGATTCTGGGGAAGGTGAGTAGCTCTCCTTTCTCATTTACATTGTTAAAAATGAGAAATGCACTGTTAATATGCCGTGCTTGGTTCTTGATCCACTCTTCACAGTTGTAAGCCTCAACACGGACACCAACCTCCACACTGAAATAAAAGTTTAAATTAATTATTGAACGGCTACAGGTGATGCAGGAGCAGCCCTGAGACATACTAAAATGAGCTGTTGTACCCCCTTCTGCGTGCAGGAAGCCTGACTCCTACACATTCTGTAGCATACAAAATAAATCACTCAGTCTGGACAGACATATTTCATAAATAAAAGCTGTCACTGGCTAAATAGCATTAATAAGAAGAGTGACAGTTAGTGCTAAGTAGCAGAATATGAACACCAGTAAGCATGCTGTGACAACAGACAAGAGGGAACAGGGTGATACTGGTTTGACATTCAGCAGAAGCATAGTATGAAGGTAATTCATGCCTTGCTAGTGGTTTGGGGAACTAAATACACCTACAAATAAAAAAAGCCATACAACAGAAATGGTGTGATTGTTGGAGAACGAATTGCTGTAGCTTCTGCCTTCTTGTAGCTTGTCTTGCTATATCCCTTGAAACTTCCAAACATGTCCTTCTGCTGGGACAGGGCTTCCACACAGTTGTGTCACACCTCTGGCATCACCACAGGGCCTGTTGGCCCAAAGCACCATTTCTGTAGATGGGGAAACAGCCTAGCAGAAAGGTGCTACCCCATTGCCAAAGGTTACAGGAGACTCATTCTCTGTGAGGCAACACAACAGTAGCTCTAAAACTACAGAGGACATAGTGCATGCATGGGGAAGAGAAAGAGAATTATTATTATTATTATTATTATTATTATTATTATTATTATTATTATTATTATCAGGCAGTATCTCTGCAAGACTGGTCAATAGCCACTCCACTAAATGCCAAGAGCAGGTGCTCAATGTGCCAGAATCCATGTTACATTGACCATATGCTCAACTAAAGATAAAAATTCAGCATGGGCTGTAGCCATTTATTCCAAACTGCACCTCACCTCAACACCCAGACCAACACTGGGAAGAAACAAACAAAACAAAGCATGAATTTTTCCTGTAACCAGCAATAAGCAGAAACCAGATCTGTTAACACATGACAAGACAAGAAGATCCTGGGAGCAAGAGTTGAAGTCTTCTGAAAAATCAAAGCTGTGGGACCAAATCAACCCTTGAAAATCCCTGAATTTCAGAGTGGTATTTATGGTATGAGTTTGCAGAACTGGGATTTGGTTACAAATGATTTTTAAGTTAAGGGTGAAACTCAGAGAATAAATTTTTGAAAACTTTTGCTGAGAAAAGTAGAAAATGCAGAAAACACATATAGGTGGTTCAGATTATAGAAATGTAGATATAGATGTAGATATATAGGTATATATACCTGCAATATGTATCTATACATAGATAAATATATAGACATAGATACATACTGCATAGCTATACAGAGATATAGAAACAGATATATGAATATATCCCTCAAAGCTCACGCTGAAAAATAATTTATTCAATAACACAGATCCTAGTGGCATCTGAAACCAGAAACACAAAAAAAGGCTGATGCTGATGCAACCAAGGAAGACAACCAGATGAAGAGCTTTACCTATTCTGAAATGTATTGTTCACAATTGCATTGAAGACAAGGCGGTCACCCACAACAGATGGTCCCCAGAATTTAAACATATTGACTGATTTTAAGACAGGATATGAACGACACAGGCGGCTGAAAAATAAAGCAAGAGAGACAGAGAGGAAAACATACGGTCATATCAAAGAATCCTTTGTTAGGTTTGAAGAAGGGCTAGAGGAAATGGCCTGAAATTGCACGAGGAGAAGTTTAGACTAGATATTAGGAAGAATTTTTTTACTGGGAGAGTAGTCAAGAATTGGAATGGGCTGCCCAAGGAGGTGGTGTAGTCAACATGCCTGGAGGCCCAATGTGGTGATCTTAAAGGTCTTTTCCAACCATGACAATTTTGTGATTCTGTGAAGTAGGTAGCGATTAGGGTAACAAGGTTTACACAACCTAAAATATCACAATATTACACTAATTTATCCCATAACCCATAGAAACACAGTTACCATGTGCAGCTCCAAGAGCATATAATTCAAGCTTCAAACATAATAATACCACTTATGTCATGCTGTTTCATTTTCAACACACTTTACAAACACCAACTAATTAATTCTCACTGCTTGATATTACATTCTTTTGGAGCCAGACCATGAATCTCTTACCTACACAGTAACCACTTACTTCACAGGGTTTCACTCATTTCTATATGACTGCATGGGGAGTAGGATATTGCTCAGTATGTAAAAATGCCAGATCATAAAGCCTTTAAACAACCAGAAGAAACCTGAGCAGAAAGGTTGAGAGCCAGAAACTGTTCAGTCAAGCAACGTTGGTCTATCTGCCCTCTTAATATTTGTACTTTTTTGCTTGCCAAATGTTTTCTGCTAGTGTTTTATGAACTAAGAATAAAACCCCCACTCATATAAGTACCAAATGCATAATTGGTTTTGGTTGGTTTGTTTGGTTTCTTATTTAATTTCATTTGTTTTACTAAATTATGTGCAGCTCACTACTGGAGCTGTCCTGTGAAACTCATCTTTGCACATTAAAAGGGAGAAAAAAATGTTGAACGGATCACTTACCAGTTCAAAACCACAAAGCTAAATTGCAAAAGCTGATGGCACACTAGTGTATGACAAATACACAAATCTTAGTAATTCTTTTCCCTGTATCCTTCCAGTTGCATAGTATGTCCACTCACCTGTCTTCCCTAATTTCAGATCTGATCCTGTACTGTGTTCATTTAAAGGAAGACATGTTCAGCTGGGTTGTCCTACTGGATCACTTTCAACTGCCTGTGAAATGGGTTGTAGCCACTCTAGTAAAACTTAGCTGGTACAGAAAGGAACAGTGCATGTGCCAGGTGAGCATCCTTTCCATGACCATACCAGCAAAGCTGCTCTTTGGACCAGTACAATGTACAAGCAGCTAAACACCTGGTGAAACAAGGCTACACATCTGACAGCTTGCAATACTGTGTCATCTACACCAGGGAAATACAACAATTCATTGCTTCGCATGAATAGGAAACTATACACAATAATGTAATTTATCCCTAGGCTTTGAAAGAAACATGCTCTGTCCTCAATGCACGAGTGCATAACTCGTCAGTACAAACCCTACATGCATATCTGAGAATAGATTTTCCATTGTGCAGTTTTAAAACTTGAAAATACAGCTAGGTACAGCTAGCTTTTAACTCAATTGCACTCTGCAAACTAATGTACCAGTACACGTTAAATGCACACAATTATCTGTAGCTAATTAATTGACTGGTACATTTATTTAATAGACTAATACATTCAAATGACTGTGTAATTTCATTAAGAATAATTTGCTCTTCTGATTAAAAATGTGAAATGGTGGTCTTACTTACAATGTTCACCAAAAAGATGAAAACACAGTGTTATTGAAAATGAGAGTGGAACAAAGAAGTTTGTTCTAAATATTCAGATTTGCCTGGAAAACTATGCCTACATGCCTTTACTGCAACTGGAAGAAATAATAAAGTACAAATCCAGTTGAAACTAATATTATTAATATTCAAATGGCTTTATTGCCATCAGCAATATTTATCAGCAATATTTTTAATTTATAGTTCAGTCAAAAAACTGGGGGCAAGAGGAAAAGGGAGAAAGAGGGCAAATACCCCTTAAAACACCCTTGTAACTTTATTTGTTAAGGGCTAACCCATCAGTTCTGTTCCCCCATCAGAGCTTGTGCCCAGAGCAATTCTTTAATTGGCATACTCAACGGTGAGGTCTAATTGTGAGTGGCCTCACAAAAGGTTTGTAGTGAGACTAGCTATTTCTTCAGCATGAACTACAAAATCTCTGTTTTCAACAAACCTTTGTCACTATATATTATGTCTGATATTTTCAACATGACAAATCATGTTTGGCATTCATTAATTCAAAGAACATTTTTTCAGCACTTGGTTTGATGATGTCTTCCCTCTCTTTTTAAACCTAAATTTGGCTCTCATTAGGTAAAGTTTATTGAATGAAAACAGGTAAATATTTTGGGTCATATTAGAGAAAAAATCTGAAACAATCCCTTTGAAGCCAATGAAATTACACACTGGGGTACAGTCAGTGCATTCTAATGTTACTAAAATAATGCTGTTTATCCAACCACTACAGAAAATCTGTTGTTATCAGTACAACTACTGGCTACAAATCAAAACCATATGAATAATGAATGGGGAAGTCACTTAATTATTAAAAGTTAAAAAGCAAAAACATATCTAACATCCCTGCAGTGAATTAGGTCACTTGATATGCAAGCAGAATTCAAACTGAAACTCAAGTGTTACTTACAAAGAAGCTTTGTACAGCATCCAAGAACAAGGAGAAAGAAAAACCATTTCAGTGGAAGAGAAATTAAATTATTATCTGTCTAGGCTGTACTGACAAGCAATACTAAGCAGTGTCACAAAAATACTTCACACTTCTTACCTGAAGATATCAGAACCGTTTAAACTGCTAAAAATATTATGACCCATAGGATATGGGAATCAGAGAGACTGAAAGATTAAGTGACTTGCTGAATGCTGTGTATCCATTCTGTGTGCACCAACAGAACAGACCTGTTTCTTTTGATTCTTCTTCTCTGACTTACTGCTTCTTCTGCCATAAGAATCTGCCAGCTAACATTTAGAAGACTGTTCATTTTTGGCTATCAATTGATTCAGGGTCAGTATTGGTTTTATCTTGACTTAACCACATTTTAAAAGACTTGACCAACCATAAGGAGGCCAAGTTTTTACTCCTATGTCCAATGATGACTTTCTCCAGTGATTCTCAGGAGGGTAAGGTAGCCTCTTTTGCCTTAGGGATTGCATGTGAAACAGAAGGAGAAAAATATTTGACTCCAACAGTGGTGTGGCATGCTGTGGGAGCTGTGCCACATAAATAGTTCAAAGGCTTCCTGCAATCAGATGAAGAAGAGAAGTCAGATAGGTGTGTATTCTTCATAGAATAAATCCCTCTGAAACTCTTCATATTAAATCCACATCCTTTTAAAACCACATGTAGAAAAGTACCTTGCTGAAATACTTGCCACTGTCTCCATCCAAGCCATGATCTGGCCACCAAAAGTGTTTCCATGATGGTTTGCATGAGGAGGCTGGACAAGCTCAATACTCTGTACATGAGTAAGGTCTGTTGAAACTGCATCTTGTACTTCAAAAGTATCTGAAATACAGCAGCAATGTATAAATGAATTATTTCAGCTCTGAAAGATAAAAAGAAAAAACAACCCCAGTTACTGAAGCTACTGAAGAATGCAGTTTGCTTCAGACACAAGAAGAAAAAAAAGAAGACATGTAAGACATCTGTTCTCTGCAAGGGAATAGAGAGGCTGAAGATTTCCTCTGTTACTCCACGAGACATAATAACTGGGAAACGGTGCACAATGCAGTCTATCACAGTACAGTGATCCTTTCCAGCCCTTACTGTATCATATCCTTCAAAGATGCTGTGTCAGAAGCAGTTACTCTGAAAGTTGGCTAGCTGTGAATGCAGGCAGCCAGCAGCCTCATGTGCTTGTGATTCTGATTACTCATGGTTGCTATGCATGACCTCTAGCAGAGGTTGTTGGAGCACTTTATTACTTATTCAAATACTTTTCATAGACTCTGACCACCATGCATGATGACACCTGTGCAGATGTGTTCAACCAAGGTTAGAGTATGACATGATTTCTGCAACAAATCTTGTGATTCGTCAGAGACTATATAGAACACACAAACGAAATACAGATCTGAATCAGTAACCACATTTCATTATCCAAGCATTTGATTCCCCTTTAAAATGTTTAGGCAAACATGCTCATTCCACTGTTTTTCAGCTGTATTTATCAAGAGCAGATTTAGGCATGAGATTGTATCAGTCATTTTAAAAGTGCCTATCTGTGCTAGAAGCTACTGGACCTGAATTGTACTTTTGACTTTGTGCCATGATTAACTAACTTTATTATTATATAAACGTGTTAATACATTTGACGAACTTGCACTTTGGACCTACTTAGGTTGTTGCATAAGATCCACTCAGAAAACAAACTTCATTTTCTGGATGTTCTTTATACATAGTTTGGTATCTGTAAGCCTCTACAGGCAATACTTTCTTCTCTCTTCCCTCTACTTAGCTTGTTCTGTCTCCTTAAGGAGGTGAATTAGTGCTAACAATAGCAAGACCCTCCAACAAAGTTTCCAGTCAAGGCAGTGGAAACCAAAATCATCAACCTTGATTTGTCTGTCATGGTATTAAGCTATCTCCTGTGAGAAAGTTACCATGAAGACAAATAACTTGTTTGCTTGTAGCTAACAAGTCTCTTAAGTTCTACACAGTTTTATTAAATTGTTAAGACTAGAATTTATATTTACAACATGTTTCATCTTTTCTCAGTAAAACCACATAAAGTTTGTTGTTTATAGATGGGATTATGGCTCAGATTTTCCTAACACCAGCATATTTTTAACTGTTGTGAATAATTTTTATTGCAAAGGAATACAGCAACTTCTGAGCATAACTGTCTTTAAGAAGTGAGACTACCATCCGAAATAAAGATTTCTTGGCTTGACTTTTTCTAATTGAGTTTCAATTTTATTTTATGTGTTTTGACCTCCCTGTAATGAAGTTTCTCCTGCTTGTTGGGAGTGACCTCATGACATAAACACAGTTTTTAGTGCTTTCTTGCAAAGAAAAAACCATAAGCCTTAGTAAATTTTATTTTTCTATCTACATTCTATCTATATCTAATACCACTTTATTAGAATAATTGTCTTACACATCCTCACAAATCTCAGCAAATGCTTTTCTGTATTGTCTTACAACCTCAAGGAGCTCTTCTCAGGTGGTTTATCTGCTTTCTTCCTCCCTTCCAGCTGCCCATAACTCATTTGCTCCATCATTTATGATGCCCATAATAATCACCTTCATTATTACACTCCTGCATTAGGTTTTTAAAGACCTGTTCATAGCCCAGTCGGATTCTTCTTCTCTCAATAGCCAGAGTATGCTCCAGGTGGTCTTCCTTAGACAGAAGTATTACAGGTTCTAATTCAATCTAGGCAAATGAAGGAAAAAAAAAAAAAAAAAAAAAAAAAGAAAAAAAAAAAAAAAGTTCTGAATGCCATAATTGTAAAAAAGTGCACTTTAAACTTAAAATGGCATCACCATTTCCATAACCTTTTCCCATCAGCTGTCCAAGATGACAAGCTCTATTAATGCAAACAAGCTCAGAGTTAAAGTTCAAGAGATTCTGCATTATTCTTTCAGAATAAATTGTTAAAATTCAACACTAAAGTGCTTTTAGCCATTAAACTAAATATCCATGAGAGCACATACAGTTTAACAGAACTCTCCTTCAAAAAGAAATAAGAGAAAAAATTATAAAAAGATAAAAGGATCTTAATATGAAGGTTTGAGTTTTGAATTTTTGTATCAGAAAAATAATCCAGTCACATTCATCAACGGTGAAGTTTATGGGAAACTGTAACCCAGAGCCTACCCCTGGTCACTACACAAACAGCTTGTTCCTCCTTTGACAAACCACTCCATAACTCCTGTTCCATCTGCCTTAGGACCTATTTTCAAAGAACCCCTGGTTTTCTGAGGTGGAGGAGAAACACATGAAAACTCAGCACTGGGGTGCAGCTTCAGACTCTACACATTTCTGTCCAAAATGCTACTTGTACCCAGACACACATCCTTCTCTTGCCAAGAGCAGCCCTCCTTCTACTTGAAGTACAAATTCCAAGGTATGTCAGTTCATTGACCAACCAAACCCAAACCTGTACTGCCTTGAGAATATTATTACATTTATATAAATACCATAGAGGTGGCACTGAACAGTCACTTCTGTGATTTGTCTATCAGAAACCTTAAAATAACGCACTAGAACTGCAACATAGGCAAATTCAATATTTTGTGTCCTGCAGAGATGTCACTAATGCTTCTCAGTTTTTCAGTCTCCACTCAAACACTCTTGTGGCTTCCTTGGCCCTCCTTCAGATCTTCCTACCTTTTACCAGATGGACCAGATAAATGTTTACAATGGTGAGTGCATAATACTGCTCTCTGAACCACCTTAGCAATAGTTGTTTGAAAAACTGACTTCAGTTCAGGTTCCATGTTAAGACAAAATAAAGTCTTGCGGAAATTAAAGAACCTGTTTTCAAATCCAAACTCTGCTTGGAGCATTCCTGTCTTAAGCCTAATCTTGGTTAGTTATCACCAATTTAATCCTGCAGTAATCTCCCCGGTTCATCTGAGCAAAAGGTGAATGGGTCGATGCCATTGGTATATCAAACCAATAATAAACAATCCTTACTTTACACTATTTTAGTGCTTTCAGGTTTATCAATGTATCCATTAACTTTGCAGAGACAAGCTGAGCTTTAGTTTTGGTAAAACTGTTGCAATCTATTTATTCTGCAAACTAGTATTTCATTGCAGAAGAGAAAGCAGAAATTACTGGATACATGAATTGCTCATGGGATGACTGCTCTCTGACAATATGCAGTGGATGTTAAAAATGCAGATGCACTGTCATAACACACTAAATGAGACAGGAAAGCCATATATATCATTCCAGTCACTTATATTCAAGAAAGGAGAATGCTACTCACTATGAGGGTCTGAGGATATTTGGCCTTTCTCATATGAAAACTTTAAAAAAACTGTGCCTTCTTGGCATAACAACTTGAAAGCCAAACAAAATTGTGACTGATTTCTAAATACCTCCAGGCAGCCAAGCACTGGGGAGAAAAACAACACTGGCATGAAAACTAATTAACATAAATGGCAAAGAACTAATTTAGATTGGAAGCTAGCTTAAAATTAATGTCGTCTGTCTGAATAGTGATGTCTGGAAAACCTCCTCAAAAGGGGGAGAGAAGAATAAAGAAGCTCCAAGAAGCTCCCAGCACCCTTGAAGGTTTTGAGATGTATATAGATCAGATTCTGCAATATAGGGAGAACAAGGAGATTCACAAGGATCTCCTTTCCAGTGCTTTCCTCTGTCAATACTGCCGCCCTTACAAAGACACCAGTTCTATTATTAGCAAATGTGCAAGACAAGTGGAGAAAAAAAAAGAGAAATGTGGGGAAAATCTCCATATACCCTGGACTTCATCCTTTTTTCCTGTTAACTGATCAGAATACACAGGTATGAACATTTTCCTGTGTTTCACAACCTAAAAAGTTGGGTGACACCACAGAAACTCAGTCCCAGTCACTTCAAGCACAGAAGAAAACAAAAGGAATACCTTTCCAGCACCAGCTGGTTTGGCTACGTATGTTGCATACGCCTCGCTAACAACTTTTTCAACATCAGTCAAAACGTCCTGTACTGTAACCTTGATGCCAACCTACAAGGAAAAAGGTAGCAGAGGAAGGAAATTAAAAAAAAGTATTTACATCATTGCCAGCTGAGTTGAGACAAGATGGTGCAGTGCTTATCAAACTGACCATGTCCAGTCTTTTAAACTTAAAAGAAAAAGAAGTAAAAAACCCCCACTCTGCCATCATTGATACATCTCTGAATACAGAATAGCACAATATTCACTGAGATCTGAAAAGCTGTCTAGTAAAACATCTGTGTATGCACATTTAGCATCACTTGTAGGGTAAAATAAAAAGTAGAAAAGACACTTAGATTTAGTTCTATGATCAACACTTTCCATTAACTTGTGTGCCCAGATGGATCTTCTAGGATCTGCAAAAGCAAAAACATCTGCATCAATCTATAAAACACAATGAAACACATTAAGTGAAACCCTGTATTGGGTCCTGTGAGACAGGCCTGACATGCATTGATGCTACTGATTTTTTCCTAATTTTAGAACTTTTTGGAATACAGTCTCTGCGAGATGCAGCACTTCCATTAATATAACTGAGAACTGGACTTGTGGACTGTGCAGAGAAAAGTACCCTTAAGATTAAATTCTGATTTCAAGTAAGCAATTGGGCAATGCACTGCATGCTTCTTACAAAATGAAGGGTAAGAACATCCATACACCTGAGATAATTATTTTTAGTCATAAGTTTTGAAAATACTTACAAGTATTTTCAGTGGGTGCTACCTCTGATCCAAAGACTACTTGCTTTGGAGACCTATCCCGTTTTGTCCATTACACTTGCCAAAAGTCTCAAGTCTTCAGGGTACAGTTTCTATTTTGACATGGATTATTTTAGAGGAAACATGCAATTATAATAGTTATTATGAAACCATGAGGCCGTGTAATTGTTTAGGTATCTGCACAAAGCTCCTTTTGAAACCAGTAAGACTGGACTCATGTTGCATTCCCCTACCCCTCCCACCTCTCTTCTATTCTTTAAATATCATTAGAAATAAGAATGACAATCTCTTACCTCCATGCTGGTTTTGAATGCTCTGTTCACCTTTGCTTTGATGGTAATAATTTGTCCAACCCTGTTAAGTATAACATCTGATGATATGTGATAATGAAGCTTAATAAGAGGTTGTTAGTTATCCCTAACAGCAGTGAAGAAAATCTCAATAAGTCTGTGCCTTCCAAACTACACTGAAAAAGCACTGGGAAAAGGTTTAGCAGTGTTACTTCCTTCATGCTCAATAACAATTTTAGTCACTCAGAAACCTGTGTAAGCTCAACACTAGCATTCTGTCTCCTTGCTGATGTCTGCCTGTCAAGTGTGCTCCAGGCCCAACGTCCCCCAGGAAATTTTGACCTAGATTCTGCTTTTGTTCAAAGGTACATTTTGCTGTTACAACAAATCACTGCATATATCTAACTGCAAAACCACACAAAATATACAGTATGTGCATTCTTTAGGATGCAGAGACATGCACATGAGGAAGAAATCCCAGGACAAAATGTGCTCTTTGTCATTTTTGCAGGATTGAGGAAGAACTCATTTTCCAAGTTTTGGCCAAAACGAGTGATGCAGCATTTCCCTTCTGTTCTAATAACATACCTCTGAATAACTACTCTTTCCAATTTATGTATATAGAATACCTAAACAAAATACTATCTTTTCACCTACACAGAATCTAATTCACGTGAAAAAATTATTTATATCTTTCTGGAATTTATAAAGTACTTTTTATGTATCAATAGCAAGAATAATCCGTTTTCAAATATCTAATATCCTAAGAAAAGACAATACTGAAAGGGTTGAAAGAATCAGAGAATCAGAGATTGTCAGGGGTTAGAAGGTACCTCTGAAGATCAAGTCCAACCCCAAGAAGGCAGTTTCCTCTAAAGTTGTCTTAGTAAGCAGAGCCCTGAAAGTTCTGCACATGATGTGCAGAACTGCAGCCAAAATAACTGGGCATCAGGCCACTCCCTTGAGGGAATTTAGCTGACTTAAAATGCTAGAGATCAGTCCCACAGAGTTCAGCTAACTACATCTCAGACTGCAAAACATAACCCAGACAACTTGAGTACCTATGAAATAGGCATTTACAGCTAAGGACTTGGCACAGGTACGACCCTAGTTTATAAAAAATGTCTATTCATCATTTCTTCCTAATTAAATGAATAGTGTTTTGGCATTTAAAGATAAGAGGTTTATTAAATTGCTTCTCTCAGTGCCAGAACTTCAAACAAACTGTTAACAAACACCAGAGTAGGGAATAGGAAACCTGCTCCTTTAAAGTACCAGGTAGGAACAACTAACTACATGGAAACTTTCTTGTTCACCACCAAGAACCCAAGTGGAAGCCTTTGAGAAGACAGGGGAGAAAAATGGTTAGAGGACAGAAATAAGACCATATGCAGATATACAGCCCGCATTAGCTTCTGAAGAATGTATTCAGAAGTTCTTCCATCATCCACTGCAAGGAAAAAGCACGGTCATTGACATAATAGTTTAAACTGCACAGGTTTATGCACAGGGAATGACCAGCTTATGTACAAAAAGGAGAATGTGTTCAGAACAATAACATAACATTTATATTTGAGCTATGAAAAGAAGTTAACCTTGTAGTCTTATAAAAAGGCTTTAGACATCTTACAGACAGAATTCAGTCAACTACCTCTGAAGATTCTGTATCTGCCATAAAACTTCCAAGAGGATTTCAGCAACAGAGCAGTACAAGTGACAAGTACAAAGTGAGAAAGACAGAATACAGTCACTAGGTGACCTCTGTGACTGAACAGGACACACACAGTGAGTGTGAGGCTTTCCTTAAAAGAGGGAGAGTTCAGCCTCTTTCCAGATGCTTGCAGAGGACATCATGGCCCCTGTCAAGAACTTCATGATGCTGGATTGTCCATGAGGTCCCGGCAGACACTGCAGAAGTCTCTGCCTCAAGCTTACTGGCAGAGTGATATTCCTCTGTACAAAGACCTCTGCCAGTGACATGTCCCTGATGACCCCTCTTCCTCTCATGCTGAGAACACAGCATGAGAGAGATTGAGAGAGTGAAGTTTGGCTTTGCCCACCTTTGAGGAAACTGCACAGTGAGAACAACAGAACAGTGCTGGGTGCACTAGTCCCACCACAAAGGAGGGTTTGGACTTCACAGACATTAGAATCCCTGACTGATTGTCACCTTCCCTGGTGCTCCAACCAGTCTAAGCAGCAGGACTCACATTTCACTATAGAAAAGTGTCATCCTCTGGTACAAGCAGCTGCCTTGATAATTTGAGAGACCTGAGAGCTAGTGAACAAGCCGGATCCCACGATGCAAAGGCCAACCAGAGATAGCAGCAAGGCAAGGCCTGCTGCCAGAAAAATAAAGATGAGGCAAGGCTCACTGCCAGAAAAGATAGCAAGGAATTTGGAGGACACCTACTCTGAACAGGGATTATCAACTCCTGGCTTTTCCCAGGATGTTCGATTGTGGGAAAGTGCTATAAGCAACGTCTGTAGCTAGAAAGACCATGGGATGGTCTGAAAAGAACTGGGATGGTCAGATGCTGTGATAGGGATATGTCTTTTCCCACTCGTTTGGGAGCCGTTTTAAAATGAAATGTTTTACATTGTATCATGTGTTCCGACTTCAGAGAAATCAATTTATTTAGGACAAAGGAGCTGATCACCTTGGGTATTTAAATAGATAACATCATGGAACACCACAATTTCACTTGTAACATGCAGAAAGCTTTTGAAATTTATCAGCATGCACTGAACATGATTCACATATGGAACACAAACAAAATTTAAATAAATGTAATCACATGTTCTTGCTGTCACTGAATTGCTGCATAATAAAAGACAGTGAAGAGGGATTTATTTGTTATCATGGCATAGAACTGAATTTTGCAATATACAGATTTGTGGAAGTATCTTACTCTATGCCAACTGAAAAGAAATCTACACAAAAGAGTTAATCCTTACAGACTATTTGGTAACCTGAGTTAGGTAAATGAAACTCTATAGCAGGTAACTAACAAAACATCTTTTACCATTTTCTAGGTTGAGGTAAAAGAGCTCCTATACAAGATGTTCGTTTAATCAACAAGATCAAAAGAAGAACAGAATTTAGGAAATTAGTATCCTAGGGATGACCTGAGGATGAAAAATCATCACTGAAACCACAGTTACAAGGCTTGTACTCTAAATTCTTGTTAAAAATGAAACAATGGCACCAGAAGTGGAAGGAGTACTAGAGGCATATTTGGAAACAGATTTGGAAGGAGAAGTATTTTCATTACATTTTAGAAGCTCTATTCTGCTCTCAGAAACAAGAGAAAAAATTGCTCTGAAGCTACTGAAGTCTCAAATACAATGCCTGAAAGAAAGACATTACCCTGACTTCATTTGTAGGATCTTGTAATCTTTGATTACAGTTTTCACAGAGAGCATTTTTTTCCTCAGGACAAAATTAAAATCCCAGAACTACTACAGGCAAGAAAAACACTTTAAAACAAATTTTGTAAAACAGACCAAGAAGTTTTGTAATAGTTTTAGATTCAGTATGACCATGTTCACTTCCTTGTTACTTGTTCTAGTTCTCATCCTAATGGCCACTAAAAATGTGCTGTTCAGAACAGGGAGCAGATTAGTATTTTACACTCATTCTGCAAACAGTTTTTAATTGGTGTCTGACAGCCAGTGCTGCTTGCTTCAGTCTTGACAATTGCATGTACATTGCTGTGTGTAGCCAGGCCCATCCCATCTAAGCACTAATGAATTTCCAGACTTTGAGGTATAAAAGCACACAAAACTTACAAAATAATGTATTTTAATTTTTGTAAAGATATAGTTTAGGAATAAATGTGCTATTTCCTCTTACAGTGCCTTTTATCCCTTAGAAAACCCTGATAAACAGTAAAAAGAAGAATTAAGTCCTCTATTACCTTGAAGACTCAATATTTCATGACTGCAAATACAAAATATTTTTTTTGTTGCATAAACACACATTTTTAAAAGAGATGAAAGAGACAGTTAGAAATAAACTGAAAGAGCACTTACAACAAAATTAATATACTGCTACAGGTATGTATTCCTTATTTAACAGAGATAAGCAATATATTCACTGTAGCATTCACTTTAACAATGCCAAAGATGACTGGGCCATCAGTTTCTCACCTGGCATCAAGGCTGCATAATCAAAATAACTACAGTTTATTTCTGACCTGTGAAACTGATCAATTTTATACGTGGATCAGGCTATCACAGACAGAAAAGATCAATTTGGAGACTTAAATGTGCAACTCAGATTTTGTCTATCTCAAATTTTATAAAGCTTTGGGTTACCTCTGCTAAATAAGTTTTGGGGTTTTTTTTATCTCTGCTAAATAAACTTTTTTTTTTGCTAAAAAAGTTTAGCTTTTTGCTAAAAAAAGTTTAGTTTTTTGCTAAAAATTGTTAGCTGGCTTTGTACCTGGCAGCCTCTTCAAACTGTATGTCATCCATAGATGCTGTCACACAAGACACCCCAGCATGTTTCTCAGCTTCAAAAGAGACACATGGACACACAGTTACCACATGGCATTTGCAGCACACTATTCACCTGCACACTTGTGCATGAGAGACAGAGATGAAGCAGAGTAGGTCACTGATTCCTTTGATCACCCTAAAGCAAGTGTGCAGTGGACCCCTTAAAAAAGAAGTTAGATAAAAGTTAATATTTACCATTAAGCACAGGTAACAGGAGGCATTGAGACTAGACAATGATGATAATGACTCTACTCAGTTTGAAAAGCTTTATGTAAGGTCTTTCTTTTAAAATGAAAATTCTGATAAGAGACCTAACAGGCATGTTGCTGGACAGAAAGAGTCACAAAGCACTAACAAGCCCCATGAAATCTCAGCAATCTCCTCCAAAACAGGATGTTGTGAATACTGGTTATGTTAAACCAGTGCAGAAGTTTTCTGTGAGCTGAGAATTCTCAGACACAGGACAAAGTTCTGCTTTGTTTAGTAGCCAGGTCATAGCAGTGGCCAGAAGGTAAGTTCATGTCCTCGTTGCTGTACTAAAACAACAGGAATTAGATAAAAAACAAGTACAAGCAATATTTGACAAATCATCTCCAAATGTTTACTTATTGTAAAATATTCTTAGCAAAATCTGAACTGTGCTCTTCATCTCCCTATGATGGATGCATTTGATTATGAAAAGCAATGCACCTTATTTGTATTAATTACAAAAGTTAATCTGGAAAAGGCAAACATCTTCTTTCCTATTAATATTTAATAACCCAGTGGTCATCTTTTTACACTTGGCATCTTTTTATTGTGATTTATTATTTATTAAACCATAGTACCTAGAGTGCTGTTTAAACACAGGGAATCTCCAAAAAGTTTCCTGAGTGGCAGAGGCAAGAGAGAGAATCAGCAGGAAACCTAGAAAATAGCACTGCCCAAAAGGCAAGCATTTTCACTCCCAATCAGACCAATATTTTCAGTTAGCATCACAAGAAAAAGCTTGGAGGAACCAGGGAGAGGATGACTGACTATAAAGAAGATCCCTTTGAAAATATGAGGGTAAAACACATGAAGGCAACTAGCAGAAAGACAGCAAACTGTGATGAAAGGGTAGAGGTCACTAATGACTAAGACACTGAAGACACCACTCTGACAGGTAATATAGTCATATGGAGCCTCAAAATGAGGAAACAGCCAGCCAGGTGGTTCACACCTATAGCAGCAGGATATAAAATAAGAAGTTGCAAAGCCCAGGCACATGCAACTGGCAGGTGAAAAATGGCAAAGCCAAACAAATCCCTGCCTGGCAAGTTGAGTCTGCTGTAACACAAATACAAAGTGATTAGTCGTGTGGAATGGGTTGCTGCTGTTGCCCTTACCCTAATTAAGTAAAAGCAAATCTGAAAGGTGGATTGAAAGTGAGCTCTGGTGGCAGATTCACAGGTGATGAAGATCATCACAGCTTAACCTAAGTCCAGGGAGCAAGGACAGGCTGTTATAGCAGCTGGGGCTCTGCCACTTCACAGGAGGGACTTGAGTTCAGGGGTGACTGAGATCAGTTCAGAGTCTCTGAGTAAAAAGCACTGTTATGGGGTAAAGCACTGAAGGGCTGAAATCAAGGGCTGACTTTGTGCTAGAATAAATCTCCATTAAAAAAAGAAGAAAAGGAGAAGAGAGGAGAAGAGAACAAAAGTGTGATCATACTGGGAGGTTGCTACATGTGTGGCAGTTTTCTGATTTATGGTGTGGGAGAAGCTCTTCAGGATCCCAACACACTCGCTGTTATCTGCAAGGCTCATCATGGACTGCTAATGGACTGCTCATGGATGCAGCCGGGCTTGGAAAGGTAGTTCACTGGCAAAAGAGGTTTTCTTTGGTGCTTGAGATGCCGCTTTCACCTCCTGAAGTCAGCCGAGGAGATTTTTTTAAACTTTTTGAAGGAGAGCTATACCAGGCACCGAGGACTCTGCATGCTGGTTGGGTTTGTGGCTGTTTTTTGTTTTGTTTAGTTGTTTTTTTTTTTAATTCACCCGTGTGCCAGTGCTCTTAAATCAGTACTTTTCTTTCTCCTGGTATTTCTCTTTTCCCCATCCCCGTCCCCCCTCCGCTGCTCTCATTTCCAACTCTCCTCTAGGAAGCCGTCCCCTCACCCCTTTCCTGGCTCCCCCCCGAGATCTCATACCTCTCTACACCCCCACAAGCTTCCTCACTCCCTTGATAACCAAACCTCGCGCACTCCCCCGGGATGAAACCTCCCCGCAAGCCAGCAGGGGCAAAAATTCGCCTTCTCCTCCTTCTCACATGGCTACCGTGGTAGGGCAGAACATTTCTGCCCTCACAAGCTATGAATATATAAGCACTGCTGAGGAAAGGTAGAGCAATGGCTTTTGAGGCAGTCAGTCAGGTGAATGTTTTCCTGTTGCCATGAATNGGTCCCGCCCCAACGCCCCGGGCTGAGGTTGGAATCGCCTCCTCTGGCGGGGGCCGGGCCGCTGCGGGGAGGCGGGAGAGATGGAGCATGGACGGCGGGGACGGGGCGGACACAGGGGCAGCGCAGGGGAGCGGAGGGCGGCAGCGGGTCCGGGTCCGGGTCTTGCACACCCGTCTGCCCGTTTCCATCCCCCGGGGCCTTTCGAGGCCGTCTGAACATCGTGGCATCATCAGTCACTGCGATGGCACAGCCACCGAGAGATGTTGCTGCTGCCACTGGTGGGTTTTGGCGTGCTCATCGCCACGGAAATCGTTACAACCCGGCTCGTTATTTTTATTTTATAAGTCTTACTCTCTTGTGTTGTCACTCAGGAACAGTGTGGCCAGCAGGTCCAAGGAGGTGATTCTTCCTCTGTATTCAGTGGCTGGTGAGGCCACACCTCGAGTACTGTGTCCAGTTCTGGGCCCCTCAGTTCAGGAAGGAGATTGAGGTGCTGGAGCAGGTCCAAAGGAGGGCAACCAGGCTGGTGAAGGGACTCGAGCACAGATCCTATGAGGAGAGGCTGAGGGAGCTGGTGAGCCTGGAGAAGAGGAGGCTCAGGGGAGACCTCATCACTCTCTACAACTCCCTGAAAGGAGGTTGGAGCCAGGGGTGGGTTGGTCTCTTTTCCCAGGAACCTCTCAGCAAGACAAGAGGACACGGTCTTAAGTTGTGCCAGGGGAGGTTTAGGTTGGATATCAGAAAGAATTTCTTTACGGAGAAGGTGATCAGGCATTGGAATGGGCTGCCCAGGGAAGTGGTGGATTCTCAGTCCCTGGAGATATTTAAAAAGAGACTGGATGTGGCACTCAGTGCCATGGTCTAGTAACTACAGTGGTAGTGGATCAAGGGTTGGACTTGATGATCTCTGAGGTCCCTTCCAACCCAACCAATTATATGATTCTATGATTCACTCACTTGGGCAGCCTGGCAAGGTGGGCCAAAGGACAGGGACGTTCCCATCTCCAGGCAGTGATGAAGGTGTTGTGGCTTGGTGGGGCATCGTGTGCTGGACACTGTGTGGATATTTTGACACCTACCTCAGTGGCCATGCCCCCAGTCATGTATTCCCACAGGAGCTAATTACCGGGGACCTCATAGGGTCCTCCTCGTTGCCTTCTCCTCCTTCTCACATGGCTACCGTGGTAGGGCAGAACATTTCTGCCCTCACAAGCTATGAATATATAAGCACTGCTGAGGAAAGGTAGAGCAATGGCTTTTGAGGCAGTCAGTCAGGTGAATGTTTTCCTGTTGCCATGAATACAGCTTTATTATTGCTGAAGGCTCAACCACATGAAGACGGCTGTCTGGAGATGCTATCTGGGCTTGTCAGCTGTTAAGGCAGGGCTGGTCAGTGCAGAAGATGTGTTGCTTCCATGTAGTGTAGGGTGTAACCCACAAATAAGTCTTTAAGTTAAGACTGCAAAGCTTGTTTTCTATTCTGTGCTATTTCCCCCTCCCTCTCTCACCACCCCCCGGTTTTCAGTAGAGCAGCAAGACTGTTTTCTGTAGCCTTTCCTTACAGTCTTTCTTCTTTATCATCTAGCTATGACTTGTGACCCATTATTCCAGTGACAGATTTCCCATGTTTGGTAAGTACATAAATGCATTTATACCATTAATTCTTGTTCATTTCACCATTGCTAAAGATCCAGAACTAACCCATAACAGCCAGAAAAATTGAGTCTTAACCAACCTGCCTCACCAAGACAGTTTTTCAGTGCAGTAGGGATTTTCTTCCTTCATAGTCTGTTACTCTCACTGCACTATAGCAAGATCACTTCTTTGTCACATACTCTTCTAGCAAGCAACAGGAGGGCTGTACCTTCACACTCATTACATCCCAGATGATACCCACTCTGAAAATCAGTGTGCTCTGCTATCCATAGATTTATTTCTATTATGTTCCTTCAGAAAATGAAAAGTTTGTACAGATTTCTCTTTCCTTCTTTGACTGGCTCCTGTGAAGGGAAGAAACAGACTCTTGAAAGTGGCAGTGGCATAGCTCTGTCTTGCCACCTGAAGAGGGTTTGTATACAGTAGGCAGCTGGTATTTTCTTCCTCATCTGTTCAGTTCAGACGAAAAAAACTCAGGTGTCAACTTCTGACATCATGGATCCTGCACCTCAGAAGGAAGAGTCTTTAAACATTTTTCTAACTAAACATTTTTCTATTTAAAAAAGTAACTTAAATAACTTTTTTTTTTCCCCCCAACCTCTGTAAATTTCTTTCTAGATTTACCTTGTCATGCTCATTGGCCTGGCTTTCCCTAAGATCATGCTTATTTGTTGTTCTTTCACAGGCAGCTTTCACCTCCATAACGCCAGTGATCAAGTGTTTGGCCCATAATACACCTGTTTTCTGATGTAAGATTAGGAGCAACAAAGCTGTTACTATCACAGAAGGGAAAGCAAAATCTAAATCTGCTGACACCTAAAACTTTCTGAAGTATGTGGATGAGTACATGCCTGGGGTGAGTGGTCAGCAGACCTCCTCCACTGCTTCCCCCAGCTGGGACAGAGGTGTTTTAGAGAAAGAGTACCTTCTCTCATTTCTGTTGTGGTAAGGGAAAGCTGGTATTTGAAAAACACACATCAGAGCTGTACACATCTCTTGATCTTTAAGGGAAGGGTGTAATTTGATAGACACCCGTGGAAGTAGGAGCTGCCCTGCCAGAACAAGAACAGCCACTCAGGGCCCAAATGAGCGGTGCACGTGGCTTCCACTGCTGTTGACACCTGGCAGACCTACCCTGGAGAGTGAGGTAAGGGAACTCACAGGCTAAAATGCCCTTTTACCAAAATATCTGCTGCTTTCACAAGCTGCATTTCTCCTTTTAGCTCCTCTTCTTGGACCCTCTTTCCTGATGTAACACTATAATGCCTGTTTCACTTAGCTTCACTGACTCCTTTCTCTTCAGTCGATTATACTCCTGTAGCTTCTTACATGGTCTCCAGTGGAGAAACTGAGTATTTTAGAGCCTTCAGTGTATTTGTCCTCAGAAAACACCTGCAAGGTCATCACTGGTCTTTCACAGCTTGAAAATTTGTTAAATTAAGTTACTGGCTGAAGACCACAGAGAAGATTTTTCAACGGTTTCCCAGTTGAAAAGACCTTTTGTGGCACAGCACCCTATACCTCTACCTCTGGCATCACTACCAGATGAAGGTACCTGGACCAACACCATGTGGCTAAGGAAGTCTTTGGGAAGTATCTTTGTGAACCATCAGATTTCTCTTTCTAGATGCTCACTGTGGTGACAGGGAAAAATGGTCAAAGGCAGATAGAGGACACCTTACATGCAAACCCACACATCACCTGGGCACCAATTTTGGTGAAATAATTCTTTTGAAATAATAACTGGTGACAAATTAAAGTGAGCTCAATTTTAAGAGTTTGGTTAACCAAGTAAGAAATTCAGTACCCTTCAGAACTGTTGGTTGATGATGCATTTTTTTTTAAAGTTTTTGTCAATGAACAATTCACGTGGTTATTAGGTTATCATCTCCTAATAACATGCATTTGTAGTTGAAGCAACATAAGTTAGAAAGCTTTGTGCAGCACAAAAGTGTATTTCATGAATGTGAAGAACAAGACAGCACAATGCCTGTAGAGGAATTGTGCCAGAAAATGTAAGACATTTTATTAATAAAAGATGAGCTCAGTATTAGGTGTGAATAAATCTTCTGCAAAGTAAAGAGCTAGCAAGAAGTGCTATTCAATCATGCAGCACATAGACAGCTAGCACCCCCACTCAACTAAGAGCATAACTGCTCCAGATCTGCATTTAATTTCAGAATTTATTCTGAGAAATGGTGTAGAAGAGGAAGGCTGCACAGGAGGTCTGACTAAGAACTTGGTTTCTACCAAAATTCTTTCTGTAGTTAAACAGATGTAGGCAAGGCTGGATAGCTTTAGTGTTCCTTGGAAGCAGCAGACTAATGTGATAATTGTGACATGGTTAACATGTTCACAAACCTTTACTTAGCAATGGAGCTGGCAGCTGTAGCACACAACACCAAAATGCACCTTTTTGGCAATTTTAAAAATATAGATGTTGGTACCAACTGTCAGTAAATCAACTACAACATGAAGCTGTGCATCTGTGACTATATACTTCTATACTCTTGAAACAAATGTATCATTGCCTGAAGTGATAAATGTTGTAGAAACTCATGTTTCTTTCATAACTCTAGTTACTCATGGCAAAAAAGTTGTGGTTTTCTTTGACACAGCTTTTGAAAATACGAGTGCTTCTTGTAAAATGAAACTTTATTCTAAAATGTATCCAAAATTGCAAGACACAAGCACCATTAGACAGATAAATAGACATATATTTATGTACAGAGAGCATCAAAACACAAAACAATTGTTAATATAATTCTTATACCATTTTAATGAGTATCCATCAATAAAACTTTACAACTTAAAGAAGACTTTTCAGTTGCAAAACAGTTGTAAAATCATATGTATAAATTATGTTTACTACAATTCCAATAACAGAGGCAAAGTAAAATACAAAAATAATAATCAATACTGCAAATTCAAATACAAACCCCAAAGTAATGCTGCACAGGTACATATGTACACTGGATGAATTCATGCAGCTAGGCAGTGCAACAAATTAACTGCTTTAACTTATCACAAAATGGAACAACCATATCAGCAAACAGAAGAAAAAATATTTTTGTAATAAATCATAGTGCATTTTGAAGTTAAGACTTTATAAAATGATTGTTGAGTGATAAACTTCTAAAGTTCCCCATGTGATCTGAGATTCCCCAACTCCTCTCCTGTGAAATAAAATACAAATGACAAAAGCTAAAAAAAAAAAGCAAACAAAAAAACCCACTGTAGTACAGAGTCTGATATACTGGTACCATCTTGATTTTTTTTTTTAATTCTCAGTATCAGACTCATTTCCAAGTGTCCATGTCCACAGGGACATGTCTTACTCCTTGCTACCAAAAGTAAATCTTCCACACTCCAATGCTATCCCCATAAAATGAATCTCACACAATGCTTAGACTGCACTGGTTTGAAGAGACACAGCTGAGCCTTGAAAAAAGAACTCTTAAATCCCTATGAAGTACAGACAGAGAGTAAAATGGAGGACAGAGAGGCCTCGTTTTTCCTGACACTCCTATCCTTAATTGCTTTAATTACATAAACACAGAATAACATAAGAGGCTTTTATGGCTTGGATGAAATTTCTGCTGATTTGCTGGGCAAGTGCAAAGCCCATGTTTCTCCACAGGGCTTGCCTTTCACAGTGCAGAAGGCTACAGACTGTTTTGGTTGCTGAAAGGAAGCCTCAGATAGAAAAATACTTCCATGGTAAAAATGCAATAGTGATAAAGAAACAAAATCAAAACTCTTGAAAACTGTGATTTCTTGTGTAGCTGTGATACTAAAACATGGCTGTTCACCTTCCAGTTCTGCATTGATTGGTTCTGCATGAACATGTTGATAAAACTGAGGTTCATATCTCGCCGAATATTACTGGTTAAATGTCAAAATTAGATGAGATACAATTACACGGTCTGACACTTTTTATTCTTAAAATCTTAAGTGATAAGCACGCTTAGTGTTTTCACTAAGAAGTTACTGCTAAAGTGCTACATTTCTTTGCTGAGAAGACGTTAATTTACAGCAGCCTGTAAACTACTGACCAGTTGCTGCCTGCATCCTTTGTGCTTCCAAACCCCCCTTTCAACACCATCATGAACTTTAAAGTTGATGGGAGTTTCGAGCAGAAAAAGGGATGCAGAAAAACTACTGTACTGGGTAAACAATGTAGCAATTTATACAGCAGCATTTCTAAGTTCCCAACATGCAAGCACGTGTAGAGAGAAGCTAAGAGATGGCATGCACTGCAGTGATGTGTTATTGTGCTTACATCTGGTGAGAATACTATGGCATCTTCACCTGGGAAAACATAAACATTAGCCCCAGAAGACTCAAATAGCCAGTATTAACGAAGCCATCAGCTACTATCTAGTAAGGAACACCTCAAAAGAGGGAAGAAGTTTTTCTGCTCATAGCTTATACATACTGAAGCTGAAGAGAATTACAAAGGCACAATACAAGCCTATATTTTTGTAAATTATATATAGTCATATATTTTTGCTCATATCACCTCAAGATACTGAATGGTAAAATAATAACTGAAGTTACAAGTATTAGTTGAAAGGTAAGCACCGAAAAGAAATGATTGCTGGAGAAGATGCCTCATTACATGCTACATTTCTAGCCTTCCTGGGTGGTGAGCTTGCCCACCTCTCCTCCACTGGCTGACAATACCTATCAAGATATTAAAGAACATGGTGATCCACTGAGAAAACTGGAAGTGTCAGGTGACAGATAGAATGGCTTGATGCATCTGAAAAGTTGTCAGTAAGTGGCTGCCACAGCGATCTTTCCCACTGCAGCTGTTTTACCTTCAGCTCAGAATTCACTGAGAACCCAGAAGCAGTGACTGGAAATTCATACCCACTTTCATGCTGATGAGGCTAAGAGAATCCATGAAGATAACATTTTGGTTAAGTTCGGCACTCAAAATATTGAACAGCAGAGCACGGATTGTACTAGTGTATATAAAAAAAAATTATTCTCCATTTTTCTATTCATAGCTACACAAGATGCATATATAATTCTCAATACTGAATGACTCACAACTTGGAACATAAAGCAAATATATCAATAGCGCTCCTGTTAAACACAAAAAAATTGCACCACATTTATGTGATGTAGTTATATGGCAACTTGGAAGGCAGCTGCTGTCTCAGGCCCAGCTGTAAGAACATGGACACTTCATGAAGATGAAAAGGTGCAAGTTACAATGTTCTTTTTAAAAAAAAAAAAAAAAAAAAAAAAAAAAAAAAAAAAAAAAAAAAAAAAAAAAAAAAGTAAAATTCAGCTGTTCCTCAGCTTGCAAGAAGAATTGGTAAAGCTGCTGTTCTGATTTTGTACCAGCAGTTAACAAAGAAAGACATCGAGTTGAACTACAGCAAGGTAAGTGTATGGTGCAAGCCTGAGGTGGAACCTGCTATAAAGGGCTTTGCTAAACCACAGTAATGCTGTCTGCAGAGATCTGGTCCATCCCCTTCCAAGGGCTGCAGCTGGGATAGTTACAATCCCCCAGATCAAGACCTTAAACCACTTGGAAAAGATTTGCTGTCGGGATCTCTCATCAGCACAGACTACTGCCCTTCTGAAACCATCCCAGAGGCTGCTTTTAGAAGTTACACACAAGGTCTGGGGAAGCAGTGATTACTCATCCTAACACAACACATACACACATCTGCACGTTTATGATGCTATGGGCATTTTGTATCGCCATGCTTTTGAACTCTTTCCATGTGGCATGGACTGGCTCTTTGCTGTAGCTGTTGAAAATGAAGTACACACTGAGAAGAAATACAGCTGTTCTGAAATACACAAATTCTGTGAGATCCCCAATATTATCAGTATTAATGCTTAAGGTCAGAGGCAGTATCAAGTTTTGCATGCATTTTCTACACTAATAATTACTGACAAATTTAATTCTTGCTGGTTTGGAAAATTACTGAGGTTTTCTTTACTTCCAAAGACTGGAGTTTGAACATTACATTCATTTATGATGTTCAAAGTCATTCTTTGTCTAAAATACACCACCTAATTGTTTAAATGTGACCTGGAAATAGTTGGGATTATGGGATTGAGTTTACCCTGTTGTTCTCTGTAAAGGTCTGAAGTAATCTGCAGAAACATTTCATTTGTTTTTGTTTTGTTTTGTTTTGTTTTTTTATTTTAGGAATATAGGCAATTTATCTACAGAGTGGCTTGGAGGTGTGAGGAAGATTTATTGCAAGTACTCAAAATTTTACATGTAAGGGTGAAGGTGCAAAGTCACTAACAAAGACTGCCTTTATTCAAAAGATTAATCTAGTCATTTAAACTCTCGATTAAAACAAGTAAAACATAGAATTTAAAATAATCCAAGTAAGAATCCCCTTCCACTTTCCTAGCTTTTTTTACTTTTCCCATCATTGTCTTTCTGTCTAGACAGGACTTGAATTTCTGATCTCAGAAACCAGCAAAGAACACATACACATTTTCAGGTCTTTGTTGTAATCATGTAATACTAATAAAAAAGAACCCAGGGCCCAAGAATTCAGATTATTTTTCTATCTTGATAACCAGACAAAGAATTAAATTATCCTTAAAACATTGCTGCACATAAAGCCTGTGGTAGCTGGGGACAAGGATACAATACAGATGCAGTGCTTCCTTACCCCCTGCATACACTTGAAGATGGTTTTCCATCCTTTCATTGTTGTAAAAGATTTTTTGTGGGGAAAAAAAAGAAAAGAGACAGCAGAGGAAAATTAGTATCTTTGCTGAGGCTGGCAGGACTCTCTGTGAGAGTCAGCTGAGGACTTGTAGCCTGCCTTGGCTTGTGGACAGCAGGAGAAGAGATCTGCTCTGCTGTGCAGCTCCCTGCACAGAGTCTGATCTCAGGCTTGCAGGCACCTGTAGCTGGAAAGCATAAAGCTTGTACAGAGCCATGAAATGTGGTAACTTGCAGCTGCCCCTTATCCAACCCCCAAGCTCTCAAAAATGGATGTGAACAGGGTTGAACTGTTTCACATTACGCTTGATTTAATGCTCCTATAAAGGGCATATAAATCTGCTGTCTGAAACAAATTCTGAAACCACTAAGGGTGCTCAAAAAAGCTTTAACTATATGTGAACAGCAAGTTTTAAGGACAGAACAAGTACTGTTGTAGTATATAATACACATGGCTGTACAAACAAAAGCCACCTCTTGCTTCAGAACAAAAATTTACAGTAGTAAGCAATGGTGACAAGGTTTCTTACACAAAACCTGCAAGACTTTACAGAATATGCATGGATCACTGAGGTTATAATGCCAGCAGTAGACTACACAGAGTATCTTGTGCAATGTGAACAAAGTTGACAATCGTTTACCAATGCTTTAATTAATTCACATAAATATGCTAGCCCACCAGCTTTCAAATCTTACTCCTCTCCCCACCAAAAACAAGTGTTTTCCAGATGCATGAACAACAATCCATAAAAAATTGATTTGCTTTCATGGTTTTAGGCAAACATGCACAAAATAGATGCACCACATTTTTTGCAAGGGGATACTTGCCACAAAAAAACAAGCCCTCAAAATTGTTTTCTAAGCATATACAGCATTTTGATTCACACTTCTCAAATTGCCACTACAAGGTTAGAAAAGTTTATTATATGAATGCTTTTTAACCTACATTAAAAAAAAAAATTAAAAAAAGAGAAATTACTAGATTCTTAACTAACAGAAAGCTCCAGCTTCCACTTTTTTCATGCCACTCTTCCACGTTTGGATTTCAGCTCTGGTTTAGGAACTTTTATTCTCTTCCTTAACCATTAATGTAAATGTAAAACAAAGCAAACCTAAGAGTTAATCAGCAAAATGAGAACAGACCTGAGAACACCCCAGACCTGGTTTTCAATGTCATGTTTTTAAGTGGCAATTCAGCAAACACCTCTTTTCTGTTCCACCAAACTGTTGGACACTCTGCTCCTGCTGGAGGTCAACTTTGGCATCCACTAGAAGGGCACCTGCACTTCACTCATCTGTAATAATACAAGGTGTGGTCTGTGGGTGGGCAGTCCCTGGTCTGTGACCTGCCTAGACCAAGAAACTCAGCCTCTGCTGGGGATTACAGACTCTGCAGGAGCCACCAGTTTTGCTGCTAACATGCCTGTTATCAGGAGCATACTTCTTAAAATCTCCTAGCAAATGATAGCTTCAGTAAATTTCTGCTTCAATTAAACATGCTCTGTTCGCGTTTTATGTTTTGATTTGGTTTGTTTTTTTTACTCCAAACTGCATGGTAAACATCAGCTTTTGTTTCAAATTATTTTATGTCACTGTTAGAAATAATCTCGTCTACTGTGTGAGTCCATGAGATGCTGTCTTCCCTTATCTCAAACAGTAAGAGCTCTCAGGATATTGCACTGCCACTCATTTGTTGTTATGTTCAGTGTCTCAAATGAAATAAACTCCCTGCCACTGGGCTCTAGTTACAGTTGTGAACAACTTGCTGCATGTTTATTGGGCAAATTGTTCTAATTTTTGTGCAAAGATCTGGCACAGTACATTTAATAGGAAAATCCAAATAAGAGAGAAGAAACCATGAAGACTGAACACCAGAAATAAAGCCTACAAATATCCAGTTCATCCAGTTGATAATTTGGCTCCTCAAGGATGAGAGCTGTTGTTCTGTAATTCTTCACATCAAGAGTGATTACTGATGATTTCACTCTATAGGGACAAACACAGGTTTTGCCATGGTTATTCTCCTAATTCCCCCCTAATCTGAGGGACTGTGTGTATCTCTGTAACAGACCAAGCTTCTGAATTTTATGATCTATTTCCTAGCACACCCAGGGTATTGAGAAAATGCATCACCTTTCAAAATCCCCATGTTTTATGCTGATCCCCTATGAAAGCTGGTGCTAAACTGCCAGAATTTTCTCTTGGCAAAATGAACTTCTTCTCTCAGTCTTGTAAAATCTCAAGGGAGCCCCCAGACCTAACTGCAAGAAGAAATGAACAAGTTCTCAAGAGAACAGCGAGGTAGCATACAAATACCTGGTTTCTGAGTGCACACCTGGTTGGATATATTATCCAGCCCTTTAATTACCAGACCTGGTGAACAGGCCTGCTTGACCACACGGTTACTCCTGTGAGAGATACAGCAACAGAACCCTGGCAGAGGTAAGAGGGACCCTGAATTGTCCATAAGATACAGTGAAAACACAGAATCAACAAATGAAATTACTGTTTTTGTATTAGGCTTTAACAAAGTCACTCATATCAAACATTAGGCCATTCACTTTTGGGGATGTGGAAGGAGCTTTCAGTATTAAGTCTAGCATAGCAACTACACAGTAATTTTCATTTTTATCTGATTTCCCCAAAACCATGTCTTTCAGCAAATACTTACGATGCTGAATTCAAACATACATTTTAAAAAGGTAATTTGTTTTCTCAATTTCTTTAGCACATAGAAATTAAATAGTGGCTAGAAAGTGACCATTTCAAATTATAACTGAAAATCGCATTTTTATTAAATGTGAAAACATGTACCAAATAAAACCTTTACACATTTTTATGGCAAGTTTTCCCATTACATGAGAGGCTCTTACACTTTTCAAGCTTAAATGAAAAATAGTGACCAAATAGAAGTTTGGACTAAAATTGCAAAGCTGATAGCTATGTTGAGGGAAACTATGGCTGCAAAATTGAAAACAAGATGTAAAGACAAGTTCACAAAAATAGTTAATGTGGAAGTGAACAATGTTGTAATAAAGTAAGAAACAGAAGAAAGCCAAATCCATTCCACATATCATTATTATTGATACATAAACATGCTCCTGCACTGGTAATATCTTAAAAATAAAGGCTATTTAGGGAAGACTTAATTTGAGCTTCTGAACTGTCCACACTCAAGCATCATTTTAGCATATTAGCAGCCCCACTTTCTTAAAGGATACTGCTTATATTCTTAAATTTTGGTAATTTCAGCAGACCCTCTGTATTTTACTTTATGTACTCAGTTTATATATCTGCCAAATAACATCACATCTCAGACAAATTATACATTTCACCCAGATCAGGGTGAAATCCTACCAAAAAAATTACCTAATATGAGTGGTTTCTTGAAAGTTTGAGCAGGACAATTGCCATGAGCAGCAGCTCATGAGACAGAGCCAGTAATATCTGGAATGTAGAGGAAGCTGCACACACTAAAATTTAAAGCTAACTAATTTATTTCTGAGTGTACTGATTTTTTATAGTTTTTTTTTCATCATTAAATCCTGAATTAGATTCTCAATGTGATAAGTGTAAAGAGAAATGAGCTATCACTTTTGAGGTTTTTTTGGGTTTTGTTTGGAAGATGTGCCTTGTCAGGATTCCCATCCTTAGGGCTCAATCAAAATGACGTGTGTTTGGGGCATCACTTACAGTAATATAATTAAAGAAAAACAGATTTACCTGTACTGATGCTGTGGTAGGATTTTTGGTTGTGGGTATTTTTTTATGTGTTTATTTTATGCTATTTTTAAAAATCACTGAGGTCTATTTTACATTCTCCAAATGTGAACTCAGATCTTAAAGAATCCGGTCCATATTTAGAAACCACAAAACTAACAAAGAATCAGAGTTGACTAGGAATAGGATATAACACTTAAAAATTAAGATCTAAAAAATATAAATTGGTGCAATGCACATCAGCTGAAAACCCATTTTTACTGGTACAGGGGAAAAAAGGAATACAACACTGAATATTGTAACAACTGCTCCCTCATTAAAGTACCCATCTAATTCCAAATCATTTTTACATACAGTATTTCATTTGCTAGCCACAGAACAGGGGAAAAGTCACATTACTTTTAGCCAGTTCAAGAAGCTGTCCTTCTGATGCATAAATTGCTGTTGATGGAGAAGCATGATGCTAATCAGTTCTTCCTAATCTGGATTATTTAAATATAGGAAATCATTAGCCTGCACAGATTTCATTGTGCATTCCTGTTGCAAAGGAAAACAACAGCTTGATATCTAGGGACATGAGGCATTTATTTCTCTTCTAGGGAGAGCAGGCTGGAAACTCTGAAAGTTGTTACTGTCTCTGAATACATGACCCACTGGTGGTCTGTGAGCAGAGGGCTTCCAAATAAAAAATGGCAAATGTGTCCTCAGCCACAGGCTGATGGATGACTGCCTGACCTGTGGACTGTCACTCTGAGATGCCTCTGAGTCAAGCTGAGGCACATTTGTGTCACTTGGCAGCACACGGTGTGTCAAAGGCTTGAGTCAAGGTTATTGTCACCTTTTCTACATCCACCAAACTCACTTGGCAGTGGAGGGGCTGGAACAGAGTGCAACTGCAGATCTTCTGAATGCTCAGGAAATTAAGAAAATAATGAAACCCATAAATGCAAGCATCAAGCTATTTTCAATGCATAGCTCAGGCTGCAGGCTTTACTTGTGATTCACACAGCTTATTCCCTGTCCTAAACCCTGTTCAGACATGGAGAGAAAATCTTGGTGTGAATACTTCTTTTCATAGGTTTATGCAACACAAATGATACTGGTTCCACTGTGCAATTCACAAGTGAATCCCAATTTCAGCTGATGTCTAGCAGGGCAGGATATTTGGCAGAGTTCTCACAGTATGCAAAATCCATTGCACCCTATTTCTGCTACTTTTAAGATTTCATCACTGCTCTTTTTGAAAGAGAAGTCACTTTGCCTGGAAGTCCCATTTAAAGAATTGTGATCTATTTATTTATATAATAAAGAGAGTAATCTATTTAAAAACTGAGTGAGGAAAAACTATCCTGTACCACTTAAAATAAAATTCCTCTCAAAGCTGGACAAGTTCTGCCATTACCAACAATGCTGTTGCATAAGGAGAGAAACAAACTGCAGTTATATTACATGTTGATATCTAGTGCATTAGATGTGAGATATGATTAGATATGTGAGAGTAATATTTGGAAACAGTTTTTCTTTCCATGTAAATCCTACAAGGATTTATGAGCAAAAGAAAGAAAACAAACAAAGAAGCAAAAAGCTCTGTGCATGCTTAATAATACTAAAAAAAACCTAATCAAAACACAACCCAAAGGGATACTTGTAATTTTAAAACTGACAGTTTAGCACATAGGATTGTTTTTCAGTGGTTCAAGTGCAGAACCTATATATGGTTATAATCCCACAATTTTAACAAAGGTTGTGTAAATAGCTGTACTGATGTATATAAGCATAAGGAACATAAGCATTCCCTACAGAAAGCAAGATGATTAGGCTTACTTACATCTGATCAAAATTCTAACAGTAAGATATGCACTGAGCACTCAAGCAGATCTTCCAAATATAAATTTTTTCAGGTTTGCACATCTTTAGTCCCACTAGTCTGTGGGGTATGAGAAGTGCTGGACATAGGTAGTAACTTGCAATACCAGGGCACAGAGTGACTGCTCTGAGTGTCTGCTCCTGTTAATTTTGAAGCCAGGAATTTACTGAGATTAATGTTGCAGGATCAATGCAACCATGTTAAATTTGATATAAATGTTTCAGAAAAGTAATTGAAAGGGGGAAAAAAGATCTTCTGTCAGTAAGAAAAATTGTACAGAAGGGAGTTCAAAAGAACTACAGGAGAAAAAGTGCATGCCTGAAAGGATGTTATATTCTTGTTAAGTAAATTAGGATAATGTATTTTGATAATGACATTCAAAATGTGTTGGCAGTTCCATTTAAGGGTTTCTTTGCATGGGTTTGCTTCAATGGCCAGACTTTCACCCTTAGCAGGTGCCTGTAAGCACAACAGATAATACCAAACTCAGAGAGGAAAAAAAAGTCTGGTTAACACTAAGCCCAAATTCTGCCTAATTTTGCCAGAGTAAGAAGCTTCAGGAGCAGCCTGTACTGTGTCCTGTAAGAGAGCTCTCAGTGATGCCACCAGGACAGCTGTGGTCAGGGGACACTCTGCTTGCCTGCAGCAGGCCCAGGGTGGCATGGGACAGTAGAGGGGTTCCCTTGGAGATGCACAACAGTGCCCTGATGCACCCAACTTTTTATAAG
The DNA here is from genome assembly GCA_038090715.1 of Florisuga fusca. NCBI lineage: Eukaryota > Metazoa > Chordata > Aves > Apodiformes > Trochilidae > Florisuga > Florisuga fusca. The sequence continues at coordinate 25,518,073 of JAAWXA010000006.1, forward strand.
CTCACTTGAGGCCACATTTACCTGGTGCATGGCTCATGGTGCACAGGACAGACAAACCCATCTACCTACTGTCTGACTGAAACTGGGCAGAAAAGACTCCTAAAGCCCCTCTTAGAAAGCTACCAAGGATAATATAGATGCTGTTAGTGACAACAGTGAAAGATCTGAAGGAATTAGCTCTGATTTTTGTGCTTTTGTAGCTCAAGTTAACAGTAGGGGCTCTGAGCATCTGTTGAAATGGCAACAGTGTTTTTTCAAAGATAACCAATGAATGATCAACACCACTTGGAGTAAAGTCCAGGAAACCATGCCATGACTATTTAGTTTATATTTACAGCTAATCAAAGTAGCTATTATTTACTAAAAAGTAATGCTACCAAAATCTTTGACATTTCAACATAGTTTTAAGCCTCCAAGAGTTTCACCTTTGAGTAGCTCTAAGAAGAGAGTTAAAAGTGTTGTAAATTTTTATTTTCATGTGTTATTATAATAACTAATATGTTAATATATTACAATAATATATGAAAATAAAAATTAGCATTCCTTACACTTCCCTTTATGTGCAGCCACCATCACAATGAGCCCATTATATATGCTTCTTTATTACAAATTCATGAAAAAAATCTTGCTAGACTTTACAGACATAACTACATCTCAGAACTGCTCCTCCTACACAACTGGCTATTCTATAAGAAAAGTCCAAGGAGGGGACTTTGCTTTTTGTCTGTGGCAAAAAGTCATCAACCTTTTGATCACTGTACAATTGAAAATGTTTTTGTTTTCTCAGGAGAACTGGCAATCATTAGGAACTAAATGTACCATAATCTTGGTTTTAGACTTTCCCTGAAGAGACATGGATTGCTTCCAGAAACATTTCCTTTAAGATTATATGCCTTTTCTCCCTTCTGTCCTCAGCTTTCATGTCTAATTGGCTTCCTTAAAAAATGGCCTAAGCCTTTTCTCCTGTTCATGGCAAAAAGTAAGACCCATATAAGGCTAGTAGTTATAAAATGTTTGCTCCAACATTTTGGCTAGAAAAAAAAAACAAAAAACAAAACACAAACCCACTGTTTACTGGTAAGTTTTGAAGGAATTCATTCTGGTAGACGTGGTGAAAAACACACACCACCCAAGTAGCAGGGTGACCTGATTTTCTAAATGGGCTTGGGAAATACCACTTATAATTAGGACCAGAGACTGTTACAATTCAGTAGAGAATCTCTGAAAATGGGAAACATATGAGTAAATTGTTAGAAAAGGTTTTGGTGATGAGGACTCTAATGTATTTGCACTAACTAAGGAAAGATCATGCTCAATAGAAAACTCATTTCCAAGGGCAGAAGTCCTGACACTTTATTGCTAGATTCTATAACAATCAGAGCTCACTTACTGTACTCTATATAAAGTGAGAAGCTTGTATCAAATTCAGACTTCCATTCAAAAGAGATATTGCAGATATTAGGCTTCAATTAAAGAAGAAAAATAACCTTCAGTGCTTTTTTTTTTTTTAAAGGCGAAGTATTAAAAAAATCACCAAACTAGGTGAAAATTACTAAATTTCTTCAAAAAATTAAGATGAGCTTTCTTCTATTTCTTGAGACAGTACAGTTTGTGATTCACAGGGTAACTGGTATCAAACACAAGTTAATGAAAGCTCTTATAAGCAATTTTATTCCTATCCATATTGGCAGACATTTACAAAATCAGAAGAATTTATCACTTGAGTTCACCTTAAAAAATAACTTATAAAGCAGTGATATATGCAACATAAACAATTCAGGAGGGGAGAGGGAAAGCAAATTTTAATAATTAAAATGTAAACGTGGAGAGAAAAAAAAAAAGATGGAAAAAATTCCCTACTTCTCATTTCTACTTAAGATGCCATGTGATAATATTTTACAATGTCCTGCGGGTCTATATATGTATGTGTGTATTTCCCTATCACACACACATACATATACATTAACTCACACATGTACATACACAATAATTGTTTGCAGTTCCATCTTGGGCTGTTCTGTTATGCCACTCTTTACAGTTGTCTCAATCATGTTTGGGACCCACTGTCTTGACAAAACGGGGGAGATGGTAGAAAAAAAAACAGGTGGGTCTGATTGTGTCTGAGATCCTTTTGTTAAACTGTACACTGGGACAAATAATTTTCTTCTGCAGTAGCTCTCTGAAGAGGGCCAACTCACTGTGTTCTTCATGATGAGACTTGTTAATGGATCACACACTCATTGTCATGCTAGGGGAGTACTGAAAAAAGAGGAATCCACATTTTAACAACCATTTTCCCCTTCCCCACATAACTAAAACCACTCCTGAACCACAGCAATGAGTTTAAATGCCAACACACTCTTTAAACTTCCTCCTGTATTTCTACTGTATGCTAAGGCTGTAGGTTCAATTTATGAAACCATAACTTCTGTTTTGCTTCTTTCATTATGCAAAATTACAGCAACTGCTGACAAAGACATCCCCCTTGAGGACTGCTGCAGTGTTACCTGGGTGGTGTGATGAAACACTACTTCACTGATGCTTGCCACACCTTCTCCTGGTCCGTGTTGGCTACTGGGGGGGACTCAGCTAGGCAGGTGGCCTAGACCAAGCTGCATTCATGTTTAGCTGAACCACATACATATTTTGTAGAGATATTTATTACTTCATGAGAAGAAAGGAATAAAGATATGTATGACAGGAATGAAATTTGGCTTTTGGTATATATTATTATGAATTATGAATTTTAGTATGTAAGTTGAATCAGGGATCAGTGGTCATTCTCCTTCATGTGAACCAAAAACTGAATGACTACATTACATTATAATTGTAACATAAATTGAACTGAAGCCTTATACAAGCTATAGCTGCCCTCAAGTCAGCAGTACTTCATTACAATCATCAATGGGATAGCACGATGCCTAGAAGAAGTGCTCATCTATTTGCCCAATTTGTTTTTAAAGTGAAAATTATGGACCGCAGAAACACTTAATTTGGCCTAAGATCTTCTAGAGGAAAACATTCAAATGCAAGAAGTATTAGCATTATGAAAACTCATGCAAGAAACAGAAAGGGAAGTTTGCTTTTACAAAACTAGACAAGCAATAAAAATCCTACCATAGCTAGTTTCAAGCTGTCTGTTTCCAAGTGCCCAAGCATATTAAAGAAAGCATTTTGGATGGGTCTTCCCTGTCATGTAAACTGCATAGAATGGACTACCTGGGTAAAGTCTGTTGTGTTAAATGTGATGTCTCTGGTGGTTTGTCTGCTCTAGGGCTTGCTCCCATCATGTCCTGATGAGCATTCCCACTGTGGGCCAGCAGAGCTAGTAAGAACATGCCTGTCTTTAGCCAGTGTTAACTCAAATGCTTAAAGTAAAGCATCTGTTCAAGTGATTTCCTGTATCTGAGCCAAAATACCTGGGTAACCACTTTGGACAAGGAATCAAAATATTATCTCAAACTGTTTGATTTTTAACATTATTAGCCCAGCTCTGTTCCCACATCCAGCCAAAACTCCTGGTGAACTAAATGGCAAATTTGCCTCAGAAAGGAATTCATAATAATGCCTGGTCTAAGTAGCAAAGTAACAAAATATGAATCAGAAAGCAAGACAGTTTGCAATGTGACCTGTGCTACAGAGGAACCAATACCCACAAGCAGACCTGAATGCTCATGGCATGTGTAATGCCTTGTGGGCACTCATCTCATGTAAAAAGTTGAGAAAAAAATTTTTTTAGATAGGAAAACAACATCTAGGAGCACCCAGAATCCAGTAACTGTCTGAGAAAAATGGTTTTCTTTTGAGTACAACTGATATCCTTCTTTTCATCTCCTTAGCTTGGTGAACTTGTGAGCCTGCTGATCAGGCTGCCTGCCCTCAGTACAAGCAATGGATACCAGAGTGAGAGCTGAGCATTACTGTGACCAAGGTTCACATTTAATAGAGAGTCTCTGATTCCTGTTTTCATGGCAGATACCAAAATATCAGTCTTTTAAGTTGTACAAACCAATTTTCTCCAATATTCCACATAATCAGAACACGTGCCCTCTTTATGAAGACACCAACAGGTACCATGCAGAAACTCTTCACCAAAGCAGCAAACTTAAAAACTCCCCAAATCTGATTCTCATTAAATTTGCCACGCATTGTCATTACTTTGTGATCTAACAGAATCTATTTCCTCATCAAAAATTCTGAGCTGCACCACTGGCCTAGTTGCAATCACTTCTGGCAGCAGTGATTTCCAGTAAGAATAGATGTCTTGAAGTCACTCAACACTTCAGAAAAATCAGTGTAATCCTATTTATGAATCTAAATGTGGATTTAGGTACCCAGCTTCAGACACATAAGTATGAAAATTCTGTAGTCTTGCTTTGTATTTTGTTTTAGAATATATTATCCTGGCCCATCCATTCTCCATTTTAAAACAAGCATCATCTGCCTCAGAATGAACACTAGAGGGAACCTTTGCTTTTTCTGCCTCTTACAGCACACTGCATCTTCGCAAGAGAACTACTTCTGCTTTAATTACACACTTATACATGTGAATCTTGTTCTGAAAGACATTACTTGCAAAACACATTGCTTAGGAGTCAAAGGTTGGGCAACCACAGATTGAATCACTCACATGTAAGGTTCTACCAACTATGTGTATTTAGGGTACTTTATATTGCCTGACAAATGCCCCTTTGTGCATTACATGTGTCATAATTACTACTGCTTAACAGATCTAACTTTCATTGAGAACTCATCTCTTAATACAGTAAAACAGTTTCTGCAGTAAACCTACACCTCACATATTTTCCAGTTTCAATTCAATTTGTAGCAGTCTTTTGCACAATTTTTTGTCAAATCAATACTATTACTTTAGAAGCTAGTCAAAATATATAAGGCATAGTGCTGCATTACAAGTACACTACATGACTGTTCTTGCTGTTATTCTTCTTTCCTTTTTTGAACAAAATGACAGATATAAAGGCCCAAAAACTAAAACAAACACCAAAAACCAAACAAGGTAAAGAAATACTTACACTCTCACTCTGGAAAGGGTTTAGGAAGTTTCCACCCATCTCACCATCATCTCTGGGAGTGCCAGGCTGATTACTCATGCTCATATTACTGGGAGAGTTCTGTTGAATAAGATTTTGAAACACAGATGATGGGTTGAAGATTTCAGTTCATTTCAAGTGTGCCAAAGGCAAGCTTTACACAATAATGTAGTACATGAAGATGTACTGTGCAATATTCTGAGACTTCCAAAGCCAAAAAATAAGCTTCTCTGGTGTTCCGCAAGATTCAGTCACTAATTTTAGCCTGTAATGTTTTCTCCCCTGAAGCAAGAATTAGTTACCTGTAATTCTTGTTTTCAGGTAACAGCCAGCACCTTCTCCTGCTGAAGTCAGGGAAAGTTACAAATCACTGCAGCAGGTATACAAGGAAACTCTGTCACCCCATAAAATCATGTGCACAAAATCCAGTGAAGTCTATGAGAGTGTGCCTTGACATATATGACTTAGAAACAGGCACTGATAAGTTGACATATGGACAGATAAGGTCTACACAGACATTTGCAAGGGCCTGGGCCTCACGTCTTAGTGTTCACAGTTCATAGTGTTCACAGTTTACTGAAATACTGCTTCAAAAGTATTTCACAAGGGTGGTTCAGGTGCTAAGCCACTTCCATAAGCAGAGCACACAGTGTTCACAGGCAAAAGACTTGGCAAGAGTCACAGCTGGTTACTGCACTGGGCTCACAAACACTTCCAGAAAGATCTGTACTTTTGGTACTTGCTTGCACAGAGCATAATGCAAAAGTGTTTTAACCTACTTTTTCAGTGCCAAGGTGCAACTGAAATGCTAATAAATGATAACAATACAAAGGCTTCTGGAAATTAATTCCTTAATTTTTACAGACATGCACAACCAGCTCTGCAATGTTTTGAAAATGCTTTCAAGATTCAGTTACTTAAATAAAGGGTGAAACAAGGTGATTGCCCCAAAAATCATTCTGTCAATGGGCAATACATGATTATTGTAGACACTACAATTATTTAGCTGTTTTTACAAAGGTGATTTGTGGTACCTGTCCATCCCTAGAGCATGGATGATTCTTTTTCCATCACTGCTAAAGACTTCTAATTACAGAGGATTTGCAGTGGAAAAGAAACAGTCAGGGAAAGAGGGAATGAAGTCATGAACTTCATTCTGAAAAACATTTACAACTATCATGGCTCTTCACTTGAAAGTTTTTCTGAATGCAAAATTTTTGTTGAGGTTTTCCTTACCCAAGTATAAATATGGCATGTCACATGAAATTTAACATAAACCTAGTGTAGTCAATTGGCAAACTAACAACAGACAACTCAAAGTAGAGGTCTTGATCAAAATGACCAAATTGTAATAGCTATAAAAATCCTAAGTGATATTGTACTCTTTTTCTTATGTTATTCTAATTACAATCACGACACAGTATGTCTGTTGGCACAGACATTTTCTTAAAAGCCCCCAGGTATTATGCATTTTGAAAATACCCACATGCAGTCTTCATTTAGTATAACTAAATCTGCAATAGGTCACACTTAGAATGAAATATCTGAATAATTAAAAAAAGAGAAAGTCCCCTTAATTATTTGTCACTCTCCTTAGAAGTACAAAGGGTATCTATCTCACCCTGGCACTTTGAAGATGTGTGGTGAAGTGTTAACAGAACAGAAAATGGGATGGGATGGCTCTGACTTCTTCCCCTTCATAGCATATTTCTGCATGCTCCTCATTGTGATCATGAAGTTCTATGTTGGCCACTGTCCACAATTTAAATATTGCAGCATATTCCACTGGTCCACAGATTTATTTTGCCTCCAAGGAGAACAAAGTTTTGTTCTCACCTTCACCTTCACAGCTTAAATCAGTACCTTTTTGCTGCTACATTAGCAGACTGCTAACACTTGATAGTTGTACATACTGTCTGCTTTGTGATGTATTTTGTACAGTTGGTAAAAGGCAGCTGTTAAATTTTCAGCATAGTCCCCTGGGGAAGATCAGAGTTCTCAGTCTGAATGGCAAAATATATATATGGGTCCAGATTGGTGTATTTATTTTCAGCCACATATTCAACACAGGTTGAATAATATTAGCATCTGAAATGCAGCTTACAGAGTTGATTCAAAATCCCTGCCTTAGTGCTTTTGCTTTCTTCAGTCTATTCAGTGCTTCTGAAACTGTGATTCCCAGATCTCCAGGACTTGCTGGACATCTATTAAAGCAGCTGAGAGTCTGACTAGCTTATTAGCATCAGACAATTAGGTTTGCTATTCAGTGAATTTAGTGTACAAAATATTTATTTATTCACAGCTTGACAAAAGTTGAAAACTATTGCCTTAGTTCAACAACTACTGTAGCTTAAGCAGGAATTAATTCAGGGAAGTCCTGTTGTCTGTGTTATGGAGGAGGTCACACTATGCAACCATATTAGTCCCTTCTGGCCTTAAAATCTATCAATACAAAGATTAAACACCCCTAAGGCCTTGTCACGTTTATTTTTTATGATGCTCCTGCACTGTTGTTCATTCCTGGGGGATTCACCCCCATTTTATCTCGCTCTATGTAGCACAAAGCTTTGAAATTCTGCAATCACTACAGCATGCCAGCCCCAAAGGTCCAAATTCCTGACATAAACGCTTTTACAGCAACTCCCCTGGGCTGCTTTTACGGTCAGTATGGGGTCTAGCAGTGTAGCACTCGCTGAGTTTTACCAAAGCAAGCATGCCTTTGATGGCTGCACAAATTCCATGGGTACTGCAAGAAACACTGGTTATTAATGTTTATTTAATATGCATAATTTCAGCTCATTTGCTTCCAGCATCTCAATCTACTTTATAAAAACTACTATGCTTCACTATTCAGCCAATCAAATCAAAATATCTAGAAAATGTAGCTCTGAATTCTGTGAGCTCTACTGATTCTAACAATTTCCAGCATCTCCTGGGTATTGGATAATCAGCTTTTTTAATGTGCATTTTACTCCATTGAAAGTCCAGTGTGCCTGGACCTGATCATCACACACCCCAAGCTGTGTTAACTTCAGTGGACAATTTCCACCACTGGAAATCTACTTGTGAAAAAGCCATCTGCAAGACTGGTTGTTGATGTGTGCAAGGGAGTTTCTTGCCTCAGCAAGAACAATCCTGATAACTGTACGAAACTGGAAGGCAGCCACATAATAATTTTGCATGCATCAACTCCACTGCTATTCCTTGCAAGAACAGCTTTTCCATTAAAGTTTCAAAAGCATTATGGACTACTACCTACCCAAAATTACCAATGCTACCCACACACTTTTACTGCTATCAATGAAAGCTATATTGGGCAGTGGTACCAGAAAAAGATTTAATGGTGTATGTAACAGGACAACACTGTTACTTTGAAAGCAAGCATCATTTTAATTTTAGCTATTTGAAAAATACAAGCATCAAATATTATTGATGTGAGTAGTTTTGTAACAGTGAACAAATTACAGGACTTCCAGGTAGATTTGTGCATAAAAGTTTTTGAAGCTCCTGCTACTTGTCTTAGCACATATACTGACACCTAATACCAGTGGCTTGAAAACAAGTTTTTAAAAATAAACCTATAGCAAGCTAATAGAAGTGTTTTGGTTTGTTTGGGTTTTTTCCTTAAAAAATGCAGCAGTTTGCAGTAAAAACACTGAAGAAAAAATACGGCATTGATTGTAAAAGTGCTGTATGCTTATTATCTCATTGGAGGCTTTTTTGTGAATCAGTCCAGCACAACCAAGGCAACACTATAAATTCAACCCATTATTTTACTCTCTGCTGACTCTGAAAATGTTAGAGATTTTTAAAAATGTACAAAAATACAGAATTGCTATAGAAGCTGCTCCTGTGAGGAAGTAATAATGGCCCTGGACACCTGTGCCTGAGGTCCTTCCCTCCAGACTAAGCACATTTTGCAGGCTACCCCTCTCTCATACCACATCACAAGAAGATCCCAGGGGGGGACCATCCAGTGTTTTCCTGATCCTCTTTGTATATAGAAATACATATGACTAACTGAAGAATGATTCCTGCTTTTTGAACACCTGAAAGTGTTTGAAGAATATTCTAAACAAATTCACACTACATATTTCTGTGTTAACCCACTGTAACTTAAGTGAGCATTTTGTTACCCAAACCTTGCCATCATAGCTCCTGAAAACAGACATACAGCAAGGCCCCTAGTGTGACCAGGGCATACACAGACCAACCTTACAAAGATTTTCAATGGCAAAGGCTGCACTGGGAGAGATCCGGTAACAGCATTGGGGTACTTGGTCTGGGGGCACTCAAAAAAAATGGGTAGTTGTAGTGCTGAAATCTAACTCATACTCCTTTCATGGAATATTGTTAAGAATTTCGCTACAAATGAATGAGTTATAAAGTCTTTACTGAAACAATCTCTTCATTAATTTCTGCATTTGTAAATCAAAAGCATGAGAGTGCATGTAATAATGACTGTAACTAGTAGTTTCAGTCAGTTACATCTGAAGACAAAATTAGTAAAAAGCAGTGTTTTGCATAGGACAGAGATATGTCACTTTATCAATACCAAAGAAGCTCATTAATTCCTAACTCAAAGATGATCACATATGTAGCAGTGTTATTTTTATGGAAGAAGTGACACATTCAAGCAGGGTCTTATTTTTGTACATGCAGAACCCCTACAGGTTAAACTCACATTCACTGGCAGCTATTTAAAAGTTGTAAGAACAAAATAGTGCTTCTTCTGAAACTACTCCTTAATCTAGCTGTTAGGAACTTAGACTAATGATTAAGATATTAACACTGTCTTACAGAGGTGACAAAATCAATCATGCCATGCATTGATGTAACATCTTAATGACACACAAATTTACATTTAACTAGAATTGATTATTATAACTATAATAATTTGTCTTAACAGTATGGAAGATGATAACATGATCAATCAGATTATGAACTGGATATAAATAATCACATTCATTAATGCACATTATTATGCAGTAGGGAATAAGTCTACTTGTATTCCTTATTGATTATATTTTTCAATTTTCAATTAATACTAATTCTGTCAGCATAGCCTCCAAGGAGTTGACAAGTAGAAAATGTAGACAGATAACCAAAAGCTTTGTAACAGAGGCAAATAAAATATGTTTAGAGTGAAACATTCTAAAAATTCAAACATTTGATTGGATACTCACTTTGGAAATACTGTCCATGTCTCCTGAACCTTAAATTAAAATAGACAATTATTCAGTTAGTTTCGAGCTGAAGTTATTCTAAGTTATTCTGAGAATTTTTTATCATAGGAAATATGTAGTCTAATAGCAGTATTTTAAAATATAACCAGCCATGTCATGTCCCTTCCCAATGTCTCTCTCAGTACAACTTTACAGTCAGTATGGAATAATGTTGGTCGTCCCTCTTTACACACACATGGTGCAAAAAAGTGAGAAAAGAATGAAGTACACATTTTTCAACTGCACCAGTTATTTGGGTGGCATCAGGACAACAGAGCACAACTCAAGAAATGGTATGTCTAACCTCCCTGTCTCATTAAGTCATGGTAGGATCCAGGGAAGACAATCAATTTGGAGTAGATCCCATCTACAGGAAATGTTGTTTCAGCTTGAGGAAAAAAAGCAAAATCATGGCTATCTAGTAAAAGCTGATATTCCTGGTGGTGAAAAAAAACCTCTGTTCTCACTAAGGTCATCTGGCAGGATTCTGTCCTTGTTTTTGCTATCAGAACAGAAGTCTGCTAGTGAAATTGGCTGAAATGACCTCAACGTCTGATGCATTATAAATGCTGATGATAAGAGTATGTGTCAGAAGAATGCAGATGACCTGAGGATGACAGTAGCAGGTAAGAAATTAAATATAATGAATGTGAGACTAATGAAAAAAATTTTTTCACATGGTGTAGCTCTCACAGGTCAAGACAAGAAAAAAGGAAATTTAACTTGGTATATATATGTATCAAGAAAAGCATTTTTTTTTCCAGCAGCAACTGCCAGTAAATAATTCTGGTCACCTTTTTTCAGGGGAGGCATTCTAGAATGTACTGAATATGAAACTTGAAGAGAATCAGATAGAAACATTCAAGAAAATGGAGTTGTGGGAGGACACTAAAATAGCTTACTATACTTAGCCAGGTAAATTAAGGCTCAGAATGAATACAATTTCTCTATATAAATATATCAGATACATAAATGTCATGAAGAGTCATTTTGTCATGGCCCAAGGGATAAACTTTGGTGGAAATCAGGAAAAGATTTCTTTCTAGCCATCTAAGAACTAAGAACAGATACACAACAGAAGGGTTCTGGTCAAAAAAGTTGGAGAAGTTCAGGACAGACCTTGACTAATTTATTCATCAGTTTATGAGACAAAGCTGCCTACTGTAGCACGGAAATAAATGCAGCAGATCTCTCCCAACCCTCCTCTCCTAAAAGAACTCAGGTTTCAGTTTAGATATGAAATTACCCTGCAAAGCATTCACCATTAATTTGACTAAGCATGTCATAATTTTCACTAGAGAAAATAATTAACCGAATGCTTGCTACATGTAAAATCCTTCCATAACTGTTACAATTCAATTTTGTCTTTTAGCTAAGAAAAAATTTTCAGCCTATGCAAAGTGACAGAAAGAGATGTGATTACCTTTTACACAGTTTTAATTAATTGAATGTAGCATGCATCATTATAAATTAAAGCAACGATTCATTTTAGGATTGTAATATTTAAGGAAAGGATGTAAAATCACAAGGTGTCCTTATGCAAAGTAATCTAGGAATTTCATGGACATGCTTTCCTATAAAATAATTCTATTAAAAGAGAGAGGCCTACTGCTGAATACAAACTGTTCAAAACATGTCTGCCAAATAAGGTTCAATGGCTTAAGTTTCAATCTCATTTTGTCAGAGCCTCTTTGAGTTTTTTCCTCCTTATCTGGCTCACAACCTCCAACTTTTGGGCTATGACTGATGGATCTCTACCAACCATGGCAGTATGGACTCAAATCGTATGGAGTGTCTGTGCTGGGAAGGTGACAGAGCTTTTCTTTGAGACAGGAGCAAGAACACTGTCATCCTGGCTTCTGCCCACCTGATCTCAACCTAGCTCACTCATTTTTCTCCCCATGAGGGAAAAAATGTTGCTGGTGCCCACTGCCCCTGAAGTTCTCTCTTGTTGCCTGCATGATCCACACCTCTACTGCAGACAGAAGGGATGCAGACAAGAAAACAACCATATTCAGAGCTACTGTCTTGGTGTTAGGGTACAAACAGAAGTAAAACCAAAGTATTTATTTACCTTGTGGGTATAGAAGAGGAAGGTATAAATGCCATTTATTTAGCTGCGGCTTGATTCTTAAATGCATTTCAAATATCTATTGTCCTTCCAGCAAAGAGCAAAAGCAAAGAGTTTGCTAGGATAGACTGGAGACAAAGCAGTGTGTGTTCTGCAGCACTGTGCAAGGTTTCTGCCCTAGATAACATTAAAAAAATCGTAGTGCCCAAAGTCAAACAGTACACTCTTCCTTCTGCCCCACGTGCCCTGACAAGAATTCATGATCTTTCGGCTGCATAAAAATTGGCACTTCTCTGAAGCTGCTAATAGGGACAGAGTAACAGTACTCATTCTTGAAAGACACATGGCTAATTATAGAATAAATGAGGATATAAAAATGTTGGGATAAATAAATTGAACAATTGAACATACACATCAATAATAAAGAGTAACTTACTTCCAGCTAATTGGTAAGAATGTGCACCATCGTGTCACAAGGACACCTTCCCAAAATTTTGAAAGAAAGATATTGAAAGATTTTGAAAGGAAGAGAGATAAACAAAAATGGTTCTTAAACCTTCACCTCTATACAATGGTGATGGTTCATTGTTTTCATCAACTGGATTAAAACTATATCCTCCAAATAAAATAAAATAAAATACAATATAGAATTTTTCTTCCAGAAGTGCATTATGGATGCCATCTTAATACTTGTCCTTGATGTATATATATTCTTCAGTTTTTGAAAGATTTTACATAAAATCTTCCACACAACTCAGACAACCAGTCATAGAAAATTCACAATGTTCATAATATTTACTATCATTACCTAATGAGCCATTCATATGGTGTGAATCCATTCCACCCAGTCCGCTCATGGGTCCATCTGATCCTGGCCCCATCGGAAACTAAAAAAGGATCAGACATTAAAAATGGCATTACTGCACAATTTTTGTAGATAATCAAATGTAATTAAAATACTCCTTAAGAAAAAGTAATAATAATTTAAAAATAATTAAAATGCAGAGTCCCAGCTCAAAATACGACCAGTCTAGAGAAAGTTCTTCTATGAAAAGTGCAGAAACATCATGGCATTTGTTCACTTTTTCCAGTGCTACCTTCAGTTATTTTTGAAGATCACTTCCATAGCCTGGAATATAACTTAGGAATAATTTATTAATTACTTCCAATACTTTGTGTATAACTTCCAAATCTTCCAGTGCTAAATTAGCTCTACTACCACTGAAGTTACAGGAAATTTTACAATTCTTTTCAATGAATAAGTGATTAACTAACAGCTTCCAAACCCCACTCTACCCATGATGACAGTCAGACTACTGCACATTATCTTTTCTGCACATGCAGGTTCTGTTCAATTTCAGGTATTTAACTTATTTTAATTCTTAAAAAACTTGAAGGCACTAACATTGAAGAAAAATTTCTAAGAATCATTGCATAATAAATTAGCAATATATAAATATGTTTTTTAAGTTCTACTTATGAGCCAAAATATGGCTTATAAATTAAATGGTTGTATTCAGACAAATACAATTCAGCTGAAGGCATAAAGAAAGATCAGAGAAAAACCAGGTTCTACCTAAGACTCCAGATTTTTATTGGTTGTAGAACTCCTTAAAGTGAGGCTAAAATAGTCACCAATTAACTATTTCATTAAGCAAATACTTAAGTTTTAACAACAGGTTTCATTCTTAACTTTGTTTCACAAACATTCTTAATGTTTGTTTCTATTTAAAAAATTTAGAATACCTTCTTAGAGGCATTAATTTGATATTTTTTTAAAGAATGGCATAGCAACATAACACTGGGTCAATTTCACCAATTTTTCCTCCTTCTTCAAGGGGAAAATACTTTTTTATAACAAACTAATGCTTAGTGGCAGCTCCCAGGACAATGCCTTATCACACAGAAGTCTACGGCACTTCATCGAGACAAACAAAGTTGTCCTCAAGATCCACATGCACAAGCTTCTAAGCCATTTGCCATGCAGAACAACATGCCCCAATCATTATTTAGCATGTATTGGCAAGATTGCTTTGGGGAACATTAAGATGCACATGGTGGGAAGTCATCCATAAAACCTGAAAACTTAGTATTAATGATAGGTGACAAAAATGCAGTGCTTGGATAAAAAAACAAAACAACAAATAAGCAAGAAACTGCATAATTCAAAGAAGGATATAACTAGATTCATATTTACATTAGGTCTGTTGGGTCCAGGTGGTACTGCATTCATTAAAGTGTACATGTTGTCTCCAGAGTTGGTAGAATCTGTAATAAGAGATTACTTTTACGTATTAATATATACCTTTTGATAAAAATTACTCACCTAATACATTTCCTGTAATTATGTTCCTGTTATTTCTGTGCATGAATCACTGATAAACAGTGGAAATAAAATGGAAGATTTTGTTCACTTTCTATGTATTGTGACCACACAACAAAGCTATGAAAAGAAATAATTATAATGATCCCTAGGTGTCTACTTCTAGTATCTAGTTTTATGCATGACTCTTGGAAGATTTATAAATCAAAAAGCATCAGTAACTATTTCATTCCATACACCCTTTTTCCTGGAGTTCCAAATCACTGTACTCATCTTCAATACTATATATAAAACAGGAGTTTCTTCCTTCTTCATACTTCCTGTAATTTGTTTTCCTCTGTAATAAATGATAAACAGCTTCTTATTATACAGACTGCAAGTTAGCGTAGTGAATGAAAAAATTGTATTCTCATTCATGTCAGTTTTTTATTCTGGATACATCTAATTATTCAGTGGAACATATTCAAAGGTCCTTGTCTAAGGACAGCTTTAATTGTATATCTTTATGATACAGTGTGGTGCAGTGCTTCAAAGCAGCCCAGATTCCAAAACCAACAAAACCACACTGTCACAGCATGGTGCTTAAGGCACCATGGCCTTGCCAGATGTTGTCACAGCTATGCTGCATCTCAGAACTCTTCCTACAGTCTGCACATGAGCTTTCAGGTGGAGAACCTCCAGAGTTGAAATGCAAGGTTTAATTAATGAGACACATAAAAGGCAACCCAAATTACACTTCTGACTGAAGAACATAATGCACATGAAGAACAAAATGAATATTGGTAGATAGAAATTATTCATTCTGATCTCCAGCTTATCCCCACTGCTAACACACATGAAGTCTTAACACTCTTCATCAATATTTGTAAGATACACAAGGCAAAAAAATGCAGCAGATAAGTAGTAGACAAATTGGGCAAAAAGCTTTCCCAAAGGAACTTGATAGGAGTATCAGTACTTCTATGGAATCTGGAAAAAGAATCCTCAAAAAGACCATTCCACCTTGTTGAACCAGAGTTTTTAGATTAACAATACATGCAAAAACCACTGCTCAGCTGTAGTTCCTTTTCCAAGACAAGGTGACAGGGGCCTTCTGGGTCACAGAAAGCCAAGACCAGAATGAAATGTGTTGGAACTGGAACTGTGGACAGATCTCCCACACGAATGTGCATGTATATACACTGGGCAGTTAAAATCAAGGTCTTTGTCTATTTCTTAAACTTTCTGAGACAGTTTTCTAAGCATTAGCTAACCATGGTGAGGAAATAATTTGATTATATGCAGAGCACTGTGTACCACATCAACATTCAAGTATGCTATGTAAAGAATAGGGGGCAACAAAAAGCTTATAACCTTAAGTTACCAAAGTAAAATTAGCACATAAAAAATTATTTTTCATGTTTGATGAAATAGGCAATGAGTTCTTCAGGGACCAGATGCTTTTGCAACACATATCACTGGTTCTTCCCATGTTCTGATGGCACACGTGAGAATATATATGGGCTAGTTGGGCCATGGGAACTCTCAGAGCTGGTTTGTTTCAGAGGCATGTAAATACTTTTTCAAAATTATGAGGTGTTCATTCTAAGCATTTTCAAACTTTGAAAAACAGCCTTGAAACATCTTTGAGTCTCTAACTGAAAATGCTAACAACTGTAAGGAGAAGCTTTATTTGAGCTGCACACAGATGTCCTGCAATGTGCCACAACCGCAGTGCTGACTATTTTTAAAATTGCAAGCTGTCCATAAGTTGTTTTATGTTAGAAGAGACTCTAGATTTTAAATGCCAGCTTGCACTAATTATCTTTTTCACTGATGATATGAGCAAGGAAGCCCTATGCTTTATCTTAGTTTTCATTTTTAAAAGCCCTGGAATTGTATTCAGTGAAGATATTGGTGCAAAATATTTTCAGTCAGGAAACATCCCTACCCACTTGTGCTGTAGACAAGAGCAAGAGTATGTAGAACTTTAGGACTGAGAATGCTACCACCACTGAGGTGAATGGGTCCCTCTTAACTGGTGAAAGCGAGTTACAACAGCAGATTTTGGACAAAAGGAGTAGTTATTAAATACTGGGTTACATAGGATGTATAAGTTTCATTTTAGCAGATGATCAACATAATTTTCATGATGTTCATGGTAGAGGACAGCATCTTCCATATCCTGCAGTTCAGCCTTAATACCAGTTATCATTGCAAAACATCCATGGAAGGAAATACATCTAGTTGACCATCTTCAGGCAAGTTACAAGACAAACCATGTTATTTGAGGTAACAGGGTGCCAGCTGAAGTTGTGGGAACAGATCACTGATAGGAGGACATGATGATGGTTTCTTTGGAGACTTCCTCCTCCACTGCAACTCAGAGAAGAGCAACCTGTCCAGTTTGACCCTCCTGTCACTCAGACAAGATAACCATGGGATGCAGCACACGGCTCAAGAGCCACATGTGGCTCAGGTCCACCCCAGAGGATCCGACACCAGATTGAGAAATCTCCTGATTTCCAAAATTCTGGAATTGACCTGAAGAACATTAGCAAAAGCAAATACAGCCTGGGTTTTCTGAAAGCGTGTAAAAATTATGGGAGAAAAGCCTGAACTGTTACAATGATACATTTCTTTGTGTCTCTGCAACAGGTAGAGGGTGAAAGCACAGGAAGAAAACTGATAAAAGTATAAAAACAATAATACATCATCACCCAATTCTTTAAGAGACTCAAAGTCTGAAAAGTAATTCTGGACTTCCTAGAATCCATTACAATTATCTTTTTTATTTCAGTACCTGCAGGACTAGGCATGATCGGTGTTCCTGGTGGCCCTCCACCTCCTGGAGGACCCTAGGGAGAGTAGAACATGTCAGTTAGCATTGAATGGAAAACCATGCCGCAGTAAAAACCAAACACAGTACAAATTTAAAAAAAAATCCAACAAAGTATTGTTTGAGTATGTCATAAGTTACTCAGGTGAAAACATGAACATTTCCTGATAAGGTAGCAAAGAAGACTAAGACTAAGTAGTTGGTCAGTAAGCTCTGGCAGAGACCCAAGAATATCCAGTAGTCAGTAACTCTGTGCCATGCTTTGAGTCAGACAAGAGAAATTCTTGGATTGGGGCCTAAGGCAATTATATTTATTTCCCTCAACCTACTTTTGTTACCATGTTTTTTTTCAGCTGGCATTTCTGTTTTGCTGTACTGTGTACACTGTCAGTGGTTGAGTAAACAATGTTTGCTAAGCACAAAACAAGGGGGTATCCTACAGGGACAGAAAAGACTGATTACCTTAAGAAAGCTTTCTTTTGTAGGTAGACATGGTACCTTGATGTGACAGTCACCTTAATTCTGTCTGTACAAAATGCTACAACTTTTAAAAATAACATTTCTATTCCTAACGTCTTATTCAATTAATGACAAATGGATTTAAAAGTCTCCATAGTGCTGGGTACAATTGTACCAGTTGCCTAGACTATTAAATCAAAGACAAAAAACTCAACAAAACACTTCACCAAGGAACATAAATTTTTGTACTTTCAGGCATTTCTCTGCTGCAACTCTGTTTATGAGTAAAAAAATGTACACAAACAGCTCTAGTTGTTAAACAAGCTTTTTATGGTTCTTTAAACATTTCCCCAATAATTTTATTCTAAATATGCAATTTTTTATTAAGAAAAACCTTAAATTCTTGCTTCCTTTGTTCACAGATACATTAATATTTTTAAGGAACATGAAAAACTACCAGTTTGGTTAAAATATTTGCGTCAATAAAAGTCAATAAATATTGACATTCTGTAATAAAAAAATACCCCAATTGCTAACAACAGATGATTATTTTCATTGCCAGATGACCCTTATTGTATTTTTATCTTTAAGTATATTTTTAAATAGCAGATAACAGTTTCAGAGAAGAAATAGCACTGACAATAAAGGTTTGGTTGTTCCTGTGTGCTTACAAGGACATTGCTGAGTTTAGCTATAATTCACTGAGGCTGATGGAAATTTTGGAAGAAGACTCAGTGATGGTTGTGATTTAAAACAATAGGCACTGTTTCTCAATGGCTGAGTTAAATTAACATTTCTTACAAAACAGCAAAAATATACTAGCAAAAATTCCAGACAATCAGCAATGTATTAGCTTCCTGATTAATGCCACTTCTCTGGCAGGTTTGTACAAGTAAAATACTTGCAGGGTGAAGAATCTTTGTCTGCCAGCCAGCGATCAACTCACAGTTAATTGTAGATGAAAGAGAAATCTTTTCCACAGTAGGAGAAGCAGCACAACCCTTCATCAGTCAACATAAACACAGCCCTATGCCCTTAGATATAAGCCTCCCACACCAGTTCTTTATTCTGTGGTGCCCCTGGCTTGTGAGCTAAGAAGGGCACTGGGCACCTTTTACAGACCCTGCTAGAACAAAGGCTTGCTCTGCCATGAAACCTGCAGATAAACTTATAAAAACCAAGGCATAATCACAACTTCACTACATACTGCCAACAGCAGCATAGCTTTTGTACCCTCCCAAATTACAATTGAACCAGAAATGATTGTGTGAGAATGGACCTCACACAGGATTGTGTGAGAAAGGTCTATTCAGCCCGCAGCAATAAGAAGTTTTCCCATCACTGCTGCAGAGCTACAGACCTGACAATTCAAAGGGACCTTTGGATCACATATATGGTCCCCCAGGCATCACAGGCTATGACATTTTATCCTTTCACTTGTGCACTAAGCTCAGCTCACTAGCTTGGTTTAGTTTTATGTACATTTTTTGTCATCACTTAAAGAGGTGTAAAACCCTTAGCTGGTCATTTATTAGAAAAACTACTTATCTTCACTACAAACTATTGCATCTAATTTAAAATTTATATTTATTCTCATTATTTTTACATTTTCATCTCTTAGAAAGCCTCTGGGTACCAACTATTTTCACTCTGAGTATATACTGTATATATTACATACATATATATTACATGAGGTAAGTTGTGTATATATTATGCAATGGAATTATTTCTCAAAAACTGTGCAATAAACTAGCCAGATTAAGATCCCAGAGGGTGTAGTTGCAGATAAAAAAATCCTTTGGCTAAGAAGCTTAAGTGCCTCACTAAAAGCCTGGCTCTTTAAATGCTTCAATCAACTTCAGTTGTTGCGGACCAAGTGGGTCACTCATCCAAGAAACTCCAGTGGCACACCTGAAGGAGGGTTAACCTTCAACAGAAGAGTGAGGACAAAGAATTGGGCAGCCAACCTTCCCACCAGCACAGCTGGAGTTTACAGTCAGAGCAAATCTGCTCAGAGGCTCAGGCATTTTCTCCAATACTTCAGCCTTGTCGCTCATTCTTGCATCTTTGCACACCTTCTGATTTCCCTTCAGTGGTGCCAATGAGATGCAACACTCCAGCATCAGTCTCATCATTGTCACTGAAAGGGGTAAAATCACCTCTTTACTCTTACTCCTCCTCTATATACACTGAAATATGGTGATGCCTTCCTCTGTCCAAGTTATTTACCCTGTCTGACCTTTGGTTTGATGTAAGTATACCAACAGTGTTTGCTACTACAACTTGAATTTTATTTAAGTTTGTTCCTTTAAAATAATTTTCTATAGTATCTCCTTTTCTAGTTTCTCAAGACTTGATAAAACAGAAAACAAAAAACCACAAAATTATGAAGTCAAATAGTTTAAAGAAGTCTTCAAAATCTGCAACAATAACCGATCACTAATGTCTAGGGCAAAACCACTAAAATCGTCTTCCCAACAAAGAGAAATTTATGAAGTTCTGTATTCAAAGAAGAGGTCTGGAGATGAGCAGATTTGGACTGCTTCCACTAAACATGTGGCAAAATGAGCTCAACAGTTATGGATGCTTATGAGAACTGTAACCTTTTGCACAGATAATGGTCTAAATAAAGGACAAAACAAATTGCTTTTGTCTAAACAAAACAAGCTTATCCTTGAGCTCATCCTTCATCTTTACCTCTGCAGGATCATCTCTCCTATGAAGACTTAAAAGTAAGATAAATTTATAAGCAGCATTAACAGATGAAAAAACACTGGTATACTGTCTGTATGGTGAAGGACCTTCTATTTCCACGTTCTGAAATATCTCCACATTTTATTCTCTTTAAAAGCAATGCCTACAGCTGCCTGATCTTTAGGTGACAAAACATGCAATTTACAAAAGAGAGGTCTACTAAAACCTGACTGACCTACAGAAATTTGGAGCCCAGTACATATATATATATATATAGAGAGAGAGAGACATTAAAATCTTCCTTGTTACCCTGTGACACCAGTAATAAGTGTGTGATAAAAACAGATGAGACAATGTGCCTTATACGAATATGTCAGAAGTACAAATAATCCAAGCACAACAGTAAGAACAGCAATAAAGGGCCTAAAAATATAAACAAAGTTGTTCCCTGAGGACAGAGACAAAAAACAGCAGTATGCACTCCAACAAAAACATATTGTTGATAGGTAAAGTGTATTTGTTAAAAGTCCAGAGAGAGGGTTAGCACTTTCTGTTCTTTTCAATGACAGCTCAATGCTGGGTCTATTAATGAAGTTTTAATTATTTCATACAGAGGTACAGACTAACAAAAACGTAATGATACCAACTAATCCATAATAAATTATGACAAAGTCTGTGAAATGAAGACCTAACAGATTATGGAGAACAAGAAGAATTTTCAAATCTTCAGAAGGTAATTACAAGAATAAAAATTTTACTTAAAATGTTAACTATAAAGATCTATTTCTATGTCTTTTGGAAGATAAAAGCTTGAATTAATTCTTCAAATGCTTGCTTTCTGATGAAGTTCAGAAATTCATATACAATACTGTGTTTCCAGGAAATCTGGTCCTTTATTTTTGAAGAGAATATATTGTATTGGTTATATAAATGGTTGCTGAAATAAAACAGTACTCTGGGCAATTTTGACCAGACTGATAATGATTCTAGTAATCAACATCAACATATGCAACATAAATGGCAGAAAAAAAACCTAAGTACAGATCAGATGTTCTGTTCTCAACAAATACACAAGGGTTCTCCTTAACATCTGGACAGCTATTTCTTTGCCTATATAAAGTGTAAAATCTATTCTAATAAGGAAACACGCATAAGTAGGTGTACTTACTACATAGTTCCCAGGAGATGCTGAAGAATAAGGTATCTGTAATGTCAACACAAACAAAACCAGTAATTTCTTCTGGATGCAGTCCATACATACATTTATGTACAGCTGTAGGTTAACACTTATTTAATTTATTTCAAAAACACAGTTAAGGATTGTGGAAAAATGCCACTGTTGTCAAAACAAACACCTCTTCTTTTCAACAACTTGTCATTGTAAGTATGTTCAAGTCAAAAAATAGCAATATAGACACAAAACAAATTTAATACCAAATTTTTCAAATAAATATTTACATTTAAATTTACTGTGCCCTGAAATTAATCTGAATAATATAATTCACACATTTAAGTGTCTGTAGGCTGAGGTCTGATATCTGCTCTTCATTGTTCCATGATAAGTCAGGTATGCACTTTTAACAGCCAGCATCACTTTTTAAAGATAACAGGTTACAAGATCTAGTACCAATCCTTTTTGTCCATCTTCTGCAAGTGTTTTCTTGTGTGGGACCTACACTAAATTCTTTAAAGATCTGCAGACTTTAGCAAAAGATTAAGCTGTAAGAAGATTAAGGTAATATGCTTTATAAAGTTTATAAACTTAAGTAGAACATACTTGTATTTAAGCCAATAGGACTTTAGAGTCACAGCAAGCATGGATTGAATTTGTGTGTTGTTATACTTAATCTTGATTAAAATCTTGGCCATAAAAGGAAGAGCAACCCTCTTATCTCTTTTGCCCCAGAAGATAGTAATTTAATTTCTATGCTTTTTTTTTTTTTTTTTTTTTTTTTAAAAAAAAAGGTCAGCATTCTATTTTCACTTTAAATTCAATTGTGTTTGTTATGGAGGGAATTCTAAAGAAATCAGTCTGCCTGTAAATAATCTGGTTTTCTTCTTTATGATAGCCTTTGCAGTCATTATCTCTAAAGGAGCATAGACCTAAGCTATTATAGGAGGATGGGGTAAAAATTAAGCAACTGTACCAACAAAATATAAAATTATCTCACAGCATAAACATCTTACATGATTTCAGACAACTTGATTTGTTAGGGGACTTTTCAGTTAATATAATAGAATGAGAATATTTCAACTATCAGTTGAAAAATATATTAGCATCCATTTTAGTTGAGTATATGTGAAAAAAAACTGAGGAAGAGTTTCAGCTCTTTTTTTCCTCCCACTTTTCACTACTAGAATTAAAAAATGAAAATGAAGAGAGAAATAGGCAAATATACTAAGCCAGACTCCTCCTATACAATTGCAAGTGCTAAAAAAGGACACGTTTTTATACTAATGCTGCATGATCACTTAATGAAAGTATTTACCTTTGTTTTCTGAATAAATAGCAGACACTGTTCATTCAGGAAGCCTCACTGATCTCCTCCTTCCTTCAAGCTGCTATCAGACTAGCTCGTTTTGTAGGTTTTGCCATGAAATTCAATAAAGTGCACTGCTTTTCACAAAAAGCACAGAAAAATGCCTAATGTCTCGCAAGCAATTATTCTGTGATTGCACATTGCCTAGTTCAGAGTAGCAAATATGCTTTGGTTATGTAAAATATGTGAGGACACATTAAGCTGCCTCTTAGTAAGCTGTGATTTCTGTAGAGATTGCTGGCCAGATAGTGTTGACCTAACTCATCTTACTACAAAGGAAGCTAAAAAGTATATTAAATACACTCCACTCTGTGTTATTGAAATGCTGTAACTCCTGTCAAGATGCAGAGTTCTCGTGTGACAAGGAGTACAGCTGGACATCTGCAGGTCAATGAGCTCTCTGTGGAGGAGCTCTCATCTCCCCTTCAGATGTGCTCCTCATGGTACCTGCTCTGAATTAGAGTTATGGGGCAAAATATAAAGCATGGAGGGTTCTATTTGTGGAATGACATAGAAATTTTCCCTGGTGTATTGTTGATAAGTATGTCTGTAAATATATGAGGACGTCTAATATATTTTATATATTTACTTACAGAATTGGCATTGGTTGGGTTTGGCCAAGGTCTACCACCCCCAGGGCCCCTGTAAGAGAAGATGTAATATGAGACAAAGAACAATCCCTTTTCTGACCTGCTATAAGAAAGCAAATCAAAATAATCTGTTTCCAGAGTAAGGAATGAGACAGGTTTTTTCTTTCAAACTCAAGCGTGTTTATAAATGACAGCCAAGTTATACTGCTACAGCAAAATTCTCATTCTTAGACTACCATTATCATTTAATCTGTTTATGAGTTGATTAAAGAGAATTCATTTGATATTACAACCCTATCACTCACATTTAAGACACTTTGGTTTCTGACTCATTCTGGTGCCTCTGTAGTCTTCAGGTCACAGTGGCACCAGAAGTCCTTACCCAGCAGCCACACAGCCAGAAGCTACAGCCCAGATAGCACCCTTTTGCTTCACAAACATTTTCAAATTTAGCAAGTGCCAGACATTCTCCTTTTATATTTTCAATGGAACAATTTGAAAGAAAATTTGTTTTTCTTGAAGTGACTTCCTTCTTTTCATGGAAAATTTAATGCTGGGTTACATGGATGCAACATTTAATGTAGGACAGAAATTTCTGCTGACTGAAAAACAAGTTCTCAGGTTCTCATAAGGAGTGTTTTTCCTTGTACCTTCTTGGCTTTTTGAAAAATATTTGGAGGAAGTATTATACATTCCACATAAGTCTACTTACAGTACAGACATAGGCAAAAAGGTACTAAAATAAAAGTGTAATTTCAGTCACAGAAGCAGTACTTTTCCTGACATAACTAAGTACCTTCCTGAAGAAGTGAGGATACATGCATTTATTGAACATGGATCTAGAATACTGCAAGTATAGTAAGGTTTCATTAGTGAAAGTGAGGCTAGTACCTTACAAACGTTTTGGGCAAACCTATTTATTAAAACAACAAGCCATGGAAAACATATTGGTATAACCTGTACCTGGTAACAATAATAGTAATAATTATATAAAATAATAAATATTAAGTTAATCTTTGATTATGACTAATAATATCTAGTTTAGAAAAAATGAAAAACTGCCGTTTAATACATACACTTAAAACATATGTTTAGATACATATCTAAAAACATTTTGCTACTTGACTAAAGCCACATTATCTCCACAGAAACATGAAATTTATCATACAGCAGTCAAACGGGAAATTTCAAACTTTTCAGACATTCTGGTGAAACTTGGCCCAAATGGTGCATGTGTGATTACACAGCACCTCCCCAGCAGGAGGAACAGGAATGTTTCAGAGGCAGAAGACCTGCCTGATAAAGGCAACTCCCAAAGGTATCAGGGAGGTCCTAAAAGCAGAGGGGCACAAAGAAAGGAGAAAGTGAAAACCATCCAGACAGACCATGTTTTTCTCACAACTCTTGCTGTTATTTTAATTTTCTCACTCTTAGCTGAGCTCAGGAAAATAGTTTGCTATTTAGGCTTCATCTTGTAACAGTCCTAAGAGAACTAAGCCATATGGGAGGTAAAATCTCTGTGTTTACAGTCATAACATCTCAATAACCATAATTATTCCTAGGAGCATTAAGAGCTTCTAGTTATTTATAAAAAAAAGATGAAATCACTTTTTTTGAAGGCCCTGACAACTGAGAGGCAGAGCAGCTGATAAAACTTCCGCATTTAAAATGGCATTTTGGCCTCATTAGCTTTAGCAAAGGAACATTAGCCACTACAGCTTACCACACATGGGAAAGTGATTTAAATATAGAGAAGAAAGCAGTCTTTAGTAATGAGATAGGGAAGGCTTTTTAGCTATTTTAAAGTCTTGCCAGACTAAAACCTACTAAGTAGATATGTTACCCAATGGATTTAATAGTGGATCTTATTTTTTAAAATTATATTCTTGGTGAAAGTATAAAGAAATTCACTCAGACAATCAACTGAAAAAAAAATTGGGTGAAAATGGATTTATCTGTCCTGACATTATTTTTGGAAGTTTGGAAAACAGAATGCAGGTGAGGATCTTTTCTGCCTTATTCATTAGATGGAGGGGAGGCAAAGCAAGGAAAGCAACTCACACTACACATGCTCCTTAGGTCAAATATGCAGTAATTTCTCCTCTGCTAGTGATGACATGATGAAATATTAGGAGTTCTTTTTGTCTTTTTCATTTTTTTTCTATGTATCATAGTTCATTTATTGGATCCTCTTTCTCAGAAAAATCTTAAGAAATTTTTCTAATATTTCTAATACTGGAATTCTGTTTTCACCCCAAAGCCCTACACTTGTTTATATGACATTAAGTGGCACAAATATATCTAGCAAAAAGCATCAAATGGAAAATAGCTGTGACATGTCAGCTTACTCTGAACTTCAGAGATATTACCTTTTATCTAAAAAGCTGTTGGAACTACCAAATTTACTGGAAGCCATAGACAGCCTTAAGTATAGACACAGAAAACACTGCCACAGATTCTGCTGGAAAGCCATATGGTTTCTGTGGAGCCAAACGTTGTTAGCTTATAACGAATGTATAAAAAAAAAAGCTACCTGCAAATTTTTTTTTATGCAGTGCAAGCAGGCTTTTTTGCCCTTTATTAAATGTTTATTTTGGAAGCATCAACAAAGTCATAAAACATTATTATGAATGTACCAATTCCAACATAGAGGTACTGATGAAGTATTTAGAGCTATGACTAATTATAGCTGTATTTTATCCATAAAGTCAGTTCTATAGTGTTGATCCTAATAGTTGAACAAATAAAGTCTAGAAATTCAGTTTCCCAAGGGGTAATCATATTCGATCAGGAAATTAAACATCTAGACACAACTTTGTGAATTGAAGTTAGAAACAAAATCACATTTTCTTTCTTTGCAGGCATGATTGAGATATTCTTAGCACTTGAGACAGCACTGCAGGTCATTAAAAAAGTGCTAGTGAAATGTAGTACTGCTCCCTGAAATTTGCCATTTTGTTCCAAAGAAGGCATTTTACCACAAGGAAAGAAAAATCTTACTAAAAATGGCTACAACAAGTTTCAACTTAAAACCTTACATTAAAAGAAAGTTATTTTGCAGAAGAACATAGGATGTGTGTCAGCTGTTTCAAAAAGTACCCTGATAGGCATTAGTTATACTGGAGCACACATTTATTTACTGGTCCTATATTTGTGCAGCAAATGTTCAAGGACTAGACTACTGTCCACAAGCTCCCAAGTTGGTTGTTGCAATACTTGACAATAAACAATACTTTTTAACCCAGAAAAACGTAAAATTATATTTGGCAGATATTCTGATCTTAACCAAAAGAGCTTCCTTCCCTTTGTACCTTCCAAGAAGAAATGCTGAATTTTAAAAAAATCTTTTTTTTCTTCTGTAAAACACATATTTTTGTATTCTAACACTGCCAAGAATCCAAAAACATTGAAAAGGACACTGGAAGTTTTTCATGTAAGAAGAAGATATGTCTACAATAATGTTACTGTAAAACAAGAGCCTTGTGTGAAGCTGCCCTCTTTGCTAGGAACAGAAGTACACTAATCATTTACACTGTTATTTCTCAGAACTGTGCTTTAGATAAGTTATAAGGCATAATACAAACAACACATTTAATACAGTTGAGTCCAGCTATTGCCTCTGTCTGTAGGCTATCCTTGGATGCACTCTGACTGATCCTGAATGCTGGAACTGAACAGACAATAAGTCTAATATATTGCAAGGACAACTTTAACAGCAGTAACTTTACAGTAAGAAAAAAACCTGATGTCCTGGAAATACAATTAAAAGAAACCCAGTCCACAGTAACACCTCTTTTTTGCCTTTGCTCAGCATTTGTCACTTCATTTGGCAGAGAAAAAAACCCCAAAACACTCAGTCTCGTGGTAAAAAAATCTACTCATGTAGTCAGGCATGAAATAATGGAGCTCCTTGCAACTGTCTGTGGTTCAGCACGTAACACAAGTCATGGTTTGCTACAGCACAGTATTCCAGTACCAACACATTGTACTCCCTTACACCGTGAAACTGAATTGTAATAAGCAAAGGGACAGTATGAAGTGTTCAAAACCTAGAAAGACTATTCTGTTACCCCTTTGACCTGAGATGGAGTAAAGATGAGTTTGTAAGAAAGGTAAAGAAATGCAATACATGCCTGGTGAGACATTGAAGCACCTACGGTTACCTACTTCATAATTACCACTTCACATCTTGTTCTTCTAGGGTCATATACAGTATCAAAGATAATTAATTTCCCAAGTAAAGGGTGCCAATTCAGTGTTCCCTTCAAGAGGACATAAAAGTTCAAAGAAAAATGTACTTTCTACAATCACTGAATTAAAAGAACAGGATTTTACTGTGAGTAAATGTAAATGTGAGTAAAATGTGAGTTTACTGGCTCAACATAAGATGAAATGTTAAGTGCTGCAATACGGAAATGTTAGTATTTCAACCCATATTCTCTCTTTCTGGAAGACCAGGAATTCTTTTCGACATCCAGAAACCTGTTTTCTTCTTTTTCCTTTGTGTGTATAAGGAGCCTCAAAATATCTTACCTACCCTCAATTTTACTTCTACAACATTTCTTTAGAAAGTCAATCTTTTTTTCTCTTGTAATTCAGTTTCCTCCTGAGGACAATCTCTGCAGAGCTTACAGTACACTCACACTGAATTCCAAATATCTACATCAATTTTATTTAAAAGAAGAAAGTACTGCCCTTGCGAGGGTTCTTACAATTGTCTTCAGTCCAATACATGATGTCTATGACAGAGTAAGACCCAACTTCAGATTTTATTATATTTGCTTTGAGAACTCAAGGTTGTCTGGATAACCACAGGAATTAAGGATATGATGGATTAGATATTTTATGTAACAGTATTATTTATCTCAATACCTCTTCCACTTTTTTTAGGTTGGCAACTCTTCACTTGTAATGAAAATTACAAACTCACATTTATGATTCCTATAAAAATAAGGCTAAAAGTGGGTGTCTATGATACAGTGAAAATAAGTATATATTAATCTTCACTGTGTTTTCTGTGCTCAACTGCTGAAAACTCATTCTTGAAGAGCAAAGGCATAAAAGGAGTAAAAAATAGCATGTTTTTTCATTTGGGTTGTAAAGTCATTCTACTGCCTTGATAGCTGGGCCACCATGATGTCTTCTTTCACCAACCTGGGGTCTGCAAAATGCTGGTTATGAAAAACTGTACTAAATTCAGTAAAGGCAGGGCCATAATACAAGAATGACTGGATAATTTCTGGTCTCTGGTATGCCAAAGGCAACTATAGCAATCACTTAAAATCTGTAAATTCTGAAGAGTGAAATTTAAGTAACACATGGAACACATTCTTTTTCCAGGCTTACTGATCATGTAAGAAAGCAACTCCAAGCAAGCAAAAGATTTACCTGAAGTGCAGAAAATTTCTCATGTTGGGCCCCTTGCTATGCTAAGATGCCCAGTTTAAATCTAGTTTACTCTGGATACAGCAATTTTACACCTGAAATTTTTCTACACACTTAGAAAGGGGGGTTGTCTACAGCTGTAAGATATAATACACTAAATAAATGTCTGGAGTAAATCAGTATAGCTTAACCAAACTCAAGTCTGTATTAATTTTACCAAATAATGATCCAGTCCCAGAAGTACACAGGAACACTGAAAACCTTACACTCATACTTCTAATACTCTCCTATCTGTTTAAAGTGCAAATAAATGTAGTTATAGAAACAAAAACAGAAACAGAGAAAATCATCCACATTTCTTTTTTAAAGTGTGTCTTTTTTTATTGTTATAGACAATGGTGTTATTTTGCTCAAAGTATTGATTTGCAGATAAGAACTATAATTGTACAATGCTTAAAAAAAAACTATTTATTCAGTAAGAAACACAAGTATAAATAATTTATTTTTTTAAAAAATGCATACAAGAAAATAGCAGTGACCTTCCTGACAAACTATTCCCAGCATTTGAACTTTGAACTGTGAAAGAAACTGAGTAAGAAACCTGTAAGAGATGCATATAGAAGGAAACCGCTGTGGGCTCACTTTTAAAAATTTCAGTTATTAGTCATCAAAGCATGTTACTTATCAAAGCATGTTCCCTTTCTCTTATGTATCCCAAATGTTACTTCTACAATGAAATAACAATTTTTCTAAATATTATAAGATTTTATTATTGTGCTTACATGTTCATTCCAGGCATCCCCGGGCCACCTAAAGCATTCAGTGGGGGTCTCATTGCACCTCCATAGTTCTGCAATGATAACCAAGGGTCAGACTACCACAAAACAAAAAAACAAAACCAAAGAGGAGGGGGAAAGAAAGGACAGCAGGTTAATGATATCCCTACATAACTGCTGACTGGATAGGCCAATGTAATTCAATCTTTCAGGTGTTTCCATTGTTCACGTAAAAAAATAATATTGTTAGCCTCAAGGAGAGAGAATTACAAACAACAGAAATAGACCAGGAGTAGTTAAAATGTCAATTATTTCAGGAGGAACTATTTACAAATCTAGAGGTCAAGTCAATGGTCAGCAAGGGTCAGGCTGTATAATGTATTCAGCTTTTGTAACAAGGGATTTAATTAAAACTTAGAAACCTGGACTTAGATTCAAATTTACATTGAATGTAAAATTATGAAGATTTTTACATTGAATGTAAATATAATAATTTTAAATCGTATTTTGTTAGACATACATGTATGAAATTACACGACATGATATCAGTTTTACATAACAAAGCATAACCATTACATTTCTCTTCTAATCAGTCAGTTCTAATAAATCTACAGTAACTAATATGAAAAGCACTTAACATAATAATGAATGTCACGGCTATGCCAAACAGTGAATTGCTTATAGCCCATAAAATCTGAATTTATGCTCTCATATTATGAAAAAAAGTTTAAGTGTACTGTTTACATTGTAAACTAAATTAGACTTCCAGAGGAACACAAGCAGATTTATCTTGCCTCACAAACATAATTGATTCCCTAACCTGCATTAATTCTGCTATGTTTTTCTGATATTTCAAATGCATATATAATAGAAAAATTGCTAAAATTAACGGCTGTGCATTTTGGAAGGAGGGGGACAAGAAGGAGCAGTTTAATAAAAAAAAACCAAACCCTAGGTCATTACTGCAGTCTGTTTTCTAATAATAAAACTAGTACACTCATGGATAGTATACTAGAAACTGCATAAACTATGTGACACAGGCCTGTGGGTGCTCTCTATATTGGTCTGATGCACAAAACCATGTAAACACGAAGTCATGAATACAAGGGTGAAATCCAACAGATATATTCATAAATATGTGTCTGGTGCTGTTTATACCTTGACTGATATGAGTTATCTAGAACTGGTGTAGAACTAGGAGAGGAGATTTTGTTGCTGCAAAGAATAAAACCCTAAATTAACCTATTTATTTTCACTGCTAACAATCCCAGAAGTGTGCCATCAATAGGTGCTTTGCAAGGATACAACCCGAGGTTGCAGAGAGATGTTTTCTTCCAGACCCAGCAGTGCCATCTAAAGACAACATCTTACCCCAGCTGCTGGTCACCCATCACTGGTGGTTTCTGCTTTTTCATGTGCAGCCAGCAAAAGTCAGACAGATTAACTCAAACCTGCTGCTCAACCTAGGCTATCTCAGATGATTTTGCCTGAGCAACTCTTCTTTCAGAACTGTGGGGCAATTAACTGGTGGGCAGCCAACACAGCTGGGCACAGTAACATCCCCAGCTGGCACTACTGGATCTGGAGGAGAACTGACTGTAACAAACCGCAGTTTTGTATCTGGTTTATTTAATTTTTCTGTCCTGATATGGAGAACTGAGCCATTCTCCCTCTTTGGTCTGTCTGGTATCTTATTTTAATTCAGGCATTATTCGTGAGGACGGGGCTTAAAGATCTCTGTGGAATCCTGCAGGATTATAAGAATCCTAATCAAATGTACTTTAACTCTAATTACTGCTAATTCTAATCAAATGTACTCCTTCATCCTAAAAATAAGAGTGCTTTCATTAAGGCTACCAATAGACACATTTCTTCAGTTGCAGCTCTGCTCTCTGCAGAAGTTAGTGACCCTGCTTGTTCCTTAAAGGTTTCTGCTCAAAGCCATCACCATTACTGCTGATCTGGTAGTGGAGCTGTTCATAAAAGTGCTCCCTAAAATAACATGGCCAAAATGAGTGAGATTAGCGAAGATTTAAAAAAAAAAATACGTAAGATGACCTAAATTCTTTTTAACTAGAAAGCACTAGGGAGTATGTGGGAGGATGGGGCAAGGCAGTGGTCACAGACTGGAGGTGTTACACTGTTCACCTAGCATAATTACAGGCTTGGAAAAAAAGCCTTAGCCTGATTTTTTTGAGCATTTCACAGATTCAAGCATTTACAACCATCCAGTGCTTTTAGCTTCATGTTATTTAGTTTTAACCAGCCTAGAATCATGAAATTGAAAACTGAGGTAAATTTTCTGTAAGTTTTCTTTCATATGCATGCTATACTTGATACACTGGACATAAGTGTTTCTGTGTCAGCCATTAAGTAATCTTGCTGCCTGTGCAGCAAGGTATCAGGATCTCCCACTACAGGCACACTGAAGTCAACTTTACAGCACTGTAGCAGGAGAATATTAAAAGTAGGTGTGGAAGATTAATCACTTTGATTTCAGAACTGCATTGTGAGAAGATCATAAATGCCAGATACAAAGATAGAGTATGATTCATTTATACAAAAGATTGATTTGCAAACTTAAATATTGTGTAGATTAGCTACATTTTTTCACATTTTAAGAGGATGTTCAGTATGAGAAAGAACCTTACATAAACACTGGATTTTAAGAGACAGCAAAAATGGAAAAATTATCCTTATAAAAACTGGCATGAGATTTGTCTGCTGTGACTAATGGTGCTGCATAAAGTGTCAGCTCAATCTCATATGGCAGCATAGCAAAGCTTCTCTTTCTGCCTCCAAAAGGCAAACAGTAAATACACTTCAGTGCTACAGAAAAATAAATATATTTAATAGTGGTTTGTTGGTCACAAAGCAGATATTGTTTAGAACACAGCTGGTTTCTACCAAGAAGCCCCAAAAATGTAAGGTTAGTTATTAGTTTTGACAGGCAAAGCTTTTTCGTAATTTAAAATCCAGTTGATATTCTAAGCAACAAAAAGGTCAATAGGGAGGTTACCTGAAATGGGGAAGTAAAAGTGGGCACTACAAGCACACCATAAAACAAAATACTGGCAACACTGATATGAAGCACCACCACCTAAATTTTGTCTCACTGAGAACACATACAAAATACTGGATAAACTTTTTGGATTCATATTTCAGGTATGCATCAGAATTGATTTTTTTTTCTACCTTACTTTTGAAATGTAGTACTGACAAATGCCCACTCATATTTTCATACTTTAGAAGAGCCTGTGAACAACTGTCACCAGGCCAGCAGCATGGAGAATGCTGACTCTTGCAAACCACAGTTGCTTCTCTCCTTGCTTCTCTCCTTGAAAATAGAGCTAGAGAGATGCTTGTGGGGGAGAAATGGCACAAGGAACTTCTAATTTACACTGAAATTTCTCTAGCTCTTACTCAAAATCTAGATAAATTGTGGATAAAAGCAAAACTTTACAGAATTTTGGGGGGTATTTTTGATACAAAGAGTTCCTTCTAAGTAGCATAATTAATGAGGTTGGGAGGATGAAGAAACACCTACTCAGTCCTCAGTTTCTTTTACAAATGTCATCCTTTGATTACAATATATACTGCCTGTAAGACAAATGTAACTTTCGTGAAATAAGCAAGTTAAGAGATTCCTCTTTTAATTTCAAATCAATTAAAATGATTGCCATTTTCATTTTAGGCTTTGTACAGCTATAGCTAACTTTTGTAAAATAAAGTTTATTTTTAAATGGGAATAGAAGAGCAAGTCCTGGCCATATTCAAGCTATGGAAAGCCAGAGTGATACTGTGTAAGCATAGATACATCAATAAAAACTGGTATCTATCTGTGGAAGTTACCTGTGGTCCTAATGGAACCATTCCTCTTGGAGGAGTCATTCTCTGCATTGGCCCACCCATGTTTGGATGCCCTGAAAATAAAATTATGTAACTATGAAATACACAAGCACCTTCTAAAACAACTTTTATAAATCATTCCTTTTTAATTAACAAAATCTTAAAAATCTGCAGTAAGCCTTGAAACACAGAAAGAAAGACGTGATTTTGAGGAAAGAGTGCTTCTGAATGGTCCAAGCAATTATTTCATTCACCTTGCTGCCGTGTTGGGTCCATCCCACTAGGCAATAATGGCTGGCTTCCTGGGACACCCCCAAGTGCCTGCAGGCAGAGAAACCACATGTTAAATGAATTCCGTGCTTTGAAATGTATGTTAAAGACGTAATGCAAATATTTTGGGTTTAATTCCCAATGTTTTTTCTGAGTCAAGAGTTATGTTGAAGAGATTACTTTCTTAAATGCCCTAACTTTATCTCTCCAGTGCCCTACTAAACTATCCTGAATGTCTTACGAACTTGATTATGTGTTTGCATGGACAAACTCTTGGATTTGTGAAGAATTACATATAAATAATGTCCAAAATATAACTGTCCAATTTGCTTCCCCCTCTATACTTCTTTCACTTTAGCTTGCCTATTATTTAACATACAAGTGCTCTCTTAGGGTTGGGCATGAGGCAATTTATCCAAGGCTTACATTGCTACTTTTCTCTTTTAGCCATACTCTTAATACTTTTAACATCTCCTTTCAGATGTCAGGATGTTGACTCTTGATATTCTCTGAGACTGATCCCTAACTGAGCCAACCACAGAGCATTCTACAAGACACAGTTTATAAGGGTTCCATGTGGGGGACGCTTTATTTTCCATTCTGTCTTGCTCTTGAAGGATAAGCTTATTACTGATCTGATGTGGGAGATAACAGTCACAAAACTTGCTCCTAGATCTAGCCTTCAAGCATGAAGGTACATTTTGTTGTTATTTCACCTTTGATCCAAATCAGATGCTTTGTATTTATGTCCCCACATTTTAATCTGCCCTTTGGGTTTACAGTAACTGAATTAGATTTAAGGCAATTTCCTGAAGCCTCTTGCCTATAGTTTAGTCAAGTAGAAAACTCTTTATGAATGGATTTGTAGCTGATCCATTAGGTGGGTGCTATTTAGCATTTCAAAATAACATCACATTTTCAGTAAAAATGTATCCAGAAAGGTCTATCTGTTATTATGAAAGTAATCTACTCGGGCAACATAGGTTATTGCTTACTGACAGAATGGGTAAAATACTCTTGACCTGGAAATACTGTTGTAGTCTTAGATGCATACAAGGGGAAAACTATCTACAAATATTACACAAGTATTTTTCCACAAGACGTAGGGAATTAAAAATTAAGGTGAACAACATTATTTCAAAGGTAATGCAATCAACAGGCACTTCACGGAGCAATTAATGAAAACAACAAATAATGTGAGACAACATCATTTAAATCACAGTTTTACGTTTACTTTAGTGGCTTGAAGTCTGGACAATACATGAGAACAATAACATGAAGTGCTTAGGGGAGTGTCAAGTACCAGCAAAGCAGGAACTGGTCACTTCTACCAAAGGTGGCAGGTGACATGTAAGGGCACAGAGCCATTTGCTGCTGGGATCACACACTTTGATGACTTTACTCCTGCAGTCATGACACCACGGATCACTACATGAGGGACTGTGGTTCCTTTATAACACACCATAGTACTTCTCAAGGAAAAATGAGTGTTCCCATGCAGCACCAGGCATTCCGACAGCAAACACCCCTGTGGGGCTTGATCTCACAGGACATGATCGAGCACTGGAGGCAACTTAGGGGGCATTTGCTAGGTACCAGCTTTGCTTGCTGCAAAGCCTAAATCTCACTCAGAGAACCCTTACACAGCACTGGACTGTGCTGGACACACATGCCCCGTGTTACTCTTCCTTGCCAGGCATTGAAGGATAGAGTTATAGCTACACTGGGAATTTTTACTCTGACTTTTACTGACTTCTGCCAAATCAAAATTGCAGCCTTAAAGCTGCATTACAATAGTTTATTACTTCCACAAGCTGCCCATCTATACTGTAACTTAAATAATGGCAGCATTGCTCAAAGCAGTAATTCATGAATGCAGCATAACTTAAATTAATTCCAAGAGCTGTAATTCACCAGGATTATGTGATTATGTTTCAGATCTGAACTGAAAATACCACAATGTGCAGGCAAAAATGCTTCTGAAACTAAAACTGACGGCTGGCAAAACTTTCACAGCATTCACCACACCCAGTTTCTACCTGCCAGTATTTACAGTGTCTGAAGCACAGAAAGGAAAACAAAGGAATATGTGAAACCCAAACACTGGAGAATCTTTGGCACAGAGAGAACTGAAAGGTGCAAAAATCAGGAAGATATTTTGTACCGAGTTACAATATGTCTATAGCAAATACTTAATTAAAGTGTTAATGACATTACACTCTTAATTGTCCTTTGATGATTACTTCAACAAGGTTAATTACATTTCCCTTGAAATTAAGTAGCTATGGTACAGACAACTGCACCAGTTCCCAAAGATCACCACATCTTATTTGGAGGAACACTTAAAGAAGTCTTGTGACCTGACACATGCAGCTCACCACATTTCAAACTTCAAATTTCTGGCAATATTGTGTGAGTGCTGAAGACAAGTTTGTTGACATTATGGTAGACAGATATAAAAAATAGCCAGAACTGAGGCTGGAGCAGAAAAGTCTCTTCATCAGGCTGTGACGACAAGAAAAGAAGCCTGGGTAGTCTAAGTTGCTCCAAAAAAAGCCATTCCATCTGACCTGTCAACCTTTCTCAATACTGCAAATGACCTGATTTTTCTTTCAGAGCTCTACTGACATTTTTCTGTCTGCATATCTCCAACTTCTCATCTACTGACAACCACTTTCTCCTTGTCTATCTGCATGAAGTAGAACTTAAAACCACAAATGCTATCTGCTTCCAGAACCATCTTTTCACAGATGGGCCAATAAAGGTCTCTGCTGACGAACAGCAGCTCATTACTCATTCTTGTTACACTGGCAGGCATATCCTTTGATGGAGATGAGAGAAAATGGGGAACCTGATGCTTTCATAAGGCCCTCAGAGTGTCTGTAAGAGACATAGAGCACTTTATGACATTTGCTTCTCACCAATAATCCCCATATTTACTGTGAAATACTAAATACAACAAAGAATAGAAGAAAGTAATGCATTTCACATAGAATTAAACAAAAAATTCTCACAGATAAGTGCTTGATGTGGTTATACAAGTTCATAGAGTGTAACAGCTATGGGAATATTCTGCCTCATCTCAGAGCAGGCAGCATTGACTGGATGAGGTTCATGCAGCACCATACAAAGAAACCACATCCTCCCACACAAAGATATTGAGATGGGGGCACTGATCAGGCACAGAAAATTGAGCTGGGAGTAGCATGGCATAGAATCAAAATAACTGTTTAATGGTCAGACAAAATGGGTGGAGAGGAACTGACCAACTCTTGTAGCCAAAGAGCCAAAATTAGTCAAGAAGACAACATTCCCTGTTCCCAGCACTGCACCATCTCCTTGGACCACAACAGTGTATCAGTGATAAATTCTTACCTGATTGGGTATTCTTAAAGGTGGCCTTGGACCTCCAGGGTACCGAGGGGACATGAAAGGCTATGAAAAAAAAGAAATACTGCTCAATAATTCAACTTAGATTGTAAATACAGCGTTGAGTGTATGGGCTGTGCCATACTCATACTTCAGGCATCCAACTTAAATACTTTCACAGAGCATCCAGTATAGTATTCCTCAATATTTAGCAGAACCAAATAAATTTAGATAGTCTTAAAAAAAGCATCCACCATGGTACATTTTTTTAAACTTTGTAACAGCTATGGCAAATGCAGGACATATACAACTTATATACATTAGCTGAGAAGAATAATAAGCCATTTATATTACACATCTGTACTTTCCACTGGAGAATGGAAAGACAGAAAACATGAAATATAAAAGAAAAATGCTTTTGGGACAGTGAAGAGGTAAGTAACAGAAGAACAAACTGCAAATACTTTCCATTAACCTTTTCATAGTAATAGAGTAAAATTCAATACAAGATATAACGTGAAAGGGAACAGAATTCAAGTTTGTACCATAAATATTTAAAATTTTGATGTTTTAAATGAACCATACTAATTCAGGGTTACTCTTCCCATCACTGCACACACACCTCCATGCTTACTCAGTACATCTTCTACCTCAAGACCAAATATACACCCAAATCTGTTGTACCATCCTACACCCTCTGAGAGTGGCTCTTGGCTACTACTATACTACTTTTTAGTCCCTTATGATAAACAAAGGACAGCACCAACAAGCACATTAAGCACCTTTACTTATTCCATCCCAAAATGTGACAGTCATCTAGACATCTAGAAAGCAGGGAGATTAGTGGCAAGTGTGAGAATGACAAGAAGAAGGCACAAACATCTGACTAAACAGATGATGAAGAGGATCATTTTGGCAAGCAAATGCATCTATAGCTCCAAAAGAAAATGAAGAGCTGAAAGTATGCCTTGACTGTAAATACAGGGACAAAAAATTAAATAATGAAATTTTATATCATGAAAGAGGAGCTCACTTCTTTTCATGACACGACCATGGGAGACAAGGGAGACAAAGGAAAGCAGTCTGCTGGGACTTCCCAGGGGCAACCTCATGACAAATGAGCTGCTGCATGTTTAAATCCACTCTTTGGTATCTCTTCAAGGAAAACCAAATATCCCTACACTGGCACTGTCTAGTCAGCTGTGGCTAAGCACCACTGACAGGTCACTAAGAGTCTATGATAGACAATTTTTTATAAATGAATGAGATATTTCAACTCCACCAGAACACTGTGTTATGAACTAAAATGCCACTGATCATCAACACTAGTAATGTATGTCTTAATAGTAGAAATAGCTGGCAAAAGATTTATGTTACCAATAAATAGTAATGGAATTTTTCCTACAATTTGGAAAAAAAAAATAATTAACAGACCATTTCACATCTCAGAAATCAGAATAACCTAAAATAATGCAACCTACAAAAACACTTGTTTAAAATATGAATTAGAAAGCAATTAGAAACACAGTTTACAAACTGGAGAAGAAAGTTCAGTGGCATTGGTGAATAGGTTACTTTTATAAAAATAGGCATTAGAAATTCTGTGCTATGGAAGAGGGAGGCTTCTTGATACCCTTCCTCTGATGGCAAGATTCACTGATATGAAAGAAACAAAAAAAGGGTCATGCATGTGATGACAGCTGAAAGATGCAGGCCCATGTAAAGCAGTAAAAGTGTGATAAAGTAAGAATTACAACTATTTGCAGAAAGCTCAACCAAATGCACTGAATGGAGCACTGCACACTCTAGTGTCTTGGACTTGGCTTACTTCATAGAGCAAATGAAATCTTAACTTCATTTACAGTGGTACAGCTCATGAAAGGGAAATCAGCAGAGTCTCTCAAGTCAACCATATCTTAACACAGATTCATGATAGTGATATTAGTATGTAATGGTGCATTACTGGCAGAACATCTACTCCTTTCAAGCAGGATGGAAAACCTTCTGTCCCCTCTCTTCCCAAGGGGTCCCCCCTTCTTATTCAGTTTTAAAAGTACCTAAAACCCTATTCTCTTGTATAAAATTGAAATTTTATTTTACAAGCTGAAACAAATACCCCACTGCATAAAGGAAAGAAAGATTCTTACTCATACGAAGGTGCAGTTTCACCTTTCAAAAATATGACTCACATTGCCTTAAAATAAAGAATCTATTTTGTGGTTTGCTGTGACTCTGAGGGTGGTAGCTGCTTCAGATTTTTGAGACGGTTCTGTGTCTAGGTAGGTCTCAAGTTTTCTCAATAAAAGCCCCTCAGAGTACCTCTAGGATTCTTCTCTGACATGTAATGCACTTTCTTTTTGAAACATTGTTTCCTAAGTAGGCATCAAAGCAGACTTTGAGAACCAGAGCAACTATCCTTACATGACTTGATAGTTCACTGCACTGAGTAAATACAAGAGCCTCTTCAGGATAACTCTGTCCTACAAGAAGGATATTGTATTTATATTTCTGTGTATTTCCCTTAAATGTACTAGTGGAAGAATTTAAACCTTCTCCTATTCTTTAAGCATCTGAACCCAAGTGGAATTGGCAGTGAATTACTTCATCCAATAAATTTCAAATAGTTCTTATGGTCCTTGGTCCTAGAGACAGGAAAATACATAAACAGTTGGGAAGCAAAACTAATGTTTTGATGAAGACAAGTATCATTAAAGGTCCATCTAGCCTTGCAGAAAATGGTGAGATAGTGATTTTCAAGGACTATTCTAAAAGATTGTATGCTATTTTGGGCCAAGGTTTAGTACTTAAGTACTTACCACAAAAATTCTACCACTGAAAAGAAAAACTCAAATATTCTCATGTTTGTGCCCATTACAACACTCCTCCCTCTCCATCACCAAGGTCATATTTGTCCACAAGAAGTTCTACCAAGGTGTATCAAGGCAACAAAGAAATTCTGTCAAATGTTTTAAAGAAAAGAAATTAAATATGAGCACCTTTTTACTACATGGGGAGCATTTTTTTCCAAGTCCCACACATACACCTTGTCAAGAATGAGGCACTCTGAAACACATGAACTCAGGAAGTAGGAACTTTTTGTCATATGTTGCTTTGCTGCTTTGCCTGTAACTACTAAAGGCAGATGTCATTTAGTCTCCAATCTAGTTTTACACTGTTGTTAAAGAGTTGCTGAGATGACCACGGCTGTGAGCGGAACAATGGTAGACTGACATCTTTTATGTCTCTCTTTCCTTGACTTGAAAAATATTCTTCTCCTTCTCTAAATGATATTTGGTGAATTTTGCCCAGGGAAGTTGTGGCTGCCCCCTCCCTGGCAATGTTCAAGGCCAGGCTGGATGGAGCTTTGAGCAACATGATTTGGTGGGAGGTGTCCCTGGAACAAGACGATCTTTAAGGTCCCTTCCAACCCAAACCATTCTGTGATTCTACATTGCAGCACACAGATCACAAAAAGTAATGAGTTCAGAATATGGACACCAAATTAAAATGGTGTTTTAAGATTTTGAACTGATTTTTTACAGATTTTGAACTGGTCAGTGTAGCACACAAGAAATACATTCTCCATGTGTGGAAGACTCAGACATTTCTGCCTGCTACCTCAGCCTTATGTCAATTCAAAATTCACCATCTTGATAGTTGGAAACCTTTAATGGATCTGCACTAAATTCTCAGACAGACAGACTCCTTATTTGTATCAAAGTTCAGCAGGGCTGATGGTCCAGTGCCACGGCAATGACTCAAATAATTCCTTGCTTACTCCAGCTAGCAGGGAGAGAGAGGGCTGTCAGCAATGCATGGAGCACATGAGCACTCCTTCCACTTAAGGACTGCAGACATTTGATTCTTCAAAACATAGTCAAGGTAAAAATAGAAAGGAATAATTAAGATGGAAAAATATGCCAAAGAGATAGGTAATGTGATTTAATAATGTACCAGTAATTTAAGTTACTGAGCAGGAAGAAGACAGAGGGGCAAAAGAAATGATCTCCTAAAGCCCTCTCTGTGAGAAAGGATGTAGGATACTCTCCAAATAATATAACTAGCATTTCAGGTTCAGATTTTGCCCAAGTTGTTGCAAAGCCTGTCTACAGGAGAACAATCTCTCAAAGCTGATCTGACTGAGAAGGGTATGACCAGAGTGGCTCCATCCCACAGTAATTTTCCAGGTGCTTAAGTGGCTCTCAATAGGTTTCTAATCACTACTGCAGCCTTCAAGTCCCTCTAATCTGCAACAGGAACATTATGTGCAGTACAAGGAGGTGTAAACAACTCTATTGCACACTACCCTAAGCTACAATTAACTCCTCAAATGGAGTTCAGGAACTGGCACATACACTAACGCAGTAAGAAAAGAAAAAGAAAAAAACCAAAACCCCAAGCAAAAGAACAAATGAAACTAAAAATTAATAACAAAATAAAAGAACATGAAGCAAACAAAGTAATGGGCAATAATGCCATACCTAAGCCCAGTCTGAGACGTCACTAGCGTCTGAAAACACGTATCACACAAACTGTAACAACAGTAGAAGATTCTGGTAACTGTTCTGGAGAAAAGCCAACTAAACACATCTGCCAGCACCAATATATTGCAATTACTGCCTTCAGGTACAAAATTCAGTAATGTGGTATCACAGAAGGCATCTTGAAAAGTGCTGTCCTGCAGCTGGGACCAAAGGAATATAAGCAGAAGCTGAATATAAGCAGAAGCTTCTTCTAAACTGAGTGGAAAATAAGCCAAGAGAGGAAAAACCTTTTGTGCAGTCACTGCAGGACATCAGAATGCAGAACTACAGAATGATCAACATTCATCAACTTAGAAGTGAAAAAAAAAACGTAAAAGGAGAAAATTATTAAAAAAGAAATTAATACTAAACAATACTAAAAGAAATGAGAGTACACAAAATAAAACCAAGATGTGAAATGTTAAATGTACTAAGTTCCCTGTTCTTACTTTTAGCATCCTATCAAGAATCTCTAACAATTTTGTTAAAAATACTTCACAACGAAGTAGTTCAAGAACTTGAATTATGGGTCTTCACTTCTCGTACATTTTGGTACCTTCCTACTAAAGAAAGAATCAAACCATGTCCAGGGAGAGTAAATGGTATCTCATAAACTTTGTATTTAATACAAATCTGTAAATTGTATGTGCATGTGTGCATGTACAATATAAAAACCTTATAAAACACTATTTTACTTAATTCCTGCGAACATGAGGACATAAGTTTCTCAGTGAGGAAGTCTTTCAAGAAGCAACATTGAAGCAAAGTATTCTCACTGCCCACATTCTTGTTCCAGTATTCAGGAAAAATGATATTCATCAGAAAGCCGATGACATGAAAACACAGAAGCTGGCACATCTCTCTGCCAGTTGTGTAATTCTTCATCTGTCTTTTTTTCAGTTGTTTGGGAGAGTCTAGAATATGGTGTGGTTTAGTTTTCTTGTACCTAACTCTGGTGGAATAAAAGCATTTAAAAGATGGTGTTCTACAAAGTACACAGATTGCAATAAATGTATTTTTCTTTAAATTTGCTTCCTTTCCAAAATCTCAGATTATAATTTACCTGCTTCCAAATATAGGAATACTGGAATTTCGCACTGACATTTTAATCCTTTTTAGTCATACATTTATTACATTTATTGAACACATTTCATTACACATAAATTGCATAATTTACAATAATCCCCAGTCAACTAGCTCATCCTGAGTAGTGCTTAGGTGTAAAATTCTATTGACATTTTTTCCCTATAGCAATTGAAGTTATCATAAATATCCAGTACATACACACAAAGTGCCACCCTGTGACTTGTCTTACCTCATGTAATAAATGCACACACACTAGGAAAAAAAATAAAAGGTAGTTCAAAAAGGAATTGCTGCAGGAACTGGGCATGAATAAATGCCCTAACTGTAAAAGTACCAAGAGCCAAAATGCCAGTGGACAAAGCTCAGTCTGAGGAGAATAAACTGGAATAAAAATTTCTTGAACAGGACAGCTCTGTCTACAGGCATGAAAAAACCCACTTTTCTCAGGGGTCAGGGTAGTTTAATTTACAACACTGACCTTGATTCACATCAGTATCTTCCCAGCCCTATGAAGGGTTTTTTCAGGGTAAGTATGTGTTTGCCTGGTCAAAGTAGGACAGAAGGTGTATTTTATTGCACACCACCAATATGCTATGCCCAAGATGAGGGTTCCTGAAGGAAATCTCAGGAATGTGTTTTACATATCTTAGGTACTTCCACACAGTGTTGGCCAAGCCTGAGCAGCCACCAGTAAGTGGGCTCACCAGGACACCTCTGTCTGGCAGGGTTCTCTTCTCTACCTCAGTCTGGGGCACCACCACCACCCAAGGGACAGTGATGGACAGTGGGAAGAGAGAATCCATCTCTAACAACAGCTTTATCCAGGCATGGAAGAGGATGCCCATGCCATTCTCTTACTGCATTTTACATAGCTTGGGAAGGCAGAGGAATGGCTGTTGCTTGTGCCAGACAATGCTCTCCAGGGCCATCCAAAGCCACCTTTAAATTCATGGTTTTAGAAGCAAGCAAAACCAGGTGATAACTATTTTTCATCATGCCTTTTTAATTGCCTTTTGTATCTGCATTATCAAATTTAGCATAATTGTAAATTGGATGTCTCAGCACCCCAAGAGGTGGATGATGTTCCTAGCTGCAGAACGTTTCTTAGGGGAAAATCAAGAGCACACCACAAATTAAAAAATGCAAGGTGAAACAGTCTTGGCACTCCATATAGAAAGGGACTAAAACGACACATTGGTTTATATAATTTAGTCACCATAATAAGCACAAATTCTAAACTACTTACTATTAGATACTGAAAATGGAACCACAGAGTTAATTTGTACATGCTATGACGAATTATTTTAAATTAATTATACTGTTACTTGAAGAGCAGGTATTGTAAGTGTCCAAGCTGCCAGCATCAAGGTCATAAGCAAAGTGGGAGATCTGGTATTAAAATTCTTCAATGTATTTTTTTTAAAGTTCTAAATTATAAGAAGTGAAATAAACAAAA
This sequence comes from Florisuga fusca, assembly GCA_038090715.1. Lineage (NCBI taxonomy): Eukaryota > Metazoa > Chordata > Aves > Apodiformes > Trochilidae > Florisuga > Florisuga fusca. Next base: position 25,562,558 of record JAAWXA010000006.1, read on the forward strand.
AATCTTTGTTCTCTTCTCCATTAAAATTGGATTCGATTGCCAAGTTACATATTCTGTCTCTGAAAACACAACTCATATTAATCTTTTTGTTTTCAAACTCTGTTTCTAGTTAAAAGGACTGACATCACTACACTAGTTATAATCCAAATTGTAAGAAATAAGACTGGTTTATAGTTTTATTGAATTTTCTTATTATGGTAGCAGTACTCAAAAATGACTAGGAGCTAACAATTTAATATAATTCCTTAACATTATTGTATTTTATAAAATGGTTTAGAGATGCTTTACAAATACCACTGGTGTGTGTGCTTCCATTTGCAATGAAATGGGGTTTTGTACTCCTGAAGAACATCGGTGATGAACCATCAATTAAATTCACACAAAATATGTGTGAATTGATTTTATATAAGTTAGTTTACAATTAATACACTTTTTTTATTTGTTTAGTTTCCTCTGCTTCTTTTGTGGACATTTCCATCAGCAATAACAGTCACCACAGTGTATACGACACTCTTCATTAACACATTTTAATTCTAACCAGGACTAAACTAAATTAGCTCTCAAAATGACACTCTTGTGTTGGCAGAGCCTGCTGATAAGCGCAGTCATTTAACTTACCCTCTGCAAAGCTTAGCCAGGCTATTATCAATTCTTAACAAAAAATTGTTTTCCTATTCAACTGCATTTTACTGTTTATTAAACAACCCTTCTCCTCCTTTGCCCCACAGATGGCCACTCACAACATTAGATGTCTTTGTTTCATATTTTGCTGAAGCATTTCAGAAATGGAATTTGGGTTACACACTACGCATTCTATAATCTACAGGTGTAAATCAAACTAGCTTGACTATTTTATATATATATATATATATATATATACACATCTCCACTATTTCTTTTAAAACTGTTTTAGACTCTCAGCACTAAGACTGGGTTTCTCTCTATGCTGGCCTTTCCTGACAACTAAACTTATTTCCATCAGCAGGTTCTTCTTTATGCATCATGTAAAGATGCCTGAAAAAAATAACTTCTTTAATTATGGTACCTAAGAGCAGCCTGACACGCTCTGGCAACTTATAAATAGCAATAGAAAGAGGTATTTTAATTTAGAGTATTGAGCAAAACTAAAAAAAGTTAAAAAAAAAAATAATTTAAAAGCCTTCCACAGACATCTTTCTTTCCATATCTAAAATTCCCGAAGTTACAACAACACCAGCATTTCAGACAAAATTCTGTATCCCTGGTCAAAAAATTCAGGATTCATTCCACCAGAGGAAAGAATAAAGCAACACCTACCTTGCACACTCTGCACAGAAAAATGAAGAAACAAAATCTCTTTAAAAATAAACCAGATGCCTTTTGTCCTTAGCTAAGCATTTCTCCGTGATGCTAAAAGCAGGACTGGTTAACTCCCCTGGCTACATCTCCACATCTCCAAAACCTAAGAAAGTAAGTAGCATGCATTTCATAACAGCTGATCTTTACTAATTGTACTGTTATTACACATGTCTGTCTTTGTGGGAAATATTATCTCACAAGCAAGAAGATTTAGCAAGAAAGGGGCTAAGTTCTGCACATGATATTTAATGGAAATTTTGAAAGAAATGCAGTTTTGGAAGTGCTATTACCTATATGCACTTTAAACCAGGCTAATAGTTTTTACTTTTAATTTAATTTTTATTCAATGCAAATACTACAGAAAATGGGAGTATTTTAAACCTGACAAGCTAAAACTAAAACATCAAGAAGTATCTGGATCCTCCAAGCTGGAGTTTGTTATTCCTGCTGTTACATTTCACAGATATATTATTTCAAAACTACATACATTACCATCACCAAGGCTTTTGGTTTCAAACCCAAGCACTTGCAACTCATGTAAAAAGCAAGATCCAGACTATGACAGGAACTGAATTAACTTCAGTGGAAGGAAGGATTTATATATCATATATAAATGAAAACCTACTCCTTCGTATCACTTCAGCAGCAAAGCAGTATCACTTTTGGTATATGGTCAGTACCCTTAAATTTCTGAGGTTTATTTCACAGAGAACTTGAATTTTCAGGGTAAGATTGTCAAGTTGGTAACAGATGTCCAAGCTAAATGACTTGTGCCCAGATCCACCCCTTCCCCTTGGAGCACTCCACAGCCAGCAGTAGGTCTGTGGCTGCTTGAGATGCACTTGTAGAAGGGGAGGGAGGGACGTGTGGGCTCAGAGCTGATTTAGCTACTCAAGCTGAGCAGTTTTAATTTGTTTTAACAGTTACGACTAGTAAAACCATTACCGCAACTGCAGGATAGAATTATCAAAGCTAGCAGATGTCAGATACCTTTATCTTTTTAAAGTTGACTTAATTCTTGGTATTTAGAGAAAATAGAGAGGAACAAACACAAACTACTAACAGATCTTCCTAGATACTAATCACCTCTCATTAGTCTAAAACGTAAAAATAATTTTTAAAACAAAAATATTTAAAAATACAGCATGGTGCTGGAAAAAACAAAAATGCAGAGATCCCAGTTCTGCAAAGAAGCAGACATATGTATTTTTTTCATGCACTTGAGTACTCCCAGTAAATGTCAGTCTGCTTGATATGTATACATTTACAAACAACAGAGATTTCAAAAATACAATAAAATTCTTCTAACACTAATATATACATCCAAGTGTATATATTATTATTTAATATGTAATATTATAGTATATACGATATATTAATATATAATATGTTAAGTATATATATATTGTATAATATATATAATATTAATATATATAAAATAAAATTTTAAAAACATATTTTCAAGCTTTTCTAGGCCTTTTGAACCTGCTAGCTTTAGTCACAAGATGTATTTGTAGCTTTGGTGTCATTGCATCCACTTACAGTAGTGTTTTAACAATCCATTATGTTTTTCAAGCTTCTAGGACTTCACTTTATCTGCTTTTCCCTTTGCCTAGTTCTGTAACTTTTCTATCCTTCACTTGCAATTATCTCATTTGCTCCACTGGAATTTAGATAGGGTGTAAACATGAAGCAAATCCAGTTAATGTTGCAGTCATGCTCCAGTTCCTTTTCAATGATTTGTGCATTTTTTTGGTTGGTTGGTTTTTTAATTTTTGTTTTGGGTTTTTGTTTGGTTTTGTTAGATTGGTTTTGGTGTTTTTTGTTTGTTTTGGGTTTTGGTTTTGGATTTTTTGGTGGTTTGGTTTGGCTTTGAGGAAGAAAAAAAAGTACAGGCAATGTTGCAATGTTGCAGAAGAAGGGGAAAACACAAGGAGGGGCAGTGAAAGGGAAGTGAGGAAGCTGGATGCTACCACAGTGAAGTGTAGCTGCTTATGTGAAAATTCAGATGGGGGTTAAAAAATGGTGAAGCCCTGTGAGTGTTAGGGAAAGACCACAGCTGAAACAGTCCAAAAGCATTTAAAAAGAAGCAAAAAGATTTTAAATTGGTGTAAGATACGCGTTTTTGTCTGGCAAAGACCAGTCTGAGACATGTCTGTATCTCCAGCTGGAATTAGGAATCCTCATTTGCTGTGCAAACAACGACCCCTCTGTGGACAATTCATAGAAGCAACACAGTCACTCCAAAATAGCTTCACAGGGATGCTAGAAGATTTCTCCCTCCTCATCTCCCTTACTGCAGGATGCTTGTTCAAAGGAGCAATCTGGGAGCATGTTCTGCAAGTGTGAAGGGGCTGAAGCAGGGGACCATGTACCCAGTAGATCCCTGGCCCAGACAATAGATTCTGGGAAACTAATACATGTGAGACAGATTGAAGTGAGTGCAAGGACAGAGTGAAACCCCAAATGGGGTGATTTAATCCCAGCTGTTGTGGAATTAGAGGAGATGTAAAGGTGCCATCTGTATTTGCTTGGGAGGCATCAACCAGTGACTTTTAGAAAGAAAATATTTTATAAGCTTACACAGAAGTCTACAAATCCATTTTATTTTTATATATAAATAGGTCACTATTTCTGTTTCAAAATGCCAGAGGTGTGCATTGCTATTAAACTTTATCTCACTAACTTGTTTATTTTCACCACTTAAATGCTAATTAATCTCACTTTTTTAGGTCAAATAGTAGTGCTGGTCAGTAAGAAAAATTGAAAGTTTTTTCTGCTCTTATGTCTTGCTGTAATGATGCTCTCCTAAAGCATTTGGTCAGTGCTACTAAAGAACAGCTATGCTAAAAATAATACTTTAGAATAATATTGGTTGAGCTAAACTGAGAACAAACAACTGCCACAAGGTGGCAGAACAGCCTTACCGTACTTTGATGGGTTGGGTTTGGTTTGGTTTGGGTTTTTTTTGCTTTTTATAAAGAGGAATGTGTAATATTTGTATTTCATACATGGTGTTGACACATCTTTCCCATGCATTCCAAGTATATATGATGATCACTAATCAGTGAATGAAAGAAAACTACTTGACAGGTCCTTTAGAATACACGTGCAGTATGGAAATAAGCTTTAAACAGTCAGAAAGGTTCCTTGCACAGATGCAGACATGGCAAAATTTGGTCAACCATGTAACATAATAGATTAATATAACTGGGGTTTAATTAAATATGCATTGTTTCTTCAAAAATAAGAAATCAGGGTCAGCTATTCAGCAGTGCTAGTTGTCACTAACTTGGAGAAACATGATAAATTCCACTGTACCAGAACTCTGTAATTCAGTCTGTTAAAAGCTAAAAAAGCAACTAAAAGGCTAACAAAATCTAGTGAAATCAATACTTCTTATTCTGCTTACAAATTCAAAATATTTCAATGAACACAAAACTTCCCTGTCCTTTTTTTATTTGCTTACTAAAGGTGGTATTGTCCACAAAGATAAGTAAGTAGTCTGCAATTACACAAACGTAATGTATCTAAAATTTTTTAGGCTATTTAAATATCAGTGAAGAGATGGATGGAAACAGGCCAGCACTTCACAACCTGAAAAGCAGTGGTTTGCACCTGATCCCAGCCCTCATGATTCACATGGGTACACTGCTGTGTGCTGTGTAACAGAAGAGTATCCAGGCTTCAAAATTTCCATGACCATTATTTTTAAATGTTCATGGTGTTTTTTTCTAATTGCAAACTGTACTATGATGTGCAAGTATAAAACATGATTTTTTTCCAATCTCACTGTCCTCAAGAAGAAGGGACTGAGGCTAGGACTGCATTCTTTGAAGACTTTGCTCTGACTGTACCCAAGAGGCTTCAAGTAACACTGCACAGAACCAACCCTGGTGAAAAAATACTGTCCTCAGGCCAGAAAGTGAGATAACATTGCATGTGAAAATCTGAGTGTCTTTGAATCCTGTGACCTAATCACAACTGACTCTTTGACCACAAGTGGGTGAATTTAACTCACCATAAATTAGTTTGTTAGACCCTCATGCAAAGATTTGGCTGCTGGCTTTATAGACATTCCCTATCAGTACCACATGAGGTTTAGATTTGATATTAGGAAAAAATTCTTTACTGATAGAGTACTCAAACATTGCAACAGGCTGCCCAGGGAAGTGGCAGAGCCATCATCCCTGGAGGTGTTCAGAAAATGTGTGGATGTATCACTTGAGGACATGGTCTAGTGGGCATGGTTCTGTTGGGTCGATGGTTGTACCTGATGATCTTAGAGGTCTTTTCCAACCTTAATGATTCTATGATTTCATCTAGCCCTGAAGGACAATAACTGCCACTATCTTATTGAGTTCTCCAGTTGCCCTACTATTTTGGTATCCGTTAGGACTCCACAGAGAAGGTCAAAGACTAGGTCAGATTCATCTTTGTGGATGGCCATACCAAGAAACTAACAATTGAGTAACTCTGGTGTTAAAAAATGGCACAGACAATGTCATGAATTACTTATACTAGCTAAGTATAATTACTTATACTAGCTAAGTGCCATTCTTACACCTTAGCTCCACATACAAGATGTGGTCTAGACAAGAAAACTGGTGAACTGACAATTAATTTCCAGACTCAGAATGGGGTGAAATGAATGCCTCAGAAATGTACACAGCCACCTTTAGTATTGGTTTATGATGTTTATTTTCCAAGCAATGAACAATCTTTTAAATGGATCAACCAGTGTAACATTCCTTTTTTACATGTGGAGAAATATGAAAAAAGGAGAATTGAAAATGGCTATTTTTGGTTATTCAGGAAGAACATAGAAACTTAGGAATTAGTTGCAGGATTTTTTTGCATCCAACATTACAGTCTGATTACAAATCATTACCCTTCCCTGAGGCTCCATATTTAAGAAAGCAACTCACCAGAAGTGCTGACCCACTAGACAGCATCCTCACTGAACTGCACCTAACTTGTTACTTCAGCCTTAGACAAAATCCACAACTTAACTGCATTCTCCTATTGGAAGTTGAAGAGTCTTGTGTGACAGAATTACAAAACTATTGTCTTCACTCATCTTATAGTTCCAGATATTCAGTTCTGCTGCTAATGAACCAAGAGCAGATTCAGTTAGTGTATAAACTTATTTCCAGAGAATTATCTCAATCAAAAAAATTGACTTTAAAATATATACACAACATATGAAATTGAGACACATTCTAACTCCACAAAAACCTATTTTCTTTACAAATTTCGCTTTTGAAACTGTAAAAATTTTTCTCTTTTTTTTAGAGAAAAAAAGCCATTTAGTGGGTGATAATAGCTATGCAGCCTCCTTTCACTGAACCATTGTAAGGTTGGAAACTTGGACCCTCAGCATTGCAGTTCTCATCATCCATCATCTGAACTGAATTATAAAAGTACAAGTACAGATATGCAAGACAAATCCAGCCATTGGCTTCCTAACTCCACTTTCATGGACTAGTTATGAAATGCCAGAAACTGCTAATTAACTGGTGGCCTATACATGAAAATCTCATTTTAGAAAGGGCACAGTTTTACAAGATACTATCTGTGAAACCACATTCTTCCATGTTCATCTACCACCATGTGCTATACTAGCGTGCTCCATTTTCTTTTATTTAAAAAATAAAATAAAATAAAATAAAAAAATTAATTTTCCTTTCTAAAATATTTCTAAAGGTCACAGAAGTAATACTAGTGGTCAGCAGTGCCAATAAAACTGGGATCCATTTAATGTTTCTTGGTTCCCACCACACTCCTCACCTCAGCTGCCATGTTCCCCTGAACAAGAAGCAATTGCAGCAGTAAGAGCATCCATTTCACTTTTATCCCAGCTAGTGGTTAGTGTCACACACACAAAAAAGAGATGCAGTGCAAAACCAAGAGTCAGTACAAATGAGAAAATTAATTACTTTAAGATGTTTGTCTGAATTAGCCAAGCAGAGCTGGAAGGTGGTGGCTGTCAACAGATTTGGCTTAGGTCAATCAAAACATTTCATGAAGCAACAAAGGCAGCCTTATCATTCCAGAATGACCTTTTCTAGACAAATCTTAGGTTGCAGAAAGTTGAAATGTTACAATGTTTTCTTGGTGCAAAGTGAACTACATAAAGGTATAAGCACCATTGTTCCACTCCTTCTGTAATCTTCCGACTCTTAAAAAACAAAATTGTTCATCTTCATAACCAGTGAATGAGTTGCAGGTCTAAATACCAGCCTCTCAGAGAAGACCAGAAGTTCGTTGAAGTTTGTTAGTGTTCAGACTAAGGCTGGTGTCTTCTGTGCTGGTTTTGGCTTAGTCTTGTGATTAGTTGGGATCAGTGAAGTTAAGAGAAGAGCACACAGAAACCAGTTGCCTAGTCAAAGGTGTACTAGAAAGAAAGAAGCCATGAAGGGAATAATAAGTTTTGAGCATGGCTTTGTCTTTTCATCTGCTTTTTACAGCAGCAGATGATGCTCCTCAACTTTCACATACATGGCTTTGTCTGCTAATATATTTTCCTGTCAAGATAAATTGACAACAGTAAGAGTCATCTATGTCTGTATTAAATCCAGATACTAACTCTTCCTTGGCAACTCTCATTCCAACACCATAACACATTGTACCTACTGTCTGCACATATTTGCTTTCTACACACCTTGCAGTTTCAGCACACTGCTATGTCACTGACTGGGTTTTGGCTCAGCTCCCCTTGCTGGAACTGCTCCCAACCATATCAGTGTAACCACTATCAAGCTTGCAGCTGGATTTGCTAACTAGCATGTTATTTCTTTACATATATTCTTAGGCAGATGACTACATGGAAAACTAAATAATCTCTTGGAAAATGTTTGTTCTGTTGACAAGGCTATTCAGCTGAGGAAAGTAGATCTCTATAAGCTACAACTGAAAGAAACTAATCTTGAGTATTCTGTGTTACAGAGACAATGACACAGACCCAGCAGTTTCAAGGAGAGGTGAAGGGTGATGTCCGGGGGAGTCCAGACCAGACTGTGCAGACCAGCTTTTGGATCCTTTCCTGTAGAAGAAACTTTGGCTCTGCTCTTGAGTTGATGATAGCTCTGATTAATTTCACAAACTGTGCTCTACTGAAAATGGGCCTTCCTCAGTTTATTTTCAGTCCCAGGTCTTGCAAAAAGAGAAGGGTGATGAGGCAGCTTCAAGGAAGACTGCAGTCAGATTCTGACAGACAAAGGAAGTTTACTGTACTTAACTTTCTATCATCTTGTCTTTACTACACCTTGAAAGATCTAGAGTGGCTGGAAGTATTTTCACACTTTTAAAAACAAAACCCCCACACCTGCCTCCCTCAAAACCTCTAAAATAGTTACTCTAACCTGTACGTTTCACATACTTGTCCTATCTGTGCCCCCTTCTCCACTTAATTGTTCTCAAAAAAAAAGAATTAAAAAAACTTTAAGCATTGATTCCTTTGACATTACAACTGGAGTGTATAACTGGAGAAAACCTGAAACATTTATCCAATCTAAAAGTTAAGCTAAAATTGGGTTTTAAAAAAACCCAACTATCTAACCAGCTGTTGAAAACAGGAAAAGCATAAATAAAATAATTAATCAGTTCTGCCATCTCCTGAGGATCTTATGACTGGCAACAGGAAGGTATTTTCTACTTCACTTGCAAATATCTTTTCATTCACGCATTAGACACCATTCCTGTTTTTTGAGTTGATCAAGGAAACAGCACGCCAGGTATAGGATTTCTTTACGTAAGTATCAACATTGCAGTTAGTATTTTTCCCTGTGTAACAGTGAGAAAATGAACACTAAACAAATAATGTTGTCCCTTACATACTGTGTAAATAAAGACTGACAATACCCTGCCATTTTTGTACAACCACCGTTTGGCTAAAAGAATAACTAAAACATTTCTTCTTTTTATTGCAGATGAAATATGCTTTGTTCTTGCCTGTGTATCTCAGGGAAGAAGGAAAAAGAGACTGGTCTCTACCTGCAACTCAGCAGTTGGCTTTTACAGAGCATCTGATCACAATGTTCTGCCTATATCACAATCCTGGAAATGCAGGTTTTTTTCTTTCACACCACGACATCAAGTATGCTAAGCAGAAACTGCTGCTCTTCCTAAAGAGCTGTTTCATTGCTAGAAATGCTGCTACTTCTTGCTCCTGCTGCACAGACACAGTTTGCCAGTGTTGAAAAACAAATCAGCCTTGGCAAAAAGGAGATGCAAGCCCACTCATATGAGAGGTCCAACATTGGATTACAACTGTACAGAATGGCCATGCACCAAAAGTCCACCATAGCATTCTGTACTGTTCATGTCAAAAGGGATAACAGGATATTTAGTTTCATTATAACAAAACTTAGCAGAAGCAACACACAGTCCAAATACTTGGCTTGGTTTTTTTTGCATTAGGGTTGAGATCTTCATTGTGCAAGAAGGTGCTCAATGGCATAACTGACGAGGTCTAATTCACACTGAAACCTGAACTTCATCAGAATCTGGCCTGTGGCTTTACTAAAGAGTTAAACACAACCAATGGTATTCTTATTGTAAATTTACAATGTAATGCATGTGTATTATAATGCAAAATTGTTTTAAAATTATACCCAAGCATTTTCAGTCTCCGCTTGTAAGCTGGCACCATTTCTTATCCTTGAAATTCTGAAATGAGTTGCACTGTACTGTCTTATAGATGAAATATTTGTCAGTCACAGAGATCCCTTCCTTTCCAACTATTCACTTCAGTTAAAAAAATTTCATTAAAAACTCTCAGTTATTGCACCATATAGTGAGACATAACTTAGAACAGGACCTTTTCTACAGATGTACAAACAGTATTATGAAGGATTTTCTATCCTAAAATTCCTGTAATCACAATTTTTCTGAATACCTGAAAAAAACCCGGTGGTACAGGACCTACTGGCATGCCATCTCCTGGGGGAATGTTTCCTAGCACTGGACTGGGAGCTGCTGCAGCACTCTGAAAAGAACAAAGGGAGAATAAACCTTTGTCATTGCATGGTAGCCATTAAACCCCCCAAAAAACAACCAAAACCAAGCCAAACCAAAACAAAAAAACCAAAAAACCCCCAAAACCCCAAAACCTGACCAAAATGCAGAAAGTAATTCTCTGGATATGTCATTATGTCATTGTTTTATCTGAAGGTATATTAAAATTCTAGAGTGTTTAATCTTCTTTTATACAAGTATCATGATTTGTTAAAATAGCTAATTTATGTGGAGGGGCAGGATGCTAGAGATTGCATAGATATTCAAATAGGCTTCAATTAGATAAATATTGACTAGATTTTTTTAAAATATTGCATCTGATTATGTCTATATATATAAAAAAGTGATTGTAACTCACATACGTTTTCTTCAATTATGTCTATAACCATCTTAACACATGCACAAGGAGATACATGTAGCATAAAGCTATTAATGTATTTTATCAGCATATTCCAATTACTTTAGAGATATTTCATCAGACTGTAACATTCTTTCAGAACTATAGAAAGAATCAAAACAGGATTCTGTTACACACAGTACAAGTAGGAATGCTCACAATTCTGCTGGTAATGCTCATAATTTTACTAACCCCAAAAATTACCACCGTGACAAATTAAAAGAATTCAGGTTAGAGTTTTAGAAGGTGAAACAAATAAGGGATTTCTAAGAAGTTAACTGGACGATGAAATTAGTTACCTGTGCAAGTATTTCACTTGGAACAAGCAAGTAAAGAATACTGCTTCTGGCAATTTACAAACAGGAGATGCTCACAAAAAGGGAAGCCAAACGGTTATTGTTGTCATGTATTGGAACCTTAATTACTTTAATTTCTACGTCTTCCTTCCTGCAATATGTTTCTGTAGGGTATAAGGCTGAATCACACCTATAAAGGTTTACAATCTTCTGTGGAAGTACTCATGCACACACAATGCATTGAGAGCCACTTGCAGCTTACTAATGACCTCCCAGTTATCTGCCCTACAGAATATGAATGGCTTATGTTTATTAACTTATCACTCTATTGTATGCTCACAAGATATCCCAAAGATGTAGATCTGAAAATTGTATTTCCAGGTGTTTGGCACACTATCTAGGAAATTAAAGAATAATGGTGGAAAGATTTGAAAACTGGCACAAAGAAGGGGTGACCTTTTTAAACTAAGCAGAAAGGAAATACGTAGGTAATTACTGCAGACTTTTCAATGGCTTAAGCTGTGCTTTAGAATCAAATTTCTGAACAAGTAGCAGCAGCATATTTAACATGTAAGCTGTATGTTCTTTCCAAACAAAAGTCCAGAATATATCATTAAAATACAAAGACTGCATAAAGTGCTGGTTTCGGAACTGAGGGCAAGTCTTTGATTCACTAAAAACCCAGCAAAATAAAGGACCTGATCTCCAGGACCAATGTTAAAACACTACATAATTGTAACATGCAGAAACAATCAGGTGAGTTGGATGTAGCATACACTTTTGAATCATAATACTCTCTTCTGAAAGGCTACCAAACCAACCAAAGGAGTCTGTAAAGCTGTAGCCCAGATGCTTCCCCATGAGCCACTGCTGTCCTTTGCCTGAGGTTCATGAGACTGGAGTGTGATGTTGCTTAGATGCACGAAAAATCATGCAGCTCCCTGGAAGGCCTCAGGTCCTTGTCTCAAGTCTGCACAGTCTCTTGGGCTCCCAGAGGGAGGGAGGAATAAGCAACTGGAGTGAATGCACAGAAATAGCTCCTGAAGAAAAAATTAATGTTCTTACCCTTCTTTTTCTTTTGCATGGCTTCTGTAAATGTCCTCTAATGACTTTCAGACATTTCCAAAGGAAGACAAGCATTTTAGTTTTTCTTTTAAGCTAAAAATGGTCTGTTTAAAATTACTATCAGGTAGGAATGCCAAGTAAATTCATGAACAGTTGCAGACACACTTTGAGTGTAGTATGTTGGATCTTAGTTCCATATGTACAGGTTTTCTACATGAAGAATGACAACAGTTGTATCAAGGATGGAGAAAATCAATGATGTTAAAAGCCTGAGCATCTTAAAATGTCCCAAGTAGCCTGCTATGCAGTCTCTAACTAAAAAGGACTAGCCCATTAAAGGGCCACTAATAATGATGAACTTTATTGCAATAGCCACTCTCCTAGCATACTAATTCCTGATTGCTTCTGTGCTGCCTTAGCTGTGTCAATCTGCACAGTGACAAATCACTGGACAAATGTCTCTCAACAGTATGAACCCAGACAAGCAAAATACTGTTAAGTTGTGAGATCTCAGAAGAAAAGCTAAGCAGCAGCTCCTCTGGTACACCACCAGTTTTTAGAAGTCTCCTATCCCAGGCTCTCTCATTCCTGTTATGTTATTTAGACTGAACTATACCAGGCATTAAAACATGCCAGAGTGCATTAATGCAAGCAGTGGGTCTTATTTGTCCTCCTCAACTGCAGCTTCTGGCAGAGCCCCCAGGTTATAAAGAGATGCTTGTAAAGACAAAGAGGGAACAGCTTCTCAGGTTCCAGTGTTCCTATAGGGATCAGCCCCTCCTGAGTTCATGTTGTCTCCCACACTTTGAAAATCACTTTAAAAAAGAAAAATGGTAAAATATATCTAAATGATTTTTTTAAAAAAAAAGAGAAGGAAATAACGTTTATTCCAAAACAGGGGGAAGAAAAGGACTAAAATTGTATCTGTTAAGATTGCATGTTCGCCATTTAACTTCCTAACAAGGCTTTATGAGAAATATACCTAAAGATAATATTTCTGTAATTGTCTCAAAAAGGGGGTTTTATGCAATTTCTTTTCTCTTATTTTTGAATCTGACTTAGCACTAGTACCAGAGGAGCCAAGCTTGGTTCCTCAGTGAACCTTGGAAATAAGCACACAACTCTCCAGGGCTGCTAAAATTGGCAAGGGCAAGTCTTTGCCTTTGGAGCAGTGAATGGCCACAAATCTGCCTCACACATGTAATGAAACACATAACCTTCACACTCTGGGAAGAGAATATGGCTCCAAAGTCACCCTTTTTTTAGTATGAGTGTGTTTTGTACAACTTTGCTGATGAAGAAGATATATAGAAAGGAGTGGGATGGAACCAACACATGAGACTGGAGAGCTGCTACAGCCTCCTCAAAAAACCTTGTTCTTGACTGAAGTCTGGGGAACTGCCACAAGGTTGGCCAAAATATCTGAGCAGTGCTACTGGATGGATCAGAGGAATCATTTGTGAATGGTCATTTGATCATTGGTGATGAATGAAGAAGAAAAACAAGTCTTGTGGAGGGATCACACAAAAAGTGGTCCAGCCTGATTTACTCAGTCTTGATTCCCGTGGTTTCTGGAGAAAAAGGTCTCAACTAAAAGGGAAGAAAGTATTTGCTCCATGCTAGTTACTCAAAATTAAATCCATTTACTAAAGTTGGTAATTTTTTTACTCTGGACCATGATATTTCAAAAGGCATTCAGTGTGTTAATTTTAATTGGTCTAATTACTTGAGACTTGATTACACTATGGAGTTTACTGACACTTATGCAAAACCACCTCTCTTTGTATTCTGAGTGGAAAGGAGGACAAAACACTGAGAAAGTCTGAGTGGCTGTAACAGTAGGTCAGTTTTATTGACATCTGAATACCACTTAATAATTCTAAGACTATTGTAATTATAGGCATTCTGCAATAGTCCAGTCTTATGTGTTACAGAAACTTCAATTTCTGTCTTTCAGTATGCAATGTACTAGCTTGTTTTTCTATGTATAAAAGTTTATTTGTTTGGAGTTTTCTCCCCTCATGGGCCACGAACTGCCAAAACCACAAAAAGAAGCATTTTCTGTGTTTTAGGTATATTACATTTTCTAGCTTGTGCTACCCACTGAATATTTTAAGAACTATCACCGGGTAGATCAATAAACAAACCTGCAGCTGCCGCAATGGAGTATTCTAATTTATTCTTCCCTAATCATAAAAACATTTTAGTTGGAAAAGACCTTTAAGAACATCAAGTCCAACCACTAACCCAGCACTGCCAAGTTTACCACTAAATCTCAACCAGCTCATTCAGTCTGGACATTTAGTTCCAGGTATCTTGCTTAGAGTAATACATCCCTATTTTTATCCAAAGCAGCACATCTACACATCTTTTAAATCCCTCCAGGGATGGTAACTCCATCACTTCAGTGGGCAGCGTGCTCGAGTGCTTGACAACCCTTTCAGTAAAGAAATTTTTCCTGATATATAATCTAAACCTTCCCTGGCACAACTTGAGGCCATTTCCAATAAATTATTGAGTTCTTTTTTCACAATCCCACAGCGTGGCTTCCTTTTTGCATGCATTACAAGTACTTCATCATTTACACTTCCATTACTTTGACATTTTAAATATTTGCAATTTGCTTTTCCTGCTTTTCATAAAAAGATAATAGGAAAACTTAAATGGTCTGATCTTTTTGTACAGTATCTTATATCCTTAAAAATGGAAAACTATTTGCTTTTGGAGCTAAATACTGACTTTATTTTATCTCTTTACAATTATTAATTTAAAAGGTGTAATTGAATAAAACTGTGGTCATCGAAAAACACTGAAAAAAACGTGGTCATTATTTGATCTACCCAAGCCACTCACAACAACTTTTAAAACCCTAAAACTAGTCACTAGGTTTAGGCTGGTTTTTATAACAAGGGAATCACAAAGTAAATAAAAAATAAAATAGGTTAGTTATTCCATTACTACAGTACCTGAAATACAAAAAACCAGAGAGAAGTCAGCAGCATATAGATAATTTTCTGAGGCTGTCACAAGAACTGTTTTTATGATGGAAGCTTGCAGAGGAAGTTCATTTGAAATCAAAAGAACTTTATAAAGGAAGGATTTGACTTTACCAATATAAAAATCCTCATCTGGCTCATTGACTAAGATGGGATTTAATTTCAGGTATTTTGCTCAGAGTAAGAAATCCTTATTTTTATTCAAAGTAGGAAATTTATCACATTGGTATATTTTTTTACAAAAAGCGGATTCCTAATTTTTTAGATCTATTTTCATGAAATCTGCTTGATGACAGATGAGAGAAGCTGGACCACACATAAAAGACAGATCTATGGCCACTCTTGGCCACCCCATCACACAAGCCTCCTCCATAAACCTCGACATCCACCCTAAATCTGTAGAGTTAGCTGGTGAGATCTAGTTCCTGCTGTATCGCCAGAGGTGGTGGGTACCCACCTCTTCTGCTCCATCAAGATGATCTCACTGAGTAAGCTGCCAGCTTGCTCAGGGGCAATGCCCTTGTGTTTTGCCTTCTCTGGCAAAGCATGAGCATGTATTGTTGTGCTGTGCTGTGATGAGGAAGCTACAAGTTCCTCCTGGATGACAGTTAGACACAAGTTAGTGCCTCTAGATGATGCTGAACCCACTGGCACTGGTATCCATGACACAAGTAACTTTTAAGCCTTACCTTGGGATTTAATGACATTGAAACTGGCATCAAAGAGAAAGAGGAAGCAACATTCTCTTAAGAGTGTAGCAACAGTGTCAGGATGAAGAAGATGCTGCATTAACAACTGATCCTGCAGAAAGTGTAGAGCAGAGCAAGTAAGGCACAGATGCTTGCCAGGGCTGACAAATGTGTTTGCTTGCTTGCTTGCCTAAGTCGTATAATAAACAGAATCATTAAGGCTAGGAAAGACCTCTAAGATCATCAGGTTCAACCACCAACCCAACAGTACTATGACAACTAAACCATGTTCTGAAGTGCCATGTCAACATGGTTTTTTGAGCACTGCCAGGACAGTCACTAGATCACTTCCCTGGGCAGCCTGTTTCAATGCCTGACCACTCTTTCCATAATTTTTTTTTCCTAATGTCCAACCTAAACCTCCCCTGGAACAACTTCAGGCTATTTCCTTTAATCCTATCACCAGTTACATGGGAGAAGAGACTGAACCCCCCATCCCTCAGTACCACCTCCTTTCATCTAGCTGAAAGAAAGCTATATGGTCTCTCCATTTCTCCAGATTTAACAGTTTCAGTTCCTCATAAAGCTTGTGCTTTACTTGGTTGCCCTTCTCTGGACACTCCAACAACTCAATATTCTTCTTGTACCAGGGGGCCCAGAACTGAACACAGTACTTGAGGTGCAGCCTCACCAGTGCTCAGTACAAGGGAACAATCAGATCTCTTCTGCTGTTCCTGATACAGGCCAGGATGCTGTTGGCCTTCCCAGACACACTGCTGTCTCTCTCTTGAAAATAAATTGTTTCTACAGGTAGAATCTGAAACACTTAAAAAGTTGATTTGCCCTTGTAAAGATGTTTCCTCTGCAGTAGATGCTTTTCCATTCTCCACAACACCTCCCATGACACAGAACAGGACAGTGAAATGTGCCTGAGAATGCTTTACCCTTGCCCCGAGCTGTGACTCTTCCATATGCTGCTGGAAGACAGCCTGTCGATGCTTTCAGGTGTAGTCTCCAGGCTACCAGAGCCTCTGAAAGATGTCCTTTCTCTACTAATATTCAAGTAAGGCAGGCTGCTCTCTGGAGGGGCACTGCAATGCCTATCTTGAAGGTTCACACATTTTTGCTGCATGCCTTGATGCACAGTGAGAGTGATGCACTGCGAATGTAGCAGCAAAGGCAGCCCAGGGTGAAAACATAAAAAGTGAACTAGCAGCATCCAACTATGATTATTTGACAATTTTCATGCTCGTAAAATTTAGCAGCACAAATGTGTGCTGAGTGCATTCTGGTAAGAACAAACTTTCAACCTGCCTACAGGAGTCCAACAAGCTACACAGTCTGAGCAAGACCATCTGACTGCAAAACTGGCTGCCCATTATTGCAAGTGCATGTTGTATGCATGGGGGTTTTTTAGGTTCAAGGTCAAGAAAAAAAAAACAAGACAGCCAACCCCCCCCCCCC